>CAWUFW010002963.1:0-1200000 GCA_963921515.1 Calotriton arnoldi | reverse complement strand
TGTCTGTGAGCAGTAAGTTTGTATTTTTGTATTATAGCTGGTGCATGAGCTAAACAACTAGGTATAGTGGCTGTGAAGCGCTTGTGTGATTATGATTATGCGCAGGGCTCTCCGTGCCTTTCCTACAGGGAGATATAAACCGCGCATTACTTCCATATTAGTAGCTGACTTGGATAACTTAAAAAGCATCAGAAAAAGGTAAAAGGGAGTCAAGTACACATGAGAGGACGGCCCGCTAATGGTGTTAGGAGAGCCATTCGCAAAAAACAAAAATAATTTACGGGGATCTGTCTCCGCTTCTAGCTGCTTTATGCATTTTAATGGTGGAGATTACGGTATAAAGGTTACACTTGTGCTGGGAGGTAGGTTTCTGCTAGAATGTGTATCCCAGACTTCTGAACAGCTCTGCTGGGCGTTTCCTATGTCATTTATTTTTAAATCCCTCCTGCTCCACCATCTAGTTGCGTCATTGCAGGGTATGACAGGGCGTTATACGGAATTTAGGGAACAGGTGTTTGTGGCAAAAGGGCAGATTACATACACGATAACTTTGTACTTTAGTGTTTATTTCCTTTGAAGAGTGTGTGCGCGTGTCATGGGAAGCTGCCAGGGTTGAGTCTCTGGTTTTCCTTTCAGTTAAGTTGGGAGAGTTGAGTTTGATGCTGGGCAAGATGGAAGAACTTTGGACTCAGCACTGTGTGATCATGGGTCTCTGTAGAGTTGGGTGAATGTACAAGAGCAAAGCTGTGTGAAGTGAGGGGAGGGGAGGTGCAGTGACCTATCTATGTTTATTAGGCCCAGCACTAATTGCTTTAATAACTTTCCTGCTTCCTCAAATTTGCTTGAAAATGCACCATTTGTCCAGTCTTTTTTCAAAATTTACTCAGGGGGAGAACCCCCCGAACCCACCCTAGGTTGTTCAGGCGCGCTCGCTCTCCGCAGTGCAGTACGACAATAATTTTACGCTTCACCACTTTCAAATGTCACCAGCCGCCACTGCTTCTCCCCATAATAAACCCATTTTGATCAGAATGGACCAGATGAGGGAGCAAGAGCATGAGGCGGTTGGCAAGAAGTTTACTTAGAATTTTGTAATCTGATACAGAGGCTATCATTGTACCAATTGTGAGGCATTTGTTGCGAGTTTTGAGTTTGAGTTTTTTAAGGGGGTACAACAGCATCTTTGACTTTCATTCCCAAGTGGAGAAAAGTATTTGTTTTGGTTTTAAGGGGTTGAAATGTCAGAGGCCAAAAGAACTCATTGAGAAAGATTCAGGATTTGGAGACTTCCAAACACGGATAACTAGTATACAGAATTCTGGAACTGGGTCTGAGATTTGTGCCAGGGGTTACCAATGGTTGGCAATGGCACTTGTTTTTGGGGACCTTCAGGCTGTGGTCCAGACCAAGAGAGAAAGACAAAAAAGGAGAATGAAGGAGCTCGAAAACTATAAGAAAACAGTAACTAAGGGAGAAAGCAGAGATCATAAAGACACTTCAGGAGTGAAATAAACAGACAGGAAGTGTCAGGTGATGGAAGACAGAGGAATAAAAACTAGGGAGAATTGGGATTGGGCAACTCCAGTATTTGGCAGAAAACCAGTGGTGGCTTCTAAGTAAAACTTAGGGGCATATTAGCAAGAAGAGGCGATAATCATCGCTAACCTTGCTTAGCGTGATTTTGTTTATCGCCGGCTATCGCTGGAATATATCGCCACGCTAACGCTGTATTAGCAACGATTAGCGCTATGGCGATGAATATTCCAGCGATAGCGGGGAAATGGGCCAACATCGCTGAAAAACCAGCGATGTTGCATGGAGAAGGGAGAACACCTTGCTGATACGACCCTGTGGTCGTATCAGCATAATCCACCCCCCATGTTAGGTATGGCTAACACCTGCTAATTGCAGGTGTTAAATAAATGGCGATGACCCCGGTTAGCGCGACTTTTCACGTCGCTAACTGGGGCCATGGCCACCTTGCTAATAGGCGATAGGCCTGTTAGCGGGTGTTTCCCAGGTTTGTTCGTCGGGAACGCCCACTTTGCATGTCATTAGCGATAAATATCGCTGACATGCAAAGCGGTAAAAAAAACGGGCACTAATGCCCGCAAACTGTCTCTAACTGTTGTTAGAGACAGTTTGCTGATAGGGCGGTATGAATATCGCCGCTTTAGCGGCAAAAAGTGCTGCTAAAGCGGCGATAGTGCCCTTGCTAATATGCCCCTTAATTCTTAGAACTACCAAAAGAAAGGAGTTCACTTTTATGGTTATCGATTTTTGTTTCTTAGTAAAGTGATTGGAGAGCACTAAATGCAAGATGTAAGGATGACTAGAGACACAACGCCAGTCATTCTTGATGAGTCAGGAGAGAATTATTGGATGAAAATAGTTGGGATTTGACAGAGAGGAAGAGTGACCTTTGAGAGAACACTTTTTTTATTTTTTTTACTTTTAGGTAGTATTTACCATTTCTTGCTTTACCTGCAAATTCTCTGTAAGATTTGGAAAGTGTGAAACTAAATATAACACAACTGAAATTACAGCACTGTGCTGGGAAATTTGGAAGAGTGTTTTAGGGTGAGAATTATGTTAGCATTAACCACTTATCTTACACCCATTGACAGAACTGGATTTTTTAAGGAGCATAACATACCAACATTTTCTACTGGTCACGCTTAGAACTAAAAGGACTTAAAAATAGTGCTTCTTTCAAGTACGATGGAAATATATACTATGTAATCCTGAATGTGCACTTAAATTCTTTGATGACAAGAACTTTCCCTGTGCTGGAGCAAGACAATGTTGACCTGACCTGTTCTGAAAATTCCTGAAAGAAAAAAACTTGGAATATTTGCAGTTTCACTACAGAAGATCAGCGTGCATCAAGGTATTTGATCTCATCCTAGCCCTTCCGGTTTCTAAACACTTGGGGCTGAAGATCTTTGGTGAAATTTCTTGATGAATCTTTGCAACAGAGTGGCTATTTTTGAGACTGAATGTTTGCATCCATTCCCTTCATGTTCTAATCAAAGGGTTAAAAAGGATTATCGTTTTGAAGCCAAATGCATTAAGGTTTATGTATCCTCTCACTGAACTATTTTCTTGATTCTACATGTGTTTACTATATAAGATTTATACAGTCTTTTGTCAATATTTGTTTTTGCAATAAACTCTGAAATCTTTGCCTGTTTAGTTTGGTTTTATTTTTATTATTAAATTTTTATCTTCTACTTGTATTGACATTGTGAGCTCATTATTTTTTAATCTATAATTTTATTCTTTGGTTTTGCACACTCACAGCCCTCTGAGATTTAGCTTGTTACTCAGGCCTAACTACTCAAGGTTACTAGTCCTTCATACCCCTCATGTCTCGCTCTCTCCCACTATTTACTATTCCGCACTACCAGAAGGAACATAGGGGAGGCAGAACTTGAGAGAGGTAGAACTTTTGGAATGGCCTTCCTTTGGAGCTGCAACAGATTTCTTACTGTAAGGCTTTTCACAAAAAGTTAAACATAGGGCATTATTGTTATTGTTCTTCTCCTTTTCCTGTTACTCCTCTCTTATATTTATCCCCTGTTTTGTCCAGTCCTAGCGCCATGATGTTTTCCAGTGGTAGTTTTAAGCTAAATAAACAGTTACATAATAAATCAATTAACAAATAACTGTTGATCAATTAGGTTTAAGGAATCCACCATCTCTGAAAAGGGGTGCTAAGCAGGTCAGAATCTTAAAGCGAGGACGTTCTAAGGAGAATGACCTCCAGCACTAATGGTGGACTCATAGGAGGCGGTGTAAGATTCTGCCCCTACAAGACAAAGGAAAAATGGTAGTGTCTTATACTCCTAGGTCTGATGCACTTCCAATTGAGGAGCTCCCCCCTAACAAGTTGGCTAATCTCAGAGGTACATTTGGCTAGGACTGGCACCTTTTGGTGCCTAAAGTTTGTCCTTTGGTTCGGCTGGTTCAAGTGAGACTGAAAGTAAGCTTAAAGACAGCGAAAGGTAGGCTTCTTTCAGTTTCTCTGAAAGGAGCCTTTCTATCGGTGACATGGTGGCCTTCCTTTTCTCAACATCACTTGCATCAAGTGAGAAAGGGTCCCTAGAGTTGTAACCGATGAGGAAGACTCGCTTATCCGCCCAATGTAAGGTGCTGTAACCACTGTGGAGTTTTATAATGCCATGATGCAGTGGCAGTATGGAATCCATGCCTCATATGGGTAGTGGGCCTAGAAACGATGTTGTAATGCTCCCTCCAGAGCTAAAAAAAACAAGCATTTGCAAAGTAATAGGTCTCGCATTTGCGAGAGTTAGAGCTATTGGTGTTGTAAATGACAATGTGCCAGTAAAAGAGAGGGGCACATTTTGACCCACAGACATAAGCAAGGAAACAACAAATGTAAAAAGCATAAACATTACAGTAGACATTACATAATAAGATCATGTTTCTGATGTAAGAACTCACAATGTGGTGTGTAAGTAAAAACATTTATTTCCAAGTGTAATCAGCTCTTTTGTCACATTATATAGTATATATTTGCTTAGTGTAGTACCCACGGTTGCTGGCTGTCGCACTTATTGTGCTTCATAATTCCAACCCACAACTTTTTGAATGAAAGAATCTGCAAGCGAGTAACAATGTGGTGCGCTGGTAAAGCGCTTCAGCACCACATCAAGATCAGAAAGCGCTACATACATTTTATTTTAATAAAACGTACAAGTGGTAAGCAAGGTGACGGCTGTAACAGGAGCTATGGGCCTAAAGTGTTCACAGCCCCACAGGCACTGTGTCCAAGCAAGCCATGTTATTGCGCAGCAAAGGGGTATGCAGTGATTGAGCGTGAACGAGCAGCATTTGACAGTGAGAACACACAGGACTGTAAATACTTACAGATGGGCTGAGGAGAAGGCGTGGTGGTAAGGACAGCAGCTGGAGCTTATATGGCAGTGTTAGTCAGGCAGAAACAGAACGTGAGCTTCAATGGCTAAATAAAGTCTGCCAACAAGCTAGGCTTGACAATAACGTGAAAGTGGGAACTAAGCAACACCATTACTGGTTAAAGGGACTGCAAGGAGGGTCGGCACAATGAAAACAAACTGTGACAGCGGATGGAAGGCAACAAGTTAAAAAACAAAAAAAATCAAATGAAAAGCAACGGGCGGGGCGGGCAAATGAAAACAAACTGCATCCGGCCAAATTATAACAAACTGCGACGGGTGGAAGGTGAAAGCAACATGAGCATTATTAAATACACTCACCCAATGTGGAGAAACCGGGAACACATCAGCGCCGGTGCCAGGCTGTTGTTGCCGCCCATAGGGTGCAGCTGCTTAATGGGAGTAGGAGGAAGCCCGGTCACCGAAGCAGCTGTGTCTGTAATTAAGAGCGGGCAGTGATGTGGTGGACCTTTCCCTGGCGAGAGAGCTGCAGACTGCAGCAGAGGAGCAGCAGAGGCACATCCATAGCTCTGCCTGCGAGAAGCGAGCACGTGCACCATTACTGCCATTCCAAAATAGTTAGGGAGTGCAAGGAGGGGCAGCGCAATCAAAACAAACTGTGACTGGTGGAAGGGCAGAAAAAAAAACGACACCCGTGCAAATCAAAACAAACTGCGACGGGTGGAAGGCAACAATGTAAAATACAAATTCAAATGAAAGGAAGCGGGACGGGCAAATTAAATCAAACTAGTGTCCAGCAGCATGGCATTCACATTGCAAACGCTGTGAAATACTGCGTTTCTGTCAGAGGGTGGTCGGATGCAGCAACAGCCCTAAAGCAACAGTAAAAAAAAAAGTTCTGTAAAACAAGAGATGAAGAAACAAAGCGCAAGGAGACCGTGCTTGGCCAGTGCTCCTTAGCCTTGACCGGAAGTGATGTATCGCTGTGTGAACGACTTAGGAGGCTGGAAAGAAGAGAGACGGAGGAGGGGACCAATGGTAAGTAGCCGGCAGGAATAAAGTGATTTTGTTGAATACAACAGGGCTTGCAGACAGCGCATGCGCACTGACGCTTAACCTAAAAACCGTTCAATGCCAGTCCTCAGACAACCTTCAGTTCCTAGAATCCTGACGCTACCATGACGAAACTTGACAACTGGTGAATGCCCACTTATGAACCATGCACCGATGCATGGTACTGGGTGTGCAAAGCTCTGTCTCATCAGATATACAAGCAGTTTACCACCTTGCTGCAAGATGGTTTCTGTCAAAGCTGATAATCAGAAAGAGGTAGTACATAATAGTATTGTGTGATGCCGACCTGCCAACACACAAGGTGGCACTGTGTGTCACACGGTATCAACACTTCTTATATGGTCTCTGAGTGAAGAGCCAATATCACACAGTGGGAGATAATAGAAGCTGGAAATCTCTGAGCAAAGTAGATTTCCAGTTCATGTTCAGAGACTAGACACAGCTGATGTCCATGCGGAAAGGAGTGGGGGGGGGGGGGTGCAACTTACGAGGACATCATCAGCAGCCTCTGAATCTTTTATTTTAGGTGGAGGATGGGCAGGAGGGTCAGCGCTCTTCACAAATCCCTGCTTTTCATGGCCACACCCACTCCTGCCTCATGAGAATAAGGGACTGAAGGTCCCGCCCCCTCCACAGATTTTTTAAGCCTCCACCTCTCACACAGTGAGATTTATCCCAAAAATAGCAGGTGTGCTGATGTCTTCAAGATTGAAGACCAGAATCGACTGAAAAGCGTGAACGGCCCTTCTTAAAATGAAGTAAGGGACCATACTTCTTTTTATGGGAACAAACTCTGTTTGCCGCAGCCAAAAAGGAGAGGATGTAGCCTTACGGCTAGAGCTGCCGACTTTGGAGCAGGGGAACTGGGTTCAAGCCTCAGCATCCTGTGATTCTGGGCAAATCACTTAATTGCCCCCGCGCCTACCAAATAATGAATGTGTCCTTGTGTAATGTACCTGGTACTCATGTAAAGTGCTCCAATACCTTTGGGTCGAGTACGCGCTATATAAATCTGCAACAACAAAAAAAGCGCTGTAGTGGTGCACACATATCTTAATGCTCGACTACAATAATGCCTGTAATACTACTAAAGAACATGCTCATCAATTTAGCAAAGAATATACACCAGCCGTTTCACTGTGACAGTTCCATCCACTATGAAACATACTAATGGTGCAGATTATATAGCTGCAGAATTGATGAACATTAGATTATATTCAAGGGGATATTTCCATTCCATTATGGAAAATGTAACATGTATTTTAACTGCACTGTGCATAGTTATGAATTTCCTCCTCTCATTCTCTCCTAACTCTTTTCTTCTCCCTCGTTCCTTATTTCTTCCCAGTCTCTTTCATCCAATTTGTAACATTTTGGGGTTACATATGTCTCTTTCTTCTGTCTTTCCTGACTCCCTTTCCACTACGTCTTTCATATTAACCCTCTGGCTATTCCCTTGTTCAGTATCCCTCCTTTCCTGTCTCACTCCTAGTTCATGACCTGCCTCTCATCTTCATTCCCCTTTCTCTCCTCTCTAAACCCAGCGCTCCCCTGTACGTCTCATGTATTCCTCGCCTGTATTTGTATGATCTATCTCTTTCTATCCTCTTCTTATACCACCCAGTGTCTCTTTTTCCCCCGTCTTGTCGTGTCCTCCTCCGTTTCTCTCATGCCCCTCCTGGTAGTTGTCTCTTTTGTCTATTTTGTGGTTTTTTTTCTAGTCTCTTTCATTTTTTCTTCCCTGTTTTTCCTTCTCCTCTCAAGTACTGTCTTTCCTGTTCTCTGGGTAGCTCAAGAAAAGAAAGGGGCCTCCTCATCCCCTTCCTTTCTTTCTCACAAACTGACTGGGTGACAGTCAATTCACATGCAACATTGCTCTTTTTCTTTTCTTGCAGTTTTATATAGCGCTAACTGGCCCCAAAGTTATTGGAGCGCTTTACATGAGCATCAGTTACGTTACACAAGGACACATTAATTTTTTGGTATGCACAGGGAGATTAAGTGATTTTCCCAGAATCACAGGATGTTGAGCTGACACCAAGGCTCAAACCTGGTTCCCCATCTCCAAAGTTGGCAGCCATGACCCTTACGCCACATCCTCTTACAGCACCATGAATCTGAGGCATGCTTGCTCAGAACAGTCACCTCACGATGCCACAGAAACCACAGATACCTAGCGCAAGTGAAGCCATGGCCGACAGCACACCAGGCTCTGTATTATAGACAGGGTGCACAGTCCCTGTAACACTGTTAAAGAGGTGCCTTGATTGCAAACAGGGACTGTTTGGCCTATTACAAATAATGTGCTGCCCTAACTGCAGCCGCAAACTCGTGCTGCCCTAAGAACATCGCATTAGTGAAAGATGGAGCCGCTGTTTAGTGCAGGCGGTCCGTCTTTCTCTGTGCAGTCGACATCGCACCCCGACTTCAAAGAGGGGATAGAGATCCCCCTGCAGCTGGGTGCAGTGAGTCACTGCATCAACCTGCAGGGTGGTCTATGGAACCCCCTTGAATCCCTCGAGAGGGCTGCCCTCATAGAGAGCACCAATGTTCGCCATCTCTTTGTGGTGCACAGTCAGCGCACTTCATAACGGCTTCTTTGCCTCTGCGCCTGTGTCCATAATACGGACCGGGCGAAGAGGCAAAGTGATTCCTTAATTTGCATGTAGCCATGCCACTATGCAAATAAAGGACCACCCTCTCAAGATAGCAGACACTAATTATGCAGCCACTATTAGTATTACAGGAGGGGCCGCACAAGCGTCTGTGAGCCCTTCCATAAAACTACAATGCCTCAGGGGTTCAGAAAATGGGCGTACACGCCCATTTCACCATGGAGGCACTGTTTGTAATGCAGCCCCAGGGAATGTAGCTTGAAGAGAAGACAGCAAAGCATGAAGATTCAGAGGGCAATCACTGCTCACTCTTTCCACTTGGGCAGTCTGTGGTCATGCATTAAATCGGAGCTATTCCAAGTTATATATATCTACCAGGGGAGTAACGTAGGCCCCCACTCTTTCAGGGGCCCCATAACCATCAGCTGGCTCCCATTCAGCGGAGTGCCAATAAATATCAGTGACATATGGGGAAATCAGTGGCCCATCTTTACAAACTGCAGTGGGGACCTCTATTTTGTGTCACACCACAGGTATGCACTTTAGACACTGCAAACACATACCAATAGACACCCTGCCAGTGGTGGCTCCTCCGCTATGGCTGAGAAGCGTCGCCCGCTACCCTCAAAAGTTTACAAATAAAAAGACAATAAAACACGTTTATTATTGTTTTATTTTTCAACTTTTACATGCTGCGCCCTGGGGGAGGGGCCATCGTGGGACAGCAAGACGAGGGAGTGGTGGGCATCACTGCTATCAGTGCGCATGTGGGCTTGGTCGTCCATTTCAGGCTGACCAAACCAACATGTGCAATGAGCTGTCTCCAACCCAGCTGCATTGCTGGGTTGGAGAGAGCAAAGCACAGGCTCCAGTCTCTCTGGGAGCGCAAATTCCCAGGACTCAGGCCAATCCTGACGCTGCTTTCAAACATGAAAGCAGCATCAGAATTGGCCGCAGGGGGTCTGCGAGCCTGTGCTGCAGCGAGGACACAGAGAAGAGCATCGGGGAGCAGGTGGAAGGTACGTTCTTTTTATTTTATTTTTTTAATGTTTGTTATCTGTTTGCCCTCCCTCACCCCCCACCTCCCCGTCATCCATTGTCCCCCCAGCCCCCGCCCCACCACTACGCCTGCACAGCATCTGCTACTGCACCCTGCTCTGTGCTAGACCTGCACAGCTGTTCATGATACTTACAGCCCCAGTGTAGAGCTACTGAAGCTGCTGCAGCGAGGCAAGATGATGTCTAGGGCACAAGGGATCCCATAATATGTTTCACAGTATGGGGTCTCAGCAGACTCAGGCCTGTTTCAATTGAAATGAATGAAACTCCCTCATGCCTGCCTCAGAATGGCAAGGTCTCTGCAGTCAATGGTGAGTAAGGGCTTTGTTCCTGAAGTGCAGCGCCATGAAAGCAAAGTACATTCAGCCTCAAATCAAGATTGCCTTTGTGGACATGCTCAGCTTTCCAGAAAGCCAATTCACTCTGTTGTCAATATTAAAGTGCATGCTGCCCGTGGATTTGTCAACTACTTTTAAATATACTAACAACAGGTGATTTTAAAAATAGACCACACTGGCTTTATCATCATCAGCTCTCAGTAATCAGTGTGCTAATGCACTTCAGTCCGGTGTCAACAGCCTCACAGCAGAAGGTGATGCGGCTTGTGGAGCTCAAAATAATTGAAATTCTGAATTTACCAAAAATCCATAGTGCACATTCAAGTTTAGGGAACAAAAAAATAATTGACTGTTTTACATTTCTGACAATGAATTCTCATCCTTCTACCTTTGTCGCTTTCTGCAGAGTATTTAAATGTACATGTTGAAGGATGTTTCTAATTTCCAGTTCAGATTTAGGCCTACATTACAAGTGTTCACCCAGTTCCTATGGGGCTGGCAGCAGCAATTACCAGCCCTATCAGAATTGTGAGAGGGAATACTGCAAATCTATTTATTTTCACAGGCGCTGACATTTCTGGAGGCAAAATGAGGAATTGCCACGTAAACATGACTCGGAATTCCCGACTTCCCCTGAAATTCCTTATTTCTCTTGTACTCTCAGCATCCAACACGTAATGGACACACACACACACACAGGTCCTGAGTCATCACGGCGAGAGAAGGACTCAGAGTCATGACATTACCCGTAAATAATCGCAACATTACCCCTTCATCTCTCACGCCGCGATGACTCACTCATTGAGAAGTACCCAAGCCAAAAAGGGCCAGGACAATCGCACTGAAAATTTAAACACAAGTTCAAGCCACAGGCAAAAACAATGTACAAAACGGAAGCCAGCACCGCAGAACCCAACAAAGTTGGAACTGCCGGACTCTAGACCACCCAATAAGGAGACCCAAAGGTAGAAAGAACTGCTCAAAAGGTAGCCCAACAGAGTCCCAGCAAAGAAGTACCATAAATAAATAAAATACCTCTATTGGACGTAGAGATCAGGGGTTTGAACTTATTGGGTGCTTGGACTAAGGCTAATATTGGCTGTAAGGTCCTGATCTCCTATTGGTTCTAGATTTTTAGGGCTAGTGTTGTGATTGGCTAGTGTTAGGGCTAGGGTTCCCATTGGCTGACGGGGTCACCTAATTACTAGGGCTATGAAAGGCCAGGGTTAGGGCGTCTCAGCCCGGGCGTCGAGGCTAAGGGCAGAGAGGACAAGGGCAGAGAGGACAAGGGCAGTTGCCTGTTTGAGCCTGTTCGAGACTGGCCAGGGCCAGGGCCAGAAATGCTGTCCATCTTCCCATTAAGCAACACCCAGCCCACACCATCCACATCCACAAACAGAGCAACACACACACACCAAATGTACACCACGCACAACACTATGCACAGATTAATGTACCAGCATGCACTACAAAACCAACCAAACCACATCTATACACCCTACTATCCCAACTACCACACATATCCACCATCACCTACAAACAGTACACAACCCTATCCTATACCACTAACTAATACACTCATCACTAACACAACGCCAATCGACACCATACATAACTGCATCCCATCCAGACACACGCTCCCTGCTGTAATTACACCTAACATACCACCTTTTATCACTAACAAACATATAATCATTCTTCCATCATTTGTCCAACAAACACCCTCCTCTCCCTTCTACCATAATAACACTAACGTACAACACACACACTGCAGACCACCACACTTTTTAACTCTTGCAACAAACCTGTCTAAGACAAACACTCTTACCTCTACGTCATTTCCACCTACACACATCATACACTGTACTCATAAACACATCACCACCCCCTCTACCGTACAACCTTCTCTCACAAACAATACTATACAACCAAATCCATTGCATGAAACATATACATCAGCACCCCTTTTCACTACTCCTCAAAAACAAAACATATCACACTCACCAGCACAACAAGATCTTCAAAGCACAACACCTCATAATACTTACCATCACAAAATACAAACATACACCCACCTTTCAAACACAAAGGAACCAACTCCAATGCCAAGCTTTCTCTCTTCCACCACACCTAACACAGATACAGCAACACAGCAACTCTCTTCTAACCGCCTCTCATCCATTGGACAATTTAGAACCTTACTACATGACCCACATGCTGCACCACCACCCCTGACTCATACACCTTCCGCATTAAACACACGCAAACAATATAAGCAACATGCCATACCTCACAACTTCGCTTCCCCATGTCTACTTCACAATGTTACACCACGAAAACAACACAGCACTCCAACTCACTCTCAAACACCATCTCCACCACATACACACGCAGACCCATCAAAATGCCTTCTTAGCATGCTGGATGAGGAACATGATACAGAACAGCTACACGATTGCTATCCTAATACAGCTAATGCCAGCTCTAAAACACACCTGCTACAAACCCACACAATACTGACCACTCTTCTACAAAACAAAGTCTCACAGTCACCAAAGGCCACTCTCTAAACTGTCTACTAATAAATGCTCGATCCCTCTCTAAAAACAAGCATCACATCTACGACCTTCTCACCGATGCAAAACCAGACATACTATTCATAACCGAATCATGGTTGGGAGAGGATATGGCTCCAGTCCTGCATGAAGCCATTCCTCTAGGCTATCAAACAATCACCCAAAATCGTATAGCCAAAAAAGGAGGTGGTCTAGCTGTTGTATTCAGGCAAACAATACATATCACTAAAATTGACGACATCTCCATAAAGAATTGTGAGGCTCTTCTAACAAGATGCAATCCTACACCGTCTTCCTCCTGTAACTTCCTGCTCCTTTACAGACCTCCACCTAGCAAGGCAACATTCCCAGACGCACTTCTAGACACAGTTTCAAACATGATAACAATACACTCCAACCTATGCGTTCTGAGTGACCTCAACATTTGGTTTGACAAACCCAATATGACCCATCCAAAAACAATAATCACTGGCCTAGATGCACTGAACCTCCATCAGATTGTTCACAAACCGACACACACCGCTGGACATATCCTAGATGTCATTTTTGCTAATACTGAACTAGTTACCTTTCGAACTATAACTCCAGTCACATGGTCAGACCACCACTTGCTTGCTTTCCAACATAAAACAACACTAAGCGACTCACCTAAAACTACCTTACATCCATCCACCTATCGGCCGTGGAACAAACTCAATTTGGAACACTTAGAAACACAACGAACATCAAGTACAAATCTAGAAACAATAAATTCTGTTAACAAACTATGAGTGGCTACAAGAAGCTTTTGACAACCTGATACCACTCAAAACCACACAACAGAACAAAAGAAAAAAAGCACCTTGGAGAAACATAGAAATAAAAGACATAAAACAACAAATTAGAAAGCTGCAACGTACCTGGCTCAAAACAAACGCCAAACAAGACAAACTTCACCTACAAAAATTAACAGATTATACAAGTCGGCTATCAAAAAGCTAAGAAAAGGTACTATTCAGGCAGAATTCAAAACGCTAAATGTGCAAATAAAGAATTCTATAAAATACTCAATGAATTTCGCAAACCAAATTGCCTAGAAGGAACTCATCCTGTTACTCAAGATTTCACAGACAAACTGGCAAATCATTACACGGACAAAGCAGACACGTTGGACTCGTACTTAAAACAGAAACAAAGCACCAGCACTAACCTTTGTACAAAACAACAATCCAAGAATACTCTAACCAAGCCTCTCCGTTCCTTCCAACACATCTCACACGATGAATTTATGGACCTGGTCAGCAAGCATGCCTGCCGGCAGCCCTTCTGACCCCTGTCCACCACAAATTTTCAAAACAATTCTTTTAACAACCTCTGCTGCCACTCCAGTAAGAAGAATCATCAACGATTCCTTCACTACCGGAATATTTCCAGAAGAACTCAAAAATCACACATACGCCCTTTAATGAAGAAAACAAACTTGGACCCGCTGAACCCTGACAACTACAGACCCATTACAAATGGACCTTTCCTGGGCAAACTGATAGAAAGAGCAGCGTTCGCCCAGATGTCACAATTCATTGAAGAGAATGACATACTTTCAGACTTCCAAACAGGATCCCGTCTGGGAAGAGGCACTGAATCTGCCCTCCTTGCCATCTGGGATGACCTGAAAATACAGTTGACTGCAACGGAGTTGCTGCGCTACTCCTCTTGGACCTCTCGGCTGCCTTTGACACGGTTGACCATGACACTCTGAAACAAAGACTCTATGAAGCCGGCATAGAGGGAACTGCTCTAGACTGGATCGCGTCCTACCTTCGAAACAGAACTAATGTCATCCATACCCCACCTTTCTCGTCCAAACCGTACTCCACAAAAGCAGGGGTCCCTCAAGGTTCTATCATCTCGCCCATGCTTTTCAACATCTACATGAAGTCATTACCAGTACTGATCAATAAATTTCACCTCCCGTGCTATAACTATGCAGATGACACGCAAATACTCCTTCAACTGGAATGCCCCAAAGACATTGGAAAATCACCAATTTTCAGCTGTCTCAGAGCCGTGGATCAGTGGATGACTTGGAGCCATCTCAAATTGAATACTTCAAAACGGAAATACTCACGTGTGGCGATTGGAAACATTACAACCCGCTTGCCGCATGGCCTAATGAACTGGGATCACCACCTAAAGTATCGAAGGAAGTAAGAAACCTCGGAATGACCATGGACTCCAAGCTGTCGATGAATGCCCAAGTGGACAAACTAGCAAGATCAAGCTTTGTCACTATAAAAACGCTACGACGAGTTTTCCCTCATTTGGTATTTCCGCACAAGGTCCAAGCTACCATCTCCCTTGTTCTGTCCAAACTCGATTACGCCAATAGCCTCTACCACGGATCACCTTTAACAACCATGAAAAGACTACAACGGATTCAGAACTCGGCTGCCAGACTACTCTTGCATATCAAACCGCGAGACCACATCTCCCCTGCCTTGAAAGCCCTGCATTGGTTACCGGTTGCCAGAAGATCCACGTTCAAGCTGCTTTGTATCACCCACAAAGCAATACATGGAATAGGACCGCTCTTCATCAGGAATAAAATCACCAAACACATTCAACAGAGGAACCTCCGCTCTAAAGAAGCATCTCGCCTCAAAATCCCAAGATACAAGAAAAAAACCATGGGTGGCACATCCTTCTCTGTTAAAGCAGCCAAACTATGGAACTCTTTACCCCCCAACATAAGATCCACCGACAACCACCTTATCTTCAGAAAACTACTCAAGAATTGGCTCTTCCCCACATAAGCACCATACGCAAACAGAAATTTACAGCATATCCCTCTGTATATAAGCATTTGTTTTCACTTTAGACATGTACCTATCTTTGTGTATTGCTTTGTATAAACATGTAGAATAATTATGTTGTTGAGAGAATTTTTTTTTAAATAATAATAATAAATAAATAAATATCATCTTTGGTCTACATGTACTTACTTCCATTGTGCATCTATGTACCTTCCATGTGCTTGGATCTGTGTCTCTCTTACTTTTCTCCTGAAAAAGCATATCCAATGCACTACCCTATTTCTCCTGTGCCTCTATCAATATCTTTAATCTACATATACTTAGCTCCTTTATGTATCTATATACTTTCAATGTACTTATGGATCTATATATTTATCACTTTCTTCTAATTTAGCATTTCCAAGGCACTACCCTAGTTCTCAGCCTATACTTATCTCAATATATCTTCTAGCCCAACCTTCTGACTTATCTCAAACTTCTTTCTACTACTCTTTCCAATGCACTACCCTATCTCTCATCCTATACATTTATCAATATATCCTCTACATCCACACTCTCATTTATCCCAAACCCCATACCACTACTATGATCCCCAAAATAACCCTTTCTAGACTCTCTCCTACTCTACCCTCCTTGCATCAACTGACACCTCTTTTACTATACCGATCCCCTAAAACAAACCTTTCTAAACTCTTCCCTGACTCCTCCCCTCCAAAACTCCCTTTTACTCATCCAAAAGCCTCCTCCTACTGCTAAGACCTAAAAAAAAAAAAAGAATCCTTCACTCTTTTATCCCTCCACTATCCTTTTCAATCAAAATTAACAGACTAACATGTTCAATTCTCAAATTCCATTTTCAACTATACTAATTCACCACTAATCATTTATGGGTTCCAGAGTAGCGTGCTACTCGCCAATAAAGCGTCTCAACACCCCATCAGGGTTACAAGCGCTATATAAATGCAAACCTTTTCCCTTTCTACCCTCCCCAAAACTTCTCAATCCAAATAACTGACTAACATATCCACCACTAAAATTACTTTCATGTTTCACTATACTAATTCAACACTAATACTTATGGGTTCCAGAGTAGCGTGCTACTTGCGCTTCAAAACCCCATCAGGGGTAGCAAGCGCTATATAAATACAAACCTCTTTCCCTCTTCTATCCCGCCACCTACCCTTCTCTACCCAAATAACTGAATAACATATCCACTACTCAAATTACTTCATTTTTTACTATACTAATTTTCAACACTAATCCTTAATGGGTTCCGGAGTGGCGTGCTACTCGCCAGAAAAGCGCTTCAACACCCATCAGGGGTAACAAGTGCTATATGAATGCAAACCTTTCTTCCCTTTTTATCCCTCCGCTATCCTTCTCACTCCAAATAACTGACTAATATCCACCACTGAAACTACTTTCATATTTCTCCATATTAATTCACCACTAATCCTTTATGGGCTTCCGGAGTAGCGTGCTTCAACACCCCATCAGGGGTAACAAGCGCTATATAAATACAAACCTTTTTTCCTCCTCCAAATCCAAATAACTGACTAACCTATCCACCACTTAAAATGTACTTGCATGTTTCACTATACTAATTCAACACTAATCCTCTATGGGTCCCGGAGTAGCGTGCTACTCGCCGAAAAAACGCTTCGACGCCTCGTCAGGGGTAGTAAGCGCTATATAAATGCAATTACAATACAATAAACTCCAGCCACGGAAGCTGAACAAGCCACAAGGAGACCTCCCCAGTAACCCAAGAGGAGAAGAAAGACCAACCTGTACAAAAACATGCTGAAGCATGAACCGACCCACCTGCACAGAGTCAGATTCAAAGGTAGAGTCCCTCGATGAGCGGGACCCAGTGCACAAACTTGGGGAGGAGACCTGGAACATTTGCATATGGGCCAGAAAGACCAGAACCACCATCCGCACTGCTAGCAAATGAAGTGCCACCTGTCCAGGAGACAGAGGAGCTGGAAAAATACACCGGAAGAAACACCACCATTAGAAAATGAAACAAAAGAAGGACCGAGAGCACAAAGCCTGGGCCCAACCAAAGAATAATTCTGCCCACAAACACCGGAAGCAAAGAGACAGACAAGACAATGATCGAAGTGCAGTCAGCTGGCGAGCAGACAGTACTTCCACCAGAAACAGCACCAGCAAGGCCAAAAGACATGACCCCACAGACGTCAAGGGTGCAAACGTGGGGGATTGGAGAGTCCACAAACCCAGATGCAAATCCCAAAATGGGCACAGCACCACAGGGACAGGACGGAGAGTTGAAAACCCATAAAAGATTGGGAAACCTGGCCCAGAAGGACCACCAGACCCCCTCAAGGGGACCAGAAGCCAGAAAAGCCCTGTCAGGAATAAACCAGCACCTGAGGCAGAGAAACAGAAAGGGGAACCCCATGCGATCGTTCACACCAAGAAAGAAACAACTCCCATGCTGAGCATAAGAACACCAGGCATCAATCTTCTGGATGCCATCACAGAAGAGTAAACACAGGTAGAAAAACCAGAGGGGGACGGAACCAAAGGAAACCGCTACCCTAAACTCCACACCATCTCCAGCCACAGAAGAAACAGACAGAACAGGTCTGGTGCCGGAGCCACCAGACTAGCTGGAGCCCCTCCCTCCAAGCCAGAAACCACAGGAGCGCGAAAAAGGAGGGAAAGAAAACAGCAGGCCCACAGGCCAAAGATTTGCAAGGTGACGGAATGCAGAGAAACAATGTCCTCGCAGCACCAAGACTCCATGACATGGCAGAAAACCCTGCACAGTCAGCACATGAAACAGGGCAGAGGAAAAGAAGGCCCGTATACCAACAGCTGGCTAGAAACGGGAAGAAGAAAATCCCTAGCAGATGAAGAACAGCCAGCAGGGGAGCTAACACTCAGGCAACCACCCTGACTAGTACAAAGGCCGGACGGCAGGACCAGGAACCAGAAGAGCACAACTTCACAACGAACCACAGAACCGCTGAAGACCAGGATAAACGTGCATGTGTAGAAATGCAACCAGCAGAATGAATTCAGCCACGAAGACCCCAGGACAACAGGGGAAGGAGCTGCTGCAAGGACAAAAGCCAATGGAAAGCACCCATGCTGGAAGGGATGACTGGTCTAGCCACCCACAGGCCATGTCCCCACCTGACAGGCCAAGCCAGGAGTGCCGCCCTGAGGAACCTGCATCGGGTGACGCATCCGGCTGCATGAACCGGGACAACTGACACACTTGACCCCTGACTGACACTTGGCCGCTGCCAAAGCCCCAAAAGCTGTCACTAAGGAACAAGCAGGCAAGACCCCATATGAGGCAGCCCGAGCACCAGAGAAGACATGGCTACTGACGGCAGCAGGCCACCAATCACCTGGCGATCCACATGATCAAAAGGCAAACAACCATCAGGAGTGAACGAAGACGTGCCAAGAATAGGAGCCAAAAGAAAACTACACAACGGAAGGTGACAACAGCAATTCCCCTTCCACCAATGCAGAGTACTGTTGAAGAAAGTGGGGCACCTGGCTATTCTCAGACACAACCCAGGAACCAAAGGAACACGCATGCAATTCATCCATGACGAACAGCCAGGCAAACCATCCAACGGTTCACCAAACAGCATGGCACACCTAACGGCAATCGAAGAACGAAGACAGTCAGCCAGAGACGTCCACCAGGCCCCAACCAGAGAAATCAACAGGCCAAGATAGCAGAGGAGGTGGCCACAGACGCCCCAACAAGAATTGAAGACACAACAGCCAAAAACACACTATGTCGATTCATCCGGACAGGGACAGCCGACACACTCACCCCTACAGCACAGCCCCAGCCAGAGCCACAAAATCCTGCCTCAACAATGCCCGTTACAAGGATGCCCCAGGAGCAAAACCAGAGGCCACAAAAAACTCCATCAGGCTAACATCCATCTCATGCACCACATGATCCGAAGACAAAAATTGCCAGGAATGAATGAGGAGCAGCCAACAAGAGAGGTTAAGATGGAACAATCAGGCCGTAAAGTGGCTACGGCGGCACCCCACCATCCAATGCGCAGGGTAAGCAGGAGACAGTGACCATCGCCACACCATTAGGGGAGAAAGCCCCATAGCTGAAAACCAGAAGAGACACATGCAACAGCCCACACCTGTCAGTGGTGCACACAACAGTGACCCCGGCAGGAGCTCAGCTGCCCACAGAGACACCCATCGCCACAGCGTGTGCCATGCAGAGAACGTGGAAGCGCAGTAATGCAGGTGAAAGACAGACACGAGATCCTGCACGGCAACTACCACAGGTGCCCCACCTCCTGGGGAAGCTGAAAGCTAGCCACCCAATCCTACCACATTGCAAGCAGGCAGGGACGGTTCCTCCGCTGTGGCGGAGGAGTGTCACCACACTGCTGCTACCCAACAGAGGCAACAGTGAAAAAGAAAATGATAATAAAAAAATGTTAATATCTTTTTCTTTTTCACCGTAGCCTCTGCTGGGTAGCCGAGTCTCACAGTGTGGCCGGGCCTTCCTCATGAGCTTCAGAAGGAGAAATTGTGGCCAATATAAACCGCCATGCACACTTAGCATTTCTTCACCCAGCTGTGTTGTACAAGCCGGTTGGAGAAAAGCCACGGGCTCCCAGGCACTGTCTGAGCTACAAAGCAGGCAGCACAGACCATTCCAAGCTCTGCTCTCATGCTGGGAATAGCATTCCCAGCATGAGAGCAGCACTGGGATTGGCATCTGGGAGCCTGCGCAGTGTGCACTAGTCGAGGATCGGGAGAGGAGGAAGGGAGAGCGGACGCAGCGTCAGGTAAGTCATAATTTCTTTATATGTGAATGGGATTTGCTTATGCACACATCCGTTCCGTTAAAGCCTCTGGGGAGAAGTTGAGGAACTTCGAAACACGTCAGGCAGTCCTATACGGAACGGCTGTTTCAAGTACTGCAGGAGGAATCCGTCCATACCAATTAAAGGCTGTTGTCTTGCTGCTGTTGCCCGAGTGCTGCTCGACTGGTGGACAACCTTGGAGCTGAATCTTTAACGCGGCCGTCCTGCCGCGGAGCTAGCACCACCCCGCGATTTGAGGGGGCCACGCAATTTGGTATTGGCCGAATCGCAAATGTGGGGCAACAACAGAGGATTTAGGACGGACCCGTCTGTGGGGTCCATTGAGGACTTAATCCAACAGGATATTATGTGTGTGCATCCATTCATGGACATTGCCGAAAACTACAATCCCCATCATGCACAGTCTCATAAGAGCGGCCCATGCGAGGGCGTGTAATATTCAAATGTGAATGAGATTGGCTTATGCACACATCCGTTCCGTTAAAGCCTCTGAGGAGAAGTTGAGGAACTTCGAAACGCGTCAGGCAGTCCTATACGGAACGGCTGTTTCAAGTACTGCAGGAGGAATCCGTCCATACCAATTAAAGGCTGTTGTCTTGCTGCTGTTGCCCGAGTGCTGCTCGACTGGTGGACAACCTTGGAGCTGAATATATATCTATACATATATATATATATATATATATATATATATATATATATATATATATTTTGTTTAATGTATTTATGTCCCCCACCCTTGCCGCCCTACCTAGTAATCCGACCCAGCTCACAGACAGGCCACAAACATTTCCTCACTGCCCAAGAAATGACACCCATTTGCCATGCACAGGCAACATGTCGGGGCAACTCTGGGCATTGGAGGAATCAGTGGACAAAAACTCTGAAGCAGAGCAGGACACACATCAGGGTAAGCAACACAGACTAAAGGGAGGCAGAGCCAGCAACGAGAGCAGGAAACAGCACACCGACCAGCGACAGACATCGTCCAGAAGTAGCAAAACAGAGGCCAGAGAAGCACTGGCCCTATGACAAGGAAACCATCCCACAAACATATCCATCCAGGGACATGATGACAGCACAACAGGACTGCCAAACAACAACGCTGCACTGCATACTGAAGAAGATACAAGAGAGCAGTACAGAAGAGCACTGTAAACACCCCGTATAAAACTCATCACAGGGCATCTAGAGGAGATCCGAACACAGGAACCCAAGAAACAGCCGTAGCAGGTCAGCTCACCCAGCCATTGACCTCAGAGGGCCCAGCAGGCAAAACAGTGGATTGCAGAGGAGCACCACAACTGCGGCAACCCAGCCAAAAGCAGAGCCAAGACACAGCAGAAAAGACACAAACGAATAACATTAAGAGCAGCCAGTTGCTGCATGCACATCCAAATGGACGCATCAGGCAGCAGCACAGGCCCGGCTCCAGCAATTTTTATTTGGGTGGGCCAAGGGTGCTTTCGGGTGGGCCACTGAAGCAGTCATGGCCGGCAAAACAGGGGGGGGAGGGGTGGGGGGCTGGGGGGGTGTCGCGCTGGGGTTTAATTTAATCATAATTTTTATTAATCAGCATGGAGAAGGACAGAGTGTGCATGACTGGTTTGTGCGGCCCCAGAGGGCCGACCAAACAGTCTTTACGCACTCAGGAGTGGGCACACCACTCCTCCCCTGCCCTGCTCGCAGAGCAGCCCCGCCCACCCGCAACCAAACATAAAATGGTAATAACTGAAAGTTATTACCATTTTATGTTTCTGCTTCTCGCACTGCGAGAAAACAGTGGGGCAACGCTCTTCCGCCTTGTGTAGGAGCCGCCCCTGCACTGCGGGCCCAATTTGTTGCTTCTGGAGGTAGCCTACAAGCCCTAGATTACATCATATCTACTTGCAAAGAGCCACCATGATACAACGGATTGCTTCTGTGTGTATACAGAGCATGTGGAGAGTTATTTGAAAGTAAGAGCAATGTCTGGACCTAACTGCAAACCCTTGAATTCCAGCAGACCAGGCTTCAGTACAAGTACTTGAATGCCAAGCATATTATAATAGTTCAAGTTTAAGGAAGTCCCTTTTACCACACGAAAGCCTTGACATCATTGTATTAGAAAGGCTGGCTAGTTACTTGTTGCAATTTGTCCAACACTTATTTCTCTGCACAAATTTAACTTGATATATTTTACTTTCTTGTCATTCTTTTGCGATGTACTTTCAAAGATACAAATTCTTGAAAACAGTAACGCATTTGAAAAAAGAGAAAGGAGTATTTTATGAAAACTGCCAGCAGTTTTCACACCGACCATTTCAAAACTAGCAGTCCAGTCATAGAGGTAACCTTCTATTATTCTTTGAAAACTCCCTTATAAACTCATCCATACATAGGTTTCCGTGAGCTCCTTTCTCGTGTGCTAAAATAGTCAAATTATGAAAGATAAAGCATTAATCGGTAATGCAATACAGGAGAATGAGACACCCATCTAGTTGATGAGTTGCACAATGTGAACCTAGAAATCCTGGGATCAATCCTGGCTTCCATGCTTGACCAAATTGTGTGATCCTAGCCAAACCTTTATTTCCCTGAGCCTCCTTTATTCATCATCACATAAGAGGGCACCTTCAAATACATGTGTTCTAGATGTGCACTGTACAAAACACATTTTCTGTGAGAACAAGCCCGAGCACTCATACATCATTTGATGTATGAGTGCTCGGGCTTGTTCTCACTTGTAAGGTAGATCCCTAGGGGTCACATATCGGGGGTGTGGGTGATTTCCCCCTCTCTTGAGCACCATAGCAACTATTTACGAATTAGGATAATACCGCTAAGAGTGAGCACCAACACCACACAGGGCCTTAACACCCAACACGGAGTTTATTTAAAAACACATTTTCTGTTTGATTTAGTCTACTATAATAGTGCTTCATCTGCACTAAGAATCTAAGCCACAAGTAAGGCGCACATAACAACAGACTTGCCTTTTAGTTTACTAAGGGCCAGATGTACAATCGTATGCAGTCGCAAACGGGCAATTGGCCCGTTTGCGACTGTAAAATAGGGTGTTGGTATGTACAAACGCTATTGTGCAAGACGGTATTAGGAAGGGGCGTTCCAAGGGCGTCCCTTCCTAATAGCGAGCCGCATTTGTATGTATCATTGTTTTGCAACCGCAATTGCAGTTGCAAAACACTCGCAGTTTACCACCTATTTCAAGTAGGCAGTTAGCCACTCGGAAAGAGAAAGGAGTCGCCAGGGGATCCCTTCCTCTCTGTGAATGGATGCGAAAATATTTTTTAAGAGCATGCAGTGGTCCCACGGACCACTGCCTGCTCTTAAAAAATTAAACAAACGTTTCATTTTTCTTTTTGAAATGTATCCCATGTAAGGTCCCTTTGATGGGAAGAAGAGGTTTCTGAGGTGAGAGTATAAGGCAAGTAACACTACTCAGCCTCCCTCATTGCCAGTCTTCAGAGAGAATCTCTCTTCATTACTACCTGCAGAGACCCCGGACTCTGCAGCACACTCCCTTCCCGGCCTGATTATCCATTTTCTACCATCCATCTCCCGTGCACCTTAGCTCACAGCTGACCTTTGGCCCCAGCCCCATATCAGCCACCATCCGACTCCATTTTCATTATTCCCGGTAAAAAAACATTAGGAAAATTACCCTCAAACTTAAATCATTGAATATAACAGTAAAAAAAATGAGCACACACTTTAAAATATATTCCACAGTGGCCCTAATGACCCGACTGCTAATTAAATAAACAAAAACAGAAAGGCCATGACAGGGCCGGCTTTAGCGCTGGTGCAAAAGTCTTTATTGGTGCCCCACCACTGACCTCTTTCTCCGTAGATACCTTTACTACCACCCTTCAACAGTGCCCTTCATCTCACCATAGCCCCTCCCCCTCATGCCCTCCTCCTCAGATGTCCTCACTGCCACCCTCCAACAGTGCCCCACATCTCTACGTAGCCACTCCCCCTCATGAGCTCCTCCCCAGACTCCCTCACTACCACCCTCCACCAGTGCCCCTCATCTCTCTGTAGCCCCCCTACACCCCATGACCACCTCCTCGGATTACGTCACTGCCACCCTCCACCAGTGCCCCTCATCGCTCCATAGCCCCTCCCCATTACCCCCTCCTCAGATTCCCTCACTACCACCCTCCAACAGTGCACCTCATCTCTCTGTAGCCTCTCCCCTCATGACCCCCTCCTCAGACTCCCTCACTACCACCCTCCACCAGTGCCCCTCATCTCTCTGTAGCCCCCCTACACCCCATGACCACATCCTTGGATTCCGTCATTGCCACCCTCCACAAGTGCTCCTTATCGCTTCATAGCCCCTTCCCCCATGACCCCCTCCTCGGATGCCCTCACTGACACGCTCCACCAGTGCCCCTCATCTCTCCATAGCCCCTCCAACTCATGACCTACTCCTCAGACTCCCTCACTACCACCCTCCACCAGTGCCCCTCATATCTCCGTAGCCCCTCTCTCATATGCACTTCATTGGTTGTATAGTGCTACTCATAGTGTAGGGTGTCACAGTACTTTACATCATGCCCACATTATGCAGAGACAATGAATCATACAAGTATGTAAATCAGCCTATAGGGAATGTCGCATAAGCCAATGAGGATTACCAGGAGTAGGAATCACATGCCATCCATACTGGTGGGCAGTATGTTTTAAGAGAGTTTGGTCTGGAGAAGCACAAACACAGGATTTAAAGCATACCCCAGTGGTGGTGTGGGGGGGCTTTACTGATTAAAATGTATATCTGCCCTAACAAACTCTTTATAGCAACATTAGAATAATGAAAGACTGGGGAAATATTAACTACACAAAAAGAAGTTCTAATTATACCTTTCAGGTTTGTATACGGCTCTTTGATGACAGTTCATAGGTCACTGTCCTGTTAGGATTGTAACTTCTGAACTGCAAGTAACAAAAGGATCTCTGTAAGCAAGGCAGTAACCCACTGAGCTATCCACATAAACTACAGTTTATCTGCATTTCAAAACTACCAACAGACAAAGGATTGCTCTCCAGCAGGATAATTAATCACCAGAGTTATCTGGACATTTTTACAGTTGTCTTGCATTCTTGTCAAAGAAAGGATTTGTCCCCTTTGCCGTGCCCCTATTCTACCTGCACGAGTGGGCGGGGGCACAGCCCACCATTCTAAAAGGAGATGCGTGATTGGGGGGGCTGTAAGAAAGAGCCCAGGCCCAATCACGCAACTCCTAGAAGAAGAAAAATAAGGTTCAGAGGAACGTTTTAAATTTCAGTGGCCATTTTCTGTTGGCCTTCTTAAAGTCGCTGCCAGTGGTGGCTAGTGACATTTGAAAGTGGTAAGGCGTAAAGTTAGGGATGACTTAAGTAGCAAGCGAGCACTGCATTTTCTTTTACTCTACTTTAGCCTTATTATTTTGAAGACTGTGTAGCCCCATCAAAAGGGTCCCATCACACCCATTTCAACAGAATCACAATTACAACAGGAGTATGTGACCACTTTGTGCTCTCTGCTCTTCCAAACTACATGTACAGTATTATAAAACATGTTTTAATTTATACTATACTTCTAGTAGGATTATTAAGTGGGGGGACGGTAAAGGCACTCAATACTCCAGATGTCAACGTAGGGGGGCTGATATCGTACATATTTTTGCCACCTGTCCATCTTTATCTCTCATTAAGACCCAGATAACTGATTTTTTCTCTAACAAATTAAATATTCAGGTATTTCTGTCCCCTGCCGTGATCCTCCTGGGAGTATGTGAAAATGAGAGACCCGCAAGAGGCAGAGAGCTGGTCTTTATCGCTATGACCATTTATCGTCTATGCATCGCCTCAGCCTGGCTAGACAGCAATCCACCAGTGTCCCAACAATGGCTAGCCAGGGTGCTGGCAGCCTGTAATTTAGCAAAGGCAATCTTCGTAATAAAAGGAAGGGCCTGAGGAGGTGGGGTCTGCTAATGTACTGGATAGAAGTAAGGAACTGTTGATGTTAGACACGATGCACTTTAACCTGGCGTTTATAGAGGACCCGGGCGCCTTGTTTGTCCCTAATGGATGTGCTTATATTTTTTCTTTTCTTTTTTTTTCTTTCTGTCTCTTTTTGGTATTAACCTGTATGAATTTGAATGAATTTGTCATGAAATATGGTATTACACCTGTTGGAAGCCGGAGTCCCCGTCCCGCACCACTGTCACTAAATGCGAGACCCGGGACACCTCCCTCAACGTTAGGCCAAGTAAGGACACCGTTTGAGATAGCCCCGCTCACCCCCTTAGTAGCTTGGCACGAGCAGCCAGGCCTATCTCCAAGGCACGAGTGTACAGTATGTGCAACCACGCTCACAGCAACCCACTGGTGACACCACAAATGGACTCAACATGAGTTTGATAAAAAGAGTATAAACTTTATGTAAAAAGATATACGATCAGACCACACTATACATAAGCCAACATATAATAAAGGGTAATGTTCGTTCCGGCTGGTTGGTAGGCTCAAATCCCAACCACCGCTTTCAAAATGCTATGCTGGTCGTAATGCTAGAATCACACACGTTGCAATGGACAAACAATAGTGCGTTGCGTAACAATACAATCCTGTGCTGGGCACAGGAGAAATAATACAATGCGTAACGATACACCCCAGTACCTGCAATGGGAGAAATAATGCAATGCGTACCGCTACAATCATGTACTGCGCAATGAAGGAATAATTCAATGCGTCACACCCCAACCACGTACTTTGCAATGAAGAAATAATGCAATGCGCACCGCTACAATCGTGTACTTTGCAATGAAGGAATAATGCAATGCGTAGCTACAATCATGTACTTTGCAATGAAGAAATAATGCAATGCGGGCCGCTACAATCCTGTACTTTGCAAGGGAGAAATAATGCAAAGCGTAGCGCTACAATCGTGTACTTCGGTATGCAGAAATAATGTCAGGCGTCCTACGACAGTCCGGCAGTTCGTTAGCAGCAATATTGGCAATGTGTATTACGACAGTCAGCCTCTTCGATAACAGTTGCCCCCCCCACACGTATCAACGATGACACAAAGTACAGCTTCTCACTCTGGCCCCAGTACCGCCACTCCTGAACGCAGTACGGGCCCCACTCTGAGCCGAAGCAAAGGCTCACGCCGCCAGAAGGTCTGAGAGGCAGAGAGAGTGTCCCTCCGAGCCCGCGCCCCGCCCAGGCAGTGATCCACGTTACCTGGGGGCGCGACCCCACTCTCCTCTCCTCCTTCAGCGAACTGGGCCTTCCGTGTAGAACTTTCTCAATGGGCCTCAGCGTCTCGGCCTGGCAGCTCAGTTCCTCCGGGCTGCCGGTCCAGGCCGCAACTGTTAGGAAGGTCTCAGGCGGCCGCAGGGCACACGTACCCCACGCCCCTGAGATTACGTTACTCCGGGTGCACTTCACCACAGCACCCTCCGGGTCTCCGCTGGCACGAAGCCACACACACAACGCTGATGGGACTTCACGTCGACTCCGAGTGCACGTTCGCCAGGCACTCCTTCCTGCGGTCTCAGTTGGCACCAAGACACGCACACCGTGCTGCAGAGACTCACTTTCCTCCGGTGCACACGATGATCAGCCGATCACCTCCACAGTCCCAGGTTGCACCAAAGCACGCACACTGCTTCACTGAGACTTACTCCAACTCCGGTGCCCCGATATCCAGGCGCTCTTCACCAACGCCTTCGGCCGCACCCTGACACGCTCACCATGTCCGAGCCTCACTTCTCCTCCGGTGCACTCGATGACCAGGCGCTCTTCACCAGCGCCTCCGGTGCACCACGACACGCACCCTGCGCGTCCAAGACTCACTCCACTTCTGATGCACACGTTGACCAGGTGCTCCTCACCAACGCCTCCTGTGCACCACGACACACACCCTGCGCGTCCGAGACTCACTTCACCTCCGATGCACCCGCCGACCAGGCGCTCTTCACCAGCACCTGCGGTGCACCTCGACATGCACCCTGCGCGTCCGAGTCTCACGTCATCCCCGATGCACACGCTGACCAGGTGCTCTTCACCAATACCTGCTGTGCACCACGACACGCACCCAGCGCGCCTGAGTCTCACTTCTCCTCCATGTGTCCAAGATCACAGGGCACACCTTCCGAGGGTCTCAAGCTGCCACAACACGCGCCCACCGCGTCGCTTGAAACTTCTCCAGAAACTTTTATGTTCCTGTGTTTCCAAACAGGGAGCCAGCTCACCTCGGGCCCTTGGGGGGTAACAAGACACAGCACAAAGCACAGTCTTCTTCAAGCAGGGGGACCCAGCGCACCAAGCACAGTCCCAACAGCCTCTTCCTTGGTTAGAACAGCAAACTGCAGACCAGCCCCAGATCACGAAGCAAGGGTTGGTCCTTCCCCAGCAGTCTCTTCAGTTGTTCCTTCCTTAGCAGAGGTTCCTCTTGACCACGAAATGGGTCCAAGCCTTTTTAGTCTCAATCCATTTCTATTCCATTCCCCCCGTTCAGGGGTCTCAGCTCTCCTAGTAATACCCCTAAATGTCTTTGAAGTTCGTTGTGCTCAGGGGTCCCTGACCCCTGCCTAACTCAGTTCTGGGTGTCTCCCTCCCAATGTCACCTTTCTCCCTTTGATACTGGGGGTCTGGATCCTTAATCACTCAGCAGGAGATGGGTCAATTGTTTTATAGCCGCAACCCAGGCCTCTTCACCTCCCGATGCTTTTCCTCGCCTGCTCTCCAGCTGCAGGTCAGCCTGGTGCCATCCCAAAAGGGAAAGTAAGGCCTGACAAGTGGTTACACTTACAAAACCATACAACTAATCCGGTGGTCTGCTATACCAACAACCTATCTGGGGGGGAAAAGTGTCCCTGACCACTTATGTCATGAAGAGTACCACAGAAAGAAATTACAGAGTAAAGAGACCCTTGCAAACAATCGGATTCCCATCACTCACCAAAGTGATCAATATCATCATTTGGGTATCCATCCTACCATCCACTGTACCTCTTGATCATAGAGGGATTCCTAGTAGATTGTATCTTGAAGGGGTCATGTAGGAGGAACAAAGAAACGAGAGAAATCAAGCTCTCAAGAACACATAGATGTGATCACAAATAGTATGGACCTTACCTAAAAGCAGTTATGTTTGAAAACTGCTTTTTGCACTGTTTTTAATAAGGATTACAATAGATACCCCAATAAAAGTTTTTCTCTCTTGTAAATCCTTTCTTAAACTTTCACTGTCACACTATTGCACTGCACTCATCACTCTGACATACTATTTGTGATCACATCTATGTGTTCTTGAGAGCTTGATTTCTCTCGCTTCTTTGTTCCTCCTACATGACCCCTTCAAGACTAAATCCACTAGGAATCCCTCTATGATCAAGAGGTACAGTGGATGGTAGGATGGATACCCAAATGATGATATTGATCCCTTTGGTGAGTGATGGGAATCCGATTGTTTGCAAGGGTCTCTTTACTCTGTAATTTCTTTCTGTGGTACTCTTCATGACATAAGTGGTCAGGGACACTTTTCCCCCAGATAGGTTGTTGGTATAGCAGACCCCCGGATTAGTTGTATGGTTTTGTTAGTATTGATTGGGGACTTAATCCGTGGTAGGTCTATAAAATCCCTTGGACCCTCCACCACACTTTATGTTATTATTGTTAAAGTGGTTGCACTTGTCAGGACAACATGCTAACTTAGCAAACTGCGCACAGGCCCTACACTGCAGGCCTGAGTTCCCTTCTCCACGCACCTTTGCATTACTAGCCCTGGCACACACAGTGCACATCACTAGGGACTTTACTAGTAAAGCAACATACCAATCATGGCCAACCAATTACCATTACACTTTACACAGGGAACACTTGTACTTTGACACTGATCAGCAGTGGCAAAGTACCCAAAGCATCTAAATTGGCAACTCTATGTCAGGAAAACGGTCTAGGGGGAAAGCAAAAAGTTTAGGGAACTTTAGCCAAAAAGGCCAAGTCCTGCAACACCAATGATTAAAAATTCTGGTATTGAAATGTGTAGCGAAGGTGGGCGGGGAGGGGGGTGTTTTATTGGGGTAAAATGATGGTTTTCCGTTTATATCATGTACTATGTGTTTGTAATCGATAATAAAAAAATAAATAAATAAATAAATAAAATGGTTAGCGGGCAAAAAAAAAAAAAGGAAATGCTCCAGAGGTGGAAAGCAGCCGCACTTCCATGGCAAGATTCAAGTAGGTTTATTTCAACCATGCAAAACCGCATCTGGCCAAAGCCAGGTACAGATCTCCACTGCCACATGAGCCAGTACTATTTGCATCACACATTTCAGCTCACTTGTGATGTAGGCAGCTCCTGTAGGGTAACAAGCTACATCATAGCACTTCTCTGCCTGAAAAGTTCGAAGTATGAAACACTAATCAGGTACGGTCTACTTATTGAAAGTACCAATACAGGATATGACACAAAGCGGATGGCTAACTGTCATTTAGCCTGCTTCTAAGCCGTTATAGTTTTTGGCAGATAAAGGAGTTGAGTACTAGATAGATTCTATTTGCCAAGCATCATTCATTTAGGTCCAATGGGGTGGGCTGGATTACAGTACAAGCATTGTAGTTCTAGGGTGGACTGGTCACATCCGCTCCTTAGATCAAACACAACGCAATAAATTCTACTCAAATGAGAAAGAAAACAAACAAACAAGCTTAATAAAGGATGATACCAATTGCATAGACTATTTTTCTGGAAACCTTTTGGTGAGAGAGACCATAATTATTCCCCTCAAACCAGCCACTACTGTTCAACATCTAGACAAGTAGAACCTGCGCCTGGTCATAAATGGAAAGTAGATGAATAAGCCTTGGTTAACCAAGACACAATTAAAATATGTGATCTGCCGATTTCACCCAGGTCACTGCCACTCAACCCACTAGAGTATCCTACAGTTGTTTTAACAGGAGAAAATCGGTTCCAATCAGTGCACCATACAATTCTCCCAATCAGACATGCATTTTCTCCTGATTTGACCCCACAAGACTCCCTATGTCGGAGAACTATGGTATGTGGTGTCTTAGCACAACAGGTACACCTCCTTATGTTATGATGCACCTCAATGCCCCTGCAAGGGAAGAAAGAAGGAAGGAGAGAGAGAGAGAGAGAGAAGGAAAGAATAGAAGAAAGAAAAAATAAGGAAACAAAGAAAGAGAAAAAGCAAGAGATGGAAAGAAAGAAAGCAATAGAGATAAAGAGGTAGGTAATGAAAATGATAGATTGAAAGAAATGGAGGAAGAAAGAAAGAAGAGAGAAAGTAGAAAGAGGAAGATGAGAGAGAATGAAAGGGAAAATGAGAAAAAAAATGAAAAAGAGTGGAGAATGATAGAGATAACGAATGAAAGAGTGGATGGATAATGTGAGACTGAAAAAGAATAAGATAATGAAGATGGAGAAATAAAAGAAAAGGAGAAAAAGAAAGACAGAAAAAAGGAAGGAAAGAAAAAAGAAAGAAAGAGAGAAAGAAAGAAATAAACAAACAAAGAAACAAAGAAAGAATGAAAGAAAGAAAGAGAATACTTACCAAGGGCTAAAGCAAGGATGCGTCCTAGCTCCAATGTTGTTTAATTTATACACAACGCACTTGTCTCTGGCATTAAACAGCGCCAATTTAATTCCCCCAAAAATAGGAACAACTAAGATCACGATATTGCAGTATGCGGATGACATTGTTCTGCTCGACAAATAGGAATCCAGAGAGCCCTAAATGCCCCTCACACATACATCATAGCAAATAAGATGATAGTAAATGCCTCAAAAACAGAGGTGATATCATTCGGAAGGATGTGCAAGCAAACTAATCACCACTGGTCTCTTGGCCCCTTAAAAATAACAGGAGTAAAATCTTATAACTACCTGGGCATAAGGTTCTCAGCAAACTGCGCATCTAAAACACATTTGAGTCACCTAAAGGATAAGTCTGCACTAATTACCTACAGACTCTGCCACTGCACTCTGCCCTCGAAAGCCCCACTCCCGTCCCAATCCGAAAACTGCTCAGGGCTGTATTACTATCTGCAATCACCTACAGCAGTGAGGCCTTCCCCGGCCAACCCATTAAAACCATGGAAAAACTACATCTAAAGGTCTACAAAAGAGTGTTTAGTTTGCCTTATTACACCAGGGGATCTATGGTGATACTTGAATTTGGCTTTGAGGGTATTAAGTGGGCTAGCATGGGGACTTTTGTAAGATACTATTATAGATGCATCTCGGCAGTTATGTTATGTTATGTTATAACAACTTGTATAGCGCACTACTACCCATAGGTGTCTAGGCGCGTTGCGGACCACACACTGACGCAGGAAACTAGTTTTTAAAAAGCCAGGTCTTGAGATGTTTCCTGAATTCAAGCAGGGATGTAATCTTCCTAAAAGAGAGCGGAAGAGCATTCCAAATTTTAATGGTGCTGTGTCTAAAACTCCTACCCCCCCAGTTCATAGTTTTAACTCTGGGGGTAAGCATTAAAAAGGCGTTAGCTGATCGTAATGACCTACTGGGAGAGTACCAATTAAAAATGTGATGAAGAAATTGTGGGCCGTCACCATGAAGTGCCTTGTGGGCGATGCAAACTGCCTTAAATTTTACACGCTGGCCAACTGGAAGCCAATGCAGATCTTGAATCCCGGTCCTGATGGACTGGTGCTTAGGGACATCCAAAATCAATCTGGCAGCGGCATTCTGAACTGACTGTAACCTTCTGAGCTGGTTGGACTGCAAATTAATATACAAAGCGTTACAATAGTCCAATTTAGACAAAACCAAAGTGGTTAAAACAATTTTCCTAGCCTTTCTAGGAATGTAGGGAAGGATTTTACGCATCATTTTGATTGTAAAAAACGCCGAGGACACCACCTTTGAAATCTGAGATTTAAAATGAAGCTTCTCGTCTATTATGACCCCCAAATTTTTTGCTTTCACCACTGGAGTAGGGAGGGGGCCCAAACAACTGGGCCACCAGGCTGGTGACCAAAGAGGAGAGAGCTTGCCAAACAGCACCACCTCAGTCTTGCTAGAATTTAACTTCAGGCAGTGCCTACTCATCCACTTACTCAAGGATACCATACAGTCATGGAGTTTGGTAGAGTAGTTAACATCCCTGTCAATAGTTGAGATCACCAATTGGGTGTCGTCGGCATACGAGGTCGGGATTAAATCAAAGCTTCTAATTAGAGGTGCTAATTCGGACACATAAATATTAAAAAGTGTAGGGCTCAAAGAAGAGCCCTGCGGTACCCCACATGGCAAAATAAAAGGTGCTGATTTAAAATCGCCTAATTGCACTATCTGAGTTCTATCTGTTAAAAAAGATGTTAAAAGCATGAGGGCATTTCCTCCCAGACCTATGCATTTTAAACGTTTTAGCAGCAAGGTATGGTCCACGGTATCAAATGCCGCGGACAGATCTAATAGGATAAGGGCCGCCGATCCTCCCCCATCCAAAGCGGTTCGGATTTCCTCTGTGGTCTTTATCAGAGCTGTCTCAGTACTGTGGCATGACCTGAAGCCAAACTGACTGTGATCTAGGATATTATTTTCTAAAATATATTTGGAGAGTTCTGTATTAACAATCTTCTCCAAAATTTTTGCTGGAAGCGGAAGCCTTGCAATGGGTCGATAGTTGGCGGGATCTGTAATTTCTAAGTTGGTTTTCTTTAGTAGTGGTAAAATGCAGGCTTGTTTCCACCTAATTGGAAATGTTCCCTGTGAAAGCATCTGATTAAATATGTCCGATAACTGTGGACTAGCAAGATGGCCAACAAGATGGAGAATACTTGGAGGGCAAGGGTCCTCAGGTGAACCCGATTTGGTATTTGCAAGAAGCGTAGCAATTTGCACTGGAGATGTAAGGGAGAAGTTTAAAAGGGGCGTTGTAATCATAACTTCCTGTTCTGTGGAGTTTGAATTTGGCAAATGTAGAACAAATTGGTCATAAATTTGATCAACTTTTGATTTAAACGCCTGTGCCAAGGTATTACAAAAATCTTGAGTACAGATGGCAGTGTCCTCCTTTTTAACTGTTGTCAAATTGTTTATAACCGAAAAAAGTTCTTTACTTGAGTTACCTGCCTTTTCTATTTTTAATGTATAATATTGACTTTTTTCGGTAGTGCCCTGCACCTTGAAATTTATCCTTCAGAACATATTTAAAACTAAAAATAGTCCTTGGTTACCTATCTAACGGCGGCAGCAACCACTCTCCAAATAGATCTGTCTGCACTAAATGCTTCATTACTTACGCACACAGCAGTAAAAAGCATTTTGAAAAAACAGATAAAATTCCCCTCGAAGACCGCATATATGGAAAACATCAAGTCCACACCACCACTAAAGGCCCTGGCAGCCTCGTACAACAACGACGGCCATGCTGGCTTCCAGGCACAACCATATCTTAACTGCACAATTGGGAAAGCCTACCTAACCCAAATTTTGGCTGCGAGGATGCTGGCATTACAAATTAAAGACTTCAATCCAAACTGGCCGCTCCTCTCCAACATTGTTAAGTGCAGGCTGTGCGGTTCCAAATCTGAAACTTTCCCACACTTACTATGTTGCTGCCAGACGCTGCTCCACTTCCGGTGAATACTATTAAAGCCACTTTTTTTAACCCATGGCATAAGAACATGCAACAATGTTCATGAACTGGATTTTTAGCACCATGGTCCCTTTCGTACTGACAAGAATAGGCAAATTCTTTAAAGCGGTGCAGGACCTTCTTAAAACAATACAGCAAAGCCCAGAGATGATTGCCGACAGACAACGTCCTGCACTATGAACATTATGTACTGTATTTTCTGACTGTCTTGCAATTGAGTTTACCAATTACAACGCCTCTTATTTAATTGTAGTAGATCTTATCATAAGTCTGTGTGTGTTAGATTGTTCCACAATTATTTATTGATTCTTATAATTTTTTCACTTTGGCTTATCTGTAATTGATTTTAAACAGTCGTATTGCCTCAATGCTAATTAATGCAGATCTAGATCAGGTGTTTTATCCCTAGATGGTATGCGTCAGCTATATCATATGGTACTACAAGAACTCATCCACTTTTTCTTTTTCTTTTATTGCTTTTTGTATAACATTCTTTTAAGTGTTTTTATATTGCTAAGGTTTTAATTAACCATACAATACATTTCTGACAAATTTGAAGAAAGAAAGAAAGAAAGAAAGAAAGAAAGAAAGAAAGAAAGAAAGAAAGAAAGAATTATCCATACTAGCCTCTACAGAAATTTTAGCTCTCCATCAGTACAAACATTTGCTAAACAGAATTAAACTTAACTTGGAATGATACTAGAACTTTACTCAGAACAGGGCCTTTTGTCTTTTGGGTAAATTCGTTTAGTAATTTCTTAAATATCTGTTATACCAAAAAGTCAGCAGGATTTGAAGGGTTAAATCAACTGATTTCTTGATGGTAAGTTTAGCCACAATCCACAGGCCTGGGTTCAGAGTTTGAGCGCCTAACTTGAAAAGTAAAGAGACTCAATTGGACTTGGGAACATGTTTTCCTTTTGATCAATGCAGGATCCATGCTTTCTCAGAGGGTTTATAAATGCAGATAATCTGATTGTCTTACAGCATCAGTAAATTGTAGTTGTGGCAGCACATTTTTTAGAATTGTAATTTATTTTTTGTGAGTTATGGAAAAAAACACTGTGACTCGACAGGGTTAATGATCGTGCGCATTGAGCAGAGTGGCCTTGGCCATATATCCGGCCCTGCACTCAGAGCCTAATGTGTACAACTGAAGAATGTGCACAACAGCCCTGGCTGCAATGCCCCGAACCAACTGTACACCCTAAAAGGCTATATACAGCTACCTTGATAGCCATGGGTCTCAGGCAGGACCTATCTGTAGCATGCCATCCAGAGATCTCTGCACATGCTGAAGGGCCTCCTCAGGGAGCTCAGAGGATGGGGTTGACACAAGGCCCGGTTGCAATATTTAAATTACAATGGGGTCTTTCAAGTAATTTCGGGAATTTTGCATTACGCAAGCCATGCGGAATTCCTTAAATTATGCCATAATGCAATTTTGCGTAATTATTCCGCAGGAGCACTGGAACAACACAAACAACCAGAATGTGAGCAACTGTTATTCATGACAATTGTCTTTTTGAGGAAAGAATGCACATTGTCACCCAGGATACATTCTAGAATCAGCTGACTGAACAATACAGCAAGGGCCAGACTCAAAAGTTTAGTTATTATTATTTATCTCGTAACACAGATTTAACCCCTTGTGCTCCGGATATGGTTACATAACTTTGTGAATAAGAGCTGCAAATGAAAAAAGCAAGGCATAAAGCGTGCAGGCAGATCTAATAATGTAATGTGCTATTTATTGCCATTGTTGATGGAGGAGAAGAGCTTCACCCCCCCTCCCCACTCGAGACGTCCCCTGTCATGAATCATGGCCCCTCCCAACACTTAAGAATGGTGACAAATATAATTAAGGGCCTAATTACGATTGTGCTCGTTCTGATGACCGACCACCATTGCAGCGGGAATGAGACCGGAGTTGGTGGTCACACCCACCATATAATGATTAGACCGCTGTGTAGGCAGTAGTAAACTGCCTTTTTCTACTGCGGCTTGTGCTGCAGCCCAGGAAAAGGGCCGCAGCATAACCCGCAGTGGAGGAGGCGTCCTACCCCCCCCCTGAACTCTGCGCTCCGACTGACGGTATTGTAATCCGGCGGTCGGATCGATTCCCAGGATGTCGGACGGACCGCCACCGACGACCTGTCGGTGGTTGTCCGCCCAACATTGTGATGACCCCCTGAGTCTGAGACTATGTTTACTACAAATGATGTTACTTTCTTGTAATTGCTTGCTAGTAGGGCCACTCATGCATACAAATTTTAAATCCTTAATCAGTGCGCCATGTTCAGGTAATTTGTGTCCCGCGCCTGTGCAGGTCTACGTCAGACACCCACACAGTTAGGTACCTGTTGGAGGGCTGGTGTCTAGTGCTAAGGGACAAGGGATTTCATGAACATACACTACCACTAAATGGGAAAAATGTGTCAAGCACTGCTCTTAAAACCACTAGGTCTTCAGTTTGGTGGACAGCTGCTCAAGATTGTGGGTATGATGAAGTACAAATAGGAAGGGCGGGAAAGAGACATGCTGTATGGGGTATGTTGAACAAGATAAACACATGGGGCTGATGTTTTTGAGACTACGGTTTGTATGTGACACTTCCATACCTGTCAACTCACCCGCAATGGACGAGTGTCACTCTCTTTTTACTACTATTCACCCGCCTGACAAACAAAATGACTCTTTTAATGGACTGAACCATTTTTCAAACCTACATCATCCTTAAAAAGTGTTCGTTCCCCAATGACCTCAATGAGATCATCCTCTTAATGCCCATCCGCATTTTTTGAGACAGGGGACTTACTGGTATGCACTCTTTCTCGTGTAGTCCCTGTGTTTTTTGAGTGTCTGCCAATACAGATCGTTTTGTTTTTTTTAATCTTAGTATCTAGACGTTTGTGCATCACTTTCTTACTTAGTGGCTCTTCACCAAGCTTCCTCCAGAGGTATTCCTCTACCCCCACGACTCTTTGCCTCACTGGTATCCAGACTCAAAATCCCTTTGCTTTTATGGATTATCTGACAGAGCTCCTGCAGGCCGTCTTGTTACGCACACGCACGCGTCGATTCTCCGCGAGGAGAGTGGGGGTGCTCGGCTGCGGTTGGTCTCCTATCCTCTCCTGAAGCAGTGGCGTGGACAAGTCAGTGTTGCCATGCCGACGCCTTGAAACATCCAGCGGTGTCGGGGTCTGCCATACCAGAGCTGTCTGCAGAGATTCCTGGGAGGTAGAGATTCCAGGAAAGTAGAGGAGTGATAATTCAGGGGGACACCTTTTCCCTACCACACGCCTTCGGCTCGAAACTCGACCTTCTCAGGCCCTCTGCTCACACTCTCTGACGCGAACTGCAAGTTAAGGACGTCTCCGAATTAAGAAAATAAAACATCCTGCTCATTATGACAGCAGAAGAACAGAACAATCAAGTGAAAGTCTTCGTGTACACGGGTGTGGGACGGGGGAGATACCGAAAGATGTGTGGCTCAAGTTAATGTAGGCATAAATGACAAAACTCCGTTATTTAGCAGGATTCGGAAACAAAAACATTGCTTTTTTTTACTTTGTCCCACTTAAAAATTCCATCATTTCAATGTAAGCTAAAATAAAAATAAAAAAAATTGGAAATTAAATACCATGCTTATTGTTTCTTAATCTCCTTCCTATGTGTTCACACATGTTGGCATCTATGGGTAGGGCATGGGGTAGTGCAGGGGATCCGCCCCTGGAATAAAGGATGTTAATCCTGATAAGGGATGAATAAAGGAGAGGCCTAGTGATGGGATGGGCCCATCTTCAGGGTTAAGTTGGGAGTGGTACTAGCTATCTGACCACTTTTATAGCGAGTTGTCATTTTATGAACACATTTGAAGACCGTTCTAGTCAGTGGAGTACCACAAAATGATGGGACTCCCCTGCAGAATGTGATGGGGGGGCCCCTGAGTCTCTCATGTACTACAGATATTCATTTGGACGTGGGCTAATTGGGTCCCCCTAAAGGGCTGGGTGGCACCTGAAGAGTTGGGGGTTCCCCTGCTCCCATGGGACCTGCTTTACGCCCCTGGTTCCAGCCGGCATAGTGAGTACATTACTATAATTAGTCAATGACAGAGAAGCAGGGTGATAAGCATGGCCATTTGAATTATGTGGTACGAGAGGACAAAAGTATGTGGTAGGTTTGACTACATTGTGTGGCAAAAAAGGCAGATTATATAGCCCAATGCAGCACCTTTTATATTAGTATTACCTGATTATTTTTGCATTTTTACACGTGTTAAAAGTATCTGAGCAAATATTTGAACTCATTAGAACCATTTTGACACCTAAAAACAGAAATAAGCAACAGAAAGATTGTCATTCAACCTTTCAAAGGTCCTTCCACTGCACAGCAACACATGATGCTGCATTTTTATTTTATTTTAATCACATAACTCCAGTGGCCCTAGTAATAAGCAGGTTTAAGGCTTGCGGTTGAGGGAAGAGATGCAGATTTGTCAGAGTTATTTAGAAGCAGGGAATATGGGGCACATTTATAGGGCAGTGGTGTGCATGGATAGTGATTCAGGTCACTGGAACAATGTGTTAAGCAGGGACTTAGATTGAGGGATTAGGTGGTAGGAGGATATCTAATTTGGAGAGAGTGGTGAGTCTTCGGAAGTTAAGTGAAAAGATGTGAGTGGTTTATTGGAGTGGCATAACATTGGTGTGGAATTGAGGAGTTGGGTGAATACAAAGAGGTACAGGTGGAGTGGGGATGAATGGATGCACTTTGGGATTGGGGAAAAGTTATGAAAGGAGAGGATTCAATTTGGAGAATGGAGGCGAAGAAAGGAAATACAAAGTTTGGGATTACAATGAAACAATGGATGGATGTTTGGAGAGCAAGTAGGTTTTGGAGAGCAAGAGTGGTATTATGGACAGCTATTTGGGGACAATGAAGATGGAAGAAGATACATTTGGGAAATTAGAAGTAACAAGGGAGTAGGTTGAGAATGAATGGAAGTTGCCACAGTTTTAGGAAGTTGTTGATTAAAGTTTGATGTAAGTTGGGGGTCATCATAGAATAAATCCTGCTTGAGTAGTGCAATGAAGGATGGGATACATGTCTGGAGAGCGGACCAGAGGGAAGGCAGTGCAGGCTTGCATAACAGGATGTCAAAAAATGGATGAATGTTTGGGTAATGATGCTGAAAGAATGGGATGCAGGTTTAGGGAGAGAGTGGGGTGGAAAGATTGGTTATGCAGGACAGGTGTAGGGACTTAATCAAAGACTGGGAGAGGATGAAGGTGGTTATTATGATGCAATAAAGTAGATGCAAGTTAGGAGATTGATTGAGGAGTGGGGTATAAGAGAAATCTGGAAGTTGGGTGAATGAGGAAATTTGTTAGGAGAATGAGCTTGAAGGATGGTGATGTACATTTGGAGTATGAAAGGGAAGGAAAGGTGCAGATTTGGGCGGTGGATGTTTGCTGCGAGAATGGGATAGAAAGAAGTAGTGCAAATCAAGAGACTGAATTAGAGTCAGAGGAAATTTAGTTAGGTTAGTGAAGTCATAGGAGAAGGATAGCAATTGGTAACATATGGGTGATTGTGCTATGGAATATCGAGTCTAGGAATATTGAGATACACTAATATCGTGTACAGAATATCGGAGGACAAAATATTGTAAGATAAGTGCATATAGAGGAAGTATAGATTTACTACTCTTAAGTCCACATCTATCCACCTTGAAGACATATATATGTATATGAAAAGAAAAAGAGTTGCCCCTTGATGGAAAGGCACTCTCAGCAGGCAAACGCTTTTGTCAGAAAGCAGCTCCCATTGACACCATATTCCGGTTTCTTAGTCCGACGCGTTTCGGGCAACGCCCTTCCTCCGGGACCACCAACAAAGTCACAGCAAATCAGGCAAACTTCCACAATATTCCCTCTTTTATTTCAATTATGCACCGCTCATGTGAGCAAAGCTTTATGGGACTGGTAGTCTTTTTTGCCATACCCCCAGTGGGTTATTGTTGCAAAATCGTTTAAAAATTGTTGCAATAGGGAAATAAAAATAATGTCTCTGGAAGCAACTCCCCATAACACCAAGCACCAGCTGTTCTGTAAGTCTCTCGCCCAAATAAGCGGAGGCCGACCCGCTCGGTTTTCGCAGTGGTGCCTCTCCGTGGTTAGGCTGACCACAATATATGAACATTTTATTTCCCTATTGCAACAATTTTTAAATGATTTCGCAACACTAACACACTGGGGGTATGGCAAAAAAGACTACCAGTCCCATAAAGCTTTGCTCACATGAGCGGTGTATAATTGAAATAAAAGAGGGAATATTGTGTTAGTTTGCCTGATTTGCTGTGACTTCGTTGTTGGTCCCGGAGGAAGGGCGTTGCCCGAAACACGTCGGACCGAGAAACCGGAATATGGTGTCAATGGGAGCTGCTTTCTGACAAAAGCGTTTGCCTGCTGAGAGTGCCTTTCCATCGAGGGACAACTCTTTTTCTTTTCATATATTGTGATGTCACTGACCATGTCATGAGTGATGTAATATGTGACGTCATCAGCAGTGCATTGCGGGGGCGCGAGTTATAGTTAGCTGAACTAACTATAACGGGGGAATTTCACGGGTTTTGTACGAGTGCAATGTCCAACTAACTATAACTGTCCCTAAAACCTATGGTTTTTTCAGTGAATTTCTAAGGTTTTTTAAATGCTAATTTCTAACTATAACGTGCCTGAAACCTATGGTTTTTTCAGTGAATTTCAAAGGTTTTTTAAATGCTAATTTCTAACTATAACGTGCCTGAAACCTATGGTTTTTTCAGTGAATTTCAAAGGTTTTTCAAATGCTAGTTTGTAACTATGCCTACAGAAGTAGGACATGTGAAGAAAGAAGAAAAAACGCACAGAAAGAAGCAAAAGAAATGTCGAAAGAAACAGAAGTCCACAAAGACGAAGAAAAAACCAGGAAGAAGCAAGACATGTGCAGAAAGAACCAACAGAGGAGCAGAAAGAGGCCTTGTTGCAAAATCATCCTGTGCCCACACCTTTTCTAGACGTGTACTGGTGGTAACTGACTCTGACTAACCAGGCCTAGAGCCAGTGCTATGGTAAAAGACACTTAGAATACAGTTAAAACCCCTACATACACTAGGGAACACTATGTGTTGGGGTACCCCTGTGATTACATGACCTCCTCTGTAACTCCCTAGTACATAATAGGGCAGGGGGATTAAAACTACCTCTTAAAACGCGCCATGGGGCGCGTTTGCACACTGGTGTAGGGAGGGGGGCCTGAGGTTACATGTGTGCAAACACGCCCTCTGGCCGTTTTAAGTTGGGGGATAAAGTCCCCTTGAATCCTAAGGGTCCCTGGGGTCCAACTAGCCCACCAGGTACCTCCAGTAAGCGCCACAGAGCTGCGTTGCACAGAGGTGTAAAAAGGGGCATGGCCTGGACCACCTCTCTGTAATGCAGCCCTGTGGCGAGCACTGGAGGTACCTGGTGGGCTAGTTGGCCCCCAGGGTCCCTCAGGATTCAAGGGGAATTAATTCCCCAACTTAAAACGCGCCACAGGGCGTCATTGCACACATGTCACCTGAGGCCCGCCCCCTCCCTTCACCACTGTGCAAACGCGCCCTGTGGCTCGATTTATGTTGGGGTATTAGGTCACCTTGAATCCTGAGGGTCCCTGGGGCCCAACTAGCCCACCAGGTACTTCCAGTAAGCGCCACAGGTCTGCGTTGCAGAGAGGTGGTCAGAGGCCACGCCCCTTTTACACCTCTCTGCAACGCAGCTCTGTGGCGCTTAATGGAGGTAGCTGGTGGGCTAGTTGCACCCCAGGGACCCTCAGGATTCAAGGGAGTTAATCCCCAACTTAAAACACACCACAGGGCGTGTTTGCACACATGTCACCTCAGGCCCCGCCCCCTCCCTTCACCACTGTGCAAACGCGCCCCATGGCATGTTTTCATTTGGGGGATTAACTCCCCTTGAATCCAGAGGGTCCCTGGGGCGCAACTAGCCCACCAGCTACCTCCATTAAGCGCCACAGAGCTGTGTTGCAGAGAGGTGTAAAAAGGGGCGTGGCCTCAGAACACCTCTCTGCAACGCAGCCCCCTGGCGCATACTGGAGGTTCCTGGTGGGCTAGTTGGCCCCCAGGGACCCCCAGTATTCAAGGGGAATTCGTTCCCCATCTGCAAACACGCCAGGGGGCGTGTTTGCAGAGTGCTGCAAGGAGGGGGCGTGGCCTCCGGCGCGATGCCGGTATTTATTTATTTTTATTTTTTAAGAAGGGGGGCCGTGTGGCCCCCCTTATTTTTCTAATTTATTGGCCCTGGGGACCCCATCCCCCAGGGCCTGCCCCCTAATATTTAAAAAAAAAAAAATTTGGAAGGGGGCCGCGTGGTCCCCTTCCCGAGGCCTTAATCGGCCCGGGGACCCCATCCCCCAGGGCATGGCCTTGCATGGAGCAAACTACAGTGTCCCGGGGGTGGGCACCCCGGGACACTGCAGGAGCCGGCCCTGGGGGGTGGTGGTCCCCAGGGCCATCACTGGCTCCAGGAGGGGGGCCGCGTGGCCCCCTCCCAACATCTTCAAAGCCCCGGGAGGTGGTGGTCCCCGGGCTCTGGGGTCCGTAACGGACCCCCATCTTTAAATATTTAGTGCCCCGGGAGGTGGTGGTCCTCGGGCGTGTGGGGGCTCGAGCCCCCACACACAGGTAATTGTAATTTTAAAAAAAGAAACCCCGGGTGGTGGCGGTCCCCGGGGCTGCGGGAGGGCCGAGTGCCCTCCCGCACCATTTTCAATTGAAAGCCCCGGGGGGTGGCGGTCCCTGGGGCTTGGGGGGGCCTTAGAGGCCTCCCCACTAATTAATTTTATAAACCCCCGCATGCCCCCGGGACTTGGCCCACCCGGGGGCCAAATCACAAAGAAGCGCGGGAGCCCGCGCTTCGTTTTATTTTTCACGGCGGGATCCGCGCACCCTGCACGCATCCCGCTGATTTAAAAAAAAAAATGCTTTTTTTGGCCCTGGGGGTACTTGTGGGACCCCCTAAGCAGGCCTAGGGGGTCAGGGTGTTTCTACCCTGCCCCCTTTTTGCGTTTTGCGCACTTGTTTATGTGCCTCGGTTCTACCGAGGAACAAGATGGCTGCCAACACTTCCTGGTTTGGAGTGTTGACAGCCAATTAGCATACAGCTCGTGATCGGGAGGGGGCGCTCAGGGTGCGCGGACCCTCCGCGGCCATAGATATATATGTGGTTTTACTTTTGACTTTCTCAGGAACTACTGAACGGATTTATACCATTTAACCAAAAGGCACGACTCTGAACCAAGGGCTACCTTTTTGCCAAATTTGGTGTAATTCCGTTCAGCAGTTCGGGCTGTAGCTGCGACTAAAGGTTCCTATGGAAAATTGCATGGGGAAAACATGTTTTGGGACCCCCCTTTTTTCTCGGCCCCCACTTGACGAATCCCCCCGAGACTTTCAGGATAGGAGCGGACCGGAGCGCCCCACGAGTTTGGAAAATTTTGCGAAGATTCGTCAACCGGCGCCAAAGTTATTGGGAATAGAATGTTGCTGATTTCCTAAAGAAAATAGGTCCTAACTATAACTATCTACTGGCGACCGTAGGAAAATCATTTTTTGATGTGCTTATAACTTTGGCGTCGTTTGACGAATCTTTACGAAATTTTCCAAAAAGTTCCTCTTTTCAGGTGAGCTCCTATCCTGAAAGTTTGGGGGTGATTCGTGAAGGGGGGGCTGAGAAAAAAGGGGGGTCCCAAAACGTGTTTTCTCCATGCAATTTCCATAGGAAACTTTAGACAAGGCTACAGGTCAAACTGCTGAACGGAATTACGCCAAATTTGGCAGGAAGAAAGGTCTTGGTGCAGAAAGCACGCTTTTGTTTAAATGGGGTAAGTCCGTTCAGTAGTTTTAGAGAAATATCAAAATTTACAGATATCGATATTTGAGAATTCTGACATCTGATTGGCTGAGGCGTTACGAGCACAAGCGTGCAGCTCATTGGTTGCGAACTGTTCAAACTAGGAAGTGTTGGCAGCCATTTTGTGACTGAGTTGAAAGGCATAGGGCGAAACAAAAGAGAAAAATTGTATAAGAGGGTATAGTAGGAACACTGTGGTCTTAGTTCAAGTAGTCAAAGTTGGGAGGAGCCAGCCCCATCATGGCCGCTCGGAGCTGTTGCTCCGTAGTGAACCCTCTCTCCAACCTCCTGAACAGCGCTCCGCTGCATTATTTTTCTTACTAAAGCGACGATTTCGCCACCGGATTACAAGCGGATCTCCTGGAAATAAATTTGACCCTTATCCGTTCGAGCATTGCGGAGCTATCCGAGCAAACGGCAAAATCGGCACCGCCGGGCTCGTCTGTCCCGAGAAAGCGGAGCAGTTGAAGAACAGCACCTTCGCTCACCATGAGAGCAGCGATCCTCCAGGAGTGACACGGCTGAGGCGCAGTGTGAAGCCCGCCGGTACGGAGGGGGCGCTCACAACGCTGGGAGGAGATAACACCGATCCCAGAAGGATCCCGCCCGCCATTGCAGACACTCACCGCAAGACGAAATACGGTGAGCGGGGGCATTGTTGACATCACCGGGAGTCCCGATGGTAAGCCTGGGAGGCTGGGGGCTCCCGTCACTGTCCTCCTTAGACTCTTAGGGCATTGAAATCAATACTATCCGAGAGCCTTTTTTTGTGAAACGCGCCTGACCCCAAAATGGCGCCTGCAGAAAATCGTCGCCAGGGGTCAAAAGCAATCACCCTAAGGGAGGCCCCTTTTGCATCTACAGTGTTGAGGCCGCATAATTGATTAAAATAGCAGCAACAGCTCAGGCCTCAAGGGAAGACCTCGTTTAGCGTCACAAGCAACCGAGAGGGATACTGGAGGCGCCCGCCTGATCCTATTATGGCGGCCGTCTCCCCCCTGGCAGCTATAACGCAGAAATACTCTCCTTTCGGGAGGCAAGCGGACACTGGCTCCGGCCTCAAGCTGCTCCATTGCACAACAAACACCCCCCCCGAGCGAAAGACAAAAATGGGAACCGGATGATTTTAACTCCAAGGTCAGAATCCCTTGCCTGACCCCAAGATGGCTGCCACAGTGGTCCCTACCACGTTCGTGCCACTACTCTGAGAAAAACGGACATCGACCAGACCACGAACCCATCCCCCATCCGGCCTACCCATCAGGATACGTAATCTGTGAACTTACCTCTGACCGTGGAGACCTAGCTTTTTGGCCGATGCCCGGTGGAGCTACCTGATAGCTATAGAGGAGATGGGCTGTGGACTACCCCTCGGCCGTCACCTACCCAGCCGGACTTTGGGCAGACCTTACTTCGTCTCTCCGTCGTATTCTCCCTCCTACCCCTTTACTCCACACCCTTTCTCCTCTATGCTCCATTTATCACGTCCTCTATGCTCTTTAAATGTTTTCCCGTTGAGACCTAGCTATTTGGCTGATGCCCGGTGGAGCTACCTGATAGCTATAGAGGAGATGGGCTGTGGACTTCCCTCGGCCGTCACCTACCCAGCCGGACTTTGGGCAGACTCTCCTTCGTCTCTCCATCCTATCTCCCTCCTACCCCTTTACCCCACCCCTCAACTTTCTAAGCTTCATTTATCTCCTCTTCTACGCTCTTGAATGTTTTTCTAATAACTGATGTAACTTGTAACTGATGTAATTTTGTGGAACCTTATGTAAAGCGCTCTGATACCTCCGGGTCTAGCCAGCGCTATATAAAACTCAAATAAAAAAAAAAAAAAAGTAGTCTGTACGGTGCAGAGGCAGGGAGTTTGAATGTTGCGTAGGCCGTGGAAATCACATCCGCAGACGTGGAAATCACGTCCGCAGAACAACGGTGCGCGGTATTGCGGCAAGGTTGCGTAGGCTCTGGAAATCCCGTCGGGAAAATAACAATGCGCCGTATTGCAGCCTTCCTTTAATATAATGCGCAGTCATGTTTACTTATAATGCGGTGTTCACTTTTATCACGGACAGTGTCACTTTCTTACACGAAAATTAATATTATGTGGGAGGGCGTGTTCTGTTGGTGTGTCTGGAACAAAATTAACGTTTAATTGGCTGAGGTGTTCCAACAACGAGCTCAATGTTCATTGGCTGCGAACCATTGAAAGTAGAAGTGTTGCCAGCCATTTCCTCCCCGTCCGCAGAGTAGCAGGGACATCTGATTGGCTGACGTGTTCCAAGCAGGACCTTCCCAAGCTTAATGTTCATTGGCTGCAAACCATTGAAAGTACAAGTGTTGCCAGCCATTTCCTCCCCGTCCGCGGAGTAGCAGGCACATGTTATTGGTTGACGTGTTCCAAGCACAACGTTCCCAAGCTTAATGTTCATTGGCTGTAAACCATTGAAAGTAGAAGTGTTGCCAGCCATTCCCTCCCCCTCCGCGGAGCATCAGGGACATCTGATTGGGTAACGTGTTCCAAGCAGGACCTTCCCAAGCTTAATGTTCATTGGCTGTAAACCATTGAAAGTAGAAGTGTTGGCAGCTATTCCCTCCCCTCTGCGGAACACCATGGACATTTTATTGGCTAAACTGTTCCTAGTACAAGTTTGTTCATTATTGGCTGGGAACGGTTCACTGTTGTGAACCATTTTGTGACGCACTTCAATGGAGTACGGGAAAAGAAAGTAGTAGCGGGAGGGTAGGAACACTATTAACTCTGTACAGTGGTCACAAGGTGGTGGAGAGGGATTGTGAAGGTAAAAATAGTTTTTTATATATTTTAAGGGCCATTTATATAATTGGCGTGGGGTGTACAAATCACGGCGGGAAAATAACAAAGTGTGTTGCGGTCTTCTTTTTATTAAGTTTGCGGGTGGGATACTTCCCAGGAGCACTGTTTAGTTATAATGTGGTGTTTACTTGTCTAACGGGGAGCTGTGGTTGCGCAGCAAAAATTTCAGTCTAGGTTTGAAATAGTTTTTATTAAGCAATTACAAATATACTTTGTTCGGAAACTGAAGCTGTATATATCAAAGGGGTGACAAATAAAAACGCAATTCATAAAATATCCCTTAAGCGTGGGCACACCCTCCCTTTTTTTCTGCTACAGTTTGTAAAAGTGTTGCCCCATATTCTTGATAATATAAGAGGGCATGAGCTACTTTTAGATAAAGTAGAAAAGAAGTGCTACAAGAAACACTCCCGCACTACATCATCTCAGGTCACAAGAACAATAACAAGTAAAAAACAGTTAAACACAAATCACTTTATATTACATAGAAATGTACGCTTTATCATTTTTTATAATTTCTATTATTGTAGAATTCGGAAAGTTCGGTCGTAGTGCTTAGAACACGTACTCCTTTAAGAATATATAGGATAGTAGTATAATAATATACACTACTGGTCGTATATATTCTATAGGGAAAAGGTGAATAGGAACCGCAACAGACAAAAATAGAAATAGTAAAAAAAACATTCAGAAATGTAGGGTTTATCAAAGGTATTCACTAAGAAAGTATCTATGGAAACGATTTTTTTTTAAACTGCAATTTCCAAAAATATTGTCACTGTAAAAATATCTGATCAAGTAAGTTATAAAGGTCAGTAAACTGTATTTCAGATGGTTTACTCCTGGCGGCGAGAAATCTCCAATTCCTGTTGTGTGGAAATATCACACTCTTACAATATACACAGTGTCACTGATGGCACACAAAAAGGAAAATGAAAATGAAGTCATCAATACAAAACAAGATCAATAACGAAATACTTTCCAGCGATGAGTATGTTGAGAGCTTCTTTTCTCCGGGACTTTGAAATCTTTCATCTTCGCGCCAACGGGTCATAAAGTGCTCTGAGATCACAATGACTGTTAATATTATAACATACATATTCACAGTATATGATCCCAAGAAAGAAACAGAGTGAGAAGGTGCTGACGTTAAATATAAATCTTTAGTCTTCGCGTCGACGGGTCACTGAGGTCAGTATAAATGTTCATATTACAATATACATACTCACACTATATGATCTCAAGGGAGAAATAGACTAAAAACCAGAAGCTGCTGATGTTACATATAAATCTTTAGTCTTCGCGCCAACGGGTCACAAACTCCTCTGAGATCATAATGTGTGGTTATTATAATATACATACTCACACTATATGATGTCAAGGGGGAAATAGACTACAAACTAGAAGCTGCTGACGTTACATATAAATCTTTAGTCTTCGCGCCGACGGGTCACCAACACTTCTGAGGTCAAGTACAGTGTCAATATTATAATATACAAAGTCACACTATATGAGCTCAAAGGAGCCAGAACAGGAACAATGTTTGCTGTATTCTGTCTGTTTCTGAAAACAAGCTGCTGACGTTACATATAAATGGCAAAAACAACCAATAACACTTTTTTCTAAATACAAGTGTTTAAAGATTGACAAATAGCTACTTATTATAAATATCTAGTATTGCATAATCAAACAACTTACAACTCAGGATTATGTTTTGTGGCCGCAAAAGAAGAATCCAACTGTAGAAAAGAGCACCTGCATCACTGAATGGAGACGCGTAAATAACTTGCAAAAACGAAACTAATCTATCAACGGGTGTGGTTTATATACTTTTTGGTTATTCAGTAGTCTATGGAAGGAAGATGCGGCTCCGCCCATTTAGATGTCACGTTTTACAGTTGACACATGCTCACGTTTTAACTGTTTCACTTGTGCACGTGTTGGGAAAAGTTACAAAATGTGAAGCGGAAAAAGTTTCGATTTCGAACCTAACACGTATAAGGTCCTTAATATGTACATACGTTGGAGAGCTTAAAAACTGTTACCCGGAAAACCGTGTCATTTCCATTCTCATGAGTAAATACATTTATTAATTGCCGTAATTCTAAATAGAAGACAAAAAAAAAGATCTATCAGAATAGTAGAAAAAAAAACGTGATAATATTTCTCATCACTATGGTTTTAAATTAAAAAAATGCGAGCATTTGTAAAGCGTACAGCTAACCCTGGAAAGGTGTGCCGGCGCTCGGGGCGTCGGAAAGATTAAGCAAGGTGTTGCCCACAGTGACATAGTGGTGGATAACGTGCCGCTGGAGCCGGGAATCGAACTGTGAACGCTGTTGTTCGAAGTCAGGTATCATAGCTGCTCCGTGACACTTTTTCCACACTTATATGTTAATTAGTGCTAATTAAGTTTTAAACATTGTTAAATTATAACTTATAACAGACTACTGTTACAGTTAGTTTTTCACTACAAAAAGTATGCACGTCTTTTTTAAATTTAGTTAAAAACAATATAGGTTTTAGGGACATTGTAGTTAGAAATTAGCATTTAAAAAGCCTTTGAAATTCACTGAAAAAACCATAGGTTTCAGGCACGTTATAGTTAGAAATTAGCATTTAAAAAACCATTGAAATTCACTGAAAAAACCATAGGTTTTACAGACGTTATAGTTAGAAATGAGCATTTAAAAAACCTTTGAAATTCACTGAAAAAACCATAGGTTTCAGGGACGTTATAGTTAGTTGGACATTTCACTCATACAAAACCATAGAAATTCCACCGTTATAGTTAGTTCAGCTAACAATAACTCGCGCCCCCGCAATGCACTGCTGATGACATCACATATTACATCATTAATGACATGGTCAGTGACATCACTGATGACATCTCAAATGACATCACTGAGGAAGAGGAAGAACGAAGGGAAGCTGCCCGGGCCATCTTCACGAGGAAACCAATGCCACCAGCCAAAAGTGGCAACACTACTAATCCCACACAACCCATCGAGGACAAACTACGCAAACTCGAAAAACTTAAAAGGGCGGAAGTATCTAAATGGTGGGAAGCCATATCATTACAGAACTATGTGGATCAAGCTATGGCCCCAAGAGGTCTGAGAATTTTCACGACTCCCACATATGAGACACCAAATCCGAAAATGCTTGAGGAGTGGTCTGAAAACTCCTCACAAAGCTCCAAAAGGATGTTGGAAATTCTGATTAAGTATGCGTGGTTGGATCATGAAGGGATTTTAGAACAAATCAAAGAACTTATGGAGGATCTAACTAAACAGGTAGAGAAAGAAACACTGAGTAAATCTCTCATAAGCATGAAAGATCGCCTCAAGAAATATGAGGAGGACATTAAAGCGCGCAAACAAAGGAAGCTCAATCGTGATTATGGGGATTACGAAAGCGGCAGAATCTTGACGTTTAGCAGGAAATATGACCACCTTTACAGCCAGCAGGCTACAGTAGAGGACACTGCTATAAACAACATGGAACCAACGACCACAGAAGGATCAACGGCCAGCGAGAGTGAATCGGATGTGTCAGTGAACAATACCCCAGTAGAAGAAAGAAGCAAACAAACACTGACTTTTTTAGACGAGTATCGGACCCTGCGCCGGGGTCGCCAGACTACAAGGGACACCCCGATCCCAAAAACAAGGGGACAGAGAGGTCGAGGACGAGGCAGGGGACGAGGAAACGGAGGAACAGACGGGCAAGAATCCGACAACGGTGGCAGAAGAGGCAGAGGACGTGGCGGCATGGGAAGCAGACAAACACGCGCCAGGAAAGCCTTCTAATGGATTTAACCACGGTCAATAGAACTATTATCAATCTTTCCAAAAGACCCATGAATGATGTTGAAAAACAAACTTTATGCTTAGGACTCTCTTTCTGTCCCTCCTATCCCTTTAACTACACGAATGCCAGAATTGACCTTTTCAAATATGTCCGCAAATTGAAACTCAAGAAATGGCATACAATTAAGAGGACAGGTACATGCAGGGACACCATCGCCAGCACCGCTACAGGGCAGACATGTCTCAACATAGGCGACATTGACACTCTGATCACCATGATCGAATTAGACTAAGACGATGATGGATCTGATCCTACCATCAGCACCACACAAAGACTGGCTGAATACGACATCAGGACTGATGCCGCGGCTTTAAGCCCAAGTCTACATTCTTGCCTAGTTTACCCCACGATAGCATTGACACATTCCAGGAGTGTGTCGGGAGAGCATTCAACAAATTCAGACATCAAACAAACAGAAGGGGACACAATGGTGTTAACAACCTCACATCAGAACAAAGACAAATACTTAGATCTCTCTCTTAGGATGATAGCATTGTCATCCGTCCAGCGGACAAGGGTGGCAATGTTGTCATCTTAGACAGAGATCTATACATAGCTGAGGCACACAGACAATTAGATTACATCAATTTCTATGTGCCCATTAGCATGGATGATTACAATACCAGCATTACTACCATCTGGGATTTGCTTTCTTTGTGGAGAGACAAGGGTGTTCTCGAATGGGAGGAATTTTGTTATTTGAAGAAGGATCATCCCGTACTCCCTGTCCTTTACCTCCTACCGAAGGTACACAAGGACCCCTGCAACCCCCCAGGGCGACCGATTGTTTCATCACGGGGGAGTGTAGCAGAACATATTTCTAAATATGTGGATCATTTTCTTAGGGACCATGTTAGTACACTTCGGAGTTACATCAGGGACACCAAGGACTTTCTTAACAAAATACAGAATATGCAGTGGGGGGATGACCATTGGTTCATCACCCTTGATGTGCACAGTCTTTACACCATCATAGACCACCAGCAAGGACTTGAGGCATGCGCACATTATCTCAACACCAGACCCTTGAGATTCTGTGAACATAGCCGGATGATCTTGGAGATGATAGACTATTGTCTCAAAAACAATATCTTCATGTTCAATGGTACCCTGTACCGGCAAACAACTGGGACCGCCATGGGATCTTGCTTTGCTCCAAGCTTTGCCAATTTGTTCATGGGAAGCTGGGAGGAAGACATTTTCTCTGACCCCAATTACCAGAATGACCTCAATCATGTATCGATGTAGCGTGTGGCTACGCTACATCGATGACTTGTTCATCATCTGGGCAGGTCCCCAACAGGAGGCTCAATCGTTCATTGATAAACTCAATGTCAACGATCGGAACATCAAGCTGAGTGGCAGCATAAGTGACAAGAAAACTGAATACTTAGATGTCAGCTTAGAGATAAAACACAATCAAGTCCATACAGCTCTGTACAGGAAATCCACAGCAGGCAACAGTGTTCTCCATGCCCTCAGCAGCCATCCAGAGGCTTTGAAATGGAGCATCCCCTACGGCGAGCTGCTGAGGGCTAAGAGAAATTGTAACACTGATGAGGCATACCAACTAGAAAGGGATATTATGGTTGAACGCTTCAGGGAGAGGGGTTACCCGAACTGGGTGCTCAAAAAAGCAAAGGAGAGAGCTGACGCTATGGACAGATCTCTGACCATTGCTGACATACCTGCCTCACATTTTGACAATGATGGAGGAAACACTAGGATGATCATGACTTTCAGTTCAGACTCCAGGGACATCAAGCGCATCCTGACACAAAATTGGAACATACTTAAAACCGACAACGTCATCGGTGACACCTTACCCAATAGGCCGAACGTAACATATAGGAGAGGTAAAAGTGTCAGGGATCTGTTAGTACATAGCGATATCACCATCTATCCAGACAGAAACCTACATGGTCTCAGGGGTTTTTTCTCCTGCGGTCACTGTAAGGCCTGTAAAAACAGCAAATTCCACAACCATGTTGAGAAAAAACGGGGTGGGTAAGGAAATATCACAATTCCTTACATGCAGCTCTACTTTTGTCGTGTACGCCATAGAATGCACATGTAAACTTTGGTACATTGGTAGTACCACACTTATGGCCAAAAAACGCATTCTAGAGCACTACAGAGCAATTACCAATCGTGACCAAAAATACCCTGTAGCACGTCATTTTCAGGATAAACATTTTTCCAACGCATCTAGCTTATGTTTCTTCATCCTTGAGCAGGTGAACAGAGAGTCCCGGGGTGGTAACAGGGTTCTCACATTGAGACAAAGGGAGTCTAAACACATCATTAACTTCCAAACCAAGACCCCTGGGGGAATTAACCAGGACGAGGAACTAGCTATACACCTCAAATATGACTAGTTCCCTGCACAGTACACAACTTAGAGCTAATTAACATCCTACATGTCCTTTGAGGAACGTTCACCTCTTTTCTTTTCTTTTCTTTCTTTCGCTCTTATCTCTCTGTACTGCTGGATTCTTAGTTGTGACGGGCCTACGGGCACGTACAACATGTATGCTCCCTTGCACCTTTTATATTTTATATACATGCTGTTGTTTTCCTCTTCCCCTTATAGCATTAGAACAGCAACATCCAAGATTTTTGCTTGTCATGTTATTACAGTATTCCATACTACGTGTCTACACTTTTTTAACCTTCACTTTTTCTGTTCTTTGTCTTACGCAGGAGGAAAGGAAGGGGCCCACTCACCTGTAATCACCTGCACGGGCCGCCTACCCTTTTTCCCTATGGGCACATCATCACATAAGAGAGACTGTATCCTGTATGTGTGCGTATGGGGCATTTGGGGACAGGGCTCTGTCTCCATGTTGACCATAGTAGGACAGCGTTTCTGGATGGACTTTTTCACTTTACCAGTCTTGGGGCACTTGCCTGGTATTCTGTTTTGGTTTTGACGTGTTTTTGTCTGGTGTTGGTACTTACATCTCACCTGCACATGACTTGATTGGTTCACACGTGACCGGGGCACTTGCCCATTTGACACATTTTTGTGGCTGGAGTTCTCCTTATTACATGTCCGGGGGAGCCTGCGGTCATGAGATGAATGTACCGCACGATATGCGCAGGCATGCACTTGTTGTTGGCACTTTTACAAGGAACTTGCCTATCAGGCATCTTTTATCGGCACATGCCGTAGATTGTTACTGTCCACTTGGACATGGATGTGGGCATTACCATCATACGCTCGTGTGGTGCCGGTAGGACAGCTAGTCACCGTACTTGTCAACGAACATATCTTGTTCGCATCTTTAGACACTGATAAAGTTTTCTTTGTTTTGGGCATGCACAGTGACTCCAACTGCCAGGACTGAATGAGAACGATTTGTGCATTACTTTTATTTCCGTGTCACTCTGTGTTTTTGGGGGGGGTCTCAAATGTATTTATACAATGTATATAAGTGTAGATCAATGTATTTTACGTTTATTCTACACTTTTGATACCACTCCAACATGTCCGCCATGTACCTTGCATTGGTCCTTTTTCTCTTTCCACACTGTCAGGCTATTTGAGTCTCTCTGTTTGGGTGCACGTTTCACGTGATCAAGATTCCCAGTGAATCGAAACACGTTGTGGAATAAACGGTGGATACTTACTTTTGCGGAGTTGTGCATTACTGAGAGCGCGCTTTACAGCTAAGACTTTGTGAATATATATATATATACATATATATATATATATATATATATATATATATATATATATATATATATATATATATATATATATATACATATATATCATCATTGTACATATATTTGGAGTTAGGTATAGAAAATCAATACTTACTTACCTTTTGATATTTTGTTCTCAATTATTGTGTCGAGAATATTTGGTGCCATCGAGCATCCTATCTTGATATTCTGGATCGGACCGGGTGCAGTTCGTATAGCTGCGCTACGCGAAACTCCGTGAAGTTGTAAAAACACTCGGCTGTGCTACGCAGAGCTCCGCAATAGGGTGCAGTTCGCTTGTTCTGCCCGTTCGCGTGACGTCTACGCTGCATGTCAACACGAAGTGTGTTCTTGGGCGGAAACCTCACACGAACTGCACCACGCGGTGGGCATGGGCGCGTCCATCTTGTTTCTCACTTTGTTTATGGCGCTGGGGCCTACTTCTTCATCCTTTCTCACTCTATTTAATCTTTGTCTTAACAAAAAAATCCCTTCATTTTTTATCTATTATCTTACCTTTTGTCTTTCTGACTGTGCATTTTATGTTTTTTCTACTCTTCGGTCTGTTTTTTTTTAGTTTTGTACTTTTTTGTTTTTTCGCTGTACTTCTTTATTTTGTTACCTTGCTTGGTTCTTTTTCCTGTTTCTTTTTTTTCTCTCTCTCCCCCCTTCCCCCAGCGCCATGACAGAGCAGGGGGCCAAAATAAAGGGTAGCAGAAGCCTTCCTTGTGGAAGGCGGTGACAGGAAGGGGTGTAGCCCAATGCCTTGCTTTCAGAGGTGGAGGTGCCAGCGCTGTTTTTTTATGTCCAGTGCCACCTCCCATCAACCCTGGCAGCAGGCCAGGGTCTGGGTATGGAATAACGGAGGGCCGGCAGCATTGGGTGAGGGTGCACCGGGGTGTACTGCCACACTCGGGTCCGGCGCACCAAGCAGCTGCTGATGCACCTGTGGTCCGACGTCCTGGACTGAGACCAGGACCTGCTGGACCTGCTAGAAATGAAGGTTGCGGGGCTCGGTGAGTAATTATTAATATTATTATTGCTTGTTTTCTATGCTGTTGCTAATATTTCTTTTGCCCAAATAGCAAGCATGCTGCTCAAAGCAGGTAAGTTAAGTTTACAAATATTATGTGATCATTATTCTAGACAGGTGCTCGGTGCTACCTAATCGTACTTGTTGGTTCTCGCTTGGGCTGATTATGTAATAAGTAATGCAAAGACTACTTTGTCCTGTCACTAAGATAATGGTAGTTAGTATTAGAAATTTAGCAGTGCACGTCTTCTCACTTCAGTTCTTTGAGCCTTTTTTGTGGCTCGTACTGTGGCAAGCAACGAATTTGTTGTATATGCATGCATCCATCTATGCATTTAAAGAAAAATGCAGATAGTAAATTGGCCCGTCAAAGGGGGTTGAGATTGCAAATGAGATGAGAAGAAGCAAACATCATTCATTGCAATTTATTAGTAATTCCAAAATCTAGTTTACTAAATTTGGAATAGGGCTAGGTCGGTTTAGGAAATTTGGAATAGGAGAGGACGGTCTGCGATACTACTAGTCGATCTGATTTAGAAAAGTTCAATGTAATTGCAATTACCTTTTGCTGCCCCAAAAATTTTTGGGGGAGAGATTATTTATTTACCACCAATCTTTTTTTGTCTTTATGTATTACATCAGCATCCAGGGGCAAGAAGAGGACTGAGGAGGGTGAGGGAGCTGGAGGTGCCTCCCAGTCCCAAGGTTCCTCAGCCGATGACTCTGCTGGCCCCAGTAAGTCCTCTTGTTGTTAACATTAATATTTATTTCCCTAACTTTTACCGCTCTTTATTTTGAATTATTATTTTCTACCCGTTTCCTAATTTTATTTCAAATCGTCTTCGATCAATCCATTTATAAATTATTGTTATCCCTACATTAGACTATTTACTTATTTTCTATATTTCAAGTTTCTGTACTATACTTCAAACTGTCTCTGTACTAGTCTGTCTGTAGCCTCCTTTCTTCTGCTTTGTCAGTCAGCTTTCTCTCTCCCTATATATATTTTATAGACTGCCTAGAGGTGGTACTGTAGGACTCAGAGAACCCATTGGTCACATACTACTACTTTGCCGTGAAGATTGCAAGCCCAAATACGGTATTCTACGTATGTTTGTTGAGATGATAAGGCTTTATTTTACTTGCTCATACTCAATCAGTAAAACGAGAGAGTGTCCATGGTCACGTTGAACACCCCAAAGTTGTGTCTTAGCTAGGCCTGTATTTGTAGCAGCAGTAGGTGAACTGATGACCGTGCACCATGGCTGGAAGGAAGTATGAGGAAGACAGCCCCATTGCATTTGCCAACCAAGACCATATGTCCAGTTGTCCACTCTTTTATTTCTTTTCAAAAACTCAGATTCATAAATAGCTCTGCCACTCCATTATAGTTTATCTTGAGGTTTTTCAAAAATTGACACCAACAAAATGCCCAACCTGATATTTTTGATAGAAGATACGGTAATCGAATTGCAGGGATGTGTGTGGTTGTATTTTGCTATAAAAAAATGTTTATAGGGGAAGGCGTATCTGGCATCTAAAAAATGTGTAATGTTTTTCCAGCCGCACCGACCACCAGTGTCAGGGCTAGCAGTGACAGCGCCAGGCAGTCTGCAGATGCGGCAGCAGTAGGGGCTGAACCAGTGGCAGTGGCGGGCGGTGTTAAGTCATATTGCTTGCTTATTGACAATTAATGATATACTCACTGCAAGGGAGTACTATTGACTTATGAACAGTTAAACACACCGTTCTTTAGCATATACAGCGGGAGTTGAGTAATGGCCTCTTCTATTTGCAAATCAGCAGACAAAGTTTCATAAAGACCTTTAACTATAATGGGTTGATGGAAAAGGGAAAGAAGGATGGAAGGAAAACGGATGGGTGAAATGTAATATGATTGGAAGAGAAGGGTGTGTGGTTTGCGACCACCAGTGCCTGGGCCAGCAGAGATGGAGCCAGCCAGTCTGAAGATGTGGTAGTGGTAGAGGGTGAGCCAGCAGCAGTGGTGGGCGGTGGTAAGTCATATTGCTTGCTTATTGACAATTAATTATATACTCACTGCAAGGGTGTACTGTTGACATGTGAACAGTTGAACACACCCCTCTTTAGCACATACAGCGGGAGTGGAGTAACGGCCTCTTCTATTTGCAAATCAGCAGACAAAGTTTCATAAAGACCTTTAACTATGATGGGTTGATGAAAAGTAGGCCTGGGCGGAAAACTACGCTACGTTCGCGTAGTTTGCGTAGTTACGTGAATTGCACGTAGCACAGTGCAAAAACGCGTAGCGGGCATTTTTTGCTTGCTCGCGGTCCTCAACTTCAAGTTGGCGACCGCGAGCGAGCAAAATGACATCCCGGCGAGACTTTTTCCTTGTTCGCGATCAGCAACATCAAGTTGCCGATCGCGAGCGTGGAAAATAAACCTCCCGGCGAGATTCTCAACGCGGGGAGGTCAGGTTTCTCATTGCGACCGCTCGCGATGAGAAACTACCAGTCCGCGTTGAGAAAACTGCTGCTCGAGTACAAATCTACTCGAGCGGCAGAAAACGACCGCTTGCACTGTGCAAGATGCCGTTTGCAATGATTGCACAGTGCGGACAAGCATCCGGCACTGTGCAATCATTGCGAACAGCATTTCCTACTGCACTACACAGTTCGCGTAGTGCTACGCGTAGCTCGCGTAGTGCGAAGTGCACTTCGCGTAGCTACGCGTAGCGCTACTATGCGAACTACGCCCAGGGTTAATGAAAAGGGAAAGAAGGATGGAAGTAGAAAAGATGGGTGAAATGTAATATGATTGGAAGAGAAGGATGCATGGGTGAAAGGATGCATATAGGTGGCTGATAGGATGCATGGGTGGGTGAAGGATGGATGAGAGGGTAGATGGATGAAAGGATGCCTGCCTGGGTGGGTAAAAAAAGTGTATGGGTGAAACGAAGCCTGCCTGGGTGAGTGAAAGGAATCCTTGGGTAGTTTTGATGGGTGAAAAGATGCATGGGAGGGTAAATGTATGTTAGTGAAAGGTTCGTTGAGACTAAGAGCCATGTTTGGATAGATGGATATATGGATGGATGGATGGATGGTTTTCAATGGTGAAGAATAGACTGGATTGAGAGAATGTAAAACTTAAACAGTGAGTAGTAAAGCCAAGGGAGAAGAATATTAATACTAGAAGAACAATGCAATGATGAATGGAAAAATCCTTGGAATGAAGAAGAAACAAGGGACTAGGGTGATCCTCTGGAGTGGCGTTCTCACCTTTACTTGCTTGGAATGGTTTTATCAAGGTTTTGATTTACTGGGTTGAGGAGGTATTTCAGACTACTTCCTTGACTCACAGTAGTTTTCAAGCGCAACATATATTATGTTTATTCCTACCTACCCACCCATCATCAATCACTTCCCTCCCTCCTTACCCATGGCATTTCACAAGTGACACCCATGGTGACCTAACGGCTGCATGGTTACATCACCGGCACTGCATTGTTGGCTGTGCAATGGGCGTCTGCCTCAGTTAATGTGTAGTAAGTTAATATTTCTTTTCCTTACTGCCTAGCAAATCTATTTTGTTGGAAAAAAGTAATGTCAAAGTGTGATGGCAGAGGGTGAGGCCAGGGAATAAAGTAGGACTGAGAGTAAGTGCCTGTGCATTTTGCGGATGGGATAGTCTGTAACGAACATGCCAAATATAATATCTTGTTCCTTAATCCTTTTCCTGTACTGTAGTGCACTGCTTTTCCCGCTCTCTACTTACAGGCAGACAGGAGGATGTCTGTCTGCATGATTGTTTTTATTTAGTACCTCAAGTGACGTATATCATTCATAGTAACTATTCATCTGCCTTTTAGTCAGGGTAAAACTGAAAGGCATTTTACAGAGCATTGTCATGAGGAATAAGATAATTGTCTAGTACAGCTACCCCACCTGCAGACGGTAGCAAAGTAACGCAAGTATGTCTAGGGCGCCAGTTGAGCTAGCATGCCTCCATTAATTCAGCTCAACAGAGAGAGAAGAATACTGGTGTACTCCATAGTGCATAATGCCTGAAACTCTAATCACATCAAAATCGAATTGCTCGAGGATAAACCAGCAAATGTACTGCTACTGTGCCACTATATAATTTTATATGTTTTGCTAAGAGCATTGTTTACAATTTGTCTTTTTTCTTTCTTGATAAAGCTACTCCTGCTGATCCGACTCCTAACAGGCAGGAGATAGTAGCCCGGACCCGGCAGAGAAAACTGGAGGCAATCAGGGCCGAATACCAGTGGCTGGTGGTAGGGGAGGAGAAGGAGACGGCAGCAGTAGCTGCTGATGACCCGAGCCCCAGTTAGGCCCCAGTGCCTCCAGTACACCATCGCCGCGGTCTGATGGCAGCCTCCCACTGCCATTCTACCACTGCTGCTCACCCCTATTTCCACGCATTTCAGCGCCGTATTATGCAGAGGCTGGCGTGCATGGAAGCCAGGCAGAAGGAATGGATAGAGACATTGGGCCCTCTTCTGCCCCTTTTTAAATCCTTTTTTTGGTGTGTGGGACTTGTGGGGAGAGGGTGAGAATGTGGGAGTTGGGGCATTTTGGGGATTTTCTTTATGGACAATTTCTTTTTTGGACTTTACTTTGTTGGACACTACTTGGGACATTAGTTGGGAGCAGGGAGAGGGGTGGGCCAGTTGTGGGTTTAGTTTATATTGTTAGGGGAATACAATTCTAATAGTTTTAAATTAGGATTTAAATCTTTTTTGGAGTGTTACTGTTTTACTTCGCACTGCTGCCTTTGCCGCACCCAGTCTTAAAAATCTGCTGATAGTGTAACAGCAAAATAGTTATGCTGTACCCTTCCTTGTCCTACTACTCTCTCCTCATAGACTCTGCAGTCTGCAACTATAGGCTCGTGGGGGGGTGAATTTCCATTGTATATAGATTGCAGTTCAACAATCAACCACAGTTCTCTTACCTGATTAGATGAAGTGAGGGCTGCATGGTTTCCCAAGGTGCCATGATGGTGGTAGTAATAGCATGCTAGCGCATTAAGAGTGAAGGCATCAGAAGCGAGATCCCACTCTCTCCTAGGCAAACTCAAACTGTAGGCTAAGGACTATTCATCGCAGGCAACTAACTAAATTGAAATAAAAAATTAGTTAATGCCGTTATATTCAAACTTTAAAAAGAAATTGAGACAGTCATCAGACTAGACTACTAGTACACAAGAAGAGAGACAATAGAGAAAATATGACAAGCAATGCTAAATTGAATTAATCAGAACAATGGTGAGCTAGCAAAAGTTACAAAACGAAGTCGACTCAAACTATGAAGTGGACAAGGGTAAGCTTTGACGCAATACAGTGCCTGAATGCTGATGCAGGCAACGATGTTCCTCTGAAAATATCGAGCACTGATTTTATGCGTGCATGGGTAAATAATAAATATGGCCAGTGTGGGCTATACTTAGAGCTGAAGACCCTCATCCTGCACTGAGTTGGTGTTGCTTTAACCACATCCGCCCCACCAAGTGTGTGATCAATTAATGGTGTAAATTATTAAGTCACACCACAATAAATCACACATCCCAGGGGTAGAGGGTCAGGGGTCTGATGAATGGATGGGAAGGAGGATTTGGGGAAAGGTTTGCCAAAGACAAACACTACACAAGGACAGCATTCATTCTTGGCAATGAGCAGCCAACCATCATAAATCTGTTATGGGAGGAAAAAGAAATGAAGGAATGATGAGTACAGGTAAACAAAACCAAATTGTCCGTCTGCCACCAGAGAGACCCAAGTTATATTATATATCTAAATGTTCTGTGTTACTGAGCTTTGAAAGATAGCAAATATATTACAAATTAAATTATCTGTAGGAGTCAAGTGAACAACACACACAGTTTTAATGATTATTAATAGAAAAATGATACTGAATTGACAAATTGGGAGTTGCATCTGCATTCCTCTTGGACTGTCCTTCAGTCTTGGGTGCCTGGCCGATGCGGTCCAGTAAGGTAAGCGTGAGTGTTATGTTGGTTTCCCAGTTTGGTGCAGGGTAAGAGGGCCTGCGGATTGAAAAACAAAAATGATATTGTGGAATCAAGGAGAAAGAAAGAAATTAAACTTCATAAGGAGTGCACCGAGCAGACTCAGAGGCAGCGCAAGAGAGAAGAGAAGAATAGTCCTTATTGCACTCATTCATTTATTCATGGTGTATGAACAATTAGGTGGGGGTAATTTACAACAAACAGAAATCACCAAAAAAGTGGCCGCATGTAACTATCTGTATTGGGCTGATCAAACTTGCAACTGTCATCATGATCATCAATTCATCACCATGAATCATATACAAATAATATGTAGCCTAACAGCACATGCATAATGTGATGATCATGACAAAATGTCTGTCTCCAGTTGCCTTTAACAACAGGCCCTCCACCAAACCACCACTTAGCTTCAAATTTGAGCCAGACAGCACTGAGCACACACACACCCAGCAACATTGCATTTTCCCAATCAAGTAAAATCAACTCTCCGCTGTCACCACTCACCACCATTACACAGAGTTGGCCACTTTAAAGTCATCACCAAATTGGTTGGTTTCAGTGAAGTTGAAAACTTCCTTCTTCTGGTGGCAGTTTTCGAAGTAGTCACGCCCACGCCCTGAGTCATTCCATTATCCCTGATCCTCCTGACTCAGAGTAAGGTGTCAAACTCTGTACCGACTGTCCCGACTCAAACGCAATAGATCAAACTGTAGTACAATTTCGTTGATGCACAACAAGAGAAACATTGAGTTATTTTTTGTGGAGACTAGATTTGTGTTTGCGTTATCTATTCTAAAAGGACTGGTCGGGTCTAACTCTTTGAGGAGTGTAAAGCAGAAAACAATTAAACAAAGCAGTGTGGAGTGGACCTGGTGAAGAAATCTCGCTATCTCTTAAAGGGGAAAGAAAAATAAATCACCTTCATGGGAAAAATGATCATCCGTGGTTAGGCCACCAACATTGTATATCATCAAAAACACATTTAAGCGTAATAGTTACAGATAAACAAACACCCAGTGTCACTGGCTGCCACCACATGAATCATCTCAACACACTCACAAACAACATTCACTTAGCGTGCAATGCATGCCATTTACCTGTTCTTCTAATTCAGGAGTGGTCACCGTGAGCATGATACATTGCAGATCCATTGCTCACGAAGCAGACATTGGCCTGTCTAAATCAAATAATGTGGGTCAGTTCAGCTAGGGTAATAATAAACTAGGAAAGGATAGATAGTCACAGCCCGGGGTTGGAGGCAGGCACACATTTGTTGGTATCATTCCATCCATTGTCCTTGAGGGAAATGCGTGGGGGGGACTTCTTCACTGCACACTGTTGCAACTCCAATCCAGCAATAAAATGTGTCTAAGAGTAAGACGTTGGGGAAGAATAAGTCAACCAGACACAAACAAATAAAAGTAAATAATGTCCTCCTAGCTATATCTTTTTTTTTGGCGTCAAATAAAGAAAGCAGATCGGCCATAGAGACTGAGAGAGAAAGGTCCATGGTTGCTGGCCCAGGCCTAGTAGTCAGGGAAGTAGAGCTCATCCTCAAACTCTGGTGGTTCACCCAGAAGTAGGTGATCTAACACACTACTTCCGTGACCTGGGTCTCCCTCATCTTCCTCCTGTCGTACTTCAATGATGGCGTAATCCGGTGGTATAAAGTGCTAATTCATTTTAATCAAGTTTAATCTCTCCACGATTTGGGGCAAGAGACTGGTCCTTCTCACTGTGACAAGGGCACCAGCAGTACTGAAAACATGCTCAGCAGAGACACTGGCTATCGGGCAAGCCAGATAGTTTATTGCCAGCCTGCTGAGCACTGGCCTTTGGCGCCTCTTCCCATACCAATACACCAATGTTGTTTTTAATCAAGGTAGACCTCTTTTGGGTCATCCGGATAGGCCTGGATCAATGGCCATTGGTGCTCCACCTTGCTCAACCTCTTTTGCCTTCGCCTCTGCACTGGACTTAAGCACTGCCAGTAGAAACCATTCTGTTGCAGATTTTGGGGCTGATGCTCTTGTTATTGTTATTGATGGTGTTCTTGTTGTTGGTTTTGGCTGCTGTGAGCCAACAGCACTGCCCTCAGGCTCCGAAATTGAAGGCTGCCCCGCAGAACTTGTGCCCTGGAGTACAGGGCCTTTAATTCCCTGCCGTTCTTATTCTAGCTCACTGGCTTGCTCAGCTATTCATGTTTCGCATTTTGCAACATCCCCGTCTGAAAAAGGAATGAAAGTGGACTGTGATGGTTTATACCGTGGATCAAGAATTGTGGCTTAGATGTAATGTTTGGATGGCACAATGTCTCTTTGAACCCTAGTATTAACAGATAAGCGAAGGATTAAGCTCTCCACCAAGTCATACATATCGTTTTTTTCCTCTACACCTGTGTCCATTGCAGACACCACCTTTAGCTGTTCCTGTAGCATGTGCAACAACGGGATAGCTTGGCCCATGGTACTGTCCTCCTTGCTGACTTCTTGTGTGAACACCTCAAAAGGAAGCAGCATCTCTGTCAGGCATTTGACTAGACCCCATTGGTCCATCTCAATGATCATGCCTTTCACAGTTGCATCCCTTCTGTGCATGTCATATTCATTGATCGGTCTGTACTGCTCAAACAGGCATTCAAGCATGCAATAAGTTGAGTTACAATGTGTTGGCACCTCCTGTATGAGTGCTTTAACTGGCATTTTATTATCACGCTGAATGACCCTCAGCTGTTTCCGGGCTTTAAATGAATGGCTGAAATGAGTGCAGATTCTTCTGCAGGTGGACAGTAAGTTGCTTACTTGGTCTTCTTTTTTGAGAAAGTCCTGTACAATGATGTTGATGCAGTGCACCAAACACAGGACCCTGAAATAGCCACCATTGGCCATGGCCTTAACTATATTACAGCCATTGTCTGTGGCAACAAATACAGTGTTAAGCCCTCTTGGTCACAGCCATTCAAAGATCTTGTTGGTAAAGTCTTCCAGATTGTTTGCTGCAGTATGGGATTTCTCCATGGTGAACATGACTACTGTTGTATGCTTCCGAGCGGCATTAAAAATGTCAGCAGTGTCAACACCTGCAGATATCTTTTCTCTAGCCACCATAAAAGAGATCCAGTGTGCAGTGATGCACATGTAATCAGTGGCTTGGCAACTGGTCCAAATGTCTGTCGTCAGGTGGATAGTGTGAACAGAACTCTGTTGCAAAGCTTGTCTAAGCAATTTTCAGCACCTCGTGATGTAGCAGTGGAACAGCAACTCTGGCGAAATAGGACCGTCGGGAACCTTCCATTTTGGGCAGATAGCTGCCACAAATTGAAGAAAACCCACCCCTTCCACAAAAGAAAAACATTTTAGCCAGCTTCGTGTTGTATAAACCTGCCGTTGTGTAGTTGCGTATATACTGCCCCTCTGGCCTAAACATGCCAGGAATAGTAGCCTGGATTTTTTTCTTTTCTGGTGCCACTGATGCAGGTGACTTCTTGAGAGCAGACATTGGTAGGCTCAATGTGCGTTTCAGTGGGGCAGTCACTGTCTTCTCTTCTTGCCTTAGTGTCTCGACCTGAGTCTTGTGCTATTGCGATGTTGCTGATGTGGGCAATACTACTGCACTGCTGGGGAGACGGCTGCTTTGCCTAACGAAAATGTCTTCCTCTTTTTCACCTTCCACCATGATCGGATCAGATTCGCTGCTCAGCCTTTCACCCCCTTCACCAACAATACATGCAATGTTTTGGCCGCTAAGGTGAGCCTCCCACTGGCTTATATGGTGCTTTCTCAAATGGGTTATTTGGCCCCCGGTACCATAGTTTGTACCAAGCTTACCTCGACTAACACTTGCTCCGCAAAGGGAGCATATGCCAATGTTCACCTCCTTCTTGCTACCCGTAAAGAAGTACCAAACTGGGGAGGTCAACTTTCTGATGCTGGTATCACTGCCAATGTCGGATGAACTGGCAATAGGTGGGTGTTTTGATGTTTGACTCTCTGCAGTACTTACTTCTACTGAGGTGCCTGTGGATGTAGGTCGCTGCTGGGACTTTGCAAGTATGGCAGCTGGCGATGGTTTTGGTGGTATCTGTGGTGCCACATCACTCCCAGCAAGTTGGGATGGGGTAACGTTGGTCTTCACTGGGGCAGGGCTAACATCCATGATGACTGGCTCGTCATCATCCTCCTCTTCTACATCTGCCTCCATAACTCTAAGGCTTTCAGTAACCTTCCTTTTCCCTAGCCTCGTCTTGTGGTGTGTGTCACTCTCAGACTAAGGTGTGATCCAAGAGGTGTCCAGATCATCAGAAGGGGGGCTTGGAGAAGAAGATGATGCACTACCCCTCCTTTTTCTAGCTGGAGATCTGGAAGACAATGATACTTCTGAAAGAGCGGCTCCCTCTACTTCATCAGCATGAAGCTCAATCTCCTGAACTGCTGCTACTTCGGGAGGAACTACTATTGGTGGTTGTGGCTGTTGTTGTCCACTTCTCTGAGTTTCCTGCAACGATTGGGTACTACTTTGCAATAGTGATAAGTCAATTTCAACATCACTGCTTGTCGGCATTGCTGTGATTAGACTGGCTGCACTGGCAATAGGTGGGTGTTTTGATGTTTGACTCTCTGCAATACCTACTTCTACTGAGGTGCCTGTGGATGTAGGTCGCTGCTGGGACTTTGCAAGTATGGCAGCTGGCGATGGTTTTGGTGGTATCTGTGGTGCCACATCACTCCCAGCAAGTTGGGATGGGGTAACGTTGGTCTTCACTGGGGCAGGGCTAATATCCATGATGACTGGCTCGTCATCATCCTCCTCTTCTACATCTGCCTCCATAACTCTAAGGCTTTCAGTAACCTTCCTTTTCCCTAGCCTCGTCTTGTGGTGTGTGTCACTCTCAGACTAAGGTGTGATCCAAGAGGTGTCCAGATCATCAGAAGGGGGGCTTGGAGAAGAAGATGATGCACTACCCCTCCTTTTTCTAGCTGGAGATCTGGAAGACAATGATACTTCTGAAAGAGCGGCTCCCTCTACTTCATCAGCATGAAGCTCAATCTCCTGAACTGCTCCTACTTCGGGAGGAACTACTATTGGTGGTTGTGGCTGTTGTTGTTGTTGTCCACTTCTCTGAGTTTCCTGCAACGATTAGGTACTACTTTGCAATAGTGATAAGTCAATTTCAACATCACTGCTTGTCGGCATTGCTGTGATTAGACTGGCTGCCTCTGTGATAGATATGGGCTTGGGCCTAGATTGGGGTGGGTCCACTGATGCTCCTCAGAGGCCGGTACAGCAGGTACATGTTTTTTCTTCCAAAAAAGGTCTTGGTCGACATACCAGTGGTGGTAATGAGCTCCTTCTTGTTCTCACTGGCCACTTTCTTGGTAGCACCTTTTTTGGTGCCATCTTGAAGCTGTCAGTTATCAGTGGCACTGAGCTTCACACAAGTTGAATAGATGTCTGTGTGATATGTGGGTCACATGTCACATCGTGCACAGGCCTTCCGTCTGGCAGTGCTGTGGGTGATGTTGTCTCTTGTGCACCTAAAAGAAAAGAAGCAAGAAGAAGATTGGTGAAACATGGCATTTTTGAAGTTCAATTATTAGTACAAACAAACAATATCATTTAGTGTGGTCACTGGTTACTCTTATTATAAATAATTAACAATACAGTTTATCCCTTTGTAAAACAGAAAACCACACCAACATAAACTTTCATGGTGACTGACTGTACACTCAGGAAAGATAAGAAAGAGCTACAACAACAACATGCAGCTGAAACTGTTTGCTTTATGTCCATCACGCGGGGATGTGGCACTTAGGGAGGTGCAGCTGACAAATGACAATGAAATAATCCTTAGACAATGAATGCTGTTGTGCACCTATAGCAGACATGGGGTTGATTCATCGATGCCAGATGTAATGAAAATGGTTTTAAATTTTTTTTTGTATTTTTTAAAAACAATTATACAAATTTGAAAATGTAAATAAAAATTAACAATTATTTTAAAAAATAAATAAAATAAAAATAAAAAATTGAAAAAAATAAAAAAAATGTATTATAAATAAGTGAAGTTATCCTCAAAGATATAATAATTATGTATTAAACTGCTATCTCATTGCTCCACCATCCGTGCAAGCATTTGGGGGTTGGTAGCATGCTTAGATAGTCTGGGATGGGCCTCTGAACACAGCCTTGGGAGTCATTGCTCAGCAACATAACTTCCGTATTGTTCTCGTTGAGTTTTAGTTTGTAGCCGGCCATCCAGCTGGCTACTTCCTGGAGGCATGGTGTTAAGAATAAATGGTTGTTGGTATGGTCAGGGGAAATAGACAGGACCAGCTGGGTGTCATCGGCATAGGAGACCAATGACAACCCAAACAATTGCACGATATTTGCAAAGTGTGCGGCTCAGGGAAGATCCCCGAGGGTCCACACAACTGAGGGGAAGATTTGTTGAATACTGTGTCTGATCCTAAAACCTGAAAAGCGCGATCCTTCAGAAAAGAGAAGAGCCATTCGAGCTCTCTGCCCTCAATGCCATGGTCCACAGTATCGAAGGCAGCACTTCAAGCTGCAGATCCTCCCTGATCCATTCTGTGCTGTGTTGTGGTCAGAACCCCATTTTGGTGGGATGAAACACTGCCTGTGATTCTAGAAAGGCTAAAAGATTATCTATGTGTTTCTCTAACATTTTTGCTACTCCGGGTAATAAAGAGATAGGCCTATAGTATGATACTTGGCTCTGGATATATAAAGACAAGGATGTGCCCCTGCAGGATCCCCAGACTGCACAGAGAAGAGTCAGACAGGATTCCTCTATGTGTAAGTTTGACAAAGTAGAGCATTGTGTGTACCTGCAGTGCCCAGAAAAGGTAACACACAAGCAATCTGTGCCTGTTGCTGTGTGCTGCAAATAAAATTCTGTCTTTGACCTTTTGTTGTATTCTCAAGGTTTAAAGTGCCCCAGACGTTAAGCTTGTTCAATGTGAAGTGTGGTAAGTAAAAGAATAATAATTAACAGGCTTGGCTGAGAGCAGATCCACCATGCACTGAGATGATACACTACAATACAATCTAGCCTTATAGCCCGCTGATGAGGGTTATACCGGTTGTTAAAAGCCCTAAAACTGAGTTATAGGCCCTAGCCAGTGACCCCAAATTTAAATGATTTAGAAGAGGGGGAATAAGGCTCTAACATGATTAATTGCCCCCTTTCTGACTAAAAATACTGGATCCATTGCAAAGAGGCGCCACCTACCCAAATGTCAGCTGATCTGGGCAGCAGAATTTGATGAGAGATAGTATTGAACTCCGCTGACAGATCCGAAAGGGTAAGGGCGGTGCTTTGTCCCCGATCAAGATCATTCTTAAAATTGTCAGAGACCTCCAGCAGAGCTGTTTCCGTATTATGTCTAGGGCAGAATCCAGACTTGGAAGGAAGTAATAATTCATGATGTTCCAGAAAGGTATATAATTGCAGATTTACCAATTTCTCCAACATTTTAGAGGCAGCTGGTAGCAGCAAAATTGGCTTAAAATTATCCAGCTTGGTGGGGACATCTATAGGTTTTTTCTAGCAATGGGATGTAATGTTATGTTGATTTGTATAGCACACTAATCAACCAGGTGGGTATCCAAGAACCTGGGGACTTGTGTAGGTGTGTGATCCCCAAGGTGCTTATATGAAGAGCCAGGTCTTCAGCCTCTTGCGGAACTCAATAAGTGAGGAGGAGACTCTGATGTGTTAAGGGAGGTCGTTCTATGTCTTGGGTGCAATGTAGGAGAATGAGCGACCTCCAGTTTTCCTTATGCTGAATTAGGGAGTGTGTGCGAGTGAGAGTGAGGCAGAGTGTAGGTATCTGGTGGTTTGGGGAAAGTGTATGCGGCTGTTCAGGTATTCTAGTCCTGTGTTGTGTGGGGCTTTGCATGTGTGCGTGAGAAGTTTGGATTGGCTGTGCTTGTGAATGGGGAGCCATTGAAGCTTCTTGAGGTGCGGTGTGATGCAGGTGCAGCTTGGGGTGTCGAGTTTGAGTCTTGCGGCGAGGTCCTGGATGGTCTGGAGTCTGTGTAGGAGCTGTTTAGAGATTTTGGTGTAGAGAGTGTTGCTGTAGTCCAGCAAACTTGTGAGGAGTTCCTGTGTGACAGTCCATCTGGTGTTCTGAGGCAACCATTTGAAGATCCGTCGCAGCATGCATAGGGTGTGGAAGCAGGAGGTGCAGGCTGTGTTGACTTGAGCCGTCATCTAGGATGATCCCCAGATTTCTTGTGTGGTCTGTTGGTGTTGGTCCCTAGCTCCACACCAGGTGGCGTCCCATGAGGAGGTCTTGTTGCCGAAGGCCAATACTTCCGTCTTGTCGGAGTTGAGCTTCAGGCAGTTGGTTCGTATCTAGTGTGCTACCATGGTCATGAAGTTGGTGAAGTTGGTTCTGGTGGTGGTTCACTTATTCTGAAGTCCATCTAGGAGAGGATGAGTTTGGTGTCATCGGAATAAGAGATGATGGCGATGTCTTGTGATTGGATGATGTTGGCGAACGGTGTCATGTATATGTTGAACAAGGAGGATCTGAGGAACGATCCCTGTAGGACTCCCATATCATTCTTTTGGTCTCTGATGTGAAGAGTGGCAGCCTGACCCTTTAGGTTCTTCCACTGAGGAAGGAACAGATCCATTTGAGAGCGGATCCTTGTATGACAATCTTGTGAAGCCTCCTGATGAGTGTTGTGGGAGACAGTGTTGAAGGCCACGGAGAGGTCAAACAGGATGAGTGCCGCTGTTTCTTCTTGGTCCAGGATGATTCGAATGTCGTAGGTGGCTGCAATGAGTGCTGTTTCGGTGCTGTGGTTCTTTCTGAATCCTGATTGAGTGCTGTCTAGAAGATGGTGATGTTCGAGGAGCATTGTGAGTTGCTTGTTGATGGCCTTCTCAATCACTTTGGCTGGATAGGGGAGCAGGGACAGAAGATGCTCTGCTGAATCTGGTCACCTGTGGGCTTCTTGAGGAGTACATTGAGTTTTGCAAGGTTCCATTCATCAGGGAAAGTGGTGGATGAAATGAAGGTGTTGATGATGTTGGTCAGGGTGGTGCTGATAGGTGATATTCCCAGGCTGTAAATGTGGTGGGGATCCCCTTTGCGTATTTCCATTCTTTAGAGACCACACCAGAGGCCAGTGAGTCATTAAAAATAGGGTTAATAATCTCAACAGCCGAGGTCATAACACTGGACAGACACAGATCCACTGGAGAACCCCCACTACATCGTAAGATGGCCTGCCTAGATTCTTCCTAAGAGATCTCCTTAAAACCAAGTAAAAGACCAGAAACCTTTACTTGAACATTCCCTGTTGCAAAAACAGTGCTATTGAAGGGGTTAGTAGCTCGCCCCTAAATAAAGCTCTGCTGAATAGAGTCGATCTTCACTTCCAAAAAAGTCAACAGATTGTTGCACAATTCTTGAGTCGGGGTCACTCTCAAGAGGCAAGCTTTCGGCTTAAGGAATGTTTGATCAACTTTGAATGTTTCTTGTGTGGAATTGCCTGCTGCTATGATTTTAGCTGAGAAATGCTCAGCTTGTACTATTTTCATCCTTTTCCTGAATTCTTTAAGTGCCTATTTGTAAATAGCATTATCCGCCAGTTTATAATTAGATCTCCATTTCCTTTCCAACTGTTTGAACCCTTTTTATCCAGCACAAGACCATGAGAAAACCACAGGGGGAAGGTGGAACCATGAGGTGAGTGTATGGCCCTGCTCTGTGCCACTTTATTGGCAGCCTCCAACAGGCAGCCTGACACAAAGTCCCAGTCCTACTCAACCTTACCTAACAGCAAAGGACAGGAGGACTGGCAGATGTCCAAAAAATAGTCTTTATTCACTGACCTCTATGGACACGCGGAGCTATGGGTGTTCGAGTCTTGGAGACATCTAGCTGGTAGAGGCAAGTGGAAAGAAAACAATAATAGGTCTGGCCATGCCATTTTGCAAGGGGGGGGTCGAGCCCAGTATGCTTTAAATTAGACAATACAAGGTCAATGGAATGACCTGCCTCATTGGTGGTCACTTTAATAAGTTGCCGTAGATTGAGTAAAGCTAGAGCATCAGTCAGATGACCAGCCCTAGTTTCATTAAGATTGTCCGCATGAAATTTAAAATCACCCAAAACCGTGAAATTAGCGGCATTAGTACAAAAAGGGGTAAGACCCTCACCAATAGAGTTAATAAATTTGGCTCCTGGCCCAGGCGGCCGTTTAAATAAGGGCTTCCTAAAGGGAGAAGTTAGGGCAAATCTTTACAGAGAAGCCTATCCCTTCAGCCTGCTGAAGGTTAGCCAAAGGAAAGAACAGGCGTTGATAGGAGTCCCTGAAAATAATAGCAACCCCACGTCTCCTACAGCCAGCCTTATCAAGACGGACACTAAGATAGCCCGCTGGGAAAGACAAGGCTCTCAGGGTTAGAAGAATCACAGAACCAAGTCACCAGAAGGAATAGCAAATCAGGCTTCAAATCGATAAGAAGATTAAAAACCTCTGTAGAATGTTTTGGAAGCGAACGTTCGTTAGTAAGGTAGGCAGAGAGCCCAGGAGGCACTCTGGGAGCTGTAAGTGCATAGGGAGCATTGCACGGGCCACCTTCCAAGAGCAGGTTGGGTAAACAAATCCCCTTGTGAGTGACACTAAAGGGGATTTAGGCTTTGCACAGTCCACAGATGGCCTCAAAAGATGAATAGCAGCAAAAGAACAAGAGATTATACCAGAGGTTAGTGCCAATCGGCAGCGTGGGTGGCGCAGGCTGAGATCCAGCACTGGACTGGCGCAGATGGGCTTGCTTCAGGAACACTTAGGCGCGCCAACGGTGCGTCCGTGCACTGATCCTGTTCAAAGAAGGCATCTGCTCATTCTGAGATGCTAGAGCGTAAACGAAAACGGTGCTTAAGGGTGGCACAAAAGGCAAATGCTCTCCTTACTCCCGCGCTCTTTCTGACAACTACAACGTGGACCTTAGAGTATGGAAAACTAACTAATCAAATAAGTCATGTTAAGTGCAGCATGCAAATTAATCCAACAACAATTCCTATTCTAAAAGTGTGTGCAATTCATATTCTAAAGGTATACACAAAATTAAAACACAAAAGTAAATGGCCCCCCACCCCCAAATTGCCAAAAGACACCAGATAAAGAGGAACAAATAAAGACTGGGCCAGAATGACTTTCACTTGCTTCTAGACCGAGACCTGATTCTTTAATGTTTCATTCTCAGCATGCTTAACGTTCTGCTTTTTTTCTAAATCTCAGACTTTTTTGTCCTGTAGATACTTAGCCCGCTGGATGAGGAACACAATACAGAACAGCTACACGATAGCTGTCCTCATACAGGTAATACCAGCACTAAGGACACACCTGCTACAAGCCAACAAAATACTGCTCACTCTTCTATCGCCAAAGCACACTCTCTAAACTGTCTACTAATAAATACTCAATCGCTCTCTAAAAACAAACAACATATCTACTACCTTCTCACTGATACAAAACCAGACATACTATTTATAACTGAATCATGGTTGGGAGATGATATGGCTCCAGTCCTGTATGAAGCCGTTCCTATAGGCTATCAAACTATCACCCAAAATTGTATAGGCAAAAAAAGAGGTGGCCTAGCTGTCATGTTCAGGCAAACATTACATATCACTAAAGTTGACGACGTCTCAAAAACAAATTGTGAGGCTCTTTTCACCAGATGCAATCCTACACTGTCTTCCTCCTGTAACTTCCTGCTCCTTTACAGACCTCCACCTAGCAGTGCGACATTCCCAGACACACTTCTAGACACGGTTTCAAACCTGATAACACTACACTCCAACCTATGTGTTCGGGGGGACCGCAGCATTTGGTTTGACAAACCCAATGTGCCCCATCCAAAAACAATCATCGCTGGCCTAGATGCACTGAACCTGCATCAGATCGTCCACAAACCCACACACAAGGCTGGACACATCCTAGATGTCACTTTTGCTAATGCCGAACTAGTCACCTTTCAAACTATAACTCCAGTCACATGGTCAGTCCACCATTTGCTTGCTTTCCAACATAAAGCAACAGAAAGCGACGCACCTAAAACCACCTTACGTGCATCCACCTATCGACCATGGAACAAACTCAATTTGGAACACTTAGAAACATCTAACATCCAGTACAGATCTGGAAACAATAAATTCTGTTAAAAAACTATATGAGTGGTTACAGGAAGCTTTTGATATCCTGATACCACTAAAAACCACCCAACAGAACAAAAGAAAACAAGCACCTTGGAGAAATACAGAGATAAAAGACATAAAACAACAAATTCGAAAGCTGCAACGTGCCTGGCTCAAAACAAGCGCCAATCAAGACAAACTTCGCCGACAGGAAATTAACAGATTATAAAAGATACTATTCAGACAGAATTCAAAATGCTAAGTATGCGAATAAAGAATTCTATAAAATACTCAATGAATTTCGTAAACCAAATTGCCTAGAAGGAGCTAATCCCTTTACTCAAGATTTCACAGACAAACTGGCAAATCATTACACGGCCAACACAGGCACATTCGACTCATACTTAAAACAAAGACAAAGCACCAGCACTGACCCTTTTACAAAACAACAATCCAAGAATATTCTAACCCAGCCTCTCCGTTCCTTCCAACACATTTCACATGATTAATTTATGAACCTGGTCAAAGCAAGCAGGCCTGCCGGCAGCCATTCTGACCCGTGTTCCCCGAAAACCTTTAAGACAATTCTTCTAACAACCTCTGCTGCCACTCCAGTAAGAACAATCATCAACAACTCCTTAACTACCGCAATATTTCCGGAAGAACTCAAAAAAGTCATACATACACCCATTACTGATGAAAACAAACTTGGACTCGCTGAACCCTGACAACTACAGACCGATTACAAATGGACCCTTCCTCAGCAAACTGATAGAAAGAGCAGCGTTCGCCCAGATGTCACAATTTATTGAAGAGAATGCCATACTTTCAGACTTCCAAACAGGATTCCATCCAGGAAGAGGCACAGAATCTGCCCTCCTTGCCATCTGGGATGTCCTGAAGCTGCCTTTGACACGGTTAACCATGACACTCTGATACAAAGACTCTACGAAGCCGGCATAGAGGGGACTGCTCTAGACGGGGTTTCATCCTACCTTCCCAACAGAACTAACGTCATCCATACCTCACATTTCTTGTCCAAACTGTACTCTACAAAAGCAGTGGTCCCTCAAGGCTCTATCATCTCGCCCATGCTTTTCAACATCTACATGAAGTCATTACCGGCACTGATCAATCGATTTCACCTCATGTGCTATAACTATGCAGATGACACACAAATACTCCTTTAACTGGAATGCCCCAAAGACATTGGAAACTTGCAGATTTTCAGTTGTTTCTGAGCAGTGAAATCTCAAATACAAAGTCCTTAAATCCAATGGTATATGCAGCAGACACAAAGAGTGATCCTTTCAGCTCCAAATCCAAAAGAAAAGTGACCAGGAGATGAACAAAGCACTGGGTGGAGCTTGCTACACAAGAACGTTGGAGACTCTGGGGCACTTCCGTCCTATTGGAAAAAAGTTTTTTTTTAAAAAGGACTCCTCGCACACAAAAAAACACAATGCCAAATGTCCATTTGAGTGCGTTTTTAACTCCAAATAGTCATTTCGGGAAGATTTTGATGCTTCTTGAGGAGAGAATCTACCCCAGATTGGGGATGTAGGTTTGAGAAGTAGGGGAGAAGGAAGGAAAATGCAATTAGACAGAGGGTTGGTAAAAAGGCGATATGGGGAGTGTGGCCGAACATGAGGGATTCTGGTTGAGAAGTATAGCGAAAGGAGAGGGATGTTGATCCGGGGAGTTGTTAGCTAAGGGTATATGGAATTACAAGTTGTATACACTTTCCTAAATAAGGCATAACTCATAACCAGCTTGAAATCTAGGGGTATTGTGTTTTTCCTCATTCTCACCCACCACATAAGAGCTGAATTCCATCTTCCTCAATATGCCAGAGAACATTAGGAATACACACAGCCTTCGACATCAGATCCTTTGTCTCCGGCCTTAGGGTTATCCTTCAGTGAATGTTGTTTTTAGAATTCTTAGACAGCTGAGATCTCCCTCAGATTACATAGATTGTGAGGGTCTTGCTCTCTCTTCATTGAAAAAAATCTTTGGGGAATGCTTAGGCTGGAAATCTCTCTGGGACATTTAATTACAAAGTGGGAACAATGGTTCAAGAAAGTAACCACTGCATCTGTTTTATTGCAGCATAGGTGAAGTTCCTTTTGAAGATGAAGAACAGGTGTAATTAAACAAAAAACACAACTGAACACAGCTATGAAAGAGTAGGTGATGTTCAGAAACTCCAATTATAGGGAAAGGTACTTAAATTAAGCAAAAACGTAAAAAGTTAAGGAAAACTCAAATGGTACACAAACATCTTTTAAAATAACTACAGTAGGACATTCAGTGATGCAGTGCAGCATACAGATGCATCTACATATGAAACCTTGTGAAGCAGATCAGAAAATGACTTATTTAAGGGCAGTATGGCTGGCAGCACATCATATTTTAAGATTCTGCGAACAATTCAGTGGTTTTACACCTGCTAACACAGTGGGAGCAATATCGGGGAAAACAACGATACCAGGCCATCCAGATGCCCTGGTGGGCTTGGTAGCATTTATTTATTTTCCAAAGATAAATAGCCAAAGCCAGTGATTGTTATTGGAAAATTAAAATCAATGTCCCTGATACACTCGGAGGTTTCTTCCTGCACAAAGAGTACATGCACATCGATTTTAGGGGCAATTTTTTGCCCAACATTTACCTGAAGAAAATTGCATCATGCTTGTGGATCATATACTCAAAATTTGCACAATGTTGCTTGCAGAGAATAAAATCTACATAAATGAGTTTCCAGTGCGTTCTAATTGTGGAGAAAAATATATATCTATATGTTTGCATCAGCCAGATTGGGGAATCAATCCCAATTCTCCCCCGCACTATCTCAGACCCACTGAGCTAGCTAAAATCCCCCCTCCTTTACAAATCTATTCCAGCCTGACCCAAGGGCCTTTATTGCCCTCTCTGACACGTCCTTGGTTAAAGCTGTCAACATACACACTATGAGGCCTCTGTTTCTTGCAAGTTTAGCACAACCTATTTGCTGTCCCCTTGTTTGCTAATACTGCAATAGGTATATTTTGCTCTATGTCTTGTGCTTGCATGGCAATTCTATTTGCATATATACCTGTATATGGCCTTGTCCACATCTGAGGGTTTTAGGTGACAGCACTTTTTTACTTATATAAGCTCCCCTGAACGTCAGAGCGGGGCAGAAGAAGCTTGTTCCAAGACGTAACACTGGGATGTGCGTCTGCCTTCTGCCTTGGCATGCCAATAAAAGAAGAAAGGTGCAAATACATTTCCTCAGTTTGGAAGCCTGCCTGGTGTCTGTGTTTCCCTTGCGTCACTCTGAGGAGGGTTGGAAGATTTATTACCCAAAAGATGATGTCAGAAGTGGGATATTGAATGACTGTGATATCACCAGTCGGTAAGTAAGCTGTAAGCTGAATAACTTGCTGCAAGTAACCTTTCAATCTTTCAAATGCTTAGTTAAAACATAGTATTAATAAAACAGGGCATTAACTGCCATTTAAACTAAACAGAGGACTGTGGAGAGAAAAAAAAGGTACATTTTCTGTGAATCAATACATTGATTGATATGTGGCTGAGGTTAACGGAACCTCGTAACTTCCAATGCAGGAAAGCCTGGGCTAGAGAATAATTTATGACCCCAAAAGTAGGGGGAACAAAAAAATAAAAACACCCCTCCCAGAGTGTAGCGTGGGAAGCACTGACTATTGGCTGGCAACAAAACACAGGGAAATGATTTTCAAATTTGCACTGTTCTGTCATTGATCAATTATGTTTATGTGTTGATCTTTAAGAGTAATGTCCCGCTATGTTTCTTTGAAATGCTTCTTTGAGTGATATGAAAAATAGTGAATTACTGCATCAGAGAAGACAAATTGTTTTATGTGGTGTCTGAGTGGTCCACAGCTGTTGATTTTTTTCTCTTTTTTTACAATCTCTCTATCCACTATTATAACAAATCTTTTTTTCTAGGAGACAAATCTGTTTATCTTTCAGGGTTTGAAATTGTGAGTGAAGGGCACAATGGGCACCGGCAAGTCTAAAGAAACCATGGAGGTGGTAAGGCCTCGCATGATGAAAAAGACTAAAAAATTGTTTAAACAACTGTCATTAGAGAAGGATTTTAAATTACCAACAGATAGCCCTGCAGCTCAGGTTGTAAAAGATACAAATTGTTTAGAATATGTAACATCTTTTTGCGCGCTAGTCTGGACTTGGAAAGGGAATGAAGGGATGTGGCCTAGATTTGGTTCTCTTGAGATAGATGATATTGAACGCTTGACAGAAACTATACACTTACAGGGTGACCCATCATGGGATTCACACTATGTAAAAGATTGCTTGCAGCAGTGGCTTTCAATTGCAAAAAATAAAGCTCTCCTTTCAAAAAAGAAAAGCCAGCGGAATGCCTCCACTGAATACAGAGACCGTTTTGCAATAGCAATGGAGAACAGTGAGTGCAAGAAGCCTAATAAAAAGGAGCTAGAACTAGCAAAGGATTTGCCCACATCTTATAGCCAGTGTTTATTGGTACTATATGCAAACAGAACAGCATTTTTTGTCACTATGGCAAAAGTGTGGGTTTTCAACAATTGAAGCAGACCAGGTTAAAGCAATACCAAATGCCACCACTTCTAGAAGGGTTGCTGCTGTGCTATGTATTTGGACGCACCGCCAAGTAAATATTGAGATAAATAAGTTAAAGAAACTGTTTATCGCCTCCAAGCCTCAAGGCCTTTATGTCAAACTGGGGGAAGGAGCAGACAGTGAGCAAATAACTGGTAGCGCATTGACTGAGGAGGAGATTTTGTTGTTTACTGAGGAAGAAAGGAAAAGACAGAGAGTGGATGCAAATAGTGAATTTAATTCATGGGTCACCGATAGAGCCAGCAATGAGAACAGCCACCCAACATTGGGACAAAGCATCCATTCTGCATGGCCTGTTCCACCTGCACTTCATTTCTCAGCCCCTCCTCCAGCAACTTCAATTTACCCATCACTTTCAGGCCCCTACATACATTGTGAAAGAAATAACACACATGAGCAGGCACTGGCTACAAAACCAGGCTTATCACGTGTCCCTTATTTACACATATCCCTGGAAGGTGATTTAACTAGGGTATCTGACATGCCAACTAGCCCCAGACAAGGCAGTTTTAGAACACCAGTCCTGAATGGGCACTTATCAGTAAGAGGGGACATGCCACATGCTTTTGAATCCCCAGTCCAAACTTCCACTTTTTGTCTGAGGGAGGATTTAAGGCTAAGTGCAGAAGAGAGAAACAATGAGAAAGAACGCGAGCAGTTGGCACACCTGAGGAAGGAGGCAGATGAGTTCCAAGAAGAAGTGAACACTGGTTGGGAGGAAATACAACGCTCCATTAATAAACTCCAAGATTAGCTAGAGAAGAGGGAATGGCTGATACATATACGGTCCCACACACGGGCACTAAAGAGAAAGGGTGAGAAATCATATACTAAAATAACTGCTCCAAAATAGTGTTGGGAGGGACAGCCATGCTAAAGCCAAGGACCCCCTTGGAGGCGACTCAGATGACTAGGGATGTGCCTGATCCACTCACTGCCAGTGTGAAATATTATGAGTGGCTTCATAAAATATGTATTGCCTAAACCCCCCTCCCTCGAGATGTAGAAATGTTATTAAAAATAGGATATGGGAGCAGATGGTCTTTAGTAAAAAAGTGTGTTCCAAATTCCACAGGAAAGAGATTGGACCATACTGACTAATAATATGGATGTCAAAGAAAATAGATTGATTAACTGGTTAGAGTCTATCAGGGACACAATTAATGGCCTAGTAGTTAACCTTGGTGATTTTTCTCAAGTCACTGCCACGTTGCAGAAGCCAGGTGAGTCAGTGGCTCGTTACATCTTAAGGTACAATGAAGCATGGGATAACAGTGCAGGGGTACTGCGCACAACAGATGCCTGTAAGATATTAGCTACTCAAACACTTATGAATGGATTGCTAGTTTCTGTGGCCCACATTTGTAAACTGCGCCACCCTGATTGGTCCGCTAATGGATATCAAGAGTTGTGCACGCTTCTCATAACCATGGAAAGAGATGGTATTTTTAGGATAAGAAGGACACTGCTAGAATGACAAAGGACTGATGTTGCAGCAAGTACAAAGAGAGGAGGAACCAGAGGGAATGTACTATCAGGGAGCAGAGCATAGACAGAAAAATGGACAAGGATACCAGAGAAGAGACAAGAGAACGGATCAGTGTTATATTTGCCGGAGGTATGGGCACTGGGGATGCAATTGTAAAAATAATAGAGGTAGAAGGGATTGGAATGAGAGAAGTGACCAGTATAATAGAAATGATAGAAACAACAGGAATGAAAGGTTTGACAGAAATGAGAACCAGCCATCGGCACCACCCATGCCCAGAGACCTGAAGCAGACCCAGCACTCCCTGAGGAATCCTTTCCAGGAGCAACATGGATCAGCAATTGTAGCTACCAGAGCCCAGTACTTTATGATGAAGGTATCAGACACACCTGAGGAGAATCCCATGTTTCAAATTAAGGTAGGAGGTAAAGAGATCGATTTCCTAATAGACAGTGGTGCAACCCTATCCGCAGTAAGAAACAATTTGGGTCCTAGTAGTGGTGAAACAGTCACTACTATAGCAGTAAATGGAATGATGATGCATGAAGAATTGTCAGAACACCTACCAGTTTCTGTTGATAACTTCACACTGACCCATCAGTTTCTCCTGTCACCAGATGCACCAATCAATTCGCTGGGGAAAGACCTCCTCTGTAAATTGCATGCAACATTATATTTTTCACAAAATGGGATTTACTTACAAGTACCCGAGGACAGGTTAGAATTGGCTAAAAGAGCACTTACTGCATGCAAATTAAGTGAGGACTCTGTGTTATGTGCACCGCATGTCTTGTCTTTCTATCCAACACGTTACCAATGGACTCCATTACATGGAGATTTTTATGGGAACATGTTTCTGGAACTGTTTAAATACAGCCCTGACATTGAGAGTGCATTGGTCACTCATTTAGTGCAGTTAACACTAGTACCTGGGCCCGTACACTGTACTGCAGTAGTTTTCACAGGGCCAGTGCCTGAATGGTACGCCTACAGGGCAGACAAACATTTGTACTGGACAATGGAGTTGCTCGAGCACACATTATATATAGGAAAAGAAGGGTGTGCAGTGAGCATTGAGCTAGGACCACAGGAAGAGAGGTTATTTCAAGTGCCAGATTCTGAACCACATGTATCCATAGCTGTAGCATCAGGTTACTACCCTAAGGATTTGGGCCCCATGGTCAAACGCCTTCAGAACTTACCTCGAACTAAGGATTTTACATTTCCTTTAGGAATTGTGTCCATGTTGGGAGATGGAGAAGGGTAGTGTGGGACGTTGTGTATGCTCAGAAATGACAGGACTGCAGTCTTTGACAAGATTGAATCGAATATGGCTTTACAACTGACTAAAAACAAGGTTCTAGAGCAAGTAAACTCAGAGGTTTGGGCAAAACACAAAAATGAGGCAGGATTATTGCAAACATGCCCTCCCCATTAAGTGACACTTAAAGAAAATGCAGAATTACCTTATGCCCATCAGTACAGACGGTCACCTCAGGCAGAGGAGGGAATAAAACCTGTAATTGAATCTTTCTTGCAACAGGGTATCATTAAAAAGACCTCTAGCCCCTGTAATTGTTCTATCATTCCATTGCCCAAGGGCAATACTGGGCAGTATAGGTTCATACAAGATTTATGACAGATAAACAACATTGTGGTTCCCTTAGCACCTGTTGTGCCTGACACCAATACTATATTATCTTCTATACCTGTAGAGGCAGAGTACTTTTCAGTCATAGATCTCTCCTCTTTGTTTTTCAGTGTTAGAGTCCATCCAGAGAGCAAGTACCATTTTGCCTTCACAATAAAAGATACCCAGTATACTTTCAGAAGACTAGCTCAAGGCTACACTGAGAGTCCCACGGTCTATGCGCACGCAGTGAAGAGAGACCTGGACAGCCTACACCTGGAAGGTGGTAGCCTCACCTTGCAGTACGCTGATGATCTCCTTGTGGCATTTCCATCACTTGAGGCCTCTGAAAAAGACACTGTAGCTCTGCTGAACCACCTCCAGGAGAGAGGACACAAAGCTTCATTGTCAAAATTTCAGTGCTGCCAAAAAGAGGTGACTTACCTGGGTTATGTGGTATCCAAAGGTACACGCCGCATATTACCTGACAGGATAAAAATGATTCAGGGCATGCAGCCTCTGTTCACCAAGAAAGGAATGCTGTCATTCCTGGGAATGATGAACTACTGCCACCAGTGGATCCCTGAGTACAGATCCTGTGATATGAAAATTAGAGTTGTGCTGTTCCTAAATAATCTAGAGTGTAGCAATATACAAAAGACAGTAGGCTACAGAGTCAAAGAGATGGGAATCCATTTCTTTGGAATATAATGCCCTCACACACCCAGTTGGGTGTCATGCTTCATCATCGGGCTGCTCCTCGTCTGGCCGGCGCTGCAATGCCTGACGGGCTCCCAATGAGGGGCACTTTGGCGGAGATCTTTTTCCAAATAGCCGTTTGGTGCCGTGGGGGTGAGGGGCTTAGTGAGTGTAGATGAATGAGTGGTGTGTGATGTTTATGTGAATTAAAACAGGGTTGGGAGTACTAGCAAAAATAATTTTAATTGTGGGGTCTCCTACCCTGATTAAAATAAAAAGGACCCACACCTCCCGGTCCCGGCAGCAGTGGGTAGGTCCCTGGACATATTGCGTACTACGCAAACTATATGGGGAAGTTCCTCATATCTTGACCTGCCGGGGATTGATGAAGCAGTAGTATATCCCAAATAGGGTAGAACCAGTACTACCAGTCATTAGACAGAGTAAGTCATGGTGGCATAAACCTCAATCATTAATTCATTATTGTTTTTTCGGTCCACCTTAGTGTAGATAGTTTTTTAACTTTAGGTCCTGACGAATCGCCTCTAGACTTGTAGAATAGGCGAGAAACATGTTGACCAACCACACGGAAGAGCGCCACACCTGAGACATTAACTTAGCATTGCGCCTTTCCTTTTTATTTTAATCAGCAGCAGTAACTGGGCATCCGGCTTGTTTGAGAGCAGTGGCCACAGCAGCTGTGATGGTAGAGAGGACGTCTCCCATTGTGTTGGACTACCCTTGTATTGTTTATGTGCCACATTTGGTACAGTTGTTGTTGTCATCTGCAGCAACACAACATTTTTTGGCGGCCAGGCAAACAGGTTATGAGGTCACTTTGTTGTCTAACACCAATATCACCATTAAAAGATGCCCACCTGTTAATTTGGCAACAATTATTACCTCCAACAGATGATTCAGATGAGACCCCTGACTATGACTGTGTTGAGTTTGTAGAGACATGCACCACACCCAGACCAGATTTGCAGCAAACACCATTAGAAAAGACAGACTATGAGTGGTACACTGATGGTTCCTCCAGCAGACTAACAGACACAGATTACAGAGCAGGGTATGCTATAACAACAGTAGACACCATAGTTGAGAGGGCAGCCCTCCCCCTGGCGCATCTGCCCAGCAAGCCGAGCTGTATGCTGTAACAGGAGAATGCATCCTAGCTGAGGGAAAAAATGTTAACATTTACACTGACTCACGTTATGCCTTTGGAGTTGTCCTCGATTTTGGCCAGCTGTGGCAGTATCATGGTTTCATAACAGCAGCAGGACGCCCCATTCAAAATGGCCCCTTAGTAAAAGATTTGCTACAGGCAATACTACTACCCAACAGAACACCAGTAATAAAATGTGAGGCACATACAGGAGCTAATACTGAGATAGCCAGAGGTAACGCCATGGTTGACTCAGCAGCAAAAGAGAGCATGTTACAGCCAATACAGATGGTGCCTTTAATGGCAAAAAGTATTCCAAAAATACAGCTGATTCAGAGACAATTGTTGCTAGCTGATGTGAAGGAAGCACAATGGTCTGCACCACCAGAGGAAGAAAGAGCGTGGATTGGTGCTGATGTGAGCCAAATTATGAGGGATTATGGGTCCACAGGAATGGGAGGCCAATAACCCCACGCAGTATGTTCCTGCAACTTACAAGGCTTGCTCATGGACCCACTCTTATGGCTCAAGGAGGGATGAATACTTTGATTAGACAAGAATGGTTTGCACCAGCTTTCACTTCACAATTCTGCTCCCAATGTCTTGTCAGTGCCCAACATGCTAAAAGTCGGTCCCCTGCTACCCATGATCACTTGCCAGTATCAGAGGGTCCCTTTACCAGCATTCAAATAGATTTCGCCTATATGCCCCCAGTGAATGGATTCAAATATTTGCTGGTATGTGTGGATCAAATTTCAAAATTGGTGGAGGCGTTTCCCACAAGGAAGAATGATGCAGCAACTGTTGTACGATGTTTGATGAAAGATATCATACCCCGGGTTTGGGGTTCTCCAGAGCATAAACAGCGACAGAGGGGTTGACTTTGTGGCTGCAGTTGTGCACAAGAAGTGTACTGTTTGAGAATAGAGTGGAAACTGCATGCTCCTTACCAACCCCAAAGTTCAGGCCTGGTGGAGAGAATGAACTACACAATAAAACATAAAATAGCCAAAACAACTGATGCAACCGGCCTGAAATGGCCAGATGCGCTGCCTTTAGTGCTGCATGCCATAAGAGCAACACCATCTAGAACAACTCTCTTATCCCCTCATGAGGTATTGATGTCAGTGGGGTTGAGGTTGCCTCTCACAGCATCCTAAACAGCACTGCTGTGGACGGACGAGCATATTTCTGACTATGCTGTACAGTAAATAAATGTAAATCCAGTACTTGTATAGCGCACGAATCACCCCCGAAGGGGTATCTCGGCGCTGGGGGCCGTTGGGAAGATTAAGCGAGCTATTGCCCAGAGTCGCATGGTGCTGGGCAGACCCCTGCCGCCAGAGCCAGGGATCGAACCGTGATCCCCAGCGTCCAGCGTCAGTCACCCTGGCCGCGGCGCCACACCTCTCCCCAGTTGTCAGTGGTCTTGAGGCATCACCATCTCCAGGTGAAGGAAGCTTTGCCCCATCCTTCCTCAGAACAATCACACCCTTTTAAACCTAGAGACATGGTCATGGTGAGAAAAATAAAAGATGTTTCTCTTAGTTCTAGGTGGACTGGACCCCACATCGTGCTCCTGGTTATGCAAACAGCAGTAAAGGTGCAGGGACGTCCTGAGTGACTGCACGGAACACGATGCAGAGCTGCACCAACAACGCCAACAACGCCTGAGACAGAGGTACCTATAACAGATGAGCACTGGCCACCCGTGGAGCAGCACAAAACACCGGAAAAGGGGGGGAAAGACCAGAGGTTTCCTAAGAACAACGCTGAAGGTCCATCATCAAGTGTCCCAGGGACAGTAACACCAACAGATGCTGTTGAGTGAAGCACGCAACGCAGTCTTGAAAAAAGGTGATGGTCTGCACCTGCCAAAAAAATAGACTGAAGAGGACACCGCTGGGCAGGTCCGTGAAACCGCCCCTGAACAAGACGACTACGGACCAGGAGGAGAAGCAGATGACAGCGCACTGCGAGCATTTTAATTATTGACACTTAGAGAAAGTGCCCTGGAACTGAGACAGAAAGACACTACCTAACGATATTTACCACTATCAAGAAAATGCATCGGATTTTGCAAACACTATTTTCTAGTACCTTACTTATGTGTGTGCTACCTGTATTCCAACCACATGCTGACCGTCCCCTCATTGCAGTACATGAGAAAGTCACCCAGGCTTTAGGTCTTGAACATTGCTGGATTTGTAGAGAATTATCCAGACAACCAGCGACCCAATTGGCCTATATGAAACACCTGTGCCTATACAAAATTATGCGCAAGGAATAGGATGCCTCATATCCAATGTAACTTGGGATTGTGGAGAAGGAAGGATTGGATGGTACCCACGTTGTACCATACTGACAAATATTCAAGCCCAGTACCAAGTGTCACCTACAGTACAACACAATGCCAAGGAAAAAGCATTTCCTGTATGTTTGAAGCATCATGTTTCAGGATGTAACCCAGCTACCCGATACTTAGGACATTTAAAAAGTAGCCAGTGTCCTAACATATTAGAATTTGATAATACCACAGGTAATTGGAACATAAGAGACAGACAGTTAGTAAGTAGGAACTGGACAGCTAAAGTACGAGGGAAACAAGTAAACTACACTTTACATTACTGGAACATCACTGTAGATGGAGAGACACTATTAATAACACCTGATAGGCTTCTATACGATCCATTAATTGAGCAAAATAATATGTATGGTAGGGCACCAAATGTGATTTCTGAAATGTTAAAATACACCTTATGGTAAGCTCGCTGCTCATACATGGCACCATGGGCAAATGTTACGCTTATAAATTCTTCATGGATTGATTACAAATGGTGTGATCAATTTCAAAACACTTTTCCTGAAGGGGCAGGCCTTCCTCTCAGTAAATATCACACATTGGACACAAAATTACAGGGCGGAATGTATTTTATTTGTGGCACTAAAGCATACAAGGTGCTTCCCCAGCACTGGGAAGGCATGTGTGCTATTTCTTATCTTACACCAAACATTTCAGTCGTGCCGCACATTGCAGCCCTTGAGCCACTAAATTTGGGGAGTTTCGCTCATAGATATAAAAGAGATATATATGCACCTATTCTGGAAGCTAAACAAGGTCTATTCTTTGAGCTAATGCGTATATGTATATTAATTCCTGTATATGGGGTATATGATTTAGAATTGGCCCTTTTTAATATGTCTGCTGAGCTAGCTAAAGCATTCAATGCAACCAGAGATACACTTTAACAGTTGCAGATGGAAATTAATTCAGTAGCTGCCATGACTATTCAACATCGAATTGCACTTGATCTCCTGACACTACAACAAGGAGGACTGTTGTTGGACGGGTCCCTGCTCTCCAGCATGCAGCTCTGTGGATCACCAGGGCAGTGCTTTGCCTCTGCAGCCCTTCAGACCACAGCTCTAGCCCTGCGTCTGCCGTCAGTTTATTTTCCCAGGTTTTGCCCCCCGCCCCGTCTCCCGTCAGTTTATTTTCCAGGTTTTGCCAGGTGACTCCGCTATTAGTTTTATTAGTTGACTTGTTTTTAGTTTTCAGTGGGTTTTTAGTGGGATAGGGACCTTTTATTTATTCCTATTCTACCTTCAGCCCCAGCCTTCCTCCGTTTTCTGCTGCTGCTGCCCCCACGGCCCCTCCCACGCTCTCCTCCGATCACGCTTCCCGCCTCCCAGCTGCCCCGCCCTCCCTCGCCCTCTACTTAATGGAGGCCGTTACACTGCTGCGCGCAGCGGGTGTGCCGCCGGCGCGCCAAAGGCAAGCCCGTCTGCGCCTGTCCGCGACCTGTCCGCGACCCGACCGCGGCCAGGGACCCTGGATCTCCGACCTCCCACTGCTACGACTCAGCTGCCCTCCTCGCACTCAACCCCGGAAGGAACAACAACTGCCAGCTGTCCACGCCGAACACCACCCACGGCCAGTTCTCCTGCCGCAACTGCCGCCAGACCTTCACCACCCCCCCCGCCGCCAACACCGCTGATGCCCTGAGGTGCATCCTCCTCAACGTGCACTCCCTGCACAGACACACCATAGAGATCTCGAACCTCCTCCACACCCTCTCACCAGACGTCGCCTTCTTTACAGAAACCTAGACCAACGCCTCCTCCACCGTCGACATCGCCATCAAGACGAATAAAAGATCCAAAGGAAGGACCGCCCCAACCACCCAGGAGGAGTACTCACCATCGTACACAAAAGCTCCCTCCGCCTTTCCACCTCAAGCGACGCCTTCTCCGCCGCCGAACACCTGCACTTCCAGGTCCAGACAAGCCCCAGAACCACACTTCGCGGCACCCTCGCCTACAGACCCCCTGGCCCCGCGCCCCATTCGCCACCACCATCACCGACTTCATCGCATCCCATGCCAACGCTTCCATGGACTACATACTCATCGGAGATCTCAACTTCCACCTCGACAACCCCAGCGACCCTAACTCCACCTCCCTCCTGGGCAACTGCGCCAACATCGGACTGAGACACCTCATCACCATGCCTACCCACAAGGCAGGACACACCCTCGACCCCATCTTTGCTGGAGGAAACAACATCCACTTCAGCCACACCACGCAACCCCCTTGGACGGACCACTACTGCGTGCACTTCCTTGCCAACAAACCCAAGCCGCCCAAACCTGCCCTGCGCCCTCCGTGAAGGAACTGGAGCAAAGTCACTGAGGATCAGCTCAACTCCACCTTCAACTGCGACAGCCCCACCACCTCAACCGATGCAAACATCGCAGCCAGGGAACTGCACAAATGGATCCTCAATTGCGCAGACAAGCTTGCACCCCTACGCTGCTCCAACAGACAGCGCCCCAGGAAGGCCACCTGGTTCATGACCGACCTCCAAGAAGCCAGACGCCTCTGCAGACGTCTCGAGAAGAACTGAAGGAATAGCAAAACGCCTGAAGACCACACCACCTACAGGACCGCCATGACAGAATTCCACCAATGCATAAGAACCACTAAACGGACTTTCATCCAAAAAAGAATCCTCACCAACTCCAGCAACTCCAAGGAGCTCTTCAACGTCATCCAGGAATTCACCAAGCCCCCCAGCGAAACCACGGACATTACCCCCTCCCAGGACCTCTGCGACAAGCTCAGATCTTACTTCCATCTGAAAATCAAGAGCCTCTACAACAATTTCAACGACCAGACACCGGACTCCGCAGCCACCCCCTCCACCGGCAATGCCAGCCACCCCACCATCTCCACCTGGACACAGGCCACGACCAGAGAGACCGCCTCGACCATGAAAGACATCCACTGGTGGGCCCCTACCGACCCCTGCCCACCTCACATCTACCACAGAGCCGCCATTGTGCCAGAACTACGACGCACCATCAACACCACCTTCAAGGCGGGCACCTTCCCCGACGATTGGAAACACGCAGAAGTCAGACCCCCAGCTCAAGAAGCCCTCAGCAGATCCCACGGACCTCAAGACCTACCGGCCCATCTCACTCCTCCATTTCGCTGCAAAAGTCGCCAAGAAGACCGTCAACGCACAACTAACAAGGTTCATCGAAGACAACTCTATCCTCGACCCCTCCCAATCCGGATTCCGCAGCAACCACAGCATCGAGACCGCCCTACTCGCCGCTACAGACGACATCCGCTCCCTCCTCGACCAAGGACACACCACGGCCCTGATCCTGCTCGACCTCTCAGCAGCATTCGACACCATCTCCCACCGCACACTCGCCACCAGACTTCGCAACGCCAGCATTCAAGGACCCGCCCTCGACTGTATCCGCTTGTTCCTCACCGGCAGAACCCAAAGAATCAGACTGCCACCCTTCCTCTCCAAACCCACGGAAATCAACTGCGGAGTACCCCAGGTATCAACGCTCAGCCCAACCCTCTTCAACATCTACATGGCCCCCCTCGCCACCATCGTCAGACAGCACGGCCTCAGCATAGTATCCTAGGCAGATGACACCCAGCTCATCCTCTCCCTCACCAACGACCCCACCCCACCAGACTCAACTTCCAGGATGGAATGCAGGACGTTGCATCCTGGATGAGAAACAGCTGCCTCAAGCTCAATTCGGAGAAGACAGAAGTCCTCATCCTCGGAACCTCCCTGTCAGCTTGGAACAACACCTGGTGGCCCAACTCCCTCGGCAGCCCTCCGCCCCCCACGAACCATGCTCAAAACCTCGGCATCGTACTCGACTCCTCCCTCTCCATCAACCAACAGGTCAATGCCGTCACCTCCAGCTGTTTCAACACCCTCCGCATCCTCCGCAAGACTTTCAAATGGATCCCCCCGAATCAAGGAAGTCCGTCACACACGCACTCATAACCAGCAGACTGTACTATGGAAACGCCCTCTATGCCGGGATCAACAAGTCTCTACTCCGCAAGGTCCAGACAATACAGAACACCGCAGCCAGACTCGTCCTCCCTCGACACGAACACATCACCCAACACCTACGAGACCTCCACTGGCTCCCAGTCGAGAGGAGAGTCGCTTTCAAGATACTCACCCACGCCTACAAATGCCTCCACAACACCGGACCCCAATACCTCAATGAGAGAATCTCCTTCCACGTACCCAAAAGAAACCTCCAATCCACCAACCTCGCCATCGCCGAAACCCCGCGCATCCACAGAGCCAGAACAGGAGGAAGAGCCTTCTCCTACATTGCGACCAAGACCTGGAACGAGCTCCCGATCGACATCAGACGCACCCCCTCCCTGAGCATCTTCAGAAAGACACTCAAAACCTAGCTTTTCGGCTGAATGGAGTTGCTCAACCCCCCCCCCCCCCCTCCCTCCAGCACCATGAGACCCTCGCGGGTAAGTAGTGCGCTTACAATTCCCTGATTGATTTATTGATTGAGTGACTGTGTATTTTATTGAATTCCTCTTGCTGTTATTTTTTAAATAAAAGTGGAAACATAGCAAGGGATGTGGGACAAATTAAGCATGCGGGTCAAATATTCCATGGAGCAGAGAAAGTTACACATTCTGATGATTGGTCCTGGCTATGGTCATGGCTACCAACAGGATGATTAAAGCACTTAGTTCTAGCACTACTGGATATCTTTATAGCAATAGTGATACTATTGTGTTGTCTTCAGTGTTGTTGCTCCATAGGACAGCAATTGTGTAGTAAAAGCATTCATTCAATTTCTGCAGTTAAAATTCTACCTCCTACAGAGCAGGAGCTAGGATGCAGATATCTTCAAATACGATACAAAAGGGGATGATGGACGGAACGTTTGAGCCAATCAAATACAACAGGATGTAGAGAAAGCACATAAAGAAATGCTTGAATTAATGGCTATAGATATATTACATATAAATGCATTGAGTACTAGTATATCATTTTGTCTATGTTGAATAATGAATACCTCTTAGATGTGTCTACACCAATGTATGCATGTTATTTAAACACTGTGTAATGCCAGTCAAAGATATGTACTTTATTGATACTTTTATATTTCTACCACATATATAGATATTCATATTTTTCTTACAATGGTATATGATATTGCTATCAAAAAGAAGGGATATTATGGAGAAAAATATATATCTATATGTTTGCATCAGCCTGATAGGGGAATCAATCCCAATTCTCCCCTGCACTATCTCAGGCCCACTGAGCTAGCTATGTCTGTCTCTGACCAAAGTGCTTGCTCTGTGCTCCTAAAATGCCCCCTACCTTACAAATCTATTCCAGCCTGACCCAAGGGCCTTTATTGCAATCTCTGACACGTCCTTGGTTAACAGCTGTCAACATACACACTCTGAGGCCTCTGTTTCTTGCAAGTTTAGCGCAACCTATTTTCTGTCCCCTTGTTTGCTAATACTGCAATAGGTATATTTTGCTCTATGTCTTGTGCTTGCATGGCAATTCTATTTGTATATATATACCCGTATATAGCCTTGTCCACATCTGAGGGTTTTAGGTGACAGCACTTATTTACTTATATAAGCTCCCCTGAACGACAAAGCGGGACAGAAGAAGCTTGTTCCAAGACGTGACACTGGGATGTGTGTCTGCCTTCTGCCTTAGCATGCCAATAAAAGAAGAAAGGTGCAAATACATTTCCTCTGTTTGGAAGCCTGCCTGGTGTCTGTGTTTTCCTTGCGTCGCTCTGAGGAGGGTTGGAAGATTTATTACCCAACACTAATGTTGTAGGCACAGACTTTTTGCATTAAATAGCCAGTGGTGCTGATCAGACCCTCCTCTGCTACACCTTTGTGCGCTCAGAGAATAATGTGATAGTGTGCAGATGGTCGCACGAGGGGCGAAAGCTATGGCTTCTCGGCTCGGCTCGTTTTGGCTCGAGATTGCCAAATTACTTCGATTTGAGCCAGAGCTAGACATCTAGTTCTAGCCAAGCTCGAGTTTTCAGTGACTCGCTCACCTCTACTTTGCATGTCCAGTTCTGTCATGCATGTCCAGTTGGGAACAGGACAGGAAATCTTTCCTTCGGAGATATTTCTAAACAAGTATGTAGTTATCACCAGAAACCACAGATGTTAAGCACCAATGGTAAAGGAGGGAAAATAGTTTCTTCAAAGAGCTATGCACAAAACCTAGCTATGGCAGGTGAGCATCTGAGATCAACAGACATGAGTCAGATAACTTCATCACAAAATTCAAAAGTCCTGAGTCACAACACAATCTGTGATTTACTTCTGTAGGTTCATTCCAAGTCTTGAAGTAAATATCTATTTTTTTTGTGGATTCACAACGGTTCAAGGAGTACACCTGGGAAGCTGCAACATTCCCAGTTTCCCTGAACTTTTTTGGAAAAAAACCCAAACATTTTGTGTGAGTTCCCATTTATGTCCATGTGAACGCTGTATATAGTGTTAATGTATGCATTTTGAAATTGTATCAAATTAGCCCATTTCCACTTTGTAACTTATATTTGCTTCGCAAACGCCCCCAATTTTGGGGGTACCCTTCCATTTCCCACCACTGAAATGGATTTAAGTCCCAAATCAGATTTTGGCAGAGAGGGTACTCTGTCACAAACATGGCAAACCCTTGGTCCATCTGCTCTATTCAAAGTTGAGCAAATTGTCATCTTTCTTAGGCAGGCCCCATTTGCCCTATTTATTTTAAAGCAAATGGTCTGATGGTTTCTTTCCGTCCATCAGCGGCAGGAAGAACTGGACTGAAAATAAATAAAATTGACTCCCACACCCGCATACATTGGGGCTTGTGGAGTAATGTCCTAAAACCTGCCTTTATCCTGGGAATGAGAAATGAGCCGACAGCCAGCTGGCAGCCAGTGGCCTTCTGTTGCCACAGCGACTAGTGGCGGCGGGAGCTAGGTCCGGTGTAGCGGTAAGGCCGGCCCTCTGGGGCACACAAACTCCGGATAAAACCCAGAGGCCCCCACCCAGCTGCAGAGCGGTAGGGCATGGCCCGCACAGTATTGAGCAGACAGACACACAGGCAGTGGTAGACGGAGAGGACGCGACACTGTGGGTTCGGCCGGAAAAGGAGCAGCTCTGAAGCCTGCAATACAGAGATGGTGATGTGGAGCGGGCGGCAGCGGCCTGCTCCGAACTTTATCCTGGATGCCTGGAGGGTTTTGTCGGAGGAGTCGGGGGCATCGATTGTACTCGACTGCCTGTGAGGACCTGCTGCAGCCATTGGGGAAAGATGGCCACACTGCAGTGCGGGAGACTGCACAGCGGTGAAGAGGAAGGCTGCACAAGCTGAGAGGTGAGCCGACACCTTGGAGGAGAGGACCAGAGTGGTGGCAGGGGCCCGTCGGAGGGCCGTGGAATGAGTGTCCAGTGTGGCCTGAGCCTGTGGCTGCCCAAAGTGCTTGGCCCTGGTGGTGTAGATAGCAGACCACCCGGGGTCTCCGCAACCTGCTGATAGGCCCTGGCAGGAACCACAAAAGTGGACTTATAGTGACATTGCAGGGCTACTGACGTCAAGAGGTGGTCCTGCAGTTCCTGGAGGTAAGGGGTCTGCGCTGTCTAGGAGGTGTGGATAGTACTGAGCGGGACAGGGACTTGAAGTGTGCCGCTCACAAAGATAAGTGCATGAGACCTAGTGGGCACACATGACTGTGTAGATTACTTACGGGGGCAGCCCAACCACACCTTTGAGGGGACTGTCACTGAACTTGTTGGGACTGTTGAGCCAAGATCCTGAGCCAGTGAGTCACTCTGGTGGTGCGCCAGGAAGACGCCGAAGGGTGATCTCGGAGGAGCAACCTGCACTTTCTTGGATTTCCGCAACTTCCAGAGGGGCCCTCTGCTGACCTGTTTTTGGAGGAACTGATCACCACAGCATTACACCCGATGCAATTATCCTTATGTTTAACCATTGAACTGGCTAACAGAGCTTTGGGCCTTATGCCGCGCCCAGGAGCGATGCCGCGGACGCCATTATAGCATGTCTATTCAATTATCGGAACAGGGATATAATATTGCTGACCCCACCGACCTCAAGAACTACCGGCCCATCTCGCTCCTCCCCTTCGCAGCCAAAGTTGCAGAGAAAACAGTCAACAGGGAACTGACACGATTCATCGAAGAGAACGGTGTCCTCGATCCGTCCCAATCTGGATTCCGAAGCAACCACAGCACCGAGACCGCCCTGCTCGCCGCCACAGACGACATCCACACCCTCCTGGACCAAGGCCACTCCGCAGCCCTCATCCTGCTCGACCTGTCAGCGGCCTTGGACACCGTCTCTCACCGTACACTAGTCGCCAGACTGCATGACGCCGGCATACAAGGAACAGCCCTGGACTGGATCCGATCGTTCCTCACCGGAAGAAGCCAAAGAATCAGACTACCACCCTTCCTCTCCGATCCCATGAAAATCACCTGCGGAGTCCCACAGGGATCATCACTGAGCCCAACCCTCTTCAACATCTACATGGCCCCCCTCGCAGCCATCGTCCGACAACACGGCCTCAACATCGTATCCTATGCCGACGACACCCAGCTCATCCTCTCCCTCACCAGAGACCTCACCACCGCCAAACTCAACTTCCAGAAAGGAATGCAAGACGTCGCAGTCTGGATGACCAATAGCTGCCTGAAACTCAACGCCGAGAAGACAGAAGTTCTCGTACTTGGAGCCACCCCTTCAGCATGGGACAACACCTGGTGGCCGACCGCCCTCGGAAGCCCACCCACCCCCTCAGACCACGCCAAAAACCTCGGCATCGTACTCGACTCATCACGCACCATGAACCGACAGGTCAACGCCGTCACCTCCAGCTGCTTCAACACCCTCCGCATCCTTCGCAAGACATTCAAATGGATCCCCCCTGAGTCAAGGAAGACAGTCACCCACACACTCATCACCAGCAGACTGGACTACGGAAACGCACTCTACGCCAGCATCAACAAGTCCCTACTCCGCAAACTCCAGACAATACAGAACACCGCCGCCAGACTCGTCCTCGGCATCCCCCAACACGAACACATCAGCCAACACCTATGAAGACTCCACTGGCTCCCCGTGGAGAAAAGAGTCACCTTCAAAATCCTCACTCATGCCTACAAATGCCTACACAACATCGGACCCAAATACCTCAACGACAGAATCAACTTCCACATACCCAAAAGAAACCTCCGATCTTCCAACCTCGCACTGGCCGAAACCCCGCGCATCCACAGAGCCAGAGCAGGCGGATGATCATTCTCTCACATTGCAGCCAAGACCTGGAACGAGCTACCGGCAGACATCAGACGCCCCCCCTCCCTGAACACCTTCAAGAAGACTCTCAAGACCTGGCTCTTCGGCTAAACAGACCTGCGGACCCCCCCAGCGCCTTGAGACCCTCATGGGTGAGTAGCGCGCTTACAATTCCCCCTGATTGATTGATTGATTGATATTGCAACACGTCCGCAAACATGGTGCCCCCCAGATTAGAGGATACTCCAATTCAAATCTATCCAGACTACACCCAGACAGTGCTGGACTTACGAAACAATTTCCTATCAATTAAGCGGTGACTCCGTGAACACAATATAAAATACAGCCTGATGTTACCAACAAGGCTCCGGGTCCAGTGTGAGGGCAGGGTGCTATTTCACAAGACTGCCCAGTACACCCTTGACTGGATAGAATAAAAAGGCCTAAAACACGCTGACCAAGGGCCTGAATGGAAGGAGCAAAGGTACAAGAGCCCGAGACGGTCTCAGCTGCGCCGGGGTGCCTCTCTGCAAAGAGATACTCCTGCAGAAGGAAACAAAGGACAGATCCTAGTCAGCATGGATGGCACTCTGCGAATAGAGCGCGAGCCAATTGAGACGCAGAACTCCTACACATCGCTGGACATAGTCCCAGAGACGCAGGTTGATAGTGTACCCTCGGGTTGAACAATTGGAGATTAAGGCAGTTTCTTTTCCAGGACAAAGCCAAGACACTGCCACCAAGTGAGATAGGTCATTACAATTTATGGATACTTGCTTTTGTAATTTCTACTTCATAAACTATTCCAGGATGGACGTCGTATCGGGTTTATTAACACAGGAACTGAGGATGTGGCTCACATTTTTCCGGGCTGCAGTGAGCTGGGCCTGGGACCAAGGGGGCCTGCTGGGACTCGAAGCTGGGCTAATGAATAGGATTGTCCCGACAACACTCGTGACATCCCCTGAGACCCTGTTAGGACTTGTAGGTTCACCAAGAACCCGACGAACCCAGAGCCAAAAACTGAGCAGCGACTTGCAATGGTTTTTTATTATGTACCGGATATATAGCAATTATTCTGGGAAAATGTATACATGGAAAAATCGGTATGAAAGACACCTATGTATTTCTGAAATGGGAACAAAATATAGAGTTTAGAAACAGTAGATATTTGCACATTTCCGAAATTGGGAATACTCATACTAGCATGAGAATTATCGATCATTTTTCAAAATTACTTCTTTTTTACACATTGTCTTTCATTTGGAAGGCAGAAATGCATCAAAAGTCAATAGGTAATAACAGTTGCTTTCAAATATGAATTACCCTAAGTCTCCCGATAAAAATGGCACCTCACTTGTGTGGGTAGGCATAGTGCCCACGACAGGAAACGGCTCACAACGCAACGTGAACACACCACATTTTCACAATGAAAAATTACCCTTTTTTTGCAAAGTGCCTAGCTGTAGATTTTGATCCCTAGCTCTGCCGGCACCTAGGGAAACCTAGCAAACCTATACATTTTTGAAAACTAGACACCCAGTGAAATCCAGGATGGGGTGACTTGACTGGCTCTCACCAGGTTCTGTTACCCAGAATCCCTTGGAAACCTAACAAATTGTCAAAAAAACCACATTTTCCTCACATTTCTGTGGTGGAAAGTTCTGGAATCTGCGTGGATCCACAAATTTCCACCCACCCCGCGTTCCCCAAAGTCTTCCAAGAAAAACAGTACCTCACTTGTGTGGTAGGCCTAGTGCCCGCAACAGGAAACGGCGCAAAACGCAACGTGGACACACCACAATTTCACAGTGAAAAATTACCCTTTTTTGGCAAAGTGCCTAGCTGTAGTTTTTGAACCCTAGCTCTGCCGCCACTTAAGGAAACCTAGCAAACCTATACATTTTTTAAAACTAGACAGCCAACAGAATCCAGGATGGGGTGACTTGACTGCCTCTCACCAGGTTCTGTTACCCAGAATCCCTTGCAAACCTAAACAATTGTCAAAAAAACCACATTTTCCTCACATTTCTGTGGTGGAAAATTCTGGAATCTGCGTGGATCCACACATTTCCACCCACCCCGCGTTCCCCAAAGTCTTCCAAGAAAAATGGTACCTCACTTGTGTGGGTAGGCCTAGTGCCCGCGACAGGAAACGGCACAAAACGCAACGTGGACACACCACAATTTCACAGTGAAAAATGACCCTTTTTTGGCAAAGTGCCTAGCTGTAGTTTCTGAACCCTAGCTCTGCCAGCACCTAGGGAAACCTAGAAAACCTATACATTTTTGAAAACTAGACACCCAGGGGAGTCCAGGATGGGGTGACTTGACTGCCTCTCACCAGGTTCTGTTACCCAGAATCCCTTGCAAACCTAACAAATTGTCAAAAAAACCACATTTTCCTCACATTTCTGTGGTGGAAAGTTCTGGAATCTGCGTGGATCCACAAATTTCCACCCACCCCGCATTTCCCAAAGTCTTCCGAGAAAAACGGTACCTCACTTGTGTGGGTAGGCCTAGTGCCCGCGACAAGAAACGGCGCAAAACACAACGTGGACACACCACAATTTCACAGTGAAAAATGACCCTTTTTTGGCAAAGTGCCTAGCTGTAGTTTCTGAACCCTAGCTCTGCCGGCACCTAGGGAAACCTAGCAAACCTATACATTTTTGAAAACTAGACACCCAGGGGAATCCAGGATGGGTTGACTTGACTGCTTCTTACCAGGTTCTGTTACCCAGAATCCCTTGCAAACCTAAAAAATTGTCCAAAAAAACACATTTTCCTCACATTTCTGTGGTGGAAAGTTCTGTAATCTGCGTGGATCCACAAATTTCCACCCACCCCGCGTTCCCCAAAGTCTTCCAAGAAAAACGGTACCTCACTTGTGTGGGTAGGCCTAGTGCCCGCGACAGGAAACAGCGCAAAACGCAACGTGGACACACCACAATTTCACAGTAAAAAATGACCCTTTTTTGGCAAAGTGCCTAGCTGTAGTTTTTGAACCCTAACTCTTCCGGCACCTAGGGAAACCTAGCAAACCTATACATTTTTGAAAACTAGACACCCAGCGGAATCCAGGATGGGGTGACTTGATTGCCTCTTACCAGGTTCTGTTACCCAGAATCCCTTGCAAACCTAAACAATTGTCAAAAAAAACACATTTTCCTCACATTTCTGTGATGAAAAGTTCTGGAATCTGCGTGGATCCACAAATTTCCACTCACCCTGCGTTTCCCAAAGTCTTCCGAGAACAATGGTACCTCACTTGCGTGGGTGGGTCAAGAACCCGTGACAGGCAAGGGCCCAAAACCTATTGAGGCGACATCAAAATTACCTATCACAAACCAACCTGGTTTTGCAAGGGGGGTCCCATGAGTTTTTGGCCCTGGGCTCGGTGACCATCTAGGGAAACCTACCAAACCCACACATTTCTGGAAACTAGACACCTGGGGGAGTCCAGCAAGGTATGGCTTGCGTGGGTCCCCTAACATTTTCCTACCCACAATCCCCTGCAAACCTCAAATTTAGCTGAAAAAATCACTTTTTTCTGAAATTTCTGTGTGGGAAAGTTCTGGAATCTACGTGGATCCACAAATTTCCTCCCACCCAGCGTTCCCCGACGTCTCCCGACAAAAACGATACCTCACTCGCGTGGGTGGGTCAAGTACCCACGACAGGCAAGGGCCCAAAACCTATTGAGGCGACATCAAAATTTCCTATCACAAAACAACCTGGTTTTGCAAAGGGGGTCCCATGAGTTTTTGGCCCCGGGCTCGGTGGCCATCTAGGGAAATGTACCAAACCCACACATTTCTGAAAACTAGACACCCGGGGGAGTCCAGTGAAGTATGGCTTGCGTAGGTCCCCTAAAGTTTTCCTACCCACAATCCCCTGCAAACCTCAAATTTAGCAGAAAAAATCACTTTTTTCTCAAATTTCTGTGTGGGAAAGTTCTGGAATCTATGTGGATCCACAAATTTCCTCCCACCCATCGTTCCCCCAGGTCTCCCAATAAAAATGATACCTCACTCGCGTGTGTGGGTCAAGTATCCGCGACAGGCAAGGGCCCAAAACCTATTGAGGCGACATCAAAATTACCTATCACAAAACAACCTGGTTTTGCAAGGGGTGTCCCATGAGTTTTTGGCCCCGGGCTCGGCGGCCATCTAGGGAAACCTACCAAACCCACACATTTCTGAAAACTAGACACCCGGGGGAGTCCAGCGAGGTATGGCTTGCGTGGGTCCCCTAACGTTTTCCTACCCACAATCCCCTTCAAACATCAAATTTAGCTGAAAAAAATCACTTTTTTCTGAAATTTCTGTGTGGGAAAGTTCTGGAATCTACGTGGATCCACAAATTTCCTCCCACCCAGCGTTCCCCGAGGTCTCCCGATAAAAATGATACCTCCCTCACGTGGGTGGGTCAAGTACCCACGACAGGCAAGGGCCCAAAACCTATTGAGGCGACATCAAAATTACCTATCACAAAACAACCTGGTTTTGCAAGGGGGTCCCATGAGTTTTTGGCCCCGGACTCGGCGGCCATCTAGGGAAACCTACCAAACCCACACATTTCTGAAAACTAGACACCCGGGGGAGTCCAGCGAGGTATGGCTTGTGTGGGTCCCCTAACATTTTCCTACCCAGAATCCCCTGCAAACCTCAAATTTAGCTGAAAAAATCACTTTTTTCTCAAATTTCTGTGTAGGAAAGTTCTGGAATCTACATGGATCCACAAATTTCCTACCACCCAGTGTTCGCCCAGGTCTCCCGATAAAAATGGTACCTTACTCACGTGGGTGGGTCAAGTACCCGCGACAGGCAAGGGCCCAAAACCTATTGAGGAGACATCAAAATTACCTATCACAAAACAACCTGGGTTTTTGGCCCCGGGCTCGGCGGCAATCTTGGGAAACTTCCAAACCCAAACATTTCTGAGAAGTAGACACCCGGGGGAGTCCAGCGAAGTATGGCTTGCGTGGGTCCCCTAACATTTTCCTACCCAGAATCCCCTGCAAACCTCAAATTTTGCTGAAAAAAATAATTTTTTCTCAAATTTCTGTGTGGGAAAGTTCTGGAATCTCCGTGGAACCACAAATTTCCTTCCACCCAGCGTCCCCCCCGGTCTCCCGATAAAAATGGTACCTCACTTATGTGGGTAGGCAAAGTGGCTGAAACAGGATATGGCCCAAATCGTATTGTGGAGACTTCAAAATTACCTATAACAAAACTACCTGGTTTTGGGGGCACCTGGTTTTGGCCTCGGCTCACCGCCATCTAGGGAAACCTACCAAATCCACACATTTCTGAAAACTAAACACCCTGGGAGTCCAATGAGGTATGGCTTGCGTGGATCTCCAACGTTTCTTACCCAGAATCCCCTGCAAACCTCACATTTAGCTGAAAAAACATATTTTCCACATATTTTTGCGTGGAATTACCGTGCTGGCACAAATGTCCTACCACCCAGCGTTCCCCTTGTTCTCCTGAGTAAAATGATACCTCACTTGTGTGGGTGTCCAAAGCAGAATGGGCTAAAAACATATTTTTAAAAAAATGTAGCGCTTAGAATTCTCGGTGCTATACTCTAAATCCCTATGTTTTGGGCTCTTCCTAGTCACAGACCTTTGGCCCACCCACACAAGTGAGGTATCATTTTACTCGGGAGAACAAGGGGAACGCTGGGTGGTAGGACATTTGTGCCGGGACGGTGATCCCACGCAAAAATGTATGGAAAAAGTGATTTTTTTCAGCTAAATTTGAGGTTTGCAAGGGATTCTGGGTAGGAAAACGTTGGGGGACCCACGCAAGCCATACCTCGCTGGACTCCCCCAGGTGTCTAGTTTTCAGAAATGTTTGGGTTTGGTAGTTTCCCAAGATGGCCGCTGAGCCCGGGGACAAAAACCCAGGTGACCACCCTTGCAAAACCAGGTTGTTTTGTGATAGGTCATTTTGATGACGCCTCAATAGGTTTTGGGCCCTTGCCTGTCACGGGTACTTGACCCAACCACGCGAGTGAGGTATCATTTTTATTGAGAGACCTGGGGGAACGCTGGGTGGGAGGAAATTTGTGGATCCACGTAGATTCCAGAACTTTTCCACACAGAAATTTGAGAAAAATTTGATTTTTTTCAGCTAAATTTGAGGTTTGCAGGGGATTGTGGGTAGGAAAACATTAGGGGACCCACGCAAGCCATACCCTGCTGGACTCCCCCGGGTGTCTAGTTTTCAGAAATGTGTGGGTATGGTAGGTTTCCCTAGATGGCCGCTGAGCCCGGGGCCAAAAACTCATGGGACCCCCCTTGCAAAACCAGGTTGTTTTGTGATAGGAACTTTTGATGTCGCCTCAATAGGTTTTGGGCCCTTGACTGTCGCGGCCACTAGGCTTACCCACGCAAGTGAGGTACCATTTTTCTCGGAAGACTTTGGGGAACGCGGGGTGGGTGGAATTTTGTGGACCCACGCAGATTCCAGAACTTTCCACCACATAAATGTGAGGAAAATGTGTTTTTTTGACAAATTTTTAGGTTTGCAAGGGATTCTGGGTAACAGAACCTGGTGAGAGCCAGTCAAGTCACCCCATCCTGGATTCCCTGGGTGTCTAGTTTTAAAAATGTATAGGTTTGCTAGGTTTCCTTGGTGCCGGCAGAGCTAGGGTTCAAAATCTACAGCTAGGCACTTTGCAAAAAAAGGGTCAGTTTTCACTGTGAAAATGTGGTGTGTCCACGTTGCGTTTTGGGCCGTTTCCTGTCGCGGGCACTAGGCGTACCCACGCAAGTGACGTACCATTTTTCTCGGAAAACTTTGGAGAACGCGGGGTGGGTGGAATTTTGTGGAACCACGCAGATTCCAGAACTTGGCCTTAACAAATGCAAAGAGTTCTGCTACAATACTGGCAAAACATATACAATCAGGCATTTCATAAACTGTAACACCCAATACGTGGTGTACACTCTTGTGTGCCCATGTGGCATGGTATATGTAGGTAGTACGGTACGAAGTCTTAAAAAAAGAATACAGGAAAATCGTCGTGCATTAATTAACGGAGACACACGATACCCCTTGACTGAACATTACCGGACCACACATGCGGACAATACCACTTTTAAATTCTGTGGTATTGATCACATTCCTCCTAGCAATCGGGGTGGAAACAGAGAGCTAACATTACGCCAGACGGAGTCCAAATGGATTTGTAGACTTCAGTCAGTCCTTAAAGGACATAATACAGATTATGAATTTCATTATTTTCTAATATGATTATATAGGTTTTGTCCCTTTGTATATCTATGTTTCGGACATGAGAGTCTAACTAATTGCCCTATTGTATATACCTACTATCTGTTTATATTCTAGGCCTATCATTTTTGGTTTTATGCTATTCTGACCTACTCTTTAGATTATTACCGCGTAGGTATTTTTTAGTGCCTTTACCGTCATTAACAGGTATGGGTATATGCATAAACTTTTGACCATACCCTTTTAACATCAAGTGTTAGCGTTAGCCTTCTAGGGTCCCTACAACTGGTTATTGTATTTAGGGCTCTGAGCCACTTTTTCTATAAGTCTGGCATTTCCTAGTACAGTATACAACGTGTCCCCCCCCTTTTTTCCATCCATCCATGCGCCTAGTATGATCGATTGGCGCTTACTGTGCATATTGCCCTGATCTTTTCGCATATCTTATTTAAGTTGTGCGATGTATATTTATTCACTCGCTGGCTCTAGGTACTTTATATGGGGCCCCGTTGCATTTGAATTTAAGAACAGCATGTTCAATGTGCAATGTATTATGTATTTTATACATTTCCTTAGGAATTAGCTTATACAAATAAACTTTATGCGTCACGTATGAATAATTATTGTTTACAGCCCTGACCTTTTTGTTTATATTAATTTGAGTTTTCAATTGTACTTCAGGACCTCCATTAAGTCAACTATTGTTTTGAGCATTACTAAATGCCGGTTTTCGAAGTCAGTTTAATCGTTAAGAATAATAATATGGGGTTGATGTACACTATTTTTATCATTATATTAGAATTAGTGAGAGTCATATTTCATGATTCGCCGGTTCTTGATATCTTTTTTTGTGCCCCGTTTTAGTAGAGGACGGTTTCTGTTGTCCCTTTTTCACTTTTGCATCAGGTTTCCTTTGCTGTCATAGCAACCATCGATGTAATGAGCGGTTAGCGTAGTCAGACCTAAAACGTCGATCAACACGCAGGATGGCTAACAGATAAGGACAAGGTCTGTTTGGCATTCTGCCAAAATAGTCTTTTCTCATGTGCAGCTGCTTTTATTTTTCGCGGGTCTTTTTGCTTAAATATCGGCTTTCTTACCTGCGCAACACTCGCCCGATCGTGTAGTGAGATGTAGCAGTGAAGGACTGCAGGTAAGCGCTCTTGAAATAAGACGCTAGTGTTGCCGCTTTTTGCTTGGATTTAGTGGCTCTGCCCTTTAACCCGTATTGTGTTATTCCTTTTTTATCAGGGAGTGTTGGTTTTATCGTTGCCAGCAAATTCTGGTTGTTATCAACACGCCCCATTGTTTCATGGTATGGCGTGGAGTTGTTGTGCTTTATAGTAGAAAGCATATGTGTCGATGAGAGGTTGTTATATCGATGCGTTACCTCGCACAAAATGTTACTTTTGCAATTTTTTGCATAAAGAAACCAAGGCTCTTTCTAATGACCGTCTAATGATATTTTATTTTTTCGGCACTTTCGAATCAATTTTATTGAATCCAACTATATTAGGGTATCATATCTAGGGGATTATATTGCAACACTGCATTTTATTGCCATATGTAGCAGTTGTCCTATCTTTTGGTTCTTTTTGAAAGTTAGGTTTCCCACATGGAGGCTGGTTTTAGACTTATCTCAGGTGAAAGTATGGGCTTGCAACTTTTGTTAAAAAAATTTCTCTTTCTCCTTCAATATAGGATTATCATTTTTTGGGCTCTTATCAAGGAGACCCACGTTATTGGTGCATTATTAATTGACATACCAGGAGTATATATCCAAAATAGGCTGGGACCGGAGTGGGCTCTCAGCCCCTACTATTGAACAGGCGCCTTATACGCGACCACCAACCACACACAACTCTGGTATGTACCTAATGGGTTGTATGCCCATTTATATTGTTTGGGGAATAATATGCTAGGATTTTTACCCATAAACTGAAGAGTTGATAATAAGAAATGACAGTCCAGTCCGTTTTTTCACCTATTACTATACCCGACACTTGGGAGATATTAATAACGGGTCCCCTGTGTTAAGTTTTTGTTTGTCATAAATATTGTTCATCTATAACTACATGGTACCATGTTGGGTTATCTTTCATAATAATTTAATCAATATGTGTTATATTAGTGAGATATCAAAAATGGGTTTTTTAATAGTGTCCAAGGACACATTGGTTTTAGTATCCATGAGTGGAGTCGCTGATAGATTCAATAGCATATCCCTGTGTGTTTTTTTTTTTTTTATTTGTGCTTGTCTACAAAGGGGATCAGCGATTAGATGTTTTTAAGGTGTGGTGGAAGGGTAGAGACTATATGTCTACAAATATCGATTTTATTGTTTGTCACGGTTTTTATGTATTGTCTTTTTTGTGCACATTTCGTTATTTTTAGTGTCATTCACAGTAGTAATATGAAATAATGTCCAGTGTCATGTTTGAGTTATATGTATTGTATTTGTTATATGTCACACAATTAAGTTGCTTATGTTATTTTTTTGTTGTACTTGTTTCAGCCCTGATGAAGTTCATATATTGAACGAAACGTGTTGGCTGATGCTGTGCTTAACTTTTAAGGATTGTGAAAAATAAAGACGGATATATATCTTTTTGATCACGAAGATACTGACTGTGCTTCTTTATTGATTTGAATTTGATTGGTTAGTGCACCGCCCCACTGTTGTTTAAAGTACTTTATATCTGCATTGGCAGTTGGCACTCTTCAACGGCGGGTGCAGGAGCGGTTTGTGCACACCGACTTATAACATATTAGGGGAACATAAAAAGGAGGTGCGGCCACTGGAGTCCGCCGTTGTTTCTCAAATCTCGCAGATTCCAGAACTTTCCACCACAGACGTGAGGAAAATGTGTTTGTTTGGACAAATTTTTAGGTTTGCAAGGGATTCTGGGTAACAGAACCTGGTGAGAGCCAGTCAAGTCACCCCATCCTGGATTCCCCTGGGTGTCTAGTTTTAAAAAATGTACAGGTTTGCTAGGTTTCCCTATGTGCCGGCTGCGTTAGGGCCCAAAATCCAAAGGTAGGCATATTGCTAAAAACAAATCCGTGCCTAATCGGCTTTCTGCCGCCCTGGGGGATATCGGGGGTGGGGTTGCCTCGATATGCCCCCAAGGGGGCAGAAACACTGTGGCTATTTTTTTGGGGGTAGGGCATTGGTATGCCCATTCTGGGCAGCCCCCACCCCCACGCATAAAAAAGCCAGCGTAATCGTTGGCGTCTAGTGGGCTTTTTGCTCCCCCGGGGGCAGATTGGGGGCTACTGCCCCATCTTCTCCCAGGGGGCAGAAAGGCTGTAATTTTTGTGGGTGGGGGCATTGGCATGCCTGTTTTGAGCAGCCCCCACCCTAATTAAAATTTGCCAAAAAAATCCCTGGCGTCTAGTGGGCTTTTTGCCCCCCCGGGGGGGCATATTGGGGGCTACTGCCCCATCTGCCCCCCAGGGGGGGCAGGAAGGCTGTAATTTTTCCGGGGCAGGGGGTGGGGGCATGGGCATGCCCATTTTGGGCAGCCCCCACCCTAATTAAAATTTGCCCAAAGAAAATCCCTGGCGACTAGTGGGCTTTTTGCCCCCCCCCCCCGGGGTGCAGATTGGGGGCTAATGCCCCCATCTGCCCCCCAGGGGGGGCAGAAAGCCTACTAGACACCAGGGATTTTTTTGGGCAAATTTTAATTGGGGTGGGGGCTGCCCAAAACGGGCATGCCAATGCCCCCACCCTAATTCAAATTTGCCCAAAGAAATCCCTGGCGTCTAGTGGGCTTTTTGCCCCCCCTGGGGGCAGATTGGGGACTACTGCCCCTGGGGGCGCAAAAAGACTAAATTACACCAAATGTATTTGGGGGGAGCAAAGGCCCTTGCCCAAGGGGCCGCTCCCCCCTCCCTGGTGTCTAGTGGGTGGATCCCTGCTTGGGGATCGCCCTCCTGGGGCGATCCCCAAGCAGGGATCCACTGGGGAGGGGTACCATTGGAAAGGGGAGATTCTCCCCTTTCTAATGATACCTCTCCCGTCTTTCTACGTGCCCGGGGCGCTGAGATAGCCCCCTGAGCACATAGAAAGTTAAACTCAAATGAGCCTTAAGGCTCATTTCAGTTTCGGTTTCTGTGCAATGACGACAGCGCGACGTGCGCGCTGATCGTCAATGCACAGAAACCAGGGAAGGGGCCTCGGGAGCTAAGGAAGCTCTTCCCCAGCTCCCGAGGCTTTGGGGGAGAGAAGGAAATCCCTCTGCTGTCTGCAGCAGAGGGATTTCGTGCCCCTGTCCTCATGACGGAATGGTTCCGTCATGAGCACAGGGGCACCAATGCTCATGACGGAACCATTCCGTCATGAGCATCGAAGGGGTTAAAATGGTGGTGGTGCCCCGCTGTCTCTACGTCATGCAGGGATCCTTTTATGAACTCCCAAGGAGTGTTTTCAGAGAGCTAGACTCACTTTTGGTAGAGCTTCTTTGGAGCAGTGAGAGATGCAGAGTGGGCCTCGATACATTGCGAAGGTAGTAGGTGAAGAAGGGCCTTGAGGTCCCAGATTTGGAGTTCTACTATTTTGGCTACCTAGCTACAACACACAGTCCACTGGCTGGATGCTGAGCCAAGCTGGGAGATATCCCTGTTGGCTGGCATGTGTGCTGCTGATGCGCGGCAGAGATATAACTCAGGCTTTCCCCTATTTGGTCTGACTGATGGCTCTTTTAATTTTTTATTATTAATTCGTTTTTTCATGATTATTATGTTTACACCTATTACCGTTTATTTTTATTATTCCTTATAGCTATGAAGTTGTGACATTTAAATGAATATCCCAGCATGGCTGCTCATCGTATTTGTCGAGTCGCTTCTACTTTCTTGGGACTCGTCATACCCCTGTGGCCAAGGTCAGATTTTTAGACATCTCGGAAGACCTTGCATAGTTTTATATCTTCGACTTTTTTGACCACTCTCTTTTTGCCTTCTTTACATTTCCAACCATTTCTTAGTCACCGATTTTAGGTCACCCGATCTGCATGCTGCTCACATTATTCTCATTTCTTTTTTTTCTTTATCTGAAATTCTAATAAAAGGAAGATATTTTTTTTTCCAACTTATTCACTTTTTTGGAATGGGACTATTATGAATCTGTTCTAAATCCTCATCTTCACACTGGACATCACAAAAAGGTTTCTTTCACTATTTCACAGCTTTGGACCTTCTTCTTCCTATCTTGAACACTTCTTCTAAACACCATTTGGTTAACAATGTATAATAATAAATCATACAGCTTTAGGCGACATCGAACTTATACATATGTCTTTGACTATTTGTTCTTACAGCCTTGAAAAAGTCACAGATGTGACGAAACACGTGTCCGCTGTTGTGTTTCCCTTTTCATCAAAATTTGCACTGTTGTTATCTCACTGAAGATTTATATATTGTTCAGGACTTGAAAGCAGCATCTTGAAAAGTGTCCAGTCCTTGTACACAATGTGTTGTATTTAAAACATTGAAAATGACTAAAGGAATTTAACGAGATAAATCAATCTACAAATGTTCCAGAATAATTTAAATACCTGTGTTTCCTGCGATTAGAGTATTTAAAATTGTTTCAGGATTCTTGCTTAAATTGAATGAACAATGAAGCATTAAATGTTGGGAGTTCCGGGGTACATTCGTTGGTAATGCTATAGCACGAGGATCTTTTTTTTTTTAGATAATCGTGTACTCACACCCGAGGTAGTGGGGTGTCCTGTCACCCTGAGTGGCACCAAGACCTTGTATTCTTGTTAATTGAATTATACTAGCACTATATTGCCCGCACAAATTTGCCTTTATTACTGAGGTGCGACTCTTTCTTCCACCACTACCCTTTGTTAGCTTTGTAAGGTTTATAATGATGCAGGTTGCTATAAACACATTTGCTCTAGGCCCGGGACAATTTCTGCAATACGCGGAAATAGCTGCTATAGTGCGCCAGTTGTGGCTGACCTTTCCAGACACTCCTGAATCCACTCACACACCGTGTGTCTATGTTGTGTATGGCCAGGGGCCCGCTACTTTTCATGCATCTTTATCGAGCACTGCACATGGATAAGTGGCTCAAACCACTGAGAGTGGAGGAGAGACGGCAAGCTCTTTTTGAACCCCTTTCACCCAGAGACTGGTCCAAATTACATGCACAGGTTCGAAAAGTATCAGTGAGCACCAGGTTTAAGCAGATTCAATTCAATATAATCCCCAAGACTTACCTGTCCCCCAAGCACCTGCATGCTCTCTACCCAACAAGAGAATCCTGCTGTCCGAGATGCATGGCTAATGATGCTGATTTTTTACATATGGTCGGGCATTGCGCACCTGTAGTCATCTTCTGGGGGGAAATACTGGCACAGTGTTAACTGGCGACAGGATGGGATGTACCTTTGACGATTAATCGGTGCTTACGGGGCCTACTGCCTGATGACCCGAAGCGGAAATTAAGCAGACGCTTCACAGTACTAGGCCTACCAGTGGCAAAACAGCTCATAGTAATCCACTGGATGAGTGATAGACCACTGACTAGAGAGAAGTGGGAGAGGGACCAACAGGCATGGGACGAGGTAGAGGAGGAACATATAAGAAAGACAAAAAGAGATGATAAGTTGCCAGAGATGCTGCTTGCATGGGGAGCGATGATGCGTGAATTGCTGAACACGGATGGTCCCCACTGTTCCACACTTGGTCGGATGAAGGATTCGGGGTGAGAAGGGGGGAGGGACAATGAGTGATGGGCAAGGAACACTCCAGTTTGGCAGTCTGCCCACCTTCAAAAAGCCCAGAAATCTTGGATCCTTCTTTATATGAAGCTCTACAGAGGGGGAAGGAGGGATAATAGGATGTTTTACAGTTCTACTGTTTATAGATGGTACACTCACTTTAATTGGTACTATGTAGAATGATATGTCGAGTGAAAGATATCCTTTTATGTAACGACTGCAAAATGAAAACTTAATAAAGAAATATTTTTGTTTTAAAAGTCCTGCTTTGCGAGTTTGGTTTTGATAAACAAAAACGTTTAGTGCGCATGCTGCCTGGAAGAGGATAGGCGCACACCAAACTTGCAGTGCCTTCACAGAAACTGACTGGCAATGGTCTCTAAATATGGCAGGTGATAGTCAGTCTCGTGATGGGATGAAATCTCCTTCGCCATCTTGCTGGAATGTGGGTCACCTGTCAAACTTTAAATCAGGCTTTCAGTCTTGTCCTGGACGTGAGTAAAGCTGACCATTTCCATGGTGCGAACAGCGTGTGGAATCGCTTGTGAATACCGAGGGTATTTGAGCCATGCAACATGATCTTCATTAAACTGAGCCCAAGTCTTCCTCGTCCCAACCCTCCCTCGCTTCCTATTTTACCACCTCCGATGCGAACTGTTATTACTGCTCCTCTGCAGTCACTCGGACTCACCCCAGCGAGGGCAGGCGAGGTAGGAAGGGAAGGGCTTCACGCAGATGCTCTGATTTCGCTGTAGGGAACTCCGCAGTAAGCCACGAGGATCATAAGGATTCTTGCTCTTCCATGTTGGGACTTAACAGAGTCCAATTGGATAGACTGTTAGGCTGCCCAAGCCTGGCCACACTGTATATATTTAAGATTTTTTCTACCATGCTAAATCGCCTAGCATCACAGAGCTCGAGACAGGTGCAGACAGCGAGAAACAAGAAAGAGAGATACAAGCAACTAATGCCTACCTCATGCTTGCACGCACTGACGGCCCTCGCTGGGCAGCTGGGCTCCTACAACACGTGTTGTACCTTTTCAAATCAGGCCGCTTCACAGAAACTTTGCAGGGCGCCATGCTAAGCACTCTACTGTAGGCTGAACCAGTCCTCGAGAAGACAAGCCTCAAGACATTTTTTTTTCTTTTTCATGCTTGTTCAGGCACAATAATTTGCGTGTGCTTTACCGTGAAAGAAACTGCAGCTCCTGTTATGCTGGAGTGCCTAAACACGGGGTAAACTTACTGTTCTGGGCAACAAAGTCTTCAGCGACCTCCTCCGCTTTAAAGCAGGAAGAAAGTTAGGCCATAAGCCCTGCAATTGCTGCATCTGCCTACAAAAAATAAGAAAATCACCAACCAAATATTCTTGGCTGTCAAGAGTCTCAGTGACATGTGATGCCATTGGCCAGTCCTGACTTTTCACTCAATACGACCTTGCCTTATGGGGATTGCAGTTTTGCTTTGAACACAATCAATATGGGCTTAAAAATCCGAACTGGAAACATGTTGGCTAAAAATCCAGAACTGGCTGAAGATATGATTTTACAAAGTGATTTATTCCATTTCGAAAACATGAATCATTTCATATGAAAAGTTTATGCCTAGCATCACTAATACACTACACAGTCCCAACATGGACAGTAGCTATGCAAACTGTCCTAAAAGACGGAAATGGTACAGTACAAATGGTAGCATCAGGACCAACAGCACACGATTCCGTCACCGACACAGAAGGACAACACTGGTAGCAAAAGTGTAAGCTTCCCTTCCTCAGAAAATGGGTACAACTCGTGCAACAACACCACTCTTGCTTGGGAGTCGTTCTGTATCAGCACATCTAATAATATCGCTCACTCTCTTTCACACCTTCTGCAATCACAATGTTGTCAGTGCTTTTTCTGTAATACTTTGAAATTCCTGCTGTGGTTACTGTGGTTTCTGCTATCATCGTCTTCAAGCGTGCTGCTGTTGCTTCCAGCAGATCCTACTGTTTCCGCTGTGTGCTAGTCCTTAGTGTAGCCACGGTCACTGCATGCAACCCTTGCTGCTATGATACCCTGCCAGTCTTACTGCAGTGGCTTCCTGTAGATGCCACTGCTGCTATTCACATGCACAGTTGATAATGAGCCTTAGATTTCACAGGCCAGGGCTGTTGCTTACCCACTCGTGTTGTGAAAAGGACAGTAGCAATAGGCCACTGTAATGGCCCAATAAGACTGTTTAGATATAAATTATCCCACAGTGCAAAAAGAAACAAAAAAAACACCTTTTTACGACCATTATTTTCTCCCTCTCTTTTTACCTTTCTGGTCTCTGTATCATTTCTCTCTATTTAGATATTTCCCTTTCTCTCTATCCATTCTCTTGCCTTATGCATTCTCTTCTTCTCCCCATTTTCTTCTCTCTCTCTCTCTCTCTCTCTCTCCCTCACTCATTTGTTCAACATTGTGCTTCAATTTATTTCTCTTCTCAATCACTTCTTATCTTCCTCTTGTTTCGCGTTCAATTCTCTTACCCTCACGTCCCTCAAATTTTTCATTCATACATGTATCTCTCTCACGCTCTTCCAAATTCTTCATACCTGCATCTCTCTCACATCCTTCCATTCCACCATTGTTTTACACATGCTCGATGTCAAGCTCTTCTAATTTTTCCTACTCCCCACCCCCTCTATTTCTCACATACCTCCTATCTTACTTCTTACTATCACCTAGTGCAAGGATTATTTTCCATGGAAGGTGAAGAGATGTTTCTGCACTGCCCTCTTTAGCAATGGTGCCACTGCTGCTGATTTTACTGATATCACACAGCCTAGGCATCTACCTAGTATTTTCTTCCTAAAATTGCCCTATCCTGTATTTTACAATTTCTTTATTTCCTAATACTCCTCTCTTGAGCATTCCTATCATTCATTCTCCTTTACCTTTTAAAGGCATGCTCCTCATACCTTCCCTGTTGTTATCTTTTACCCCTTTCTTTCCCTCACACCTCCTCCTCTCTCATCTCACACGTTTCAGTGCATGTCCCACCTCTCTCCATCCTCTAACACCCTGCTCTCTTTCCTGCTTACTCACTCTGCTTTTGCTTACCTCACACAAACACATCCTTCTCTCTCCTTGACCATCATCTCACTATCATTCCCTCACAACTTCCTTTCACAAATCTCCTAATTTCTCTTGTCTAACACCATCTTCCTGTAAAGTTCTCTTACCAATTCACAATTTTTCACACACACATTCTCACATACCAGCAAATAACACACACATACCCTTCTCTCTCTCAAATCCCCATTTCACTCACAAACTCATCCTATTTATAAGCTCGGGCAAAACTCATGATATTTGTTTTGTGGAAATTGATTGAAATAGCCGAATAATATGCAAATTGACTCAAAATTACCTAAAAATGCCGGTACCGACACTTGGCATCCAAATAGGGGTGCAAGAATACACTGCAAAACTTTGAAATGTTAACATCTTCAAGAAATATTAACACAGTTGGACACAAATCAGCATCTTAGAGAAACAATATTGCTATAGGTAATTCACAAAGAATTAGTGTAATTAGTGGGAATATTCAACAATACAGTCCTTTTAAGGATTTTCTTTGGACCATCATCTGGGCTGAAGTGCAGACCTGCATTCACATAATCTGAATGCTATGCATAAGCACACCACGAATCGTGCTAAGCTGGCATCATAATGTTAATAATTATGATGGGCAAAGTGCAAACATCTACAATGATATCAGTCATATGGTAATTCTCACTGAAAGAGAGGTAGCCATGCTGGCAAATAACTTCAAGACCAGTCATAAATCTTGAAGTCATGACCAGTATGGGCATAACTCACATATGCAAAATAAATGCAGGGAACCCAGTGTAGTTGCTAATATTTAGACAGTGAGCTGCTCCTTTATATTGAGCGTATTTACAACACCACCAAGATTCTAATTCTGCTCACCTTAAATGCCTGGTTTTCTAGTATATTTTTTAAGCATAGGATAAGTCCAATGCCATCTTCACCGGAGGTAGAAAAGTGACAAAGCCCCATGCACATTTTTAGCAATGTCTTTAAAATGAGCAAGTGCTCACCAAAGGCCGGCAAGGCTCCTCCATGAGTCCTTTGTTGTTGTTACCATCTTTATGAGGGGCACTTTTTCTAATTTTCTGGATAGATTTAGTGTGATGACAGTGAACATGTATGAAAGGATGGCAGGAGAAATATTGTGGGTATTTATAGGGCAGGGAACTCTTATTAGGAAGCTATGAGGGCTGACAGGATCAGTAACTGAAGCATTAGATTTGTTTGCCTATTAAAAATTACATGTACTTACCATAGTACATACAACTAATCAGTGTCAATCAATCATGAACTTTATTTCGGTCATTGCAACCATAAAAGTGCAAATGCATACAGTACAAGAATCCGATGTTAAATACGTGACAATAGTTCATTAGATACATCGCAACAATTAGCAATTGATTTGTACCGACCAATTATAAAACAAATAAAACAACAGTTAAAAAGATAAAAAGTGTGGTGTCAGAGGCCTATGCCCCAGTTAGATTGCACAGAGAGAGACCCACTTTTTAATCACAATGTTAAAAATTGAACAGTGTACTGAAATATGAAACATAAAATTATTATCTAAAATCTGGCTAAAAAATTGGTAAAAGATTAGAAGGTACGCGTTGTCACGTCTTTAATGCGTACCTTCTAATAATCCAAATTTTACCAAGAAACTTGGCAACTGCGCAGGCAACAGAAGGCCTAGAGTCGGATTTTAAAATGCGCAGCACTTCTTGGTGGCATCGAGTTCCCAACAACCTGCAAACAGGGGCTAGCCATTTATTTCTCGGGGAATTGTACATCGGACAAACAAAGAAGATGTGGCTGATTGGCTCAACAGAACTGGGGCAACCAGGACAATACTGCATTGTGGAGGAGGGCCGACGCCAGGCTGCTGTAAAGGAGTTCACAGGAAGGGAACCAAATCTGAATTGGATATAGAGCTTTCTATCCTGTGGGATCATAATAACCTCCATATATTGTTCATAGGCGCTTAACAATTTGAATACCATAAATTCTAATGTAAGACGGCCTCCAGACAAATGAGTAACAGTAGACTGCACCACCCTGTTCCAGTATTGGGTCTTAACCAGTCCTTTACTGGGCAATAAGCTGGAATCTTTAACGTCCCACGAGCTCCCCAGGCCTATTGCAATAAGCAGTGACCTGACTTTAATGAACCACCCAATTTTCTTGAAGTGGTCAAGTGTACAAATTTCTTCAAGTGCAGCAGCATAATGGGAGAGCTCTGGAGTTAGTTTCAAGCGCAGCCAAAAAAGCAGGGGGCGGAGCCTCGCTTTATCCACAATAGACATTCTTCCCATGTCTAACCTTAATGGAAGGAGCGGAGTGCTCTGGGGAAGAGAACAAAGGGATCTCAAGAGCCTAAGAGAAGGAGAAAAGACGTCAGGAGGGCAAGGGATGACCTCCATAATTGTTTGGACAATATTGAGAGGTATTTACATTAGGGAACTTGTGGGTCTGTTGCAGTTCATGTGAGTGGGGATGTGTTGAGGAAGGAGTATGATAGTATGTTGTTGTTCAGGGTTTTTGGGAGGGTGGAGTCTACTGCTAGTGGTGTGGGTGAGATGAGTTGTGGAAAGGGTAGGATAGTATGTTATTTAGGATTTAGAGAGGAGATAATTTGTTGTGGTTGGTGTGCATGGGGTGAGTTGAAGAAGCAGTGGTGTGTTGCAGTGTATGGATTAGGAAGGGGTTGGGTCTGTTGCAGGTATTGTGGATTGGATGAGTCGATGAAGGGGTAGCATAGTGTGTTATTGTTTAGGGTTTAGGGAGGTGATGGTCTGTTGTGGATGGTATGGATTGCCGGGTTATTACTTTTTTTCATAAGTATACTTATTTTATACCAAACAGTCTCTTCCTTTGTTAGTTTATAGGTTTGCGTTACTATTTATTACTCAGTAATGTCCAATGTAAACCAGGAAAGGCCCACCTACCTAGTGACAGAGGCCCAAATATGTCAGAACACAAACAACAAATTAATTCCACAGTTTCCTCTCTTAGTCTGTCTACATGACCTCGCTTGCCAGGCCAGCCCCAATGCAGGCCACTTTCCTCTTGCAACAATGTGAAATCTGACCATTTCCACATCCTCCTGGGTGAATTGTTGTAACTTGAGCACCTTTCTATTAGTAAAGGTTGTAGTCTTCCCCTATGAAATCACCTCTAAATAGCACTAAGCATAAAGTAGATGCTACACCATCAAAAGCAAAACTCTTCCTCCTCAAGTCAGTATGGATGACATTCAACTCATCTCCCCCTGTGATTAGCCATTGATTCAGGGGTTTTGCCCCGGGGATTAACTGCTGACAACCCTAACCAGAGACAGGAATCGAGGTTTCTTATTTCGAGAGAAGCAGGTGAACCAGTAGAAAGGATTCTACATCATGAAAGAAGAGAGAGTCAGTGATAAATCTAAAACAGAGGCTAGCATAAATCAACACAGTATATAAAGTAATTTTTGTTAAATCAAGCATTCTATATATTTTCAAAAAATAAAGTTGTGTATTACATATAGCAAAATTAGTAAACTATACGCAAAGTATAGCTTATTCTATGGTACATTTGGAACAGGCACTCTACTAGTCTCCATTTAGCAACCTTCCCTGACATGGCTTTGGCAGTGGCACCCACCCTCTCCTTTGTAGCATATAATCATGGGTAGACCTGTACTGCTCAAATAGATGTTGCCCCATGTCCAATGGGTTGGGATTGTCTGTATGCTGGTTTTTACACCAACTGTATAAGCATGCAAAATGATCCTCAACTGCTTCGCGAGGTTAGAAGGAATAGCTAAAATGATTGCAAATCCTACAGTGAGCAGTACGTTGTTGACCAATTCTTCTTTTTTGAGGAAACCCTGCAAAATTTAGCTTGATGAATGAGTTAAACATAGCACTTTTGAGTATCCTACAGTGGTGATGACTTTGACAAAATTAATTAGGCCATCAAAAGCAAAGTAATGGATGAAATGCTTGAACTAATTGCAGTCACTGGCAATCGCTTGGGTCGCATCCCAAGCCATCATTTTTTGCCCATCATGCCACCTCATTTTGGACTCAGCCATATGCAAATCGTTCTTGACCATGATTCACTGGGAACAGCCCAGCCCGAACTGCCAGGCCAGGTCTGTGATATCCTCAATTCAATGACATTTCAATGTTAAAGAGTTGGTGGATCCCTCAATAATAACCATTCCATCTGTATTCCTTAGACATATTCCTGAATTTGTAAACAAGTTTGAGGGAAATGGCAAGTTTGGCATGGGTCAACAAAGTGCTATACTAGCTGAGAAGAGATAAAGTCCCTTTTCTGGACACTTCCAGTGTAAAAGAATGTAGTTAGTTTAGAATAAGGAATTATAAAAAGACAATATGGCGCTTGGCTGAAGCATTGTAAAATCTTTCAAATGCTGTAATTGCTGCTAACATTTCTCTTTTGGATCAGGATTCCAAGGGTGAGGCAGGGGAGGAGTTATTACAGATAACCTCACATTGATAGCCCAGATTAAATTCTTCCTGTCGACCTCTCACCTCAGGTTAAGGGGGAAGCTGAGACCCGGTGATGCCGCTCACTGGCCTTTCACCCTAAACTTTGCCGACAAGTGAAGGCACGAGAAAAAACTGGAGATTACATATTTGCCCATCTAGCTGCCTCTTGGCTCAGCTCTTCCCCTGCCAAAAAGCACCCCAAACTGCTCCACAAGCCGATAAGATGCATTTAAACCGCCACACCCAGCCCAGTGGGCTTCTCTACAGAGTAGCCTTACACAACATAAGGAGATCAAGTGTGCCTAATGCAGCTGACTCAATATGAGACTCTCCTGATCCATATCTTTCTCTGATACTAGAAAGTAGGGCTAGAAGAGCTATCTTACTACTGTGGAGGAATGGAAGCCCTGGTAGAAGCATCAAAAATGCTGTCGCTACCTAGAGGCTTGTGCAGCTACAAACAAACAACAGTAGTTGTGTGGATTTCAGTGAAATAAGACTGGAGTCAGACTTTTCCCAGTTCCCTAGTCCTAAAGACCACCTAGCAGTGTCAACAGTGAGACTGCATTTACGTTCTACTAACTAGGGTGCTGAATAGATAGTATCAGAGGACCTGTTGGACCTCCACGGCATCCTTTTCACTGGTAGCTTCTTTGAGCAGTCAAAGTCCATGTCATAGGAGATGGTTTGAAGTTTGAGTCAGATACACCACGAGCTCTTTTAACACACTATGAATACAATGACTTGTCGGGGTTATGTGCTTTAAAAGGGGAATACCATTTGAGAAAGAAAGGTTAAAATATTCTCAAGACTGTAGCCTTAACCTCTACGTTATTGAGGAAAATATATTTCTGGTTAGTTTGCAGATCAGCTCGTGGTCTGTTCCGTGGCTCATTTCATCAGCACACCTTTGCAAACATCCAAAATATTTCCATCCATAATTTATGCTGCTGACCCCAAGCATTTAAGGACATTGAACCTCTGTAACAAGAGACCCCACTGATCAGTGCCAATAGGCCACAAGAAATCTCCATTCTGCAGCCACGGTCCACGCTGATAGACCTTACACTCAATCACTTCTGCTTCACGAGGAGAGTGAGTGGTAAACGCAGGCGGTCCACCTCCTGATGCCAAACGTACCTGTGTGGGTACACTGAACCAAGTGAGACAATTGAACTGCACTGTCTAAATTTCCTTTCCAAGCCAGACACTGTACCCAAGCAACCCCTGAGGGCGACCCTAGTAGCTTTGCTAGAATCCGTAAATTAATTCAGCAGAGCAAGGCATAATAACGATCCCCGCATCTTACAATGTTGAGAATATTCCGACTGTTGATATTTACTAAATCAGGATTAAAAGTCTTACTTCTTCATAAAAAGAATTAACAATTCCTGAAGCAGAGGTCAGCAAGCCAAGATTATTAGGAAGAACCCCAAAATATACTGCAATCAAATCAAATTGCAGATCAAATTTCAAGTACATCTGCTGTGGTAGGAGGAGAGATTTTAGCCTAGCCTTACTAAAATAGTATGTTCCTTCTTTGTAGTCCCCCAATATCGAACACTCAAAAGTCTTTGTGCAAAGTTGTTTTCTAAAGAGTAAAATGTCACAGAGACTTCTGTGAATTGTAGTTTTCTCCGGTATGAGCTCAACTTCTTTTTTGAAAATCTGACTCCCACTCTCCTTTCTGTTTTCTGTTAGCATTTGATTGTTTTTCTTAATTGTTTTGGGGGCATATGTATCAACCCTTTTCCCGTTTGCAAACAGGCCGATTCTCAGAATCGGCCCGTTTGCAAACGGGAAAAAGCCTTTTGGGATGTATCATCCCAAAAGGCAAGTGCAAAATAAGTAATCGCAATTTTTGCGATTACCTATTTTGTGCATGCATTTAGAGAATCGCAAATTGCGATTCTCTAAATGCAATGCAGGAATCGCTTCTTAAATTGCGAACCTGCTTTAAGGAATCGCAATTTATCACCAACTTCAAGTTGGGGGTAAATTGCAAATCCTTAGAAAAATGCTCAATTTAGCATTTTTCAAAGTGGCATGTGGCGCACATACATGCCCTTAGGGCATGTATGTGCACCACATGTGCACACATGCATATTTCAGGGGTGCAACTTGGTGTCCTTTTGACACCCTTGCACCCTTGAAATTGCATTCGCAATTTGCGAGTACCTAATAGGTACTCGCAAATTGCGAATGTCTTCCCATTCATTCCTATGGGCCTCTAGGCCCATAGGAATGGATGGGAAGGTATTCCTTAATTGCGAATCGCAATTTGCGAGTCGCAATTAAGGAATATGTAGGAATCGCAATTATTATTGCGAAACCTACATACATTTCGTTTTGCGAGTCCTTAATAGCGAATCGCTAAAATTCGCTATTAAGGAGTCGCAAAACGGTTTGTTGATACATATGCCCCTTGGAGCCCTCCTCAGCCCACACGAATAGAAGATTGCAGCCAGGCAAGTGAGCGATCATTGGCAGAGGAGATGGCCTCTTATCTGTTCTGTGTCACGTTAAACCCAACTGTGTGTTACATCTAGTACAGCAAATGCTGAAAAATCATTGCATGCTTATTCTTTATTTTCATGTAGGTTTTATCACATGTTGTCTCATTATATTTCCCTTTCCTTTCCCTTCCCCCGCCTTTGCAAATAGTACGTTCTATAGAACGTTAAGAGGGAGTTATATGACAGTTGTAACCCACTTTATTGTATTCATTTGGATGTTCTCTCATAGAAATATTCGAGTAAACGTCTTTGTGTTCTAACTTTGCCTAGCGTTGTAAAAATATGGCTCAAGTCAGGGCCAATACAGCTTCAAGGAATAAATGGTTTGGGAAAAAAGAGATAGTAAAGACAATTCATCATTACATTAATGCACCCATAAACAAACGGGGGACCATAGGGGTACTATGATGGGTTAGCAAGAAGGCCCACATGAAAACACGTCTGCAGATTGATGGATAGGATGTGGCATTATGTACAGAGCTGCTGAGTTTGTAACTCAGGAACCTGGTTCGAGTCTCGGCGTAGCTCAGCATCCTGTGATTCCGGGCAAATCCCTTAATGTCCCCAGTGCCTACAGAAAATGAATGTAACATTATGTAATTGATGCACATGTAAAGCACTCCAATAGCTTCAGGTCAATTTTGCGGTCTATAAAACTGCAAAAAAAATTATGAAACCTGGCCCAAAAAAAAATGAATTCCAGAAGGGCTTTTTTGAATCCTATCCAAATGAACACCGGAACATTGAGGTATGTTACGGATTTATTAATAAGACAGCCAGGCCAACTGCTTCATTGCTTTGATTACAAACAGATTCTACACTTACACGTTGCCACATTCTCGATATAAACATCATTGGAATGTGATAATGTGAGGAAGAAACTATTGAACAGGGGAATAGAACAAACAGATAAAGAGAGAATTACCACAGAAGTGAAGGTAGTTATGTTATATTCGTTGGTATTTGTTTAGTTTACGTCTGTCATGGGTATGACTGTGCTATTCTGCTATTTGTTTCCTGGAGAATTGCGATTCTAATAGGTTTACTGACTATAGAATCAGGATTTTATTAAAGACAAGGAGGCTAGCATTATGCATAAACTTTTATTTCCCACTTCTGAGCAGCATCATTAAAAGCTCATGGAATCCAAAAAACATCACAATCCAAAAAGAATCTTCAAGGCCATAAATAACATGTGACCACCATCTTCTTCCTCTTTTCGTTTGCCTCTTCCAGCTTTTCTTCATAACAAATTCTTGAATTAACCATATTTAATTCTCTACAACAAAACATAAAAAACAAATTCAGCAAGCATAAACAACTTCTAAATGCTTGTAAAAAACAACTCTAAACCAAACCGTAAACAAGTTAGAATTACACCACACCCAAGGGAAGGGTGGGAGGGATAATGCTAGCCTCCTTGTCTTTAATAAAATCCCGATTCTATAAACAGTAAACCTATTAGACTCACAAACAACTTCAGAACCCAGTCGACATCCCATAAAGATTTATACCTAGATTCTGGAGGCCTCTTAATCCGAATCCCTTTCATAACTCTACAAACTAAAGGACTCCTTCCAATAGACACACCATGACTCAAAGAATGGCCCGCAGAAATCGCCGACCTATAACAGTTCATAGTCGTATATGACATTCCCTTCTCAAACAAACCAGCCAGAAAATTAGCTACTTGAACGTCAATTGCCTCCAAGGGATCCAAACCCCTTTCCATGCACCAATGAAGCCAAACCTTCCAAGATCCTCTATATCTCTTTCTCGTCCCTGGTGCCCAGGATTCAAACAATAATTCTGCAGCCGTTCCAGAAAGATCCGTGAATGCTCTTGAACCTCTGATATCTTCCAAACTAGAAGGTTGAGAAAACCCGACTCCACCAATGGGTGTTCCTCTCCTTCCACATTCCTCAAAAGACCTCTGAAAGCCCAAATCAAAAGTGGCTCTGTCACTGCTAACTCCATCACAGATGGGAACCAAGCTTGACTCTTCCAAAAAGGAGTTACCAAAACTATTTCGCATCTCTGCTTCCTCACTTGAACCAGAACTCTCTGAATCATAGAGAACGGGGGAAAGGCATAACCCTTCACCCCTCTCCAAACCTGCAGGAACGCATCCACAGCCATGGCCCCTGGATCCGGTCTCCAACTCACATACCTCTCCAACTGGAAGGTTAACCTTGACGCAAAGAGATCCACTTCCAGAGGACCCATTCTCTCCATCACTTGCATGAAAACCTCCTCTCTCAGCTTCCAATCGCTGTAATCTATCATATTCCTCGAGTTCCAATCTGCCAGCACATTCTTCACACCCGGTAAATACTCTGCCTTCAGTCCTATTTTGTGCTCCAGACAAAACCCCCAAATTTCTTTCGCTATCTCCGCCAGGCCCTTTGACCGAGTACCCTCCAGTCTGTTTATGTAAGCCACAACAGACAAATTGTCCATCCTGAGCAGCACCAACCTGCTTACCAAACCTCTCTTGAAACTCTTCAAAGCAAACAAACCTGCTCTCATCTCCAGACAATTTATATGACTCTCTTTCTCCCACGGGGACCAAACACCCCCAGTTTCTTTCCCCAGACCAGATGCACCCCAAACAACATTGCTCGCATCCGTCTCTAATACAAATTCTGGGGAAACACCAAAAATGTCCCGGCCGTTCCACGCATCCATGTTCTCTCTCCACCAAATCAATTCCTCCTTTGCATCCAAAGATACATCCACCATGTCTCCATACCACAAACCTTTGGACAGTCCTGTCTTTTTCAAATGCTGTAAAGCCCTGTAATGTAATGGGCCTGGAAAAATTGTCTGTATTGACGAAGACAGTAGACCAATCACCCTTGCCAAATCTCTCAAAGTTACTCTTTCCCTGTTTATAACTTTCTGAATTTCCTGTTTTATCTTGTTCACTTTCTTCTCCGGAAGACACAATTGACACGCAACTGTGTCCACCACAAAACCCAGAAATTCCACCTTCCTTACCGGTTCCAAAACTGACTTCTCTAAATTTATTAGAAAACCTAAACTTTACAAAGTGCTCATTACAAAATTCAAATGTTCCTTTAAAATCACAAAATCTTGATACATAATCAAAATATTGTCTAGATAAATAATCATCCTGATACCTCTTTCCCTGAAGAAACCTACCACTGACCTCATAACCTTGGTGAAACACCAAGGGGCAGAGGAAAGACCAAATGGAAGGCTCTGAAACTGAAATAATTGTCCTTTCCATCTGAACTGTAGGTATTTCTGACTTTCTTTCGCTATTGGAATAGTGAAATACGCATCCTTCAGATCCATTTTCACCATCCAATCTCCTTCTTGAAGAACATCTCTCAAAAGGTGACCTTCCATCTTGAAATGACGATAAGTCACGAACTGATTTAAATTCCTTAGATTTATTACCGGTCTCCATCCTTTGTCCTTCTTTTCTACAAGGAACAGAGTACTTACAAATCCTTTCTCTTCTTCCCTCACTCGCATAATTGCGTCCTTCTCTAACATCATACGCAACTCGTTTTCTACTATTATTAATAACTCTTCTTGAAAAAACAGCTCGTGTGGTTCTTTTACCTGAATAGGGTCTGAATCGAAATCTATTCAAAAACCTCCTATTGTCTCTAGAACCCAAGCATCTTTGGTTAACTCCCTCCATTTTTCTTTGAAATACTTCAATCTTCCTCCTACACCTTCTGGGATAGAAAGAGTACCAGTCCTCATACTCACCCTGGTTCTGATTTTGGCTCTGACTTTGCCCTCTTCCTCTGATGCCACAAGCCCGTCTTCTTCCCCTTTGTAGGAAGAAATTGTAACTTCCTTGTCCTCTTGTATAACCACTTCCCTGGTTCTGATATTGGGCTCTGAAATTAGCTCGGCCGGTAGCTTGCCCTCTTCTAGTGGCCCGACCATAAAAACCACTATTGCTGAAGACCCTGCGCATTGAATAATGAGCCTTGTCCAAGCTGGTAAAAGTACGCACATACTTAGACAAGGATTTAACCATTCCTTCTCCTAATAAAAGTCCACGTGCCTCTTCACTGGACTCTTTATTGGCTAAATCACCCAGCTTAGGGTTAATCCTCATAAGGATAGTCTTCCTTCTTTCAGATAATAAGCCTGCATTTGCATTGCCTAAAAAGCAGATTGCCCTTTGGCACCAACCACGCAATAAAGCAAGATCAAGGTCTAAATTCTTAAGGTAAGCCTCCTCAATTGCATCAAAATGTTTTGCCAAAGGCCCCAAAATGTCAAGCACCTTATCTTGACACTGTTTTAACGATCTGTCCAAGCCCTTTCTTGGATCCTTACCCATTTTAAAAAGGTAAGTTATAAGCTCTGGGTCAATATTCGGAGTCATTGTCACTTTCTCCTCAATGTTAGGCCTTGAGCATTCTGCCCGCATGATATTTCTCTCCTCCTTATCCAGAGGCTTTCTTATTCTAGCCTTTATGTAGTCTGGCACATGCTCAAGTGGCCACCAGTCTTTACCTCTAGAGTGTCTAATGTCTTTCGGGCTAAACAAATGATCCCCGAAAGGATCTACCACCGAATCCTTTACTTTCTCTCTTCCACTAGCCTCAAATTCCTCACCTAGACCATCCTTATACTCAAGGTCCAAAACATATTCATTTAAATCATCATCACTTATGTTTCTAGCATCACCTGATGCTCTCCCTCTCTTTCTAGTGTACAACTGGCCTTCCTCTGTATCGCGTCGGATACCTCTCCAATTGGAGCCGCTTGGGACTCCACTCTGACCCTTCTTCTCAATTAAATGTTTCTATTTTGATAAACATTTACCTCCTGGACCTCTTACATTTTCTTCTTCTGAAACGGAAAAATACTCCTCTTCCTCATTAATTTTTCTCTTACCTAAAGCTTGTTTAACAGTCTCCTGAATAGTCTCCTTTAACTCTTTATTAATAATATCCCTTATTAACTTCCCCTGATCCTCATTACTATTTGCCATCTTATTTAAATTCTTAAAATTATCTTTTATATCTCACAAATTGTGCCAAAAACAACTTTCCTAAAGCTAAAACCACTCGTTTTATTTTAATTACTTTTTTCCTCACTGTAAACGCTCTCCTTATCACCAACTGCCGTCTCCCCAGGCACGAAGCATAAACGAAGCTTCGTTGCCTGGGAAACGAGCCTCGCAGAGCAACCAGATACAGAAAACAGAGCTTCTGCTTTAAGCAAGCTCTAATTCCTCTTGAAAGCCGCCCCAGCATCGGCCAATGGGAGAGCTCGCTTCACGCGCGCACGCAAGTCACGTAGCTCGCTCTCCCAAGCCTCATCAACACTGGGGAGCCTCGAGACTGCTCGCGCTACCGTTCCTAAGGTACAGGATGAAAACACAGTAAGCGCGAGCTGTCTATTTCAAAAATACACACTTGTAAAAATAACGTTTTCTTTGAAAACGCGCGCACGCTCGTTACCAAAGCAAAAATAAATCTTAAAACAACAAATGGACCGCAATACTTTACATTAAACAAATAAACTCAGAATAAATTCTTCCCCTTTCTATTATTTCATCAATTTATCAGTCATTTTATACTTAAACGAATCCTCTTAAATCAATTAACATTTAAAATCATTCAAACATAATCAAACATACACCCATAAATTGGGTTACACAACAAACTTCCCCCACAGTCATTCTTACTAAAAACTCCTATTCCTATTATAAATTCATATTAAAAGACCAATACTTATCTGCTCAGAAGCAGCAAACAAAAGAGGAAGAAGATGGTGGTCACATGTTATTTATGGACTTGAAGATTCTTTTTGGATTGTGATGTTTTTTTGGATTCCATGAGCTTTTAATGATGCTGCTCAGAAGTGGGAAATAAAAGTTTATGCATAATGCTAGCCTCCTGTCTTGACATAAAATCCTTCTGCAGCACAAACCTGAGTCAGAACAGTGGAACATCGTGGTTGCCATCATTCTCCTCATGAGTGTCTTTCATTCTCTGTTTCTTCTTCTTCCTTTTTCCAATACATGGGGTTTTCCAATCCTACCCTTGACTGCTCATCTTTGCATCGTCCAATCCCCGTGTTTGCCGGGTGCTGCGTGTCCGAGAGGGATTTTGTCAGTGTAAAAGTTTAAGTGAAATTGGAAAAATCTCGTTCTTTAAACTTCTTTATTCTCTGCTGCTAAATTGCAGAGAAGTGCTGACAAGACAACTACTATTTGGGAGACACTGTGAGACTTCGACATGAATGGGAATAACACCTCTGACAATGGTAATGTTGGATAAGTGAAGAGACATTATTTCAGTAAATAAACACGAACATTTTCTTGAACAAGAATTGGCATTTTTGTAGATTGACTGAATGTGACAAACAACCACCAGGACTAGACATGAGCATTTCTTTTTTGTTCTTTGTGTGTGGCTGCTATTTTAGGGATCTTATTTTTGAAGGTGTCATGGAAGAGGCAGCTCTCACTTTGAAGAAAATGGGTGCAATGAGCAAGGCAGACCATAATATAGCTACAGGCCTGCGGCTGCAGGGGACCTTGTTTAGGGAACGTGGTGAATCAGAAAATCTTTGGGGACAAGGAAGAGTGAAACGAAGAATAAGCTATGAATGTTATCAGGAAGGTATTGATGGGAGAAATCCAAGGGGGGGGGGGGTAATAAAGAACAGAAACTCAAGGTTGCAGGAGCTATCCAGAAAGAGGTGACGGTGCAGCTAAATTAACGTTAGGAGGGAAAATGTTACAATAGTTCTGAACTCGTCTGACTCTATTCCTACTAGCATCTTTGCTGATGAGACCTGTCTGTTCAGAAATGTCTATTCTGGTGTTTTTCTCGTGTCTTTTTCTTTGTCAGCTTGAAAAGTAAAACTAGGAGTGAAGGTCTTAGGTGAGGTTGATCTAGCGGGTTACTAGCAACAAGCATTCATACACTAAATACTCACCTGGGCCCATTCATTCACACTAACTAGCAATCACCGCTGGTGGGAGTCAGTTGTACTCTTTATCAAAATCCCTGCTACCAATTACCTTTTCTGATTGAAGAGTAATGACTTACCAATGGACCTTTGATAACTGGGGTTGATATGAGATCATACAAAACATATTTTCATTAAACACCTGAAATAACCACTGACTCAGGAAGTTTTAAAATGTTTATCTAAATTATTTAGCAGAGTGAAATACAAACCACATGATACTTTATCGCATAACAAGGAGGAAGCACACTGTATTGTCACCTATTAATCACAAATGACGGTTCCTCAGAAAGGAGAAGATAGAGACAGCAGTACGAACTAAAGATTACGCATTTATAGTTACCTAAAGGTGTGAAAACCAAACCCCTTGGCCAAGGAGTTGGAAAGAGGGTCCCCAAGAAAGGATGAAGACCAAGACCTCCGGACCATGGTCAGGACAGGATAGATGACCTCTCTACCAACGACGCCTGCGTCGTTCCCCTCTCTGACACTTCGTTCCTCCTCGTGGCTCTTCCGTGTCTCCCTCTAGTGCAGTTCGCCGCCCCTACCTCACGACCTCTTCGGACAGCGATTCAGTTTGCTCTGTTCCCTCTGTGGCAGCATCTGAGCTCTAAGCCCTAGCTAATTAGCTAATTCTATATCTATTATACCCTTCTACGCCCATGTACCTCCCATTAATGTTTCAAAATTATGGGCCCACTAATTCTGATTGGACAGGGACAGGGGGTTGATCCTCACACCATGTCAATTTAATTCAATTTTATTAAGCCCATTGTTTTAAAATCCCGCCCCTCTCATTTAATACATTTGCTTTATTTCCCACCCGTTTCACACCAATATTAATATAAAATATATACAAAATGTATCATTTCATAGGACATTTAGTTGAACTCTGAAGGTGATCAGCGGGTCATGTCCTTGGACATCCTCCAAGTTGACTTCATCGCTTTGCTTTGTTAGTTTTCAGAGCGCATGCGCCGGTCACATGGCTCTCGAGCTGCTGTTTAGCCAACCCAGGCCAAAAATACGAACTAATAGAAAGTCAAAGAAGAAACATATTAAAATCAAAAATAAATGCTTTCACTGTATACCTCCTACTTCTACACTAATCCCGTTTATTTATAAATGTCTATCCCGCATTAATAGCTTTAGATTACCACATTATTAATGGCAGCAATGCGAAAGCTTTAGCATGTGAGAACATTAAGCGGCCATTTTAGCATACACTGCGCAGAAGCAAAAGATTCCCTCCAAGCAAAGAAAGACGTCATACCACGTGACATGGTTGACACATGCGCAGTAGAATTCCTGCGTTTTAGCCGCCGTTTTGGATTAGACAAGGATTACTTATTAGTGGAAAACACATAGGCAAGCATCTTCTAGATAAAAATGTTGTGTTGCACATTATTAATAAAGACATTACAGGGGTTTTAGTACAAATTAATTAATACTGTGAGAGGATTGCTTCCGAGCAAGTCTCATTGTGAGTCCTTGCTCCATCAATCCCCTCTCTGATGGCGTTTCTGAGCCATCAAAACTACCTACAACCAGATGCCAACTTTAGCATATTTCAGTCACATTTTCATTTTTACACTGTCCATTCTTATCTTTTCCCTTCAGTTTCTTGTAAATTTCACTTCTCAGGTCTTCTAATTCAATCTCTTCAAATTTTATTTTCTTGCCTCTTCCTGTCACCTTATATGTTTCCTTCTTTTTGCAACATTTGCACCATATTATTATTGACAATATTGTTATTGCTATTCCCACTAATGGTACTATTATTTGACCTATAAGTCCTTTCCCTACATTAGTAAACCAGGTACCAATTGACGTAATGCTATTTGTCAATCTTTCCCATACACTATCAACTTCCAGTGGTTTCAGTTCCTTCTCAAGTTTAGTAATATTCTTTATATATGTTCCGATTTCTGTACTTTTGTCCAGAATATACGTGCAACAATGTTTCGTTTTCAACACTTTACAGACTCCGCCCTCTTTTGCTAATAATATATCAAGAGCAAGTCGATTTTGCATAACCATAGATCTAATCGCAACCATCTCGCATTAATCATTAGAAATCCTCCAGCAGTATCCGTTGATAAACGATCAACCACTGTAGACAATTTACATATTCTCCTTGAGTTCAGAATTACTCCCACTGAAGGTATCAATGCACCGAATATATCACCTACGATTTCTGAAAAACTAGCTCTCTTTCTACGTGTTAGTCCACTATTATTTTCATTGCTCCCAGTGTTCCTTTTAATGTGGTATATTTTTGGAAAAACTATTCCAAAATAACAACTTCCATACCACCGTGCAGGAAGCCTAAAGTAAGCCTTATTCCCACACACATAATATATTCCAGGAAAAACTGAATCCGTTCCTCCTTTTAGTCCCCAACCTCCAAGAATTAAGAAATTGTGTTCTCATTCACTGGTACCAATAAAAACATTGTTATATTCAGTCATTAACCTATGAAGACAAATTTTCCCGGTCTTCTCAAAATCTAGAGCCATAGCAGCTTGAGCCCTGCCAGGTGTATAAATACCCTCTTTCTTAGCCCAAGGTGGAAGGTGAGCTTTATGCTCAGACGCTTTCTTTTGAAAATTCTGTCTTCTATTTTCAATTAAGTTTAAAAAAATCTTTTCTTCTTCACGTAATGAACATGTTAGATTGCTTCTACGTGCATGTGTTATGTCTATTGACTTCATCGTTAAGAAAAATTCTCCCATAAATTGTGCATCTTGACTACTAAGCACTGGGTTCAGATTCTTTCTAATAGGAACCTCTGAAAATATCGCATCTATATTTGAATAATAATACTGAAGTTTCCCTGTTCTATAAAATAAACTAGTTAGTACACTACAGGATATACCATAAGTTAAAGGCAAATGATGATAGGTTAGACCTTCTGCTAGTGATTCAGTTAACTTCATACAGACATAACAATCACTAACATCCATTGTATCTACGTACTGAAACAATAATTTAGTAAAGACATTTAAGCTAGTATCGTCATCTGTTACAACATGATGAAAATCTGGTTCATCTTCTGCTTCTATTTCTACTCTGTCATTTTTCATGTTATTTATCCTTCCCTTGGTATCGGTGTTGTTCTTTTTGTCCATTATCATAAGGTAAGGAATTGCTACAATCACAACTAACCACACTATAAGCACCACTACCAGACTACATATGCATATAGCACAGCATCTTTTACAACCTTTCCGTTTCGGTCTCCCAGAAACTCTGTCATCAGCCATTTTTGTCCAAGAAGATTTCTCTTCTTTCTTTTTTCTTCAAAACTTTAACGTTAATAAGGTGGTTTCACTTCTTTTTCATAAGTCAGTTCCTTCGTCACCACTTTCACTATTCTCTGAACTTTCACAGTCTTCGAGAATTACACAAGTCCAATCAGGACCCTTGAACTTATTGTTCACGATTTTCAATCTTTTGCTTTTTTGTTTTTCAGTCCCACTTGTTTGTCCAGATAAGCTTGTTACTTCATTTACTTGTTCTGGGTCTTCACTTCGTGTTACTATATGATATTTTACTCTTTTAATAACACTAGGCCAATGATCACCCTTTCTGACTTTCTTGGTTTGCGCTGTACTTTCACCTTCTGAGTCTTTTCCAAATACTCCTTTATTCACATTAATGTGTGGCACAATTTGTTTGTCTTTGTTTTCAGTTTCCCTCTCTATCTGCTCTCGTTCAGGTCTTATTGTTGTTTCTTCATTTGCCTGAATGTGAGTCTCTGCTAACTGGCCCTGTTCAGGATTAACGTTTTAATGCTTGATATTTTCAGGTTCGATGTTTTCTTCGTTTTCTTCTTCCTGAACGTGATTTTCTTGTCCTATCAATCAATCAATCAATCAATCATGTCACTTATAAAGCGCACTACATACCCGCGAGGGTCTCAAGGCGCTGGGGAAGAGGGGGTGGTGCTGCTACTGATCGAAGAGCCAGGTCTTGAGGAGTCTTCTGAAGGCCAGTAGGTCTTGGGTCTGTCGGAGGTTGGTGGGGAGGGTGTTCCAGGTCTTGGCGGCGAGGTGGGAGAAGGATCTGCCGCCGGCGGTCGTTTTCCGGATGCGGGGGACTGTGGCGAGGGCGAGGCTGGTCGAGCGGAGCTGGAGGGTGGGGGTGTAGAAGCTGAGTCGTCTGTTGAGGTAGGCTGGTCCGGAGTTGTGGAGTGCTTTGTGTGCGTGGGTGAGGAGCTTGAAGGTTATCCTCTTGTTGACAGGGAGCCAGTGCAGGTCTCTCAGGTGGGGTGTGATGTGGCTGCATCGGGGGATGTCGAGGATAAGACGTGCAGAGGCGTTCTGGATGCGTTGCAGCCGTCTCAGGAGCTTAGCCGTCGTTCCTGCGTAGAGGGCGTTTCCGTAGTCCAGCCTGCTGGTGACGAGGGCCTGGGTGACTGTTTTTCTTGTTTCGGTGGGGATCCACTTGACGATCCTGTGGAGCATTCGGAGGATGTTGAAGCAGGATGAGGAAACGGCGTTGACCTGCTTAGTCATGGAGAGGGTGGGGTCGAGGATGACCCCTAGGTTGCGTACGTGGTCGGTGGGTGGCGGGGCTGTTCCCAGTGATGTTGGCCACCAGGAGTCGTCCCAGGCTGAAGGGTTGGAACCAAGGATGAGGACCTCCGTCTTGTCCGAGTTCAGCTTCAGGCGGCTGGTCCTCATCCATTCGGCGACGGCCTTCATTCCTTCGTGGAGGTGGGCTTTGGTGGTGTGAGGGTCTTTGGTGAGGGAGAGGATCAGCTGGGTGTCGTCGGCGTAGGAGATGATGTTGAGGTTGTGCTGTCGGGCGACGTGGGCGAGGGGTGCCATGTAGATGTTGAACAGCGTTGGGCTGAGGGAGGAGCCTTGGGGTACGCCGCAGATGATCTTGGTGGCCTTGGATCGGAAGGGGCGAGGCGGACGCTTTGTGTTCTGCCGGAAAGGAAGGATGTGGTCCAGTCCAGGGCCTTCTCTTGGATCCCGGCGTCGTGAAGGCGTGTTCGTAGTGTGTGGTGGCAGACCGTGTCGAAGGCGGCTGATAGGTCCAGGAGGATGAGGGCTGCTGTTTCTCTGTTGTCTAGCAGGGTCCTGATGTCATCGGTGGCGGCGATGAGGGCGGTTTCGGTGCTGTGGTTGCTGCGGAAGCCGGACTGGGAAGGGTCCAGGATGTTGTTCTCCTCGAGGTAGCGGGTCAGTTGTTTGTTGACGATTTTCTCGGTGACCTTCGCGGGGAATGGGAGCAGAGAGATGGGTCGGAAGTTCTTGAGGTCCTTGGGGTCTGCCTTGGGTTTCTTGAGTAAGGCGGTGATCTCGGCGTGCTTCCAGCTTTCCGGGAAGGTTGCTGTCTCGAAGGAGATGTTGATTATTTTCCAGAGATGGGGCGCAATGGCTGTACTGGCTTTGTTGAAGATGTGGTGAGGGCACGGGTCTAGCGGTGAACCGGAGTGGATGGTGTTCATGATCTCGCTGGTGTCCTCGTCATTGATGTTGGTCCAGGAGAGCAGGCGGTTGGTGGTTGTGGGGGCAGTGGTCTCGGTGGTTGCCGGGGCGGTCGTGGTGTTGAAGCTGTCGTGGATGTCGGCGATTTTGCGGTGGAAGAAGGTGGCCAGTGAGTCACACAGGTCTCGCGACGGCTGGATGTCGTTGGTGTTGGAGCTGGGGTTGGAGAGTTCCTTCACGATGTTGAAGAGCTCTTTGCTGTTGTGTGCGTTGTTGTCTAGGCGGTCTTTGAGTGAGGCCCTTTTGGCGGATCTGATGAGGTGATGGTGACTGCGGGTGGCGCTCTTGTGGGCGGCGTAGCTGTCCGCTGTCCGTTCGTGGAGCCAGATCTTCTCCAGTTTTCGGCATGTTCGTTTGGAGGCCTGGAGGTCTTCGGTGAACCAGGTGGCTTTCTTGCTGGTGTGGCTGTTGGGCGGATTCTTGAGCGGGGCAAGGGTGTTGGCGCAGTCGTCGATCCACTGTCTGAGGTTGCGGGCGGCGGTGTCGGGGGTCGGAGGGTTCGGCGGGTGGGCTCAGGGCGAGGGTTGTGGTTAGCTGGTCTTCCGTGACTCTGCTCCAGCAGCGGCGAGGCATTTGTTCGGTGCAGTGGTGCATGGTGGGCTTCCTGTAGGTGAAGTGGATGCAGTGGTGGTCAGTCCAGTGGGGTTCGGAGGTGTGGTTGAAGGAGACGTGTGGGCTTGCGGAAAAGATGGAGTCGAGCGTGTGGCCGGCGGCGTGGGTGGGTGTAGTCACGAGCTGTCTGAGTCCGAGGGTGGCGAGGTTGTCGATCAGGGTGGTGGAGTTGGTGTCCTTGTTGTTCTCGAGGTGGAAGTTCAGGTCCCTGAGGAGGATGTAGTCCGTGGAGGCGATGCGTGTGTGCTGACGAAGTCAGCGATGGAATCGCTGAACTGTGGTCGGGGTCCGGGGGGTCTGTAGATGAGGGTTCCTCTGAGGGTGGTGTTGGGATCGGTGTGGATCTGGAAGTGCATGTGTTCAGCGGTGCTGAGGGTGTCGTCGGTGTTGGTTGAGACTCTGAGGGTGTTCCTGTGGACGATGGCGATGCCTCCTCCGACTCCGTTGGTGCGGTCCCTGCGGGTGAGCTTGTAAGCATCCGGGATGGCAATGGCGATGTCGGGGGCTGAAGCGGGATTCAGCCAGGTCTCCGTCAGGAATGCGACGTCTGGGGAGGTTGAGTCGAGAAGGTCCCAGAGTTCGATGGCGTGTTTGCGGGCGGAGCGGGTGTTGAGGAGGATGCATCTGAGGTAGTTGGGTTCTTTCCTGGGCGGTGGTTTGGCGGGGCGGGTGCTGGCGAAGCTGCAGTTCCGGCAGGTGAAGGGCCCTTGGGTGCGCTTCGGGTGGCCTGGTAGCAGGCGTGATCTTTTCCGGGGTTGAGTGCGTGGAGGGTGCTGGCGTCGTATCGGCGTCTGTTGATGTGGGGGGCGCGGGGGATGCCCGGACCAGGGGGTCTGGCACTGGGCGCGGTCACGGCGCGGAGGGGCGCAGACGGGCTTGCCTTAGGCGCGCCCGCTGCGCACGTCCGCTGCGCGGCCGCACAGCGGCCGCCATAAATGGGGAGGTGGGAGGGAGGAGCAGGGAATGGGGCAGCGAATGGGCAGTGAGGGGCGGGGCCGCAGGGCGCAGCGGCGGGAAACAGGCACAGAAGGGAAAACGAGCACAATCAGGGCATCAAGGGGGCACAGAAAGGAAAAAAACGAGCACAATCAGGGGCAGCAAGGGGGCACAGAAAGGAAAAACGAGCACAATCAGGGGCAGCAAGGGGGCACAGAAAGGAAAAAACAAGCACAATCAGGGGCAGCAAGGGGGGCACAGAAAGGAAAAAACGAGCACAATCAGGGCATCAAGGGGGCACAGAAAGGAAAAAAAACGAGCACAATCAGGGGCAGCAAGGGGGGCACAGAAAGGAAAAAACGAGCACAATCAGGGCATCAAGGGGGCACAGAAAGGAAAAAAACGAGCACAATCAGGGGCAGCAAGGGGGCACAGAAAGGAAAAACGAGCACAATCAGGGGCAGCAAGGGGGGCACAGAAAGGAAAAACGAGCACAATCAGGGGCAGCAAGGGGGCACAGAAAGGAAAAACGAGCACAATCAGGGGCAGCAAGGGGGGCACAGAAAGGAAAAAACGAGCACAATCAGGGCATCAAGGGGGCACAGAAAGGAAAAAAAACGAGCACAATCAGGGGCAGCAAGGGGGCACAGAAAGGAAAAACGAGCACAATCAGGGGCAGCAAGGGGGCACAGAAAGGAAAAAACTAGCACAATCAGGGGCAGCAAGGGGGCACAGAAAGGAAAAACGAGCACAATCAGGGGCAGCAAGGGGGGCACAGAAAGGAAAAACGAGCACAATCAGGGCATCAAGGGGGCACAGAAAGGAAAAAAAACTAGCACAATCAGGGGCAGCAAGGGGGCACAGAAAGGAAAAACGAGCACAATCAGGGGCAGCAAGGGGGGCACAGAAAGGAAAAAAACTAGCACAATCAGGGGCAGCAAGGGGGCACAGAAAGGAAAAACGAGCACAATCAGGGGCAGCAAGGGGGGCACAGAAAGGAAAAAACGAGCACAATCAGGGGCAGCAAGGGGGCACAGAAAGGAGAAAAAAAAACAGGCACAATCAGGGGCAGCAAGGAAAAAACGAGCACAATCAGGGGCAGCAAGGGGGCACAGAAAGGAAAAACGAGCACAATCAGGGGCAGCAAGGGGGCACAGAAAGGAAAAAACAAGCACAATCAGGGGCAGCAAGGGGGCACAGAAAGGAAAAACGAGCACAATCAGGGGCAGTAAGGGGGCACAGAAAAGAAAAAACGAGCACAATCAGGGGCAGCAAGGGGGCACAGAAAGGAAAAACGAGCACAATCAGGGGCAGCAGCAGGGCACACAGACGGACATGTGTGGTGGGGGAGCGACCTACCAGTCAAGGTTCTGATCAGGGCTTATTGCACTCTGTACTTCTGCAGCCTGACCGCGTTCTTCTGAACCTGTCTGTCCCTGCTCAAACCCTGTTGTTTTGTTGTTAGTTTGAGCCCAATTTCCTTTCCCTATCTGAGCCTGCTCAGGTTCCTTTGTAGTTTCAACCTCCCTATCCTGAGCTTGTTCTTCTTCACCTATCTGGTCCTCTCTAATTTCCTCTAATCTAGCTCTGCTCCTTGTTTTGATAAAGACTTCAGGTATCTCAACCACTGGTATCCAGTCCTGACTTGTGCTCGGTTGTTCTTCTTCAGCCACTTCTGAACCTATCACTTGAGATTCTTCAGCTGTACAACCTTCGGCTTCCTCAGCTATTGATGCTGACTGAGGATCTCTCTTTTCAGGAGCTGGCACCCTTTTGGTATGGCTTACATGAAGCCAATTAGGTAAATCTGCACATTTCACTGCTGTGTTTGTAACCAATATAACCTGACAAGGTTCGCCCCACCTGGGTGATAAACACGTTTCTCTGGTGTGATGCTTCACTACCACCCAATCTCCGGGGTTCAGATCATGCTCTTGTTCAGGCTGCCTGGAAACTGCGTCTTCTCCAACCTGGTGAGAGACAGAACGCACTAGGTCAGCCAATGCTTTGCAATAATCTAGAACCATATCATCAGTTATGTTCAGCAGTTTATTGCCAGGTACATGGGCTTGTCTCATTGCTGTTCCCATGATGATTTCATGCGGACTCAATCCTGTATTTCTGTCAGGAATACTTCTGAGTCCCATTAAGACAAGAGGCAACGCATCTGGCCAATCTAACGATGTGAATGCACACATTTTTGACAACCTTGATTTTATTGTGCCATTCATTTGTTCAACCACTCCAGAAGCCTCTGGGCGGTATGCACAGTGCAATTTTTGTTCAATTTTAAATGCTTCACAGATTATTCGAATTACATCGTTATTGAAGTGACTTCCTCTATCTGATTCCAAAGTTACTGGGAAACCGAACCGTGGAATGAGTTCTCGTAATAATAGTTTTGCAACTGTTATGCTGTCATTTCTCCTGGTAGGGTAAGCCTCCACCCACTTTGAAAACAGACACACTATGACAAGTACGTATTTCAGTCCTTTACATGGTGGTAACTGAATGAAATCTCACTGCAATCTCACAAATGGGCCTTCTGCCTTTCCGATTTTTCCCAGTCCAACTACAGTTTTCCTTCCTGGATTATTCATTTGACAAGTTAAGCACCTCTGGCAAAGGCTCTCTGCTGCAGCCCTAAACCTTGGATTGTACCAACTTTGTCTGAAAAGTCTAATCATGGCATCTCTACCTACATGTGTGTCTCCATGATACATTCTGGCCATGTGTGAAATCAGGCAATCAGGCATGACTGGTCTGCCATCTGAATAAACCCACACATCATCATCTGTTCTTCCGGTACACCCTATTTTCATCCAAACATCCTTTTCACTTTCTTCAGCATCATCCTGCAATTGTCTCACATCATTCCATGTTTCAGGTGTTGAACATAGCATAAGTTGGCAGCTGATTCCCATTCTTTCGACTTTTCTGTTTACTGCCATTCTATTTCTGGCACAGTGTTGAGCGATTAGATCTGCATATCTGTTACCGGCTACCACACAGTCATCTCCTGACTGGTGTGCGGCACATTTTACCACTGCCAATTATTTGGTGATTGTATTGCCTCCAATAATTCCTTTACAAACTGCCCATTCTTGATTGGGGATCCTGAAGAAGTCATGAAATCCATCTGCATCCACAGTTGGCCAAAATCATGCACAACCCCGTAACCATATTGACTGTCAGTAAATATGGTCACTTTTAAATTTTTCCCAATTTTGGAGGCTTTAATCAAAGCAACTAATTCAGCTACTTGTGCAGATTTTACTCCTGGTAAATAGGATGCTTCAACTATTCCGGTAAGTTTACATACAGCATAAGCTGCACTCAATTTTCCATCTTCATGCCTTAGCATGAGCCATCCACAAACAGCTCCCTGTCTGGGTTCTTAAGAGGCATTTCCTGTATGTCAGGGCGCAGCTTGGTACACAACTCTGTGACTTCCAAACAGTCATGTTCTGTGTCGTCCCTGACTTCTTCACAATATGGATCTGGTAACAATGTTGCAGGATTTACAACTGTGCACCTAGCTATGGTCACATTCTCAGCTCCTAGAATTATTCGCTCATATTTTGTCATCCGACTAGGGGTAAGATGCTGGGTTCTGGTTCTTGTCAACAAAATCACAACTGCATGTGGGACGAACACTTTAACAGGGTGTCCCATTACTATTGACTCACTTTGTTCAATGCTCATACAGGTAGCAGCTACTGCTTTTAAGCAGCCTGGCAATGCTGCAGCCACTGGGTCTAATGTAGCAGAAAAATATGCTATAGGACGTCTGTCCAGTCCATGTATTTGTGTTAAGACTGAAAGTGCACAACTTTCTCTTTCATAGCAAAATAATGTAAATTCTTTTGTATACTCAGGCATGCCCAGGGCAGGTGCCTCACACAAAGCATTTCTTAATTTTACAAATGCACTGGCACTTTCATCATCCCATTCAACTGGATCATTTGCTTTCTTTTTGGTTAACTGAATTAAATGCTTTGCTAGTAGTGAAAACCCTACAATCCATTGTCGACAGTATCCTACTATTCCAAGAAACATTCTCACCTCTCTTTGTGTTACTGGCATTTTCATTTGCTTAATTATTTTTATTCTCTCAGAGGTTATTCTTCTCTTTCCTCTCTCAATTTGGTGTCCCAAATACTTAACTGTCGTTGTACAAAATTGTAACTTCTCAGGTGACTCTTTGTGACCTTCTTCAGCCAAATGATTGAGTAATGCAATTGAGTCGGCGACACAATCATCATGAGTTCTAGATGCAATTAACAAATCATCTATATATTGTACCAAGACTGAGTTCCTGGGCATTACTACTTTTTCTAGGCACTTTTTCAATATCTGATTAAAAATGGAGGGACTTTCTGTGTACCCCTGAGGAACACGATTCCACACATAAACGTGATTTTCAAATTTGAACGAAAACAAATACTGACTATCTGGATGCAATGGAATTGTGAAAAATGCTTGGCACAAATCAATTACGGTAAACCATTCTGCGTTCCATGGTATTTGGTATAGGATTACTGCAGGATTTGGTACTATAGGACAACAAGGTACCACAATTTTATTAATTTTCCGTAAATCTTGAACAATCCTATATTTTCCACTCAGCTTTTTCAAACCCATGATTGGCGAATTACAAGGGCTACTCATAACTTCTTTTAATATACCTTGTTTCACCATTCTGCCAATTTCCTCAGTAACTCCTGCTTTCACTTCAGCACTCATTTTATACTGTCTGGTATTTGGGAAAATTGCGCCTTCTTTTACGATTATCTTTACTGGGTCTATATTTGCCATCAGACCTACTTCTTTTCCAGTAAAATCCCATACTTTTGAACTCACTGTAGTTTTTAACTCTTCTGGTAATTCATCTTTGGTTATCAAGGAGAACATTTCATCCACCTCCGTACCTTGCTTGGCTATCATGAATTTGTAAACATGATCTTCATCCGGGGTCTGTATTGCAACACCATCCGGTGTGCAGAAAATAGTGCAATTCATTTTGCATAGTAAGTCTCTGCCCAATAAATTTACTGGACTAGAATCACACACCACAAATTGGTGCATTTCTCGGAAGTTTCCGATTCTTACTTCCATGGGTTCGGTAAGGGGTGTTCTAATCTTTTGATTTGCTACACCTACAACTTGGATAGCTTCTCCAGAGAGAGGAGGTCTGGGATGTCTGCTGTTCTCACAGTAGAACGGGTAGCACCAGTGTCCAACAGAAAGGTGATATCATTACCTTTTACTTTCCCTTCAACATATGGACCTGACTGATCTACCGGCAAGGATGCGCCAAGTACGCACTCCTTCTCCCCCTCTCTTAGGCACCATCATTGATAATCATATGGATTAAAATCATCAAGTAAAAGAAACTGTGAAATTACATATTCATTCTTACCACTTCCTCCTTGATATCTGACGTCTGTACCGTGCTTTGCTCTGCTTACATTACCCTGTATAGGGGCAGGTGGCAACTGACTCTGATGACTTACACCCTGCTGTGAGTCATTCTGCGTCTGTGAATTTAAATTATGATTTGGGCCATTATTATTTTGAATCTTTTTACATCCGTTCTTCCAATGCCCCAACTTTCCGCATCCATGACAAGGAAATTTCTTTTTAGCCTCTTCTCTACTCATTCGTCCTCTTACCTTTCCACCATTTCCTGTGTCAGCATTCGATCCAGATTCTTTTCCCTGACTTTCAGATGGATTATCTAAATTAATTCCCTGTCGCTCAGCCATTTTCACTTGAGCCCACATCACTTTCTCTGGTAGTTTCTTATGCCTGTCCTCAATGTCATCCCCACAGTATTTGGCATATTTCAAAATCTCATCGATAGGCTTTCCCTGCCAACATAACATGTGTTGTTTAACCGTGGCGCGAATTCCGCCGCGGTGCGGCGGTTTGAACGAGTGGGCGGGGCCACGTCGGCCAACGGACGTGAGCAGCACTACCGAGGTAGTGCTCGCGACGGCCGTTGGCCGACGGACGCAGCGAAGGGGTTAATCATCTGACAAATCTCGGGCTTTAGATCATAAACAAATCGATAGACAAACTGACTCATATTTTTGTCTCCAATATCTTCAAAACCACTATACTGTGTGAACACCTGTAATAGACGTTCATAGTAGGCATGTACCGATTCATATTTTTATCATAGTAGGCATGTCATAGTAGGCATATCATAGTAGGCATGTACTGACTCATATTTTTGTCTCCAATATCTTCAAAACCACTATACTGTTTGAACACCTGTAATAGATGTTCATAGTAGGCATGTATCGATTCATTTGCTTCTTGGGTAGTTCGGACGCAGCGAAGGGGTTAATCATCTGACAAATCTCGGGCTTTAGATCATAAACAAATCGATAGACAAACTGACTCATATTTTTGTCTCCAATATCTTCAAAACCACTATACTGTTTGAACACCTGTAATAGACGTTCATAGTAGGCATGTACCGATTCATTTGCTTCTTGGGTAGTTCTTTGTGTCGGGTTCTCCTGTGTACTCGGTAGAGTGCCAATTTCCTCGGGAGCGAAGAAGGACCTCCACTCTCCCCCGGGGTATCACCAGATCAGGATATTACCGGATTACTAGTTGTCTACCCACAAGGGAGAGAAGAGACATCTCAGGACCACCAGAGTGAGGGCAAGAGCAAGGTTTTCCACAGGACTCTCAGAAGGGGCAGAGAAGAAGCCTTGAGGTGCTACAACAGAATAGACAAAAGAAATGCAGATGAGTGACAAATGTATGTTCCTATTTTAACCACCCACCTCCTGTTTAGATTATAACCCCTTCACTAGTTGTGTACGACCCCAGACTCACCAGTATAACAGCCGTTAATCGCCGTAAGTTTAGACCAACTTCTAGCCAGCAGGTATCCTCACCAAGCAACGGTTAAGTTCACAGCGACTCAGTGTCAGGAGTTCAGGCCATCCAGAAGTCCAACTTCCAAGGATCCACTCAATCCAGGAGGTGCAGAGGGTTGAATCCAATTCCAACAGGGTAGGGGGAATTAGTGCGAGGACTGGATACTAATAAACAAAGACCGCTAACTATCTAGTAGCGGTAAAACCTTTCCGGGTTTAGAACACAAAAAATAAGAGGTAGTGCGCGCACACGACACTCATAAAAATTAGGCGAAGGAGAGCCAATAAATCCTGTTCCCTAATAGGAACGATAGTGTAAATATATATCAGAACGTGAGACTCGCGAAACATGAATAACTCTCTCGTCGAACTGCGAGGGAGCCTAGAGAGAGCCGTCCGGTAAAGCAGCAGGCAGGAGAGCGTTCAAACCACGGGAGACCTCAGATAGACAAACACTCGATCTCTATTCCTCGAACAGGAAACAAGGCACAGGTGAAGGAAGGCGTGGTCCAGCAGGTAGAACGATTGCCAAGCACCTGCGCTTGGGAAGGGGCTGTCTTTATCCCCCCACAAGGTCACGTGGTGAGTCTGTGAGCGCACACAATCATTCTCCCTAGTGTTGCATTCTGGGTAATGTAGTGTCTACGGTGTGCCGTGTCTAACCAGGACCCTAAAGTGTAACAGTTCTCCCGCCCAAAGGCCTTCCCACCGGTCTGGGTTTGGAGGGATATAAGGCATGAAACCTTCTCACTAGTAGCGGGGCATGTACGCCTGTAGCCGGTTCCCAGGTTCGATCTTCTGGGCCATACCCTACCCAATCCACTAAATACTGCAATTTCCCTCTGTACCTTCGTGAATCAAGTATGCGTCGTACTTCATACTCTTTTTCCCCGTCAACGAGAAGAGGAGGGGGAGGAGGTTCAGGACAGGACGGAGGAGCATATGGTTTAATAAGTGAGGTGTGGAAAACTGGATGGACCTGTATCTCTGGGGGGAGTTCTAATTTTACAGCAACAGGGTTGACTTTATGCACGATGGTATAAGGCCCAATGTATCTAGGTTGTAATTTTCTAGGACCAGGCATTCTCAAGTTTTTTGTGGCCAACCAGACTTGATCGCCTTTCTGATACTCAGGGGCAGGTCGTCTATGTGTATCAGCTTGTCTCTTCATCCTTTCCTTGGCTTCTGTTAATTCTTGTATGGCTTGTTTCCATATATGTGTGAGTTGAGTGTGGTGTTCCAACACAGCGGGGATTCGTGAGAGGGAAGGGAGTAAGGAAAGAGGCAGGAATCTAGGATGGTAACCATAGGAGAAAAAGAATGGAGAGACTTTGGAGGAGGCGTGCGTGGAGTTATTATATGCGAACTCTGCCAAAGGCAGTGCCTGTACCCAATCCCCTGTGACCGTGTTTAAGAGGCACCTGAGATATTGCTCTAACGTTTGATTGGTTCGTTCTGTCTGCCCGTCTGTTTGGGGGTGATAGGCTGAGGAGAGGCGTTGATCTATGCGCAAGGCAGTACACACTCCTTGCCAGAACTTGGATATGAATTGTGGGCCTCTGTCAGACACCACTACCAAGGGTACTCCATGTAGTCGTATGATGTGTGTGATGAATATGTCTACTAACTCTTTGGCAGAGGGTATTTTCTTGAGGGGGACGAAATGGCCCATCTTTGACAGCATATCCACCACAACCAATACCGCTGTAAACCCTTGGGACGCAGGGAGATCCGTGATAAAGTCCATACTAATGGACGACCAAGGGGCAGGAGGGATGGGTAAGGGCTGCAATAATCCAGCTGGGGCACAATGCAGTGCTTTCTGACGAGCACAAACCGTACACCCTTTCACGTAATCATACACTTCTGTATTCATTTTGTGCCACCAGAACCATCTCTTGCACAGCCGTAGTGTTTTCTCACCTCCTGGGTGTGCAGCTAAGGGGAGTGCATGACACCAATTTATGATGACTTTCTGTAATTCTTTAGAGGGAATGTATAAGAGAGTATCATGGAAAAACAACCCATTTTCAATCTTGTTCATAGGGTCTGCTAACCACTCTTCTATACTAATGGTCTGGTATGCCGTATGTAGTTTCTCATAAAAAGGTTCATCTGTAATCCCCTCAATTTTACCAACGGCCACCATCTTATTAGCCGGGATCAAGGGTGGGGAGTGTCAACCATGTATTTGTACTCTTTACCTAGTCGTGATAAAGCGTCAGCTCTTCCTTGTTTGGCTCCTGGTCTAAAGTTAATAAGAAAATCATATTCGCTAAAGAAGGAGACCCATCTCATCTGTCGAGGAGTGAGTGCCTTTGCAGATTTAAAGAACTGTAAATTCTTGTGATCTGAATAAATAGTGATCACATGAGGTGATCCTAATAGGTAGTGTCGCCATTCCTGAAATGCTAACTTAATCGCTAAGAGCTCTCGTTCTCCAATGGTGTAATTTTGTTCCGCGGGGGATAGAGTCTTTGAGAAGTATGCTATTGGATGAAGGGTGCCTGTTCGAAAGTCTCTTTGGGATAAGACCCCCCAACGGCGTATTGTGATGCATCTGCTTCTACAAAATACGGTTGAGTTTCATCCGCGTGTTTTACAATAGGTGCTGTACTAAACTTGTCTTTTAATGCTTGAAAAGATGTTTCTGCATTGTCATCCCAGTTAAAAGTAACTCCCTTTTTTAACAATTTGGTGATGGGTGTGATGAGGTCTGAAAAATGATCTATAAAGCGCCTGTAAAAATTGGCGAATCCCAGGAATGATTGCACCTCTTTTACCGAGGTAGGACTAGACCACTTCACAATGGCCGATACCTTGGCGGGGTCCATGTGAATACCTTCTGGTGAAATTACAAACCCTAGGAAATCTACTTTTTGTGTATGGAAGATGCATTTCTCCAGTTTGGCAAACAGATGGTTTTCACATAGGCGTTGAAGTATGAGCTTCACATGAGTGATGTGGTCTTTTTTGTTTTGGGAATAAACCAAAATATCGTCGATGTAGACGATGACAAACACATCAAGGTATTCTCTCAATATTTCGTTGATAAAAAACTGGAAGGCTGCGGGTGCATTGCACAACCCGAAAGGCATCACACAATATTCATACAGCCCGTATTTCGTGCGAAATGCCGTCTTCCATTCATCTCCCTCCTTTACCCTAATCAGATGATAAGCTCCTCGTAAATCGAGTTTGGTGAAGATTTTGGCTTTTCGTACTTGGTCTAAGAGCCCGGAAATAAGAGGGAGAGGATATTTGTTTTTTACAGTCACCTTATTCAATGCTCTATAATCCAGGCAGGCTCTCAAACTCCCTTCACGTTTTGGTATAAAAAACAGAGGGGATGAGACAGGCGAGGTGGAATGGCGTATAAAACCCTTTTGCAACATGTCTTGGAGATAGTCATACAAATACTGGCTTTCTGGTTCTGTCAATGCGTATACTCGGCTGACCGGCAAGGTGGCACCTGGTACTAAATCGATACGGCAATCAAAAGGCCTGTGCGGTGGTAATGCTACAGCTTTGGCCTCGTCAAAGACCACTTTATATTCATGGTATTCTGCAGGCAAGGTGGTATTTCCTAAATCCGTGAGCGCGCAACTAAGTGAGGGGCTGACAGGTAAGAAATCATGGTAACAGTGCAACATACAATGAGAGGAACGTAATGTTACCTTTCGGGTAACCCAGTCAATGTGAGGGTTGTGAGTCTGTAACCAGGGCACTCCCAGAATGGCGCCAAAATTGGGTGTATCAATTAAATCAAATCGTATCTTCTCGGTATGCCCGTTATCACAGACCATGGTCAGAGCGGAAGTGTGATAGTGTATTAAGCCAGATGATAACTCTGTGCCATCTACGGCCCTCACCTTTTCAGGGTGAGTTTTCTGTAGGAATTCTATCCCGAGACTTTTTGCCAACGTGATGTCCAAGAAATTCCCAGTTGCCCCAGAGTCTAGCATGATCGATAAGGGGATTCTGCACTGGGACGGCATTACCAATACTACTGAAATCGTAAAATGTTTAGGGACGACCGTGGAGGTATTGGCAAGGAATAAAGAGACCCATGGGGTTTTAGGACTTGAAGAGCTGGTCTCAGATCTCTCCAAGTCTAGTAGTTTTCCGATTGGACTGCGAATCCCATCTTCCCCCAGGCAGTCGGGGTCCTACCTTCGGTTTAACACTACAGTCCTTGGCGTAGTGTCCCCCTTTTCCGCAGTAAAGACATAGGTCTAGTCGTCTCCTCTTATCGCGTTCTTCTCGGGACAGTGGGCCACGAATCCCACCTATCTGCATAGGTTCTACACTATCCTTGATTTCCTTCTTCTCAATGCGAGGTACCAGAAAACGAGGGAAATCCCCCTTTGTGCGTTCTCCCTTCCGTTCACTCAACCTATGATCCAGTTTAACCACCAAGTCAATAAAAGAAGGACAGTCTTCTGGAGGGGTCACTATCTGTGATAAAACATCCTTCAACTCATCACGCAGCCCTCTATAAAATAAGGAAGTTCGTTTCTCCTCCGGCCATTGCGTTTCAGCCACTAGTCGATTGAAGGTAGTGATATAACTCAACAGATCTTTTGAACCTTGCTTTAATCCTAACAATTCGTTATCACTCGCCTGCATGTAGGAGTGACGAGCAAACAAATTCTTCATGCTGTCCTTGAAGCTTACTAAATCATACAAGACTGGATCATTATTTTCCACCAGCGGCACAGCCCACAAGGCTGCATTACCCGTCAGATAGGAAATGATGAAAGCCACTTTTGCGGCATCGTCGGGAAACGAGGCTGCTCTACACAAAAACTGTAACTGACATTGGTTCATGAATACCGAATATCTAGTATTGTCTCCATTGAATCTCTCAGGCATCGCTAATGGTGTTTGCGGTGGAGTAACCACTGTTACATTCACCGGAGCTGTGGGTGTGCTAGAGGACGCGAAGGAAGTGGGGACAGTAGGAGGGGTAGGACCCGGAAAGCGGGCAGGTTGTATATAGGTCTTTTTGTGCTTGACTGTATTAGCCATGAGGCTGGGGTCATCTTGCGTTTGGGCCTTCACCGTGTTCAGTTCAGCCGTTAATCTAGAATTCTCAGTTTTTACAGCCCTGAGTTCCTGTTGCAAACTGGTTACTACTGCAACTAACTCGTTCATAGTTAATACAGGATTATCAGCGGACATAGCTCCACCCTGGAGCATGTCAAATGTGTCCGCTATGTCCATCTCCGCTCAGGGGAAAAATGAAACGTAGGCTTGGCAATCTGTCGGGTTCTCCTGTGTACTCGGTAGAGTGCCAATTTCCTCGGGAGCGAAGAAGGACCTCCACTCTCCCCCGGGGTATCACCAGATCAGGATATTACCGGATTACTAGTTGTCTACCCACAAGGGAGAGAAGAGACATCTCAGGACCACCAGAGTGAGGGCAAGAGCAAGGTTTTCCACAGGACTCTCAGAAGGGGCAGAGAAGAAGCCTTGAGGTGCTACAACAGAATAGACAAAAGAAATGCAGATGAGTGACAAATGTATGTTCCTATTTTAACCACCCACCTCCTGTTTAGATTATAACCCCTTCACTAGTTGTGTACGACCCCAGACTCACCAGTATAACAGCCGTTAATCGCCGTAAGTTTAGACCAACTTCTAGCCAGCAGGTATCCTCACCAAGCAACGGTTAAGTTCACAGCGACTCAGTGTCAGGAGTTCAGGCCATCCAGAAGTCCAACTTCCAAGGATCCACTCAATCCAGGAGGTGCAGAGGGTTGAATCCAATTCCAACAGGGTAGGGGGAATTAGTGCGAGGACTGGATACTAATAAACAAAGACCGCTAACTATCTAGTAGCGGTAAAACCTTTCCGGGTTTAGAACACAAAAAATAAGAGGTAGTGCGCGCACACGACACTCATAAAAATTAGGCGAAGGAGAGCCAATAAATCCTGCTCCCTAATAGGAACGATAGTGTAAATATATATCAGAACGTGAGACTCGCGAAACATGAATAACTCTCTCGTCGAACTGCGAGGGAGCCTAGAGAGAGCCGTCCGGTAAAGCAGCAGGCAGGAGAGCGTTCAAACCACGGGAGACCTCAGATAGACAAACACTCGATCTCTATTCCTCGAACAGGAAACAAGGCACAGGTGAAGCAAGGCGTGGTCCAGCAGGTAGAACGATTGCCAAGCACCTGCGCTTGGGAAGGGGCTGTCTTTATCCCCCCACAAGGTCACGTGGTGAGTCTGTGAGCGCACACAATCATTCTCCCTAGTGTTGCATTCTGGGTAATGTAGTGTCTACGGTGTGCCGTGTCTAACCAGGACCCTAAAGTGTAACACTTTGGGTGGTATTTTCCCTTTCAAGTAAGTGATTACCTGGTGATACTTTTTCATCACATCATTTGATGGGGCACCTGTCTTTGGATCCCTAGGATACTCTTCCCTAGGCCAGTCGATTGTAATTTTACAGTCTGTCCATAAATCGGCAGGTACCACTATGTCAAACAAACCATCTAGGTCCTTTAACAAAACCTTTGAAACTTTCACAAACCTCTCAACCTGCTTGTACCATTCAATTGGTTTTTCTCTCAACTTTGGGAAATCATTTGTAAATGACAATATGTCTTCTCTACTCCATGGGACATGGACATAGCCTCCTCCTGGAACCTCTCGCATTGGACACATCTGTTCTACCTTTCCTGTTTCCTTCAATAAATACTCAGATGTCATTCTATTCGAACGTGCTTCTTCCTTTTTCTTTGTCCATCTAGTTTTCCATTTTTCCAATTCTCCCCATTTCTGTAAGACTATCATTAATTCTTTAACTTGTAATTTTCTACCAGATGTATTCATATTTTCTAAGTCTTTGTCAGTAAATTCTGCTCTATATGGTCTCTGCAACACTTTTGACTTCCTTATTTCAATTCCCATCTCTGAGGCCAAATCCGTTAACTTTTCATGGAATATTTTTACATTTCTGGTTATGCTCTTACATACGAACAATAGTTCTTCTTTACTGTAGGTATTTAGACGATCTACTCCTACGTTTCCTGCTATCATTTCTTCTAATTCGACTTTTAATTTATAAATGTCCAAGATCTTTGGGGGTGAACTCTGTCTGTCTATTCCTTGTGCCCATCTTTCTAAGTCTTCTGGAGTTACTACTGTTGCACTTTTAGTTCCTGAAGAGGTTATTATATTTACATCCTTTGAGCAACCAGGTGTGACTTTTCTGGGGGTGCTATTTGCGGATTCTCGAATAGGCAAATCCATTAGTGAAATCATAGATTCACAATCACTGATATGATCATCAATTATTACAGCTTCATTTTTAGGGATATCCATAGGTGTAGTCATAACTAGAGGCTTCGGGCAATTTACTTTGTCTCCGTATAAAGGGACCACGGGACCAATTGTTACAGGTATAGTCAGAGAGTCAGGATGTACATTCAACTGTGTTATTTTCTGTATTAATTCTGCTCTGTTTCTGCCTAAGACCTCTCTTTCCTTATCCTGAAGTACCCTATTAACTGGTGGATTATGCAGTACTTGAGGTACTAATGGTGTTCTCAAAATCGGTGCACTTGGAGTACATCCACCCAACTCTTCCTGGTATGGTGGTGGGTTCTTTAATATTTCTTCCATGAACTCATCTTCGGAGTCTCCAAACCCTGTCATATGCTTAGTCTTTTCTTTGCATTTGCTCCCTAGCTGCTCATCAGCCATAAATACTGGATACAAACCCTCAGTAATCATTGCTCGTCTCCACTGTTTCATCTGACTTTCTCTTGTCCCATTCTGGTATCTAGGGAAAAATCCCATATAACCCCTATTACTCCTGGGTCTATCACGCTCAAATGCTTCTGTTTCCCATTCCTCTAGGGCTTCGTACTGCGTTAATCTTGGTCTGGGTTCTAATTCATTCATTCTCATTCTTAAATTTTGAAGAACTCTCCCATTGAATGTACCATTCTCTGGAAAAGCTAGTACTCCATCATCTTTTGTATATTCTATCCAATTTTCTAACCATACACAAGTATGATAACCCCTCTCCATCATCATTAATGAGGCGGGCGTTTTTGCTGGTGGAATGAGAATTCCTTCCCTAGTTTTGACTGGCTTATCTTTCTTAAAATAATTTTTAATCTTTTGTAAAAATGACAATTTTCTCTTTTCTCCGTACATTTTGGGTAAATATCTATTTATTGAACTATATTCTGCAAACCCTATGAATCTCCTGTCTGGACGTGTTCCTATCAAAGTCGGATCGTTTTTCCACATACAATCTCCACTGTCCACTAATATTTCAATTTCTATTCTGACAACCAATCAAATTCCAGCTTACATTTGTCTCGGGACCAATCCTAGCGCGGCTTTTCTGTGACGTCTATTCACTCTCTCTGACGACCCCTCCTTTACAATCTGCGCTTCTCTGTCCCTCGCTGTGTCGACCAATCCCAGCGCGGCACCTGTGACATCAGTATTACTCCTGACTACTGACCCCTCCTTTACAAGACTCGCTCCACGCCCGCTGTTTCAGCCAATCCCAGCGCGGCGTTTGTGACGTCAGCTTCTACTCCGACAGCTGACCCTCCCTTTACAAAAATCTTACGCAAACTTTAATTCCTCAACACTTTTCATTAAAATGTAATAACAACATAAAACATTCGCTATCTTGTCAGTTTCCCTAAATTGAAAAGGATAGATTTTCTCACATTTAGTAAAACCCTTCCGTTTACTAGACATACACTACGAGCAAAACCCTTCCGTTTACTCTTCACGTAAGCTTCAGAAATACCTGCTACTCCTTCAATGTTACCCTTTCTAGGTGATATAACATCAAAATTTCACCAGCATATTCCTTTGCTGTCACTCATACACACACAGAGTCCCTAACAAGTACTGATAGCCCTGCTTAACTTTTCAGTACTATTTCTGCCTGACAGATAACCTCACTGCAGTATGGTTTCCACTTACCATCTGCTATTCAATTTCCCCGGGGATTTCTAGACAACATAAAACAAAACTTTTAAAACGGATGATAGTTCATAAAAATAAAATTCTCATTACCCAGCTAACAAAGTATAACCATCCTCTGCTAGCCAGAAAACTGATCCAGCGGGTTACTAGCAACAAGCATTCATACACTAAATACTCACCTGGGCCCATTCATTCACACTAACTAGCAATCACCGCTGGTGGGAGTCAGTTGTACTCTTTATCAAAATCCCTGCTACCAATTACCTTTTCTGATTGAAGAGTAATGACTTACCAATGGACCTTTGATAACTGGGGTTGATATGAGATCATACAAAACATATTTTCATTAAACACCTGAAATAACCACTGACTCAGGAAGTTTTAAAATGTTTATCTAAATTATTTAGCAGAGTGAAATACAAACCACATGATACTTTATCGCATAACAAGGAGGAAGCACACTGTATTGTCACCTATTAATCACAAATGACGGTCCCTCAGAAAGGAGAAGATAGAGACAGCAGTACGAACTAAAGATTACGCATTTATAGTTACCTAAAGGTGTGAAAAACCAAACCCCTTGGCCAAGGAGTTGGAATGATGGTCCCCAAGAAAGGATGAAGACCAAGACCTCCGGACCAGGTTCAGGACAGGATAGATGACCTCTCTACCAACGACGCCTGCGTCGTTCCCCTCTCTGACACTTCGTTCCTCCTCGTGGCTCTTCCGCGTCTCCCTCTAGTGCAGTTCGGCGCCCCCACCTCACGACCTCTTCGGACAGCGATTCAGTTTGCTCTGTTCCCTCTGTGGCAGCATCTGAGCTCTAAGCCCTAGCTAATAAGCTAATTCTATATCTATTATACCCTTCTACGCCCATGTACCTCCCATTAATGTTTCAAAATTATGGGCCCACTAATTCTGATTGGACAGGGACAGGGGGTTGATCCTCACACCATGTCAATTTAATTCAATTTTCTTAAGCCCATTGTTTTAGAATCCCGCCCCTCTCAATTAATACAGTTGCTTTATTTCCCACCCGTTTCACACCAATATTAATACAAAATATATACAAAATGTATCATTTCATAGGACATTTAGTTGAACTCTGAAGGTGATCAGCGGGTCATGTCCTTGGACATCCTCCAAGTTGACTTCATCGCTTTGCTTTGTTAGTTTTCAGAGCACATGCGCAGGTCACATGGCTCTCGAGCTGCTGTTTAGCCAACCCAGGCCCAAAATACGAACTAATAGAAAGTCAAAGAAGAAACATATTAAAATCAAAAATAAATGCTTTCACTGTATACCTCCTACTTCTACACTAATCCCGTTTATTTATAAATGTCTATCACGCATTAATAGCTTTAGATTACCACATTATTAATGGCAGCAATGCGAAAGCTTTAGCATGTGAGAACATTAAGCGGCCATTTTAGCATACACTGCGCAGAAGCAAAAGATTCCCTCCAAGCAAAGAAAGACGTCATACCACGTGACATGGTTGACACATGCGCAGTAGAATTCCCGCGTTTTAGCGGCCATTTTGGATTAGACAAGGATTACTTATTAGTGGAAAACACATAGGCAAGCATCTTCTAGATAAAAATGTTGTGTTGCACATTATTAATAAAGACATTACAGGGGTTTTAGTACAAATTAATTAATACTGTGAGAGGATTGCTTCCGAGCAAGTCTCATTGTGAGTCCTTGCTCCATCAAGGTATCACTAGGTCTGGCAGAAAATGTAGGCACACTAGAGTATTCAGAGTAATTTCAGTAATTTTGTGTTACTCTTTTGACACAAAAAAGGGAAAATTATGCAATTACACTCGTTTGCATAATTGTGAGTAATTTGTCAAAATAAAATCCTACCGCAGGAGCACAGGAACAACTTATTTAGCGAACATGAGCGGCTTTTGACTTGTGCTGTTCATGTTCTGTTACCTTTAACACCATTTTCTTAGAGCAAAATGCATCCCCATGTCCACTTTGGATGCAATGGTGCATTTTGTGCTAAGAAAATAGTACCAAATGCCAGTTAATGCTCCTTGCGTAGTACTGCATAAGCTGGCCTTACTTTGCTTTAATTTTGCTTAGTTACAGCAAATTACACGAGCTACACCCTTAACTACTTATCACATGGTTGCCAACGCTATCACAGACCTCTGCCACATGCTGAAAAGAAGCATCAAATGAGAAGTTGGCCACTGCGGACATCATGCAATAGGGCAGCTATGCAATATGCAGCGGGGGATGCAAAAGTAATGGCAAAATTCCACCATCTCCTGCTACATCACAGCCACCTCAGAACTTCTCAGGCTTGTAGTATTGCCCGAGTGTACGTGAGGCTAGAAAAAAGTTTAGGCGGGGGAAGAAAAGCTTGACTCCCACGATCAGAAAGACATTTGACTGCAGATTGATCCTTTGGAGGTGGAGGTGAAGGTGAGTTGGTTTGAGGAGTGGGTGGGCTAGGTCTTCTAAAGGGATGAGATGTACTGATTTATATTGCTTGTTTTTATTTCTCAGTTTGCAAAATGTTCAGACTTTGATTTTGAGGCAGGTGTGGGGGGTTTATATGGGGTAATTATGCTTCTGGCAAAAAATGACAGACGTTGCATCCTCCCTTCTCTGTATTCCATAGCCCTATTACGAGGATGTGGGAAGTCAGCTTTCTTCATGAAAAAGCCACTGTTGGTTCTGCTGTCAGAGATATCACCAGGTGGAGATGAAACTGACAGAAATAGTATGGGACCAGCAACGGAAATTAGGCATGCCACTCCACCATCTTTTCGGTGGTGATACCTCTTTGTAATATGGCATCTTGAATGGAGCTGCATAAATAAAAAAATACTCCTAACATCTCAGGAACACTTCTAATGCAGGAACAGACTAATGTAAATCCCACTATCCTATTCAAATTCCATCCTGTCTTTCTTTTGCCATTTCAGTTGAAGATCTTGGAGAGCAATGTTAATGACCAAATGTCAAACTTTCTAGTACGCTCATGGCACTGTGGTGCTGTCCAGTTTTGTCCTTAATGTAACACTGACACAGGCTTTGGCACAGTCATTGACGATGCCCGCATGATCTTGATTCAAAGAAGCACCACAGCAATGATTCTTTTAGACCTCTCAGCAGCATTTGATACCATGGATCACTGGATTTGTATCTTTAGACTGCATTTTCTAGGGGTTAGGTCCCGCACATTGGAACGGCTACTGTCCTGTCTTACTGGCCAAGCAACAACTTTTTTCTCTTCCACCGTTTCAATCATGGTTTTTGTCCTTTAACTGTGAAGCCCTTAGGGATCTGTTAGAATAGAAATGTTCATATTAATGTATTGCCCTATGTAAGTTAGCATTCGCAGCACCATTTTCTATTCAGGCGCCATTTTGAATCATGATCGAAACTAATCCTTTGCTGTTTCTGAGAAAAAGCCTCTGTTATGTTTCGTTTCTGCAATGTTAGGTTTTGCTTCACTAATGATTAGACTGTTCTTATTAGCGCATACCTTTCCCTGTAGATAGAGGCCCTCTACCACTTGTCTAGTGGCCGGCCCGACTGGAACGACCTCGGAATTGAGATACTTTGTGACCGATAGAAGCGCTGAAACCGTTTTCTGTATTTCACTGTTTAGCTGCACCTGCCTGGAAAATTCAACTGTGGGTGTGTTTTAGCCCAGTTACGAAATGTACATAATGTATCTCTATGCTTGTTGATTTCAGTTCCCTCTGCAGCACTCTTAGCGACTGGGCAGACCGGGCTCCGCTCTGAGTGTATATTAATAAACAGTTATTGGTTTGTATTCTCTACTGTCTGAGCGACTCTTCATTTGGTATGGAAGGCTGAGAGGTGGTCATTGGTGACCCGGGTGACCCTAATCGGGTCACTTCCTTCAGTTGGCGCCCGAACAGGGACACCTTCGGGTGATTGATCCATCCCTTTTCCGCAGACGGGGGGGAGGCCGAGGACATCGTCGGGTCGGACTGACGGCGCAGGGATCCCTGCTCGAAGAGTTTTTATTTGCTCGCATCTGCCCCTTCTGTCCTGCCGGACGGTGCCTCGCCCAGTGGTCATCCCGACTGGAGTCCTGAACGGCGAAACCCTTGGATCTGACCGTTTGGTCTGAAGAGTCGGCAGTGGAGAACTGGTTCGTTTGTATTACTGATATCAGGTGAGTTTGTTTTGGTTCTTTGTGGATATGGTACCATTGTGGTTTGAGTTTGGTACGGTCTGAGGACTGTTTTGATAAAAAGTACTTGCAACTACTTTGCCAGGTAAAAATAACAAACTTGTTTTCCTTTTTTTTTAAAAATGCCTGGTTTTAGCAAAGTTTGGAATTTGTGTTGTCGTTGTTGTTCTGCAGATGCTCAATTGGAAGAATCTCAGCCAGCGCCTCCTGAAGGCAGTCCTAATTTTGATATGTATGTGAAACATGGCCTTGTCCCTATTATGTTTAGTACATTATGGCACAAATATACGAGTGACAACGCCGAGTTGCAGTGGCCTCTGACGGGCACTTTTGATGAACAGAAAATTGGGTTTTTACAGGAGCAATTATTTAAGAAAAGAAGTAGACAGTCCATGTTTGACTCCCTCAGGACTTGGCAGAAGGAGGCTAGACAGAGACGATTAAAGATGGAAAGAGATGCACGGAAGGGAAAAATGCAAACATTGACACAGAAAGCTGTGGCATATGATAGAGAAAAGCAAGAGTCCGGAATTGAATGTGAAGATAGGAGATTTCGGTTGCATATTGATAAGTCTTATTTGGCCAAAGAAGAAAACGATACTTTTGTAGAGGAGTTGTTAGATACTCGACCCCGCCTCCTTATGCCCCGCAGAGGATATATCCCACTGTTCCTTTGCAACCACAACAGTCTGTTTCCTCTGTTTCGGTTGCTCCCGTGTCTATGACTGTTATTTCGACGGCTGCGGCCACGGGGCCCCCCGCTCCTTCTTTGTCCTCACCATCTTTGACAACTGTGACCCCTAGTACATCTACTGTTTCAACTCCTATATCTTCAGTTCTTTCTCTTCCGGTGCAAGCGTTAACAAATATTGTGCCTGTTACCTCTGTTGCTTCTCCCTCTATGGTTTTTCATCCTCCGATGCCTTTGAATGCTGAGACGCTAGTACGTGGGTTTAAGGATAGAGATTGGACGAAATTCAAGGAGCGAATAGGCCCGATAGTGCGATCTGGGGTAAGGGATGAAGAGAAACAAGTAATAGCTGACCAGGCTGTGCGGTGGGCTTGTAATGCGATTTATGGTGTTGAGGATGTTTGGGAAGTTATGTGAGATTTTGAAACCTTTAAACAGCAACATGCCCTAAGCATATGTCTGCTACATTGATTACTCTTTGGCAAACACACATTGGGACAGAAGCGCCTCAAATTGTATTTGATATTAGAGATCGTGAATATGCTACTGATTTGAAGCCAGGCCAAGTGTTTGGGAATGTTACAACCCTAGTTGCCTACAGGGGTAGACTACAGGAGAGAAGCCCTACCCAGATAACTCAATTTCCGATGCGGGAGGTCCATCCCATATCTCACCCAGAAATACCTGAGTTAACGGATCAGCGTGGTACTGTCACTAGACCGGCTGTGACTGCTCTTTCCCAGGAGCAATGGGTTTATACTCTGTGGAAAAGGAATGAGGTTTTAGCCCTTAAGATTAATTTGCCTGACCCTAGGAAAAATCCTACCGCTTATTATAAAGAATTAACAGAGGCTGCCTCTTCTACTGTAATGACTCTTGCTGATATTGAAATGGTTTTTGGTCTTCTCGTTCCGGTTGATGTTTGGAGAGAGGTTCATACTCAAGATCATGTCGTGCAGTTGGGTGGTACATGGGATGTGATTAAAGGATGGGATCAGGAAAGGAAGCCAGGTGATAAACCCCGGGCTGAGATACTTGCTTTGCCAGGCCGTATTATTACATATATGCATTCACTTATTCCACCTAAGAAGGTTAGCTGGGACAAATTGACAGCTTGTCAGCAGAAAAAGGATGAGAGTGTGTCTGATTTCTTTACCCGGTTTGAAGTACGTTTTTGGACTATAGTGGGCAGGATATGTCTATTGAGGGGGAGTTTGATTGTTTGTTGACAGGTTTGGTTCTAAACTTCTTCCTAAAATTACGACTCATTTACAGGCGTCTGAGAGTACTTGGTCCACGTCTTTCCCCTCTGTTATTTTGAATATGGCCCAGTATTAAGAACACCGAGATCAGGAGGAAAAGGATAGGACTGATAAGAAACATAAGGATTTAAATATGAAGGTGTTGTTGCAACAAGCGTTTAGGGGAAATAGTAGGGGACGAGGTTGTCCTTCCAGACAGCTTCCACGTACCAGCAGGCAGCCTTCAACGACACCTTTAGGGCCAAATCAGTGTGCGTATTGTAAGGAGGAAGGTCATTGGCATAGCCAGTGCCCTGCGCTTTTACAGAAAGTTGCGGCTTCTAGAGGGCGAGGTTCTGGTGGGAGAGGTCGTGGGACTGAGAGAGCTCAGAATGCTACGGTTTCACAGGGTCGCTCTGATAATAATTACTTTGATGACCCTCGTGATGGACAGTATTATCAAGATGATTACGATATGGATGAGGTGACAGGTATGTCTTATAGCTAGGACAGCCAGGGACAGGGTGAGGGACCAGTTCAGATACCTGTAGATCAGCGTGGTCCTTATGTCACAGCAGATTTGCAAGGCTTGACTAAGGAATTTTTGATGGACACAGGTGCGACAAAGAGTTCTGTTTCTCGACAAATGGTCCCTGGGGCGGCTCTGTCTGGCCACAATAATGTTTCAGTAGGTTTTTCAGTTGTACCGGTTGTAAGCCCCATTTCACGCCCCCTTGCATTGACTGTTGGTCCTTTCACTGTGGAATCTCCGTTTTTGTTGACATCCAACTTCGGTGAAAATTTGGTGGGTTTGGATTTGTTGAAGAAGTTGTATGCTACTATCTTTTGCTCTCCTGCAGGTGTCTATATTACTATGGGTCCAGATGTGAGTACTAAACAGTGTTTGTCTCAGGATGCACCACTCCCAGCTGAATTTGCTGACGTCCCACCCACTCTATGGGCAACAGGTGACACGGATGTAGGGCTGCTGCATATTCCACCAGTTTCGATACAGGTTAAGGATCGTGCTATTTTGTCTCGCATTCCTCAGTATAAAATACCACAGGCAGGAGAACGGGCTCTTCTTCAGATTATTCAGGATTTGATACAAAAGGGAGTGGTTGAAGAAACATCTGTCAATATTTGCAATAGTCCTATTCTTCCGATTCTTAAAAGGACACCCTCAGGCTCCTCTGAAGACAATGATAATGTTTATCGTTCTGTGATTGATTTGCGCGAGGTTAATAAAATAGTAGTTCCACAGTTCCCTGTGGTTCCTGATATTACTACGCTTTTGACTGACGATGATGCCTTCTACTGCTCAATTCTTTTCTGTTATTGATTTGAAAAATGCTTTCTTTAGTATTTCTATCCATCCAGACAGTAGATATTTGTTTGGGTTCACACTGGCTGGTAGGAGTTTTAGATTCTGTTGCGCTCCTCATGGCTAAACAGAGAGTCCTAGTATTTATAGTCAAGCATTAAAAGGTCAGTTGGATTCCTTATCGCTTCCTCCAGGTAATGTATTAGTGCAGTATGTTGATGACCTACTTATCACTTCTGATACAGTACAGGGTTGCAAAGATAGTACAGTCAAACTGTTGTTGCATTTGGCCCATCATGGACATAAGGTTTCCCTTTCTAAATTTCAGTATTGTCGACAGGAAGTCACCTATTTAGGTCACCTACTGTCGAAGGAGGGTAGGAGGTTGACCCCAGAGCGCATTAGTACCATTGTTAAAATGCCCATTCCACGAACTCAGAAAGATGTACGCGCTTTTATAGGTATTACTTCCTACTGTCGCCAGTGGATCCCAAACTATTCGTTACTAATCAAACCTTTGCTTGCAATAACAACGAAAGCAGTGCATGAGCCTTTGCCTTGGACGCCCGAATGCCAGCAGTCTTTTGAGCAATTGAAAACTGCGCTTTGGTTGGCTCCAGTGCTTGGCACACCTAACTATGGTAAATCGTTTGTGCTCTATGTTCATGAGATGGCTGGTTGCGTGCTCTCTGTTCTATCACAAAAGTTTGGGGATAAGCAGAGGCCTTGTGCTTATTTCTCTGCTGTGCTTGACCCTGTCCCAAGGGCCCTCCCGAGTTGTCTGAGAGCGGTTGCGGCTGTGGCCACTTCAATCAGACAATCGGCTGGACTCGTACTTGATACTGACCTCACAGTTATGGTACCCCATGCTGTGGATACACTTTTGAATAAGACAAAGACACAGCACCTCACCAGTGCACGTCTCACCGGCTATGAATTGACACTGTTTGCTAAGCATATTAGAATTAAAAGATGTGCCACTCTGAACCCAGCCACATTACTACCCCTCCTTTCTGAGAATGATGCAGTCGACAAACATGATTGTATCTTCCGGATGGAAGAAGAGACGAAGGGACGGGTAGACCTGACTTATGATCCCTTAACTGAACCCTAAGGAGAACTATATGTCGATGGCTCTTGTTTTAAATTACCAGATGGCACCATGACTGCAGCTTATGCTATCACTGCATTGCACACGGTGGTAGAGACATCACGGGTCCCTTATCAGTCGGTTCAAGCTGCTGAGCTCGCTGCTCTTATTCGACCTTGCGAATTGAGCGAAGGGCTGGTTGTCAACGTCTATACTGACAGCCAGAATGCCTTCGAGGTCGCGCATAATTTTGGGCGACTCTGGGCTGAGAGAGGGTTCCTTACTTCTCATGGCACCAAGATTCAGCATGGGCACCTCACATTGAGGCTTTTGTCCGCTTTAACGCTTCCCAGGAAATTGTAGTGCCCACAGGAAGGCTACTGATGATGTGGGTAAAGGAAATGCTTTTGCAGATCAGACAGCTAAGGAAATGGCCCGAACAAAGATGAAACGCATGTTTGTAGCAGGTCCAGCTAGGTGGCTCCCCGAAGTTGTCATGTTTGAGAATACCCTTGAAAGTGTAAAGGAGATACAAACTGAAGCCACAATAGAAGAATTAGCAGAATGGCAGGATAGCACAGCACAGTTGAATGAGGAAGGATGTTGGATTGGTAAATCAGGGATGCAGAGATGGATGTTGCCAGATGCATATGTTCTTCCTGTGGTTACTATGGCACATGGTCCAGCTCATATTAGTGCAAAAGGCATTTGTAAGCTGTTAGTCCCTGTATGGCAGAATGATAAGATCTCTAAGACAGACGCGCAATTGGTGAAATATTGCATGGTCTGCATGATGCATAATCCAGGGAAGGGTACCCCGACTCCACCTGGTAATTTTGCCCCACCCACTTTTCCTTTTGAAGTCCTTCAAATGGACTATATTGAACTCGAGAGATGCAATAATCTCAAGTACGTTTTGTTGGTTGTATGTGCATTCAGTAAATGGGTTGAGGCTTACCCACTAAAGATAATACAGCCATTACGACTGCAAAGGTACTCCTGAAGGAGTTCTTTCCTCATTTCGGCTTGCCCCGAGTTATCTGGAGTGACAAAGGAAGTCATTTTAATGCGAAAGTGATTAAATTGATATGTGAAGGTCTCCATGTAAACCAGAAATTTCATGCTCCTAATCATCCACAGTCAGCGGGTTTGGTTGAGAAGTACAATGGTGCTCTCAAACTGAAACTGGCAAAAATTCAGGAGATGACAGGATTAAAGTGACCAGATGCTTTTTTGTCGACAAGAACAACTGCTCATTCTAGGACAGGATTGTCTCCGTACGAGGTCGTGTTTGGGCGCCCGGCAAATGTCTGGGGCGTCCCGCGTCCTCATAAGTACTCAGATATTGAGTACCCTGTGTTGTTTGATTACCTTGGCCAGTTAACAGGAAGTTTGTGTTCTATTCACCAACAGGTGCGGGACTCCCTACCTTCCACACCAGAAGAACCCGGCCACGACATCCAGCCTGGCAACTACATTTTGTTACATAATTTTCAGAGGAAGAAAAGTTTGAAGCCACGCTGGAAAGGTCCTGAGCAGGTTCTGTTGGTGACACGTACGGCTGTGAAGGTTGCTGGCCGTAAGAATTGGGTCCACGCGACCCACTGTCGGAGGATTCCTTTGCAGTTACCCTACGACCAGTGGGTCAAAGATGGAATTGGGGACACGGAGTGCGAACAAGTGCCCAGGTTTGTTCCTTTTAGTGATGCCCAGTTAACGTGGACGCAAACAGATAAAGAGAATGAGGATGTGTTAAACGAGGCTGTTCCCCCAGAAATACGAGCTATCCAAGAGCCTTTATTTACTGGTCACATGGTGCCTGGGGCTACCAGGTACAATTTACGCCCTCAGGTGAGGGATACTGAGTCTAAGGAGAAAACAGATTAGGGATCGACTGTACAAGATAGGTTGTACTGCGCTCAGTACCAACGGCATTAGTAGAGAATTAGTGGAAAATTTTGTATTTACTTTGTCCTTAATGTTAGACCATTAGTTAGGGAGACAAGAAGTATACCCTTCAGGAATACCATCTTTATCGACGTGGGGTACATTAAAAGAGCTTAGGACAGAGCAAGCTCCACCGCCGGTGCTCAATAGTGCCAACTTTTGATGGACAATAGGAGCCTGTACCAGTGAGGCTCTGACGGACACTGGGAACTTGTATATCTTTTTGCATTTTGGCCCCCTTTTTACTATACGTTATGCATTCCTTTGGTAGAAAGGTTGCTGAGGACGAGCAGCCAATGGTTCTTGTTGCCCGGCATGATATGGTGTGGACACGAAAACGGAAAATAACATGTGTCGCTCTTGTGGTTCTGTTGCTAATAATATTGTATGGGGTATCACGGGTTTTGGAAAATGACCAAAGTGTACCTTTACGTAGTAAGGGTAAGGTCATCTCCCCAACAAGAAACAAAAGAGCAACCCCGAGTAATGTATTTTTGGAGACACATAAGAGGTTCTTTGGAGAAGGGACAGCCTGTTACCCCACTCAATCTGTCACTAGTCTGTGGACTGCATACCCATTATCACTTGTGAATTATGCGTACACACAGCCACCTGATTTTGTGGAAGTAAAAGGAGTGTTTGGTTTTGGTTACTCGGGCCATGCCTGTACCATAGAAAACCATTGGGGGAGAGTTACCCCGGTTGCGATAACAATACATACTGTGATAATTTCTACATGGATAAACAACACATAACATTGGTGGGTTGGCATTACAAGGAATTGACAGTTCCCCGGGAAGCTGGTTATTACCCTGTTTGTTGCCCTATTATCAACAGTACTGATACTTCATTATATATAAATTGTTCAGGGATAGTATTGTATAAGGAGACGTTCCCTTTAGTGAATTCAGGAGATCCAAGTACCTTTGGGATGAATTCCCAGTACTCTGCAGTGGATTATGATAGGCCAATTTATGCACACCCAGGGTTTTTCTTCTTCTCTAATGGGACTTATTCTAAAGTTCATAATGGTACGGACGATGTGGCCCTTGGAATGGTACTGCCTTTGGGTGTGCCTTGTAAACGTGAGAAGCCTAAAGTAAGATGGGTCAAAAGAACACTGACCAAAGAGTTTTGTGAGGGAGTGACGGATATAGAGGTTAATAATTACAGCAATGGTATTACTTTTGGATACATCCTATCTTCTATTTTCACTTTGGGTGGTACTTCTATGACCTGGGGTGAGAAAGCTAGAGAATACTTTGGCTGCAAGTTGCAAATTTGGTCTAATACCACATTGGCAACTTTACGCGACATCACCCCTCAGTTGGAGAGTATGCGAATATATTCAGAACAAACCAGATATGCAGTTGATTTTATTTTAGCTAAGAGTGGTGGTGTATGCACGGTCGTGGGAGACCAGTGTGTAGTCAAGATCAAGAATATGGAATGAATATTACCAAACACATCTTAGACATCCTCGAAAATGTTAAGGGAATGGAAAGCGGAAACTGGAGTTGCTCTCTCTTTGGCAGCTGGGGTTGGATTTTTGAAAAGGTGATATATCTCATTGCGATATTGGTGCTCTGTTGCATTCTTATTCAATGTCTTCCCTTCTGTTGCTCTTACTGTACCACTATTCTCACCCCAAAACAGAAGATATCAATTCATGACACCAATGCCGCCATTATGATTCAAAAAGACATAGACGACTTGATGAATATGGACGAGGGAGTTTTTGAGACTTCCTCCCTCCTCACTGTTTCACTTCCTGATGTTGATAATGTGGAATGTTCTTATTTGCTAATTCATACGATTTCTCCCTACTGTTTATAGCATTATTTGCTGGTAGAAAATGTTTTAGCTCATGCTAAAAGGAGGGTCTGTTAGAATAGAAATGTTCATGTTAGCGCATTGCCCTATGTAAGTTAGCATTCACAGCACTATTTTCTATTCAGGCGCCATTTAGAATCATGATCGAAACTAATCCTTTGCTTTTTCTGAGAAAAAGTCTCTGTTATGTTTAGTTTCTGCAATGTTAGGTTTTGCTTCACTAATGAATAGACTGTTCTTATTAGCGCATACCTTTCCCTCTAGATAGAGGCCCTCTCCCACTTGTCTAGTGGCCGGCCCGACTGGAACGACCTTGGAATTGAGATACTTTGTGAGCAATAGAAGCGCTGAAACCGTTTTTTGTATTTCACTGTTTAGCTGCACCTGCCTGGAAAATTCCACTGTGGGCGTGTTTTAGCCCAGTTACGAAATGTACATAATGTATCTCTATGTTTGTTGATTTCAGTCCCCTCTGCAGCACTCTTAGCGACTGGGCAGACCGGTCTCCACTCTGAGTGTATATTAATAAACAGTTATTGGTTTGTATTCCCTACTGTCTGACCGACTCTTCATTTGGTATTGAAGGCTGAGAGGTGGTCATTGGTGACCAGGGTGACCCTAATTGGGTCACTTCCTTCAGATGTCTCACTACACTTACACTGATCAATGGTTACAGCATCCTTGGGTGCCTTGACTCTATCCTTTGACTTCTATTTTTTTACCAATGCAGATGATATACAGATTTTAATTCAGCTAAGTGATGAGAACTCAGCACTACTGAAAGCTTTCTGAATTCACCTATCACTTGTATTATTCTGATGTCCACCAACTATTTAAATCTTAACCCGGATAAAATGTGCAGACTTTGAACAAGTATCATGTCTTTTTTTACTGTTGTTCCGCTTTGTAAAGTGCACTTTGGGGGAATTCGTCAAACTCACTGCATTCTTGGACCGGTTTATTGGTTTCTGCATGTATTGGGGATACTTTTTAAATGCTTTTAACCTTACCTGATGAATTTGTGACTAAATATTAGTTTTTACTATTTTAGAACTCGCCCATTTTCACTCTTTTCCTGTCTTGGTTTTGGGATTAGCGTTTCAGTTAAGGTATCTGTCACCGACCCAAGTATCACAAACCACCGGGGTGCGTGTAATGAAGGTTTTATTGTAAACACTGAGGTTGGGAGCGTGGCCCGGATACAACAGTCTCTGTTTTCTTTTCCCCGCATCCTTCTTCTTTTCGGGTTTAGCCTTCCCTTTTGTTCGTCGCCTGCGTCTGCTTCTGGCCCCCTTAGCATCAAACGTCCCCTTGGGAAAAAGAGTAAGGAGAGGCTGTCAGTGTTGTGCTTTCTGCCTGTTTCACTCTTCACCACAGTGTAATCCCTCTCCCTCCCTTTGCTTGGATCCCATGCCCCTCCTTCAAATCAGTGAGGGCTTTTGGTGTTTCTTCACACCGTTCAGGGAGTGCAGTCGTAGGAGGGTTTTTAGCCTTTAAGCAACCCCTTCGTGAATTCCCCTTTGTTCAGGTATTTGTTTCAATGTGTCTTGCTCCTGTCGTGATTGTGCCCCAGTGCCGGTATAAATGCTGAATCGGGGAAAGGCAATGTGTTTAGACGTGAGTGGGGAATGGTGAACTATTCCACTCCCTCCCTCTCCTCCCTTGCCCCTCCCTAGATCCCCGTGAAAACCACCTGGGACCACCACCACCTTCCCAGCATCTCCCCAGTCTCCCGCAGCACTTGCCTGAAGCTGTGACCCGTTGACTGGGTCGCTGCCGCCTCGTCCTTGGAGCCTTCCTCCGGGGACGTCTCTCCCGTCTTCTGAATGCCCACGTCCTCTTCCTCAGGGCTTCCGATAACCTCCGCTCCGTCCTTCTCCCTTCTCGTCCGGTCTCCGTTGCTCAATCCTGCTTCCTCCGTCTCCCGCACTGCTCCACAGCTTTCCTCGGTCTCGCTCCCGACGCCGTTCTCCTCCTCACTTCCGACGCCGCTCTCCTCCTCGCTCCTCTTCGTTTTCTTGCCTCGATCCTCTTGCGGGTTATGTGACGTGTCAGGGCTCCGCCCCCCTGACGTAGTCGGAGACAGCTGAGGCTGGAGACCTCCGGTGCTCCCGAGGCATGCAGGGCCGTCTTCTGAGGAGACCCCGTCACAGTATCATTTCTGCCCTGCTTTCTGACGCCATTTTGAGACATTTACTGATCTACCTTTTTTCTGGCAGAGGCAGGACCGCAAGGGAGCTAAATGCTCATAAGGAGATCTGTGGTGTGGAGACGCAGCGGATGCATGCAGAGGGACCGCCGCCGGTGCACCAAAGGCGCAACAAAGACATATCTGCCTGCCCCCATCCATGTCCGTTCCGCAGCCAACCATGCTGCCGGTTTTGACCCAGGCCATTCTTGCTCTCTGCTTCACTCCTCAGCTGAAATTAAGAGACTAGGTTAGACCCTATGTTGTAATACCAATTTTGATCCTATAAACATTTTGGGGCCCGTATCTTGTTTAATTTGTAAACAAATTCTCAATTTTGCACAGAACGATGTTCTTCCGTCTGTGATGAAGGGGCAGAAAGCTGATTCCTGTATATTCAAGGCCACTGGAAATATGTGATTCTGCAGCTGTGGTGACTTTTGCATAGTTATGGATTTTCCTCATTTGCCACATAATTCATAATCTGCTGCATAATCTGCAGATTTTAACAAAAAAAATGTTTCTAACTCAAACGGATCAAAAGCTACAAAAATATGTCCACTAGGGTTCCTGCGCAATGGAAGGTTTTTCACAAAGGTTGCCTGGTTATCTTTCATTTGCTTATTGCTGTATTTGAGTGTTAAAATGATACTAATTAAGGGGAACTCTTTTCGCAGACACTGTTACCAGGTGTAAAAATGACAAAATAATGAAGTAATACTAGCAGAAAAAGTGCTGCATTATGCTGCATAATGTGCCTTTTCTTGCGCATAATTTAGTCAACCCCGCTGCATAATTTGGTCCTCTTCTGCCGCATATTTCCAGTGGCTCTAAGTATATTTAATAATTGCTGTGTTAAATGTGGGCTACAGGGTGGACTTATAAATGTTAGATCTCTTCCTAAATTTGCATTGGGCATTCATAATCAGCTAATTGATGAAAAGTTAGAAATTTTGGTTAAATTAATTTTCCATAGTAATGGCGACCCCAGTCTGCTACGCCTTATACCAATTTGACAGGAAGAGACGAAGGGATGGGGGCCCGGCTATTGTTTTCCACAACTCTTTGCAGTGTTCAGTGTTTCTCATAAACAAGTTGGAAGGAGCAGAAATTGTCTGGCATCCTATTATATTGTACTCCAGGACCTAGTTCCCAGTTTCTTGATTTATTCATAGAGGTCCTTGCCCTCCACCCCACACACACACACACAATGGCTACAATATGCGAATTTCACAGTTTTAGGTGATTTTAATTGTCGTATTGATGACATCAAGAACCTTTCTGCCAGGACTCTCACTGACCATCTAACATCCCTTAATCTCTAACAATTGGTGACCAGCTCCACACATCAAGCTGGACATTTGCTGGAATTAGTTTTTACTAATTTACAGTCCCTTACTACAGGTAATCCCAAAGTCCAGATGTGGTCTGGCACTATACCCCCATTGAACCAGTAAAAAGGTCACAGGAAGGATGGATTACATGCATCGACATTGGGGCAAATTACAAGGCACCACCTTTACTCAGCATCTTTCCTGTTTTTACCCACAACTTACCAGAGATACTGCCACTGACATAGACAGCTTTAATCACGTGCTTACTGAGATTATCGATGACCAACCAACTCAGAGTCTTGGCTGTCAGAAGAACTGGGCATCTTCTGCTCCCTGGTTCTCCCCTCCTTCATCAATGAAAGCCTAACCTGTAGAAAGTTAGAGCGGACACGTAGGGCCACACTCTCTCAAGTGGATACGGACATATACAAAACTGCTGTAAAGAAATATCACAAATCTATTAAAGAAGCAAAGAAACTGTACTTCTAGGAGATTGAAACTGCAAAAAATGACTCTCGTACAATTTTTCATACCTCGAAAGACTTTCTTCAGCCTAAAAGATACACATTTGACCCCCAACTCTTCACAAGAACTTTGTGACAAGCTGCCGGATTGCTTTGATCAAAGATCAAAACCATTCACGCTAGCTTCACTCCTGAGACATCAAGGTTGAGAATTGAGTGGATTTCAGTGGAGATATCCACTGATTCCCCCTTCACTGCGTTCAGTCCCATTACATTGGAACAGTCAGAGCATGCTATCTTACTCTGTAAATCAGGGGCGCATACATATCCTTGTCCTCTGTCTGTTCTATAAAAGGTAGGGAGAGCAGCAACCTGATTTTGAATTCCATCCTTAATCAGTCACTACTGTTGGTTTCTGTGTCAGACAAATGGAAGTTGGCCCTTGTCATACCGCTGCTCAAGAAAGCCAATGCTGACCCTAAGATGCTGCCTAATTTTAAACCTATTTCTTTGCTCTTCGCACTAGTAAAAATCCTGAAAAAATTGGTCGACTGCCAACTTATGCACTATTTAGAAATGCATAATCTTCTTCATGTTTTTCAAGCTGACTTTAGACACAGGTATTCCGCTGAATCTGTGCTACTGGAAGTTTCTGAATCTATAAATATTACGCTAGACAGGGAAAAATGTGATGTTTATTCTTCTCGATATGTCGGCAGCTTTTGACACAATATCGCACAATACCTTACTTCAGCGTTTAGCCGACATACGGATTCGGGCCATGCATGGACATGACTTCAATATTTTCTAGAGAACAGGAAACCGGTTATTACTATGAGCCCTTTTAGATCAAAGAAAAAAAATCATTGAAGTATGGTGCCCCTCAGGGTTCATCCCACAGCCCCACCTTATTTAATGTGTATATGCCCCCCTTATAGAGTTAATCACATCACCTGGTATCTCCACTGTGTCATACACTGAAGATACCCAATTGATTTTGCCACTCGATAAGAATTCTTCCAGTTCCGAATTAAATTAAAAAAAGTTAGGTGGATAACTGTATTTACTTAAATTGCAGTTCGGAAAAAACTGAAATTCTCCACTTCAGAAACAACAATCAGTTCTCTGCCTCTTACTGGTGGCTGGATGACCTTACCAAGCCTCCTCCACCTACAGATGTAGTATGGAAACTTTGAGTTAAATTTGACAGTGATTTATCTTTGCGCCAACATGTTAGTACTGTTGCGGTGATTTGCCTTTCTTTGATCAAATCCCTGAAAAAGTTTTTTGCTTTCCTTATCTTGACAGCAAGAAAGACTGTAAATCATATACTGATCACCTCAAGACTTGATTACTGTAATAGTCTATATGGGCTTGACAAAATACATAATTAAGAAGTTTCAGGTTGTTGAAAATGCAGCTGTCATACTTGCCCTTAAACTTCCTCCCTAAAGTTCCATCGCTAATGGTTTACGGGTGCCCTTCTGGCTTCCCGTGGAAAAAAGAATTTTATTAAAATCCTTCACCATTGTCTACAGAGCCTTCTATCAAACTGGTGCCAAATTACTCTCAGACCATTTTGTTCCTTACTCTCCTTACAGAGTTTTTGATCTGCTAACAGCAAGCTACTACTGATCCCTACATTTAGGTTACAAACCAGGGGAGGCAGATCCATCTCTGTTCTTGTGGCGAAGGCTTGGAATCAGCTTCCGCCCTATTTGAGGCAATCCAGAAATAATGCTACTTTCGGAATTCTCCTCAAATTCTGGCTTTTCTCCTAGCCTTAAAGCGCCATTTGGTGTAGATGGAGAGGCGGCAAGTTCTCAGTTCATTCAATTCAATTCAATTCAATGACTTTATTCGATCTAATTAAAACATAGATCATAAAAGTGCAATACAAAATAAAACAACAGTTCATAAGATATCGGTACAAAATACAGAGATAAAATAGCATTGTGGAAGCCATATTGCGGACGCATCAAGCATAACAATGTAGAAAAAAGAGTTAATTAATAGTACAAGTAGGTGATAAGAATGCTAAAAACCTCACTCAGGGTCCGTCAAGCTATCCAATTACCTAATTGCTACTTCATAATACAATTAACGCATAAATATTCAAATTTTCTTTCTACCACTCTGTTCCCGAAGGATGTGTAAAACCTAAAATATCTCAAATTAATTATAAACAATGCTGCCATCGCACTAAAAACCCTTAAAACAGGTACTAATTACCTTGTGAGAAAACCTTTTATTTAAAACTTATGATAATTCCCCCCTCAGAGTTCCAGGTTGTTGGCTTCATAAAGTGCTCAGTGATGAATGATATAAATAGGTTTACCTCTTAAATGGTCTATGGGTTTCCAGCTAAACACGATTTCCTCCATTTCATACAGGACCAAAGGAATGTGACTAACATGAAACATATAAATGGGTCAGTACGTTTTTTGAGGAAGTAAAGAGTGGGACGGCATTGGCTAAAATTATATTGTTGCAGAAGAGGTAAACTGTACCTTAATCTTTGTTCTTTGTAAAAGCCACAAAAAAAGAGTAGGTGAAGATCGGACTGCTTAGAGCTACCATTACATGGGCAAGCTATTAATTGGCTAAAACTGTACCTCTTCAAAGGAAAGCCCAACATCAGGGGAATTAAATTTAGTCGGAGCCTCATCAGGATGAATCTATGTTGTGGATTCCCCACCCTCTCTAGATACGAGTAATCTCCCTTCCTAAGAGGCAGGGTCATTTGATGTAACATTATGAAAGTTTTCGCATAATTTCTTTCCTTTCTCATAATCTGCCTTGGATAGGAATATGGCCTTTACTCTCATTTTGGAAAATTTCAGGCAGGTACTGTGGTTCATGAATAGCTCGGCTAGTCCTAATGATGTCAGTGTGGTCTTTAAGTACTGCAAAATATAACAAGTACACAGACTTGGATGCGGTGTGCACTGTTCACTTTGAACCAAAATTCATCAATTGATTAATAACAATGTGAACCACAATCTGCTTGTTACTGCATTCTTTAAGCATTTATTTCTTCGTTCATAATGTGTCATAATGTGTACCATTTTATGCACTACAAAATATTTGTCCTGTTCATTTTCATGCCCGATGCATTTCAGGACTGCAAGGTCCCTTCCTCAGGGGCATATCTTGTGTCATACTGTACAGTAGAGGATCCGTATCAATGTGGATGCCCATCAGTCAGAACCAGTCTCCAAGTTATGATAATACACCAATGAAGTGGTAACCTGCTCTCTACGTAGTCATAGACTCGGTGTGCACGATCAGTACGCTTACCAAGCCGTTCTGCCTCTGTTCTGAACAGAGCGATACAAAAGGGGATGATGGACGGAACGTTTGAGCCAATCAAACACTCACCCCCAGTCAACTGATCTGGGTATAATCCATCATCATTCTTTAGCTCACTCCACCACCCCAGTTCAGACACGGCCATATGCAAATCAGTCTGACCCTGTGCCTCATGGGAACAGTCCAGCCCGAACTGCCAAGCCATGTCTTCCCTGGACCGGAAACAAGCATCCTGGGACCGGTTTCTGGCCATTCAGCCGTCATCAGCCAGGCTAGCTTGAATCCAGTGGCAAAGTGAGCAAGGGACCCACGTCTGGGCATACCCCGCCAACTTAGGGCGAACAAAGCGATACCAAAGGGGATGATGGACGGAGCGCTTGACCTAATCAAACACTCACCCCCAGTCAACTGATCTGGGTTTAATCCATCATCATTCTTTAGCTCACTCCACCACCCCAGTTCAGACATGGCCATATGCAAATCAGTCTGACCCTGTGCCTCATGGGAACAGTCCAGCCCGAACTGCCAAGCCAACTGCCAAGCCATGCCAATTTGCTGCAGCCACCTGCACTCTGTGCAGTCTCCTAATCAGGTGAGTAGGGGCGCCTATTAAGAAAGAATTCAACCCAGATCTGTGACTGGGGGTGAGTGTCTGAAAAGTTTCAGCGCTCCGTCCATCATCTCCTTCTGTTTGCTTCGTTCACCTTAAGTTGGTAGGGTATGCCCAGACGTGGGTCCCTTGCTCACTTTGCCACTGGATTCAAGCAAGCCTGGCTGATGACGGCTGGAATGCCAGAAACCGGTCTAGGATGCTTGTTTCCGGTCCAGGGAAGACATGGCTTGGCAGTTCGGGCTGGACTGTTCCCATGAGGCACAGGGTCAGACTGATTTGCATATGGCCATGTCTGAACTGGGGTGGTGGAGTGAGCTAAAGAAAGATGATGGATTAAACCCAGATCAGTTGACTGGGGGTGAGTGTTTGATTGGCTCAAACGTTCCGTCCATCATCCCCTTTTGTATCGCTTTGTTCGCCCTAAGTTGGCGGGGTATGCCCAGACGTGGGTCCCTTGCTCACTTTGCCACTGGATTCAAGCAAGCCTGGCTGATGACGGCTGGAATGCCAGAAACCGGTCTAGGATGCTTGTTTCCGGTCCAGGGAAGACATGGCTTGGCAGTTCGGGCTGGACTGTTCCCATGAGGCACAGGGTCAGACTGATTTGCATATGGCCATGTCTGAACTGGGGTGGTGGAGTGAGCTAAAGAATGATGATGGATTAAACCCAGATCAGTTGACTGGGGGTGAGTGTTTGATTGGCTCAAACGTTCCGTCCATCATCCCCTTTTGTATCGCTTTGTTCGCCCTAAGTTGGCGGGGGTATGCCCAGACGTGGGTCCCTTGCTCACTTTGCCACTGGATTCAAGCAAGCCTGGCTGATGACGGCTGGAATGCCAGAAACCGGTCTAGGATGCTTGTTTCCGGTCCAGGGAAGACATGGCTTGGCAGTTCGGGCTGGACTGTTCCCATGAGGCACAGGGTCAGACTGATTTGCATATGGCCATGTCTGAACTGGGGTGGTGGAGTGCGCTAAAGAATGATGATGGATTAAACCCAGATCAGTTGACTGGGGGTGAGTGTTTGATTGGCTCAAACGTTCCGTCCATCATCCCCTTTTGTATCGCTCTGTTCTGAACAGAGGCAGAACAACTCTGATACGAGATATGCCCCTGACGAGACACGAGATATGCTCCTGAGGATGGGACCTTGCAGTCCCGAAATGCATCGGGCATGAAAATGAACAGGACAAAATATTTTGTAGTGCATAAAATGTTATGTTTACATGTTAATGTCATATTTTGAATCAAAACAAATTTTGTTAAAGAAACTATTGTTGTCAGGAATAAACACCCGGTACTAGCAGTATGGTACTAAATGTAATGAAATAATTACACATTATGAACAAAGAAATAAATGCTTAAAAATGCAGTAACAAGCAGATTGTGCTTCACAATGTGATTAATCAATTGATGAATTTTGGTTCAAAGTGAACAGTGCACACCGCATCCAAGTCTGTGTACTTTGCAAGTTTATGTAACGTGTGTCTACAGCACACGCAGGGGCGAAGCACCACTTGATTATTTTGAAAAGATTTAATTTGAGTAGGAATAGCAACAGGCAATTAAAGAAGTGGACCTCTCAACCAAATACTGTTTCTTTAAGTACTGCAGCCATATGATCTTATGTGCATTATCCAAAAATAAGGCTTGACAAAGGCTTTTCGCAGAAATGCGTCATTTGCACAATAAATGACTGTGCTATCCTCCGGTGTGCTGCATCCTTTATTTCCTGATCGGAATTGGATTTGTTTTGCATATACAATAATAAATAATGTGTTATTATAGTTTGAGTTAAGTTGACAGTGTCCCTTCTCCAGATTGAATGCCATGGCAAAATGGGTGCAAGCCTAATAGTGTCAGTCACATACGGTAAACCAAGTTCTAAATGACAGATGTAATTAGAACACGAGCCAGGGAGGGACACGGCCTTCTTAAAGAATCCATCCTCTAACTTTTGGAGGGAGTCTATAGGGTCATTCCCCAAACCCCTGCCCCATTTGTAGCGGCGGAAATGGTCTTGGCACTAAAAACCTTTTTTATAGGCTCAATTGGTTTTGAACCCAGTTTTTTAATAAAACTGAAAATGGCTGCCATACTTTTATCCATTACTAGCAGCCTGTTGGCCACCATATTTGACCCAGACTGTTTTTTATCAAACGATATCCCTACGTAGGGGAAGGTGTCCACCACATCCAATCTTCGGGTCCCTATATAAAAGTATGGGATTCTTTTAGAGGGAGATGCCCCTGTTACTAGTGCAAAGGATTTAGATTCACTCACCCTCAAGTACAAGCTTTTCATGAAGTCCACATATGCCACAATAAGGTGTTGTAAGGCCACCCCAGTTCTTGCTATTAAAACCGCATCATCTGCATATGCCAATATCGGAAGTGTGACTGTATTAAAAGAGGGGACATCGGGTGTAGTTCCTGCAAGTGCGGCCTCAACTCCACTAGTATAGATTGAAAATAGGAAAGGGGCAAGGACGCAACTTTGTCTAATGCCCCTCGTAATCTGGAAGCATCGCGTGAATTCCCCATTTTTACTGTAACACATACATGCCATGGCTTGGGAATACAACTGGCGAATAAAATTGATTATTACTACATTCATGCCCATCGCTTCCATTCTTAGCTATAATTTAGGGTGGCTCACACAATCAAATGCGGCCGTTAAGTCCATAAAGTCCATAAAAATCTGTTCACTGTAATATATTTTGCGAGGGAAACAACCATTACAACGCAGTCATTACAACGCACTACCTTTACAATGCAGCTGTTACAACGCAACTGTCTTTACATCGCATGCCATTACAACGCATGCCATTACCACGCATGTCACTACAACGCATGCCATTACATCGCATACCATTACAACTCATGCCATTACAACGCATTATAAGGTAAGTAATGGTGATTTTTTTGTTTTAGGGTGGGTAAGGGTTTTGGGGTACATGGGGTTAGTATTTTTACCCCTACACTATCCAACACTTACCCTACTGTTGCACTCACTGGAGTGGGAATAGTAATTTTTACCCCTACACTATCCAACACTTACCCTACTGTTGCACTCACTGGAGTGGGAATAGTAATTTTTACCCCTACACTATCCAACACTTACCCCACTGTTGTAATGGTATGCGTTGTAATGGTATGCGTTGTAATGGTAGATTCTAAAAATGTGTTGTAATGGCATGCGTTATAAAATCATGCGTTGTAATGGAAGTTGCGATGTAAAAACCACGTTGTAAAGGCATGCGTTGTAATTGTTTGCGTTGTAACGTCATATATTCATTTTGCGATAGCCAGGCTCAAATTCAGGCACTGGTCTATCGTCCCTCTCCCCATTCGGAAGCCATACTGCGCTGGAATCAGGATGTTTTTCTCCCTGGCCCAATCTTCCAGCCTGTTTACCAGTAGACGGCCCATCAGTTCATTCACTTAAGCACCGAGATGCCCCTTCTGGGGTGATTGTTTGAGCTTTACAAATGCTCTATTATTTCATTTCAAATAGACCTAATTTTCATGCATTATTTTTCCCCGCAGGGAATTACAATGCGGTTGTTACAACGACCGCGTTGTAACCAGGCATACCATTACCGCGCAAGTCGTAACAACGACTTGCGGATGGGGGGCGCTGGATGTTGGAATAGTATAATTTACTATTCCAACTCCAGTCTGTGCGGACAGTAGGGAAGGTGTTGGATTTTAAATCCAACACCTTCTCTCCCCTCCGCAAGTCGTTGTTCCGACTTGCAGAGTAATTGTATGCGTGGTTACAACGCGGTCGTTGTAACGACCGCGTTGTAATTCCCTGCGGGGAAAACTTTTCGTCTTAAACGTTGTTTACCTTTCATTTCAGTATACTCATCCGCCACTCATGAATTCTTATAGGAATTATAATTTCTCTTTCTAGCAGAACATGGGATGAAGCGGAGTCAGGTGTGGCTTCTGCCCCCACTGATATATTACCTCTGGCGAGTTGCAACTAATCGCAATATTTGGCATATTTAATGAACTGCACTACTGCTGCGTCTGAGTATACGAACAGTAATCCCCTCGCCCTCGTTTTCTTGATTGCAAGGAGGCCACAACTGAAAAACACCACTGATCTCAATAAAACAATCTCCAATTGCTCTTAATCCAAATCCTCTCGTTTTGTATTTGTCTAGGACTTCCAGGACACCATTTATTCTTTATACATCTTGTAAAATTACAAATGCATCATACGCTTTGGTTTTTGAGCAATAAATAATTAAGTAACCTACAGTGTTGTACCTTAGATATTTTTGGATAAAAGGGTTATGCATAACTGCTACTCTTCTGGTTGGGAGCACATAGGCCTGCTGAAGAAACTATCAACCTTGGAAATTCGTTTTCAATCAATAGTGGTGTTGTTTTGTATTTTATAAGGCACCCAGCAGTAGAGTTGAAAGTTCTGGAGAGCCCAAATACCTTTTTCAAAAATAGATTTAATTGTTTATCCCGGATGTTACCATATTTTTCAACCAAATAAAGCCGGTGGAAAGTTGTTCAACCGTAGCCAAATAAAAATTGAGAATGTTACAAATGATAGATTGAAAAAGTAGCAGAAAAAGTGGTAAAATAGACATTTTGATCAAATTTACAACTCTACCAGTAATAATGGGAGTGACTGCCACTGCTCAAAAATCCTGTATTTGATCAAAAAAGGAATATAACTCAGAATTGGAAATTGGTAAGGATATTTAGGAGTCGATTCCGATCTCGGCCGGAAGCGCACCTAACAGTATTCGTCCGGAAAAAAACCAAGCCGAACGAGTGTTTCACGACCGATTCGGACAGTGGTCCGAACGAACAAGTACGATGCGCATAACAGCCCAGATTCCGAGCGAGCCGTACTCACCCATTTCAGCTCCTGTTCCCCGCCCGAGCCGGATTCGTAAACGTCCAATCGAGTCGCACGGAACCAAATACACAGCAACTTCAGGCCGGACTAGTACGATGCGCATTCTGTACGCGCCGAACCCGTCGCTACGTCCGGACCGTCAGAGCATCCGGGAGAGCTGTACATAAGCTCCGATTCGCGCCACAAGACGATCCACGGCTACGAGACGAACAAGCCAGCGACGAGTACGAGTCGAAGCCACGAGAAACCCGAACGAGACGAACAAACCATGAATCCCATCGCGCAGGTCCTACCAATACTCTACATCTATTACCGGGACCGGTCCGGACGCGTACGGCGAAGACGGTAAGTCAAACACCCACTACACAAACAAACCACACGTACCCAACATATGTCACACACACATAGGGATGCAGAAATGACGTACACCAGCAACAGCAGAACCATAGGGGCGGGATGGCTACCACCAATGCCATACACACCCATAGGGGGATGGATGCCTACCACTACCACCACCCCTACTCAGGGGGCCTGGATGCCTACCACTAACACCACCCCTACTCAGGGGGGCTGGATGCCTGTCACTACTACCATCCCCACCCATAGGGGATGGATTCCTACCACTACCACCACCCCTACTCAGGGGGCTGGATGCCTGTCACTACTACCATCCCCACTCATAGGGGGATGGATTCCTACCACTACCACCACCCCTACTCAGGGGGGGCTGGATGCCTGTCACTACTAACAACCCCACTCATAGGGGGATGGATGCCTACCACTACCACCACCCATACTCAGGGGGGCCTGGATGCCTACCACCACCCCTACTCAGGGGGGCCTGGATGCCTGTCACTACTACCATCCCCACTAATAGGGGGATGGATGCCTACCACTACCACCACCCCTACTCAGGGGGGATGGATGCCTACCACTACCACCACCCCTACTCAGGGGGGGCTGGAGGCCTGTCACTACTACCAACCCCACCCATAGGGGGATGGATGCCTACCACCAACACCACCCCTACTCATGGGGGGCTTGATGCCTACCACTACCACCACCCCTACTCAGGGGGGCCTGGATGCCTACCACTACCACCACCCCTACTCAGGGGGGGCTGGATGCCTGTCACTACTACCATCCCCACTCATAGGGGGATGGATTCCTACCACTACCACCACCCCTACTCAGGGGGGGCTGGATGCCTGTCACTACTACCAACCCCACCCATAGGGGGATGGATGCCTACTACCAACACCACCCCTACTCATGGGGGGCTGGATGTCTACCACTACCACCACCCCTACTCAGGGGGGCCTGGATGCCTTCCACTACCACCACCCCTACTCAGGGGGGGCTGGATGCCTGTCACTACTACCATCCCCACTCATAGGGGGATGGATTCCTACCACTACCACCACCCCTACTCAGGGGGGGCTGGATGCCTGTCACTACTACCATCCCCACTAATAGGGGGATGGATGCCTACCACTACCACCACCCCTACTCTGGGGGGGCTGGATGCCTGCCACTACTACCAACCCCACTCATAGGGGGATGGATGCCTACCACTACCACCACCCCTAAACATAGGACGGGAAATGCATGACACAACCAGCATACTCCAACATAAGGAATGTAAGGAAAACACATCCCCTCAAAACCATGACAAGCGTGTGTAGTCTGTGTCAAATGCCCACAACACTGAACATGTCATTGAGCATAAAATGTGACCCCCTATCACATGTGTCACACATAAATGTGTGTGGCCTCCACAATGCAAGCAGACCATGACCACTGTGGCAATGGGGTATAACACCCCATCATCACATGGACCAAAAGGTAAGTCTGGGGTCCATAGCTGAAGCCCAAATGAACAGTGTGGCAATGGGGTCTAAACACCCATGACCACAGTGACCAAAAGGGAAGTGTGGGGTCCATAGCTGAAGCCCATTCTGAACATTGTGGCAATGGGGTCTAAACACCCATCACCACAGTGACCAAAAGGAAGTGTGGGGTCCATAGCTGAAGCACATTCTGAACATTGTGGCAATGGGGTCTAAACACCCATCACCACAATGACCAAAAGGGAAGTGTGGGGTCCATAGCTGAAGCACATTCTGAACATTGTGGCAATGGGGTCTAAACACCCATCACCACAGTGACCAAAAGGGAAGTGTGGGGTCCATAGCTGAAGCACATTCTGAACATTGTGGCAATGGGGTCTAAACACCCATCACCACAGTGACCAAAAGGGAAGTGTGGGGTCCATAGCTGAAGCACATTCTGAACATTGTGGCAATGGGGTCAAAACACCCATCACCACAGTGACCAAAAGGGAAGTGTGGGGTCCATAGCTGAAGCCCATTCTGAACATTGTGGCAATGGGGTCTAAACACCCATCACCACAGTGACCAAAAGGGAAGTGTGGGGTCCATAGCTGAAGCACATTTTGAACATTGTGGCAATGGGGTCTAAACACCCATCACCACAGTGCCCAAAAGGTAAGTGTAGTAATGGTAAAAGCTGCAAATGCCAAACAGCATGGATGATTCCTGGTCACAGAACAACAAACACATCTGTGGCATAGTAGTGCTTGTGTCCCATAGCAACATACATTGGGTTAGGCAAACAGTGTAGTGCCAATAAGATATACCTTTGGCCATGTGCAGACAAACATCACCCATGGGGGCTGACATTGTCAACATTCCTCAATAACACAATGACAGAAGTGACCGTCATAATGCAGCCCCACATATCTGCACCAATGGACACACATATGTAGATATCCTTTGGAGACTGTAGTTGTCAGGTGAACAAATACCATACCATGGCAGCAATGGGACATACAAACCATGATCATTGTGCTGACTGATGACCTAGGAGTCCCAGGGACAGCAGGGGAAAGCCAACAAACAACATACAGCCAATGGCACACTAAAGATATGCCAATGCAGTGGTGCAGATGCACAAACACAAACAGGCAGCCTCACACTGCAGATCAAATACAACAGGTGATGGGGGGTGTGCCAGTGTCCCCAGGCAACCACACAACACATGAGGAGGCCTGAATCACAATTACACAGATGTGTATACAGTGCCACACAAAAGTAACTCATGGATCGGATTCCCCTATGTGGGCAAACAGGCGTTGTTAGATGAGAGGGAGCCCAAATTACACATGTCACACAAGCTTGTAGGAACAGCAAATAACACAGCAAGAGACAGACCCACCACAGCACTACCCCCAGGGACCCCACATTGTGGTGACCCTGGCCTGCATGATAATCCCACTGTGATGACAAAGCTAGATGTCGTTCACACTGTGAACCACAGTCATGTGTCCTGAGCAACAAACTACCATCACACCTACACAAGCACAAATCAATCAGCACGGCCTGTCAGCCAAGGCCAACATGGAGGTAGGGGTCTAGCCGTGCAACAACTCTCATTTGCACACACTCAACACCACACACCTTGATCTCCACCAATGTGCAGCAGTGAAGCTCACATGGACTGGTGACATTGCACATGCACCCATGACAATCCCAGGGGTGGTGGTGGGAACTAAGGTGCAGAAACCCATCACACATGGCCAGTCAACAAGACTCGTGAATGTCTGACACACTGCACAGTACGCTGTACATGGGCATGACGTGAAATCCACCACAATCAATGTGATCCCGGACACAGTCACACACCAATGAAGAAGTCAAGGTCACCCACAAAGAACACACATAGACAACTTCCAACATTGCAGCTCTGACCCAGAGGAGTGGCAGCAGTCACACACACAACGTGTCACAATCACTGAAAGCTAACACAAACTGTAAATTACATGACTTGTGTAACCAACAAGTGCCAAGGGGAATACTGACTGTGTCTCATCTGCGTTTGCCCACAAACTCAGCCCTGACAGCAAACACACCTATGGATGACACCCTGATGACCAGTAATGTGCCATGCACCCACATCCCAGAGAACCCAGTGCGAAGATTTGGGTGGAACATAGGTCAACTCAGCAAGCATCACAAACAGGAACATCACTAGGGATCCCAGCCTGTGTTGCAAAACGGAAGTGAACACACACAGACATGCTCACACAACACACACCTTGGGCTCAGGCAATGTCACAGAATTACACACTGCCATGAGGGCACTCCACTCCTGTGTAAGGAAAGCTGTGCCATACGTTGTCTCTGCAGGGCTCTATCATATCAGCAGTACACTTGGTCACTCAGTCAACAATTAGCACAAAATGAAGGCTCTCGTCACATCAGCCTGCTCATGGCAGTGTCACCGACACCATCTGCACAGATCCAACACACATGTATAGCAAGTTGCACTGATCACACAGATGAGTCCTTCCCCATTGATGCCCAAACTTGCATGTCCAGTGGAGATGGTCACACGGTCAGGGAAATAGACAAATTGAACAATGGCAAGCACAACAGATGTGCAGGGGTGTAAGCCACAGATGTGATATTGCAAATAAATGTAGGAAATCCCATTGCCAAATATTGAAAACATGACACCCTCTTATTGCTGCAAAGGATGACATGGATACACACCAGGATAGGACACATTCCCCCTGGACCACATGGGGTCCTGCACAGTAACACTTCATTTCCCTGATATCAAAAATCACCATCAGTGCAGCAAGGGCACGGTTAGCATCATCAACATCATGTACATCAGAAGCAAAACCACTAGAGAACAGAAAGTAGCTTTATTCAGCATTTGTGTGTGAAGAAGTGAAAGTCCAGAAATATAACAAAGACCAATGGCCAGTCCATAACAAGAGTCCAAACAGGGTGACAGTGCCAGATGTCACCCTTTGCATGCCTGTACAGCTACACACCAGGGACATTCCCCTCGGAGGGGCATACGGGGGGGCAGGCCAGGCACCGCAGGGACAGGATCAGGGCTCACCAGAAGGAGGCAGGGAAGGGGTGGTGGGTGCTGGAGAGTCACTGACAACTGCAGTGGAGGCGTCTGACATGGTGTGTGCCGGCACAACTGGGGGGCATGAGTCAGATGGTGTGGGTGCCGGCACGACTGCAGTGGGCCGTGCAGATGGAGTGGACAGGTTCCCCACTGCAGTGCCCAAGTCAGACAGGGTGGTAGTGGACTCCACTGCAGTGCCTATCTCCAGGGGAGTAGAATGGGGTTCAGGTAAGGTGGGCAGGACAGAGGGGGAGGACACGCTCTCCACACCAGTGGCACAAACAAGCGCAGCGGGGTGTGGTGCTGGAAGAGCAAGTGGTAGGGGGAGAAGGCCGGATCTTTCTGGGGATGGTGTATCTGTGGGTGGGGGAACCTGGGGCAGGGTGTGGTGGGGGAACCTGTGGAGTGGGGGCCTGAGGGATGGAGGAAGGAGACTTGGTGGTTGAGCTGCAGGGTGGTGGCGGGGTCTTGCTCTTCCGGGTCCGGGGGACTTGCGGATGGGGGCCTCAGTCTGTCTGCGCCTGGGGGAGGGTGTCCGGGGGTGAGGGGCACTCCCTCTGTGTGGGTGGACTTCCTCTTCCCCCTGTATGCTGGATCAGCTGGATTGGAGGGGACGAGGCCGAGGTCACAGAGGAAGAGCTGCTGTGTAGGTGGGGTTGCAGGTGAGGCAAGGGAAGGGGCCTTGGAGGGAGAGGTATCGGAGGACTGCGGAGTGACTGTGGATGCCTGTGTGTGTGTATGTACCCCTTCCCCTGTGGGTGTGGTATCAGTCCCCTGAGGATGCCTGCGTGCATGTCTTGTTTTTGTAGTGGGTGTGTCTGTGCTGCTCGTGTCTGTGTGTTTGGGTGAATGTGCAGGTGTGCATGTGCTTGGGACAGGTAGGGTGCCAGGAAGTGTGGATGGGGCAGAGGTAGGAGGGGTGAGGGACTGTTGGAGGAGGGACACTGCTGCCGTCAGGGAGGAGTCCATGGACCTATTGCTCCTCTGTAGGGCAGACATGCCCGATGAGATGCCCTCCATGAACGACACCAGCTGAGTCAACAGAGTGGTGTGGGCATGGAGGACACTCAGCATTGCTGTCTGCCCTACATGGAGCTGGCGAAGTAGGTACACAGACTCCTCACTCAGGGCAGCAGGGGACACAGGGGCAGGGGCTGCGGTGCCTGGCACGAAGGAGACATGCTCCCGAACACGGGAGCCTCCACGGACCTCTGGAATGGGAGCCGATGGGAGGGCGGTGGTGGTGGTGGTGGCGGGGACAGCAATAGTAGCTGGGGTGTGGTGGCTGCTGACACCCGCCTCCACAAGGGAGTCATCCTCCGAGCTGCTGTGGTCCTCAGCTGAGGTGGATGGTGCTGAGGACTCCTCGGTGTGGCTCTCCTCGCCCTCCGTGCCACTGGGTCCCTCCGACCACTCCTCGGCTGCTGACCCAGTCTGGCTCTGCGGCTCCTCCTGGTCCGTGGAGCTGTCCCCTCCTGTGGCCGTGGATGTATCTGCAAACAATTAGGGAAACAGACAGACATCAGTCACCTGCACTAACCGCACAAAACCACAGTAAGTACAGCACATTACAGAGCAAGCCCTGGCATCCTTAGTTGAACATTGCCAAAAGTGCCCAAACAGAGTAGGAGAAGCCAATTGTCAGTCTGATGGTCAACCATGGCACTCACATCCCTCCTGGCCTTGCACCCATCGGTCTGGTGTCTGTCGGATGGCAATACCCCAGTGTGGACACATGCACCACCTACACAGTAGTTGGACAGTGCAGAGAACACGGTGAAGTATGTGAACATGCACACATCACAACTCTTGCCACTGAGTCAGTACAGGTGTCCGGATAAAGGGATGGCCAGAGTCTATATTTGAAATGCATGTGATGCATACCAGCACCAGACACCATGATGCACCCATGTCCTGATAGTCAATGCCACAATGGGGTGCATGTAGCACATGTCACTCCCCTGCAGGATCACTCTTAGGAAGTTTAACGCCATGGCACAGGCATGCCTGCAAAGTCATACATCACTGTCTCCAGTCACATGGGCAGGGCAGCCAGACAACAACAGTCTGCACTGTGTCACAATCCTAGGTCATGGGGAATGCAAGTCCTGTAGCTGACAAGTGCACATGTCCATCCCCCACAAACCACATCATCTGAACTCTCATTTGTCCACGTCATACCAATTGGACATATGGGAGACATGAAACCCAACCCTCGGAACCTGAGCACCTCACAATCTGCTGTGAATGGGAAACAGCTGCCTGAACTTCACAGTCGCATACCCCAGTATGCACGGTCAAGTGATCAAACACCTATATGTCACACAAGTATCGTCTCCTATGGTCACATCTCCGGTGGCATGCTGAGCCCTAACCGATAAACACCCCAGTAGTCCAGACAACGAAGCCACAGCACAATGACACAGAGGCAGACACCTGAGGGAACATTTCACTGAGCACAACGTGTCAGCTGATACACGGGAGTGGGAGTACAGAGTGTATTGTATGGCCTGGAGTAGGCATGACTGTCCTGCTCCACGTGAAAGAGGGATGAGCCCTGGACAGTAGGCAGGTGGCTAAGCATGTGTGACACACTTGATATACATACTCCTGAGGCCCAAACATTGTTCCCACCCGCAGCATGGGTGTGTGCCAAATACCCCAGGCACATGTGGTGAATCAGATCTGCAATTGGACCACATATCAAAGTAACACGCAGATTACATGTCAGAACTCAGGCATTGTGTAAGCAATGGACCCACCCATGAAGCCCACCACAGAGTTACGGGAACAAATGCTGTCCCCCACCTTGAGCTAAGCAAAATGCAAGGACACAGTACCCAAGTGACACAATTTCCTGACTGTAAGGGCCACACCTGGGTATCAGATGAGGAGTGGGCAGTGCACAATTGAGGGACATGGGTCCTGGACCACATAACTGATGTACTGTTGAAGTTTAACCAGGCCAGAGGAGGGCACATAGCATGTCAGACAAAGCTCACAGTGCAGTCATGGACTCACCCCCTCCTTGCTGCTGTCTGCCCTTCAGCTGCCCATCCAGATCAGGGAAGACCACCGCCAGGATCCTGAGCATGTGGGGGTCAGGGTCCGGTGTCCGCCCCTCCTGCGAGGAGGCGACAGCTTCAGCTGGACCCTTGCGATCCTCCGGGTCCAGCCCCGAACGTCCTGCCACCTCTTCTGGCAGTTGCGGATCCGGCGCTTGTAGACCCCCACAGACCTTACTGCCCGGGCGATGTCCAGCCATATTTCCTGCTTCTGGTGGGCATCAACCTGTGAGGATGACAAAGTGTAAAGGCCATTACTACACATGCAACAAATCCGTGCATCACACATTTGGATATACATGTCTCAATCACAGGGGCACATGATGTACACGGGCAGTGCAAGGATGGCTATGAACAGTTTGCCAGCAGTTACTACATGGTATCATTGCCTGGGAAGTCAAACCTTGTTTAAATGCACTGTTACTGCACTATACCTGTTCAGTGCATGTAACTACACACTACGGGGCGTGACAACTACTCAGTGAGCCTGCTAGCCAGTTGCGTGCAGACTGTAAGTCTGGCTAGTCAGACAACATGCACATTTGTAAGGCAGTGGACAGCACACTCACCTGCTCCCCTGGTTTCCCATACAGCTTGCTGTACTGTGGAAGGAGGCTGTCCAGCAGGGCCTGGTTCTCCTCAGTGCTGAAGGCTGGGGCTCTCTCCACAGTACGTGCCATTGCAGGATCCAGAGGATGCATATACAGCAGCAGTGGTGGTGGCAGATGTCGTCCTGGAGCATGTAGTGCAGGCAAGTGAGCTCTCAGGGGAACAGCCAGCATTATATGTGTGCTGCTGAGGCAGATACTGTCCCATGTGTCCAAAGTGATAGGTCCAAGTCGTTTGCATCTTCTGAATCTGGCCAATCCATGGAATTGCACCACTTACACACGCCCACAGCATCCTTCAAAAGTTCAACTTCATGACACCCATGAATTTGCAACATTGTTGTGGGTGGCCAACTGAATTCACAGCATCAGACTCGTTAAACTTTCGAAAACGCGTCCGTTGCCATGCCAGGCCATAGCCAATGCGTGCGCACCGATCGGTCCATTGCTGTACAACGCGTACCCGGTCACATCGTATGCAATGGCCAATGCGTGCGCACCGATCGGTCCATTGCTGTACAACGCGTACCCGCTCACAACAGATTCAATGGCCAGTGCGTGCACACCGATCGGTCCATTGCTGTACAACGCGTATTCCGGGTACAACGCGTGCACCGCTCACAACAGATTCAATGGCCAGTGCGTGCACACCGATCGGTCCATTGCTGTACAACGTGTACCCGCCACAACACATTCAATGGCCAGTGCGTGCACACCGATCGGTCCATTGCTGTACAACGTATCGTCACGCTCCGCTCACAACAGATTCAATGGCCAGTGCGTGCACACCGATCGGTCCATTGCTGTACAACGCGTACCCGACTCACAACAGATTCAATGGCCAGTGCGTGCACACCGATCAGTCCATTGCTGTACAACGCGTATTCCGGGTACAACGCGTACCCGCTCACAACAGACTCAATGGCCAGTGCGTGCACACCGATCGGTCCATTGCTGTACGACGCTTCCCTGTACAGGTCACTCGCATATGTCACCATGCTTGTCACTGGTGAACGTATGCCAGTAACATATACTTGCCAGGGACTCAGGGGCACACCTACAACACCACAGCCTGTCCACACTGTATCCTAAGGCATGTAAGGCTGCATTACCTTTTCTGTGTATGGGGGTCAACATGTGGTTTTTGGGGTGGCACTTGGGGGCAGCCACTCCCAGGCTGTGCACGTGTTCATGGGGACAGGATCCTTGGTGTGTTGTGCACATGACCACTGTGATGTGCAACTGTTCATTTCAGAGCATGTGGCATGGTCACATTTCACGGTTGTGTATGTGTATGTCATGTCACATACCCCCTGAGTCCCATGTGGGACGGTATGTACATCACAGGGTGACCCATTGCCACAATAGTGATGGCCCTCCACAGTCTGTGTGCATGTTGTGTTTACAATGTCTCTGATTCCATGTGCACAATGGGAGACAGTCTCCACATCCACGTTGTTTGTGCATGGACTTTGATGTTGTGCGTGTGTGTATCACAGACGTCCATGTCTGTCCTGCAGAGGCAACAGGGACCACTACCTGTGGGGGTCATGGTTGTTTTGCTGTGGTGTATTCATGATGCACCATGTCATGCCAGTGTCCATGTGGCAATACAGGGTCCCTGGGAATCTACCTGTCAATGAGCTGTGATGCCTGGGGCACATCTGTCCTCACATGTCACTGTGGTGTGTGTTTGGAACGTGACAGCAGTACATGGGTACTGTGACACAGCCTAATGATATCCCATAGCACAACCTGGGACTTGTTGAGGACACATGTTGAACTGTGATGTTAGATGTTGTCCATTTCGGTGCCATACATGTCCTTACGGAACGGCATACACATCATGTACTTGTGTCTCGTAATGATGTATCATGTGATATTGAGTCTTGTCTATGCCACATATGTGGGGTGACTGACAATCTTTCTTTCTTCACCTATGCACTGCAGGGCACCAGCTGTCCATAGACCATTCCCTGACCTTGCAACGATGGTGGAACGTGACTGCATCCGACGGTACCGCTTCACCAGGCAGCTGATTGAGGATTTGGCAGTGCGCTTGGCCCCACATTTGCAACCTGGCCGGCCGTACCCTACAGCGCTGACCCCCAAGGTGAAGGTGATGGCAGCCCTACACTTCTTTGCCACCGGTACCTTTCAACACACTGTGGCGTCTGCTGGTGGGATGTCACAGACTATGTTCAGCCGTGTGCTACGCGATATTTTGGAGGCAATGTTGAGATGCCTGAACCAGTACATCTATTTCCCTAAACGTCAACAACTCACTGACGTCAAGAGTGACTTCTATGCCCTGGGGAGGATGCCACATGTCATTGGCTCCATTGATGGGACACATGTGGCTTTGGTACCACCACAGGCACATGAGCAGGCATACAGGAACCGTAAACATTATCACTCGATCAATGCTCTGGTGGTATGTCTTGCAGATATGAGCATCTCACATGTGTGTGCACGTTTCCCTGGTTCGGCACACGATGCCTTCGTGATGAGGAGTAGTCGCATCCCGAGGATGATGTCACAGATGCGGAACCAGCGTGCCTGGCTTGTCGGTGTGTACTGACTTTGTACCATTGTGTGTGTTCTGCTATGTTGTATTCCGCACTCTTATCCAACTCAGCTAATGTGCAATTGTTTGTCTGTAGGTGACTCCGGATACCCCAACATGCCGTGGTTGCTGACACCCCTCAGGAACCCTGTGACACCAGCCCAGATGCGCTACAATGAGGCACATGGTCGGATCAGGAGAGTGATCGAGCGGACATTTGGTCTCCTGAAGAGCCGCTTCCGCTGCCTGGACAAGACAGGAGGGGCCCTCCCATATGCCCCAGCAAAGGTGTGCAAGATTGTCATCGTCTGCTGCATGCTACACAACCTGGCAGTGCGGAAGGAGTTGCCTCTCATCCTGGATGACGATGACCAACATCCGCCACCTGTGGAGGATCCTGGCCTGGGCCACGATGCCAGTGATGATGATGATGAGGGTGATGTCCGCACACAGCTCATCACCAACTTCTTCAGCTGAATGTGAGTATCCAGAGATGTCATGTCAATGATTTGAGTTTGCATGATATGTGTTGGTGGTGCTCTGTTGCTGTTTGAGTGTGGCCATGTGCTACTTGACTGTATGCGTGCAGCGATGTGTCCTTACAGGTAGTCTGTACTCCCCAACAGTGTTGACATGCTAACTTGGTTTTGTGTAGGTATCTTGTGACATGTATTGGGCATGAGTATTGCAGTTCTGTCCTGTTCTTCAGTGCTTTTGACTGTGTGTCATGTCTGTCCTTCACAGGGTGCTTTCAGAGTTGTTTGGTCAACTCGGATCCCCCGACACCATGATTCAACTTCCAGGGTGGTAGCAGTCGTTTCCCTACAGGTGATGTGCCCCACACCCCTGGACTTTCTTTCTTCTACACTTGTTGACTGTGTGGCCACTGCCACGTGGGATTACCTAGCATCTGTAGTGGAAACAACATGTTGCAAATGTGTCATAAACCTGTGCTTCACTTTGGGATGTGCGTTGTCTGTGGTCACACATCTGACTGACATTTGCTTATTGCACCTGTGGGCTAGTTAACACAGACTCTGAATAGGTGTGGTGTCTGTGCATTCCACAATATTTCCTGGCAACATCAGTGTAGGCGATGAGTCCGATGGCCCTGGTGTGTATGTGTTGTGTAGCCCTAGTGGTGTGTCTCCCTCATATGTGTCACGTCGCCATGACTCACATGACGGTGTTGAACTTGCTGTGGCAGTTAGCATGCATGGTGTCATTTAGCAGATCATCATCTCCGTGACAATAGCAACGTTGGAATCACAACAGAGGCAAGTATGGTGTATTGGTGAGTTTATTACATACATGTGTGAGGTTAGTGCACAGGATGGTGGGTGCTGTACATTGGCATTGTGATCCAAAGTTCCCAGGTGAGTTGGAAGTCTTGGTAGCAGAAATGTCCAGAGTAAAGTCAACAGTGATCTGATACATTCGTCCAACTTGAACTCCCTATGTCATGTGGGTGAGTTATGTTGCATTCGACAGGGTGAACAGTTTGCACACAAAGGAGAATTTCCAGAACAGGTGTTGGCTTCCTGGGGGTTGTACATGGCCATCGACCTCTCAGTTTTCCTTCCTCGGACGACCCCTCTTCTTTGGGGGGACCCTCACGTGCAGGCTGCTGCGGTGCAGGGGACTCTCCGCCAGAGTCCTCCTCCCTCCCTGTGGCAGTTGCAGGTGTTGCAGCACCAGATGTTGTGGGCACACAGGGAGGTGTGGCCATGTTGGTGCTAATCTGGCGGAGGCATGTCAATATGTCCCATACCGCTGTCAGTTCTTGCAATGTGTCCCACTTGGACTCCATGCCAGACATGTGTGTCTCCACACGGGCCATGTGTGTCTCCACACGGGACATGTGTGAGTCCAAGCGGGCATGATGGGCAGCCTGCTGCTGTTGAATGTCCTTGAGGATCCCCACTACCTGGGTGACCTCTCCAGTGCTATTCTGGTACGCATCAGCAATGCGTACCAGTTGTGGGTCATCATGCAGTCCAGACCCCTCTGCAAACAGCGACCTATGTCTACCACCCCTCCCACCACCACTGGCGACACGTGCGGGACCTGCGGTGGCACGCACAGGTGTCCCTAGGCCCCCTTGGGGGTTGTTACTGGGGTCGTTGTCCGTAGCTCGACGTTGGGCCAGGGTCCCTGTGCTGTTGTCATTGGTGGTCCTTGGTCTGTCCGTGTCGGCGGGGGTGGTCTGTGTGTTGGCAGTTGTTGGAGGAGTGGGTGCAGGGGGTGCAGATGTTGGTCCTGCTGGTGCTGCATGATGACTCACGCCGGAGGGGCCAGGTGGGTCTTCGCCGTCCGAGGAGGGCAGAGGCTGTTCCACACCAGTGCGCTCAGTGTCCCCCGGTGCCTGGGACTGGGACTCCTCATCGTCTGCTGCTGTGTCCCCATCATCACCTGTTTTTGGAAGAGACACACAATGTATGTTATGTTTCTACAGGCATCAATGGTTCACACACCTGACAGTTGTGACTGTACCTCTGGATGCGGCCCTGTACATTGCATTGACCTAGGTTGTCACAGTAAGAGGTTGATATTGGTGTAGCACATTGTCCTGCAAACCTGAGGCATTTTAATGTGAATGTTGAGGTGTGTGCATGGCCAGCATTGGTTGTATTTGCTGGACATCCGGCCCTCCTTTTCCACCCAGCCCAGTTATCCCACCATGAAGCATGCCACCCTTGCAGTGGGTTCAGGTTGACTCTCAGGATGTCAGTCAGTGATGTCCTGCTGTTGGTTGGTGCCCAGGTCCCAGCAGGGCCTGGTACGCCCCACAACAGAGCACCATTGTCAGCCATCTTGTCAGTTGTTTTCCACTCCCTGTGATGTGAGCATTGTTCAGAGTGGTGTTGATGGGCCAATTGTGAGGGTGACCAATATCTGTGACTACAACTCCCATCATGCTATTGCCTACACCCCCCTTCCCAGCATGCCCATACTTCCTTCCTTTTGACTCTGCTTCCCTGTGGGGTAGTGTGCCTGTGCTGACAGGATGGCTGACAGTGTTGTCCTGGCGTTTGTTTGGCTACAAGTCCCATGTGTGTCCCTGTGCTTCACACAGCATAACCCAGTGTGGTGGTTCTTTGTGGGATATTTAATTGAAGTGTGAGGCATTGCATTCTCCCAGGTGAGTTGTGTGGAGTTTGTGTGAAGGGGGTGTGTGGGAAGAGCTGCTTGTAACTATGGTCAGGGCTGTCAGTCCTCCTTCCCACCCAGCCAGATATCCCACCCTGGAACGTGCTTCCATTGCAGGGAGTGCAATTTGGCTTTCAGGATGTCAGTCAGTGGTGTCCTGCTGTTGGTTGGTGCCCAGGTCCCAGCAGGGCCTGGTACTCCCCACAACAGAGCACCATTGTCAGCCATCTTGTAAGTTGTTTTCCACTCCCTGTGATGTGAGCATGGTTCAGAGTGGTGTTGATGGGCCAATTGTGAGGGTGACCAATGTCTGTGACTACAACTCCCATCATGCTATTGCCTACACCCCCCTTCCCAGCATGCCCATACTTCCTTCCTTTTGAGTGGACTTCACTGTGTGTGAGTGTGACAGCAATGGCAAGATGGCCGACAGTGTGGTCCTGTTGTTTGTTGGTGCACAGTTCCCAGCATGGCCTTGGGCTCCCCACAGCTGAGGCCAGTGTCAGACATCTTTGAAGTGGCTTTTCACTCCCTGTGAGGTGTGCATGCTTCAGTGCTAGCTTGCTGGGCCATGTGGGTGGGGGATGTTGAGCTGTGACTACAACTCCCATCATGCTATTGCCTACAACCCCCTTCCCAGCATGCCCATACTTCCTTCCTTTTGACTCTGCTTCCCTGTGGGGTAGTGTGCCTGTGCTGCCAGGATGGCTGACAGGGTTGTCCTGGCGTTTGTTTGGCTACAAGTCCCAAAAGTGTCCCTGTGCTTCACACAGCATAACCCAGTGTGGTGGTTCTTTGTGGGATGTTAAATTAAAGTGTGAGGCATTGCATTCTCCCAGGTGAGTTGTGTGGAGTTTGTGTTAAGGGGTGTGTGGGAAAAGCTGCTTGTAACTATGGTCAGAGCTGTCAGTCCTCCTTCCCACCCAGCCAGATATCCCACCATGGAACGTGCTTCCATTGCAGGGAGTGCAATTTGGCTTTCAGGATGTCAGTCAGTGGTGTCCTGCTGTTGGTTGGTGCACAGTTCCCAGCAGGGCCTTGTGCTCCCACAGCAGTCCCCAGTGTCCGCCATCTTGTCAGTTGTTTTCCACTCCCTGTGATGTGAGCATGGTTGAGAGTGGTGTTGATGGGCCAATTGTGAGGCTGTCCAATATCTGTGACTACAACTCCCATCATGCTATTGCCTACACTGACTTCACCAGCATACCCAGAATTCCTTCCTTTCAGTGAGCTTCCCTGTGAGGTGGTGTTCTGGTGGTGGCAACATATGTGACTGTTTGTTTGTTATATTTGTGCCACTGGCTTGCTCTATTTATTGTTAGGTTTGTACCTGTCATGACACTGTTACATATCACTATGAGATGGCAGGTATTGTGTTTCTCTGACTAACATAGTCATCTTGGTATGATTATCTTTTGGTTGCTGTGGATTTGCTAAGGGTGCATGGTTTGACTATCCCCTTGACAGTGATGTGTGTGTATTGCCACACAATATTGGGTATATTAGTTGTGTACTCACCAGGCTCTGGGATGTTTGTTAGTCCATATACGCTCACTGGTGGTAGGATGGCCCGCACCTTCTCCTCCCAGGGCCTGAGGTATAGTGGTTTGGCAGGAGGGCCACTGCTGGTGCGCTGACTCACGATGTAATCCTTCTTTAGTAGGTCCCTGACCCTCCTGCGCACATCATACCACCTGATCTGGATGTCTTCCTTTGTGCGCAAACATGGTGATTGTGCGTTGACCCTGTCGACGATCCTCTCCCACATCTTGGTTTTCTGCGACATGGGGGTCTGTTGGACCAATGTGCCAAACAAGTGTGGCTCTACCCTGAGGATCTCATCTACCAGGACTTCCAATTCACTGTCTAGGAACTTATGATTCTTCTTTGGGGGCATGGTGATGGGTGGTGGTGGTGATTGATGTGTGTGTGTGTGCAAGTGAGGGGTGTGTGTGTAGGTTTTGCTGGGTGTATGTGAGGGTGCTATTTGTTGAGGTGCTAATGGTGTGTGGCTTGTGTGATGGATGAGCTGTGAGTGTGTCTGTGGTTGCTGTGTGTTGGTGTTCTGTGCTGGCAGGTCAGTTGAATTTGCAAAGGATCATGGTAGGGATTTGTGGCCTTTATATAGGTGGAGTTGGGGGTGTGTCCTTGTTCCCTGTTTTTTCCCCCTGTATTTATTGACTTTGTCATTGCTTGTTTGGCCCTTTTTTTTGTATTTTTCCCTTTGTATTTTTTGTGCATGTAGGAGACATTCTTCTGACTGAGTAGGACGCTGCAGTTGTCTCGTGCCAGCTTCTCCGAGTCGTTCACGCTGTGTTTCTGCTAGGTTTATTGTGCGGCGTACGCGTCGGTCGCGGTGTATTGGGTTGCTTCGGCTGGGCTTTGTATGCGTGTCGTCGTGCGGCTTGGTCTCCGTGCGACTCGGTCTGGTTTTCCACGCATTGCATCGTACTGCGCGGCTCGGAGTTCGCGTGTACGTTTCGTTCGGGTTCATTCCTGGTGCGTGTCGGTCGGTTAGATTTGCGTGGTTTTCCGGCCGGATAGCTTGTTTCCGTCCGGTTCGGTCGTTCGGCTTGTGTTCCGTACGAGTCGGTCGTGATTCACATGCATTTCATCGTACTACCCAGGTCGGGCAGCGCAGGTACGTGTCGGTCGGACTTTATTCCCGTACCGAGTCGGTCGGTACGTTTTCCGGCCCGAATCGGATTCGGCCCCTTAATGTTATGAATATAAGAGTAGAAGATCAGGCAGTTGAGACTACTATCTTTAAAAGTCGAAGGGAGACTTTAAATATTTGAATAAATCAAAAAGTGCTCTGTCTTCACTGAACTGATGTTTTACATAGCCATATTGTGACACTGTAAAATGATTAAGAGTATACCATTAAGCTATAATTTTCCACCTTCACTTTAGACATGCCTCCTAATGGGTGGCTGACCTCATACATATTCCTAGTGGCTCGATTATCAGAAGTGGCATGGAACAGCAGCGGAGGTGTTTCAGCAGCTTATTACCTGAACCTTCTATATCGGTATTGATCACCAACAGTGTTCTTTATCCAAAGTGCAGAACGTCCATCAATTATGCAAACTGGGTTTGAAATCGCATACAAAGTACACTATGGTTCATAAACTCAGAGTTAGCCCAATCAAACGCCTTGCCTCTCCTGCACGCAACAATATTATAGCCGAGAGTATTGGTTGTTGACTTTCATAATCCATTGTTTCATGTATGAAAATAATATTGGAAGAAAATAACTTAGCTAGAATGAATCCTCATTGATCGACGTCGACCTGATCAGAAACATAGATGATAATGCGATCGGTTGATACTTTCGCCAGAATTCTATAGCCCACATTAAACAGAGTTATTGATTGGAAGCACCTGCAGCAGTCTTCTGTCTCATTAGGCTTAGAAAAGCTAACAATCGCCCATCAAACAGGAGGCAGGGATGTCTCTGCTGACTAACAGTGGCTCATGTGCCAGTTTAGATTTGGTGTCTGCTCAGCTGCACATGCCTTGGAAACCGCAATCTAAAAGGAGTCCTGCCATCATGCTTTATTCTTTGCTAGCTTCAAAATCACATTTGATGCATCCTGCTTAGTACAGGAAGTCTTCACCTATACAGCAGGAGAGTGGCACAACTTATTAATATTCATGTCAGCTAAAAAAAAGACCTGCTACAGCACATCTAGTCATAAATCATCGGTATATATTGTTTCTGTTGTTTTCGAGCTTGTTGAGTGAGAGAATGTCAAGACTTTTCTCTTTCCTCATAAAATAAATCACTATATTCACTATTTCCTGGTTACTGTATCTCTTTTGAAAGTATGTTGTGACAGCTACCCATTGGGCTATTTTATTTTGGGGTGGGGCGGTGCTTAATTTGAAGAAAAATAAGTGCCAGGGCACTTGTTAGTAGGCCGTTGCGCTTGCACCACCCATTGCCCCTGACAGCGCTGCCAATGTCAGTACCAACACAACTCCTGACCATCACACTCCTACTAGAGTGACAATTGAGACTATTACAGGCCCCCAATGCTATAAGAATGGCTTGTGCAACAGGCATTAGCCATTATTGTCAAGGTATATTGAATCAATAAACAACTGTGATTGTACTCATCCCTAAATTAGACATAAAGCACCACCATGTGGGCAACTGTCATAAATGCTGGTGCCAAGCACCGGAAACCACCGGCTCAAATTAAGCACTGGGTGAGTGTAACTATCACCATCTCAGTCTTCTGCAAGATCTTCCCAAGTGCAAGTAATTCATCTTGCTCCTGTGTGGGCATTGTGTTAGCCAAGGTTTTAAATTGAGATGAGCTCTGAGAATCTTACGTATGTTACTCCTCCTTTCCAGAAGACTGCTGAGTGAGCAGAGTGCCCTGATGCTTATAAAATGATTTAAACAATACTGTGCCTTAAAGTGGTTAACAATGAATTCTAAACAAAATATTTAAAAAACCTTTATCCTTGGCACCAAGATCTCCGCGAGATCTTCATTTAGCATTAATTGTCAGCAGCTGGTGCTTTGAACTGAATATGTGGGTGTTAGATTTGCTTAGGCAGTTAGAGAACGGCGTCAAATGTGTGGTTCAGCTATACCGCAGAGACTGGCTCCTTTAGCAGGAAACTTGACTGCATAAAGCTATGAAACTCATAATTGAAAACCATCGTGCAAGGTCCGTTGTGGTGTCCGCATATGGAGCAGAATTTTTGGTTTACACTAAACCTAGTCTTGTGAGCACACATGAACCATTTTGTTAAATGGATGAATCAATAAATAGGTGACTCTCTTAATGGCATCTACGTCTATGAATTTGGCACCTTAACTTCATACCAGCATTGTTAAAAATTTTGTAATGACAGCACAAGATGAATGAATACAGTCAATCTTGAAACGCGTTTCTTCAAACTCAGGACATACAAAAGCAGGACCTAACTTACAGAAAGTAAAAATAAATGAATCACTACCCAGCTTCAATCAGTATAAGGAAAAAAAATACCTGTCCTCCAACTTATGAAGAGAGAGTACCCTGCCGCAATCACTGGGCTCCCAGGTGTGGAAGGGCCTCACAGACGCAGGCCTCAGATGGTACAGCTTCCCCTCAGGCTAGATAATTTTAGTCACCTGAGGTGTTTCTTAGCTCTGATTTTTGCTCAATAATGCATAGCGCGCAAGTGCTGTGGGGAATAAGAGACGACGGTGCAACAGAGAGCGTCCCCGGGAGGATGAGAGAGATACGTCGTCCAAGGTCTCGCTCAGTGCTTACAAAGCCGCGCTTTAATGTCTGTCATGTGATAAGTGTTCCAGATAGACAGAGGCATCTGACTGAGCTCAGAGCGATTTAATGAGATGCCGTGCAAGCCTGTCTCACTCCACTCTGACACCCTCACTCAGAATCCACTGAGTTACTATACCTCACACACACAGCGGTAAAGCTTGGTCAGTAAGATTCTGGGGATGTGAAGCTCAAATTTTCCAATTTAAAAAAGCAGTGGGATGCAGTGTGGAGGGGTGAAATGACCACGGTTGGGGATGGTCTGTGGGTCAATACAGATTTGCATTAGATGGACCTTTGTCTAGAGTGACACAGTGGACAAAAAAACGATGGATTAGAATGCTACTTCAGCAATTGACACTGGTTAGTGTGAGAAGTTGGCCTGGTATATGCTGTTCACTAATTAAAGTGGACACCTTGCACCAGGGCAAATCGACTCTTATGGTAGATAGGTTTAAGACAACCTTTTAAAGAAAGCTATCCTAGTGGTAGCTTTGGAGAGCAGCCTTCAGGCTAAGTCTCGGAGGAATGTAAAGCAGCTTGTTTTACCATATAATCTCTTGAATCACCAAATGAAAAGACACCACACAGGTATATATATCAAATATATATGTATTTATTTCTAAATAACTCTCTACTAATCTCTTTATGAGATTAGAAGACAAACATATGCACAAATCAACGTTTCACAATAAGTTAAGCACAAAATATGGCTGGGGCCCTAGGGGCGTACCAGACCATATACTAAGTAAGAGACTTAGGGACAACGACTTGCAGGGAGACAAGGCCTAGGGCCTTCAGAAGTGCTGGGGCCTCACGAAACCACCCAAGGCAGGTAAGTAAAGGGCCCACGGGGGACGCGTGCAGTGTAGATACACAGGCGCGGATCGCCGTTGACTTCAATGGGGCAAGTCGAGGTTGGGAATAAAGAGTTTTAGGATACTTCTGTAGAACCTACAAGCAAGTCACTTACAGGGTAAGTCATTCTAGGGCCCACACCCACAGGAGCACCGTAGTGCTGGAGTTACCTCACCCAGGGAAGCCGGGTGCACAGGTGTCCTTTGGTGTCGGGTCGCGGCGTCGTTTTCAATGGCGAACAAAGAAGACTTGCTGCTTGCGGGAGCTGAAGAAGTGTCCGGTGGAATCCAAGCCTGGATTCTGAAGAAGGATGACCTGAAAGCAGAGGGGACAGTGTTCAAAGTCACTTGGCAGTGACTCGGGGCAAGGAAGATGGATGCCCACCGTCGTCGAGTGATTCAGGTCGGTTGCGGGTGCCTTGACTCTTCAGCCACGTGGTCCAGGAGGCGTCGACGATGACCAGGAGCTGGATTCGGTGTGTCCCTTGACGTCTGCAGCTGACTGCGGTGTCGGCAACTCGATCGGAGCCAACAAGCCTTGGCAGCCGCAAGTCTTGGGGAGATGAAGAAAAGTCGATGGCGCAGACCAGCAAGGTCTGTGGAACTCACCCAGCGAGGGTAAGTCAGGGCAGGCCTGGAGCAACCAGGGGAGCCCTTTGGTTTCTTTAAGAAGTCTTCTGGGGACCCACAAGCCAGCGGGCAAGGGATTGCAAAGACACCTCGGGCGGAATCCCTCAACAGGGGCCCACGGTCACTCGGGACGGTGTAGGCCTTTGATCTTCGGAAGGATTCCTGCTGGAGGTCGGGACCACACGTGGTCCAAAGCACAGGTTCGTAGAACATTGTGAAGGGGTTGCACTCGACAATAGTGCACGGTACCCAGGGGTCGCGGTTCCTCATTACTCGTGGGGTCCACTTGCCTCAGCTTCGCTGGGGACTCACGATGGCCTGGGAGAGGTCAGGAAATCTACTTCCTGGGCTGCAGGGACTTCGGACTCCGGCGGGAGCGGCGTAGTTTGCGACCGTCGTTGTCGTTTTTGGTGCCTGCCAAGCAGGGAGTCACTCCTTGACTCCAAGGGAGATTCTTCTGTCTTCCAAAGGTAGTGGAACGTCGAAGGGCCAGGATTCTTCTGTAGAGCGTCGTCCAGGGGTTATCTGCTTTGCAATGGCAAGGTTCCCCCTCTTATACTAAAAAGAGGGGATGGACTAGCTCTATGACCCCACCTATGGGAGGGTCAAGGGAGGGGGTGGCTACACCCACTTCCCTTTGTCCAGTTTCACGCCAGAGCAGGGGCAGGTAGCCCCTGAGCTGGTTTGAACTGGCATATGCACAGAGGAGCCTTTTGCTCCCCCAGTGCAGGACTTCAAAGCACTCTAAGAGTGCACCCACCCAGCCCCAATACACATTATCCTGTCTGGGGAGGTGGTCACACCTCCCTGAAACAGGAAACCTATTGTCCAGGCCTCCCCTGCCGGAGTTTCGTCCAGCAGCAGGAGGCCAGACTTGTGTCTGTGGCAGCAGCATCCATTTTGTGATGCCAGGGCTTCAGAAAGAAGTTACCGGGTAAGCCAGAGTTAACATGTCTTTCCCTCTAGAAGGGTGGAATGCTACCCCCGCCGCCAGGATTGGCGGGGGGTAGTATTCCAAGATGTTTGACACCAAACACGACATGTTTAGGTGCAGCCATTCCAAAGTTAGCATTTTACCGCGAGGATATAATGCGCTTAAGAGTATATGGTCAGGCTGCACTACAAACAGCATCAGAGATGGTCTCCGAACGCTGCAGAGGGGCCCTGCTCATGCAGGGGCACCCTCTCACATAGGAACCATGCACTCTGCCTTTAGGATTGATAAGGCCTGCCTTAGGAGTGACTTATAGGTTTATATGTGTGTATGTATTTAGTGATATAGGTAACCTATATCACAGTAAGGAGTGCATGCACCACCCTACCCAGGCTGCAGTAGCAGACCTGTGGTGTCAGTTTGGATGGCCTTCCAGGGGTGGCATAATACATGCTGCAGCCCCTGGTAGGCCTCTGAGGTACCTATGCCCTTGGTACATAGTATACCATATACTAGGGACTTATAAGGGCACTCCAGATTCCAATCAGAGATGTGCCTAAGGCACATGGAAACCTTTTACAGAGAAAGCAGATAGACTGGGGCCCTGAATAGCAGGATCCCAGTCCAACTAAGTCATAAACCAGCAAAACACCATAAAAAAAGTGGGGGCAACCATATAGTCAGATTCCACCTTCCTACATAACCCCCCCAAACGAAAGGAGATAAGGCTAACCTTGGCCAGTTGAGCCTTCATTGACTAAGTGGTCATATAAGGAAGCACCTGCACTAGCATGGTTGCCCCCTGTCTTATGGTCCACTAAGCAATCCCTCACCCTAAGGGTATGAGAGGGTCTCCACCATGGGGAATCACTACCTGTGGTGTGCTTAGGTAAAGTACAAGGCTGGTGAGGTGTCTGAGTAGGGAAGTGAGGCCCTAGGAATGTTGGCCTCAGCTTCCTCAGATCACTGGTCACCATGTATGCCTGTCTTTCCATGACTGAGTTGCACTTTGCTCTAAGGGTCAACCTTTGGCTGCCTACAGCTGTGGGTTGGGTCCCTTTGGATGGACTACTGGAGGGACATGGCAGGTTTGGAACCTTCTGGTCCCAGGTTTGCCCTTGCCTACCAGAGTCCTTCTGGGGAGGTCCCTACATAAAGGTATGGGGGATCCCTCAGTGTGTAGAGGAATTTTCACCTGGCTAGGGCTACTAGACTGGGTGCCCCTAATCTGCTGATGGGGGGCTTCCTCTGGACAGGGGGCCCTGGGGGGTCCACTGACCTCCCTGACCTCTGCAGCCCTGGGCTGACTGAGGCAGGGTAGAGAGGGGCAGGTTACCTGCTCCAGCCGGGGTACCACCTTGGAAGGGTCCTCTGCCATCAGGGGTGTGGCCAGGCCAGGCCTGACTACCTCTGTGGCAGTTCCTTCACTAGGGGTAGGGTCAGTTCCCTGAGGAGGCTGACCCTTACCTACTGTCTGGGGGAAGAAGACTTTTCTTCAACCCTTGTGCTCTCTTTTGGGGGAGAGTGGGCCATTCTTTCAGGCTCCATCTCTCCAAATTCTTGGGCTGGGGCTGTGGCCATCACAGCCCCACTAACCTTACAGGGACGCCCAACATCCTAAGATGGGTTTGGTGTTCCACTTCAGCCCAGGCTGAAATTTCCAGATCATTGCCCATCAGGCAATCTACAGGTAGGGTTGGGGACACTGCCACTCTTTTTGGGCCTGTGACCCCCTCCCAGCTGAGATTGACTATGGCCATGGGGTGATCTGTTCTGACACCATCAATGTTGGTCACCTGGTATTTAAACTCAGGTAAAAGCTGGTGAGGGGGGACTAGTTTCCCTGCCACCATGGTGACACTAGCCCCTGTGTCCCTAAATGCCACAGCTTTCTGACCATTAATTATTGGCTCCAATCTGTACCTGCCCAATGCTATGGGACCCATGGTAAAGGTGGCAAATCCTATACCACCATCAGAGTCAGAAGAGTCTGTTGAGGGGTCCCTGTCTAAACTAGGGCCCACCTCTGTTCCTCTTGCAAAAGCACCTAACTTTTTGGGTGCACTACTCCCAACTGGAGGATTACTACTGGTAGTACCAGGAGGGGTGGTAGTAGTTGTGGGAGGAACATTTTCTTTATTGCCAATCCTGGGGCAACTGGGATCAGTTTTCCAGTGCCCAGGCTTTTTACAGACATGGCAATAGGGTTTCTTTTCAGGAGAGGAAGGAGTTTGGGATTCACCCCCAGAAGAGGAATTTTGGGGCCCTGTAGGGGACTTATCCTTAGATTTATCCCCACCTTTCTCTTGGGACTTAGTAGAATCTTTCTTCTGGTCACCACCCTGATTTCTAGTTTTTACTCTGGTTCTGACCCACTTGTCTGCCTTCTTTCCCAATTCTTGGGGAGAGGTCAGATCAGAGTCCACCAGATACTGGTGCAAAAGCTGGTTTTGACAATTATTAAGGATCTGCTCCCTCATAATCAAATTGTACAATCCTAAAAAGTCCTGCACTTTGTTGGCATGTATCCAACCTTCCAGAGCCTTTGTAGCACAATCTACAAAATCAACCCAGTCTTGAGTCTGAGCTTTTTGGGTGTCTCTGAACTTCAACCTATACTGTTCAGTGGTTAGGCCAAACCCATCTATCAGAGCACTCTTCAAGACTGTGTAATTGTCAGCATCCTCTTCTCTTACAGTGAGGAGCTTGTCTCTACCTTTGTCTGCAAAGGAGAGCCACAAGATTGCTGCCCACTGCCTCTGGGGGACCTTCTGAACTTTACAGGCCCTCTCCAGTGCAGTTATCCATTTGTGGATGTCATCCCCACTCTGGTAGGGAGGGACAATCTTGTTTAGGTTTCTATGGTCATAAGACCTGTCCCTATCTCTAGGGATATTGCTGCCACCATGGGACTCTAGTCCCAACTTTCTTCTCTCCCTGAGGAGATCTAGGGATTCCCTATCTAAAGCCAGTTGTTTTTTTCTGATTTCCAGCTGAGTTTCCTCATACCGGACCAGCCTGGCTCTCCTCTCATGAGAGGATTCCCTCCTGTGAGAGGAGACAGAGCTCCCTATAGAGGTGCCAGAGTAGTTAGACTCCTGAGAAGGAGATCTAGACTTCCTGGGCACACTCTTAATCCTTCCTGGGGGGACAAAGAGGGCATCATTTTGATCATCCTCATCATCATCCACAGGAGGGTTTGGGTTTTCCAGGTCAGGGTCATTGTCACCCTCCTGGCCAGTTTCAGAGGGGGGCTGGGGGTATTGGTACCCCTGGCCTCCTCCTCTTCTTCTGCCCCACCCTCAGCTCCTACCCCTTCAGTCCCTACAGGCTTACTAAGGTCATAAGCCACCAACAACTCCTTGAGGTGTTGGGTGGTGGGGCTTTGGCCTGTCCTTATTTTTCTCAAGTTGCATAAAGCTCTCAATTCCAAGAATGGGAGTGTATCATACTTGGAGGGTGGAAGCTCAATGGCTTCCTGCAAGGATTCTTTGGATCCTCCCTTAAAGACATTCTAGTGTTGTGCAGTGTTGTACTACCTACACTAGTTTGTGGCCTACTGATCCTAGCTTGAGCTGTGGAAAGGGTGTGCTATCCCTTGGCACCCAGCTCTAAGTTCAGTAGAACTTATTGATACTAAGCTTGACTTTATATGTACCTTGAGTACCTATAATGGTTTTCAGTTAGTAATTCAAATAGAGATTTTCTGGTAAAACAATGGCAAGCTGGAATCCCACACGCTGCCCACCAATGTGAGAAGTTGGCCTGGTATATGCTGTTCACTAATTAAAGTGGACACCTTGCACCAGGGCAAATCGACTCTTATGGTAGATAGGTTTAAGACAACCTTTTAAAGAAAGCTATCCTAGTGGTAGCTTTGGAGAGCAGCCTTCAGGCTAAGTCTCGGAGGAATGTAAAGCAGCTTGTTTTACCATATAATCTCTTGAATCACCAAATGAAAAGACACCACACAGGTATATATATCAAATATATATGTATTTATTTCTAAATAACTCTCTACTAATCTCTTTATGAGATTAGAAGACAAACATATGCACAAATCAACGTTTCACAATAAGTTAAGCACAAAATATGGCTGGGGCCCTAGGGGCGTACCAGACCATATACTAAGTAAGAGACTTAGGGACAACGACTTGCAGGGAGACAAGGCCTAGGGCCTTCAGAAGTGCTGGGGCCTCACGAAACCACCCAAGGCAGGTAAGTAAAGGGCCCACGGGGGACGCGTGCAGTGTAGATACACAGGCGCGGATCGCCGTTGACTTCAATGGGGCAAGTCGCGGTTGGGAATAAGAGTTTTAGGATACTTCTGTAGAACCTACAAGCAAGTCACTTACAGGGTAAGTCGTTCTAGGGCCCACACCCACAGGAGCACCGTAGTGCTGGAGTTACCTCACCCAGGGAAGCCGGGTGCACAGGTGTCCTTTGGTGTCGGGTCGCGGCGTCGTTTTCAATGGCGAACAAAGAAGACTTGCTGCTTGCGGGAGCTGAAGAAGTGTCCGGTGGAATCCAAGCCTGGATTCTGAAGAAGGATGACCTGAAAGCAGAGGGGACAGTGTTCAAAGTCACTTGGCAGTGACTCGGGGCAAGGAAGATGGATGCCCACCGTCGTCCAGTGATTCAGGTCGGTTGCGGGTGCCTTGACTCTTCAGCCACGTGGTCCAGGAGGCGTCGACGATGACCAGGAGCTGGATTCGGTGTGTCCCTCGACGTCTGCAGCTGACCACGGTGTCGGCAACTCGATCAGAGCCAACAAGCCTTGGCAGCCGCAGAGTCTCGGGGAGATGAAGAAAAGTCGATGGCGCAGACCAGCAAGGTCTGTGGAACTCACCCAGCGAGGGTAAGTCAGGGCAGGCCTGGAGCAACCAGGGGAGCCCTTTGGTTTCTTTAAGAAGTCTTCTGGGGACCCACAAGCCAGCGGGCAAGGGATCGCGAAGACACCTCGGGCGGAATCACTCAACAGGGGCCCACGGTCACTCGGGACGGTGTAGGCCTTTGATCTTCGGAAGGATTCCTGCTGGAGGTCGGGACCACACGTGGTCCAAAGCACAGGTTCATAGAACGTTGTGAAGGGGTTGCACTCGACAATAGTGCATGGTACCCAGGGGTCGCGGTTCCTTATTACTCGTGGGGTCCACTTGCCTCAGCTTCGCTGGGGACTCACGATGGCCTGGGAGAGGTCAGGAAATCCACTTCCTGGGCTGCAGGGACTTCGGACTCCGGCGGGAGCGGCGTAGTTTGCGACCGTCGTTGTCGTTTTTGGTGCCTGCCAAGCAGGGGAGTCACTCCTTGACTCCAAGGGAGATTCTTCTGTCTTCCAAAGGTAGTGGAACGTCGAAGGGCCAGGATTCTTCTGTAGAGCGTCGTCCAGGGGTTATCTGCTTTGCAATGGCAAGGTTCCCCCTCTTATACTAAAAAGAGGGGATGGACTAGCTCTATGACCCCACCTATGGGAGGGTCAAGGGAGGGGTGGCTACACCCACTTCCCTTTGTCCAGTTTCGCGCCAGAGCAGGGGCAGGTAGCCCCTGAGCTGGTTTGAACTGGCATATGCACAGAGGAGCCTTTTGCTCCCCCAGTGCAGGACTTCAAAGCACTCTAAGAGTGCACCCACCCAGCCCCAATACACATTATCCTGTCTGGGGAGGTGGTCACACCTCCCTGAAACAGGAAACCTATTGTCCAGGCCTCCCCTGCCGGAGTTTCGTCCAGCAGCAGGAGGCCAGACTTGTGTCTGTGGCAGCAGCATCCATTTTGTGATGCCAGGGCTTCAGAAAGAAGTTACCGGGTAAGCCAGAGTTAACATGTCTTTCCCTCTAGAAGGGTGGAATGCTACCCCCGCCGCCAGGATTGGCGGGGGGTAGTATTCCAAGATGTTTGACACCAAACACGACATGTTTAGGTGCAGCCATTCCAAAGTTAGCATTTTACCGCGAGGATATAATGCGCTTAAGAGTATATGGTCAGGCTGCACTACAAACAGCATCAGAGATGGTCTCCGAACGCTGCAGAGGGGCCCTGCTCATGCAGGGGCACCCTCTCACATAGGAACCATGCACTCTGCCTTTAGGATTGATAAGGCCTGCCTTAGGAGTGACTTATAGGTTTATATGTGTGTATGTATTTAGTGATATAGGTAACCTATATCACAGTAAGGAGTGCATGCACCACCCTACCCAGGCTGCAGTAGCAGACCTGTGGTGTCAGTTTGGATGGCCTTCCAGGGGTGGCATAATACATGCTGCAGCCCCTGGTAGGCCTCTGAGGTACCTATGCCCTTGGTACATAGTATACCATATACTAGGGACTTATAAGGGCACTCCAGATTCCAATCAGAGATGTGCCTAAGGCACATGGAAACCTTTTTACAGAGAAAGCAGATAGACTGGGGCCCTGAATAGCAGGATCCCAGTCCAACTAAGTCATAAACCAGCAAAACACCATAAAAAAAAGTGGGGGCAACCATATAGTCAGATTCCACCTTCCTACAGTTAGCCTATTTGCAAGCATTCATCTTATCGCCTTTTGGCTGTTTGATTTCCAGTAGAATGCCTGGAAACTTGAGACTGTCACAGTTTTTGAAGCTTACTTCTGCCAATGTTTGTGAATTTCAAAAAGTAAATTTACACCCAATCAAGGAGTACTTCTATGGGTGCAGAGTTACTACTTATTTGGTAAAATGGCCACTATATATATATTTAATAGCCTCATCCAAAAAAGTAACAGTTTTAAACCTCTTAGTAAAATGAGAATGGCGAGACCAACCAGTACAAACATAGCAGACCCGACCCAGGGCTCAAAGACAGAACTACCAAACCAAGAATGCATCTGAGGGGTGTCATGCCCCAAACACCCCAGTTGAAGTTACTCCCCTCCCAGTCTCACCTGGGCCTGATAGTTCTCACTGGGAACTCATGACTGTAGTCATGCATAACACAATGGCCTGAAGTCCCTGCCTGGGATCACTTATTTTAAATGTATTTTCACTGCATGCACTCTTCTTCTACGCTGCTACAAGAAACCTTTATGGTAGAGTTGTAAAATCTGTGCATGTGGGCAGGGCTTCATGTTTCTAGTACTTGCCTTTTACAGTTCAGTTTATCGATTGACTAACGACCCATGCACTAAGCCCGCGTCACAAATAGAGGAGGTGCGCAGGCAAATTAATAGGATGAGCTGAGCCAGAGCCAAGCCATGGCTTGCATGAGCTGAACCATGAAAATGTTTGGCCGAGCCATGAAAGCATGCAACAAACATAATGTAAAATATGGTTCAATCGCTCCAAAATTTTAAAAAATGTATTTCTTTAAAAGCGTGCATCCGGAATTCAAGTATTTAAAAGTGCTCTCCTATGTGATAATGAAGAAAAAGGAGGCTCTGTGAAATAAGGTATGTGCCTACCATCACACAATTTGGCCAAGCAGGGAAGCTGATATTGATTCCAGGTTATCTGGTTTTGCATTTTGAAATTCAGCCACCAGATGGCCATCTCTTTTTTTTCTCTCCCGTTTACATTAAAGGTCACTGTTTTGGCGTTTTTATTCTTAGCTTATGAGGAAGAAAAACGGACATAGCAGACCGGACTCAGGAACCCCAGACCCAACTACGAAGTCAAGAATTTATTTTTTGGGTGGTGTTCTCACCCCATACTACGCGCCTGCACTCACACTATGTCAACAATACGATTCCAAACACTCAGAAAACGCTTTAGGTCTCTTAGGAATCAGGGGAGCCAGACTGGTTTTTTATCTCTTCAGGCATTTCTCTGGTGACCAGGAGCATTTGGAGGCTGTTTTTTAAGCCCAGGGGCGGGCTTCTGTCACTTTATTGCAGCAGGCACAGTGGAGTGCATAAGCAAAGAGAGAGAGAGAAGTAAAAGAGAGAAATGGGAGAGATCAGATAGAGGAGAAAGAAGGAGAGCGAGGCAGAAACTAACTGGATGGAAAGAGAAAATGGAGGGGGGGGGGAGTGAGGGGACTAGTTTGCATATTTTTACCAGGGCTTTTTCTAGTTACCTGCCCATTTCTGCTTAGGAGCTAAGGAAAGTGCTGTGTAAATACAAAGCAATTCTGCAGTGGTTTCTTTACCAGGAGTACAAGTTAGTGTGTTAAAAGCCCCAAAAGTTGAGTTGTTTATGGACTGGCACTGGGCATAAAGCAGTAGCGCCGAATATCTCGATATCAACGCAGTGCTGCAGCAATAACCTCTCTGTGAGAACCCCCAGAGGTGCTTGAAATAGCCACAATCGCGCTGAACTATTGGGATCGCTGTTGCCACACATTTCTTTAATGCAACCTCGTCCCTATACTTACTGGAAAAAAATTGTTTCTGAAGGGCAGCAGGCGCCTGCAGGTGCAGCTCGTGAATTCCCTGCAAAGCTTTTGCTCGGATGAGAAAACGGCCACCAGAGTATTATGCTTCTCAGAGACACATTGCTTCTTCTGCAGACTTCTCAGGTGGAGTGGGGCTGAAGGATGTACCTGTCCTGGGGTTGAGGTCCAGGGGGCTCTCCCTATCCTGGTCGATACCGCTTGCTAGCAAGCCTCTTTATTCTAGCCAAGTGCCAAAGTGTGATCATTGGCGTTCTGAAGCGCACATCTGTGTTAGAAAGGCCATCTTTACCACCTCTCCCGTTACTCTGAAAGGCCTTGGAATGCTTCAAAGAATGATCTCTCCATTTCAAATATTGTGACTGCTTGTTTTCACATGGAAAATCAAGATATGCTGCAGAAAGCCCCATGTCGTGTGTGACTCCTTAATCCGGGTCTGGGGGCAACTAGGCAGAACTGACGTGCATTAAAAGATCTGTAGCTAGAATGGGGAGTTGTGTCACGTACAGTGTGACTGGAATGTCAGGTGGCGCCACAGGTAAAAGTGACTCAAATGCAGGGAATTCCACAGGTCATTGTAGCTCGGATGGCAGGCAGCGCCACAAGTAAATATGACTCGAATGGCAAGAGGTGTCACAGGTCAAAGTGACTCGATTGGAAAAGGTGTCAAAGGCCAATGTGACCCAACTGGCAGAGAATTTCACTGATCAAGGTAACTCACATGGCAGGAGCTGCCAAAAGTCAATGTTTCTCGAATGGCAGGTGGTGCCACAGGTGAATGTGGCTCGAATGGCAGGCAGCGAGTGTCACTGGTCAACGTGATGCGAATGGCATGGAGTGCCACAGGTCAATATAACTCATTTGGCAGGGCATTCCATGGGCGGCTATGACTCGAAGGGCAGGCTGTGCCACAATTTAATGAGATTTGAAGAGCAGATTGGGCCACAGGTCAGTGCGATTTGAATGGAAGAGGTGCCATCGGTCATTATGACTCGAGAAGATGGCTGGGCCACAGGTCAATGTCATTCGAATGGCAAATAATGTCACAGGGAAATGTGACTCGAATAATAGGAATTCCGTATGTCAATGTGTCTCGAGTGGAAGACGGTGCCATGGGCCAATGTGAATTGAATGGTAGGCGGTGCCAAAAGTCAATGTGAATCGAGCTGCAATAAAAAGCCAATGGCCAATGTGTCTCTATTGGCACGCGGTGTGAGAGGTGAATGTCACTCGAATGACAGGCGGTGCCACAGGTCACTGTGACACGAATGGCAGGGAGTGCCAGAGGCCAGTGTGACTTGACTAGCAGGCTGTGCCACAGCTCAAGGTGTCTCGAATAGCAGGGTGTCACGGATCAATGTCAATTGAATCACTCTAGGTGCCACAGGACAATGTGGCTGGAATGGCATGAAGGGCCAGAGTTAAGTGTGCACAGGATGACAGGATGGAAGGGAAGGGAGTGACACAGGCCATTGTGACTCGAGGAGCAGACCATGCCACAGTTCAATGTGATTGGAATGGCAGGAGATGCCACAGGTCACCGTGGCTCGTACAGCAGGCGGTGCTGCTGGTCTATGTGATGCGAAGGGCAGGCAGTGCCACAGGTCAGTATAACTCATGTGGTAGGTGTTGCCACAGGTCAGTATGACTCGAATGGCAGGGCATTCCACAGGCCGATGTGTCTCGAATGGCAGCGTGTGACTCAAATGGAAGGGAAGGCCTCAGGTCATTATGACTCGAAGAGCAGGCCGTGCCATGGGTCAATGTGACTCGAATGACAGGCAATGTCACAGTTCAATGTGACTGCAATGGGGAAGAGGTGTCACAGGTCAATGTGACTCGAATGATGGGCTGTGCCACAGTTCAGTGTGACTTGAATGACTTGGGGAGTGCCACAGGATAGGGTGACTTGAATAGCAGGAGGTGGCACATGTCAACATGCCTTGCATGGCAGAAGTCAGTGTCACAGATCAATGTGACTCAAATGGCATATCTTGATGCCACAGGTCAATGTGACTTGAGTGATAGGGAGTGCCACAGGTCAATGTGACTTGAGTGATAGGGAGTGCCACGGGTCAGTGTGACTTGAATGATAGGGAGTGCCACGGGTCAGTGTGACTTGAATGATAGGGAGTGCCACGGGTCAGTGTGACTTGAATGATAGGGAGTGCCATAGGTCAGTGTGACTTGAATGATAGGGAGTGCCACAGGTCAGTGTGACTTGAATGATAGGGAGTGCCACGGGTGAGTGTGACTTGAATGATATGGAGTGCCACAGGTCAGTGTGACTTGAATGCTAGGGAGTGCTATAGGTCAGCGTGGCTTGAATGATAGGGAGTGCCACAGGTCATTGTGACTTGAATGATAAAGAGTGCCACAGGTCAGTGTGACTTGAATGATAGGGAGTGCCACAGGTCAGTGTGACTTGAATGCTAGGGAGTGCTATAGGTCAGCGTGACTTGAATGATAGGGAGTGCCACAGGTCATTGTGACTTGAATGATAGGGAGTGCCACAGGTCAGTGTGACTTGAATGATAGGGAGTGCCACAGGTCAGTGTGACTTGAATGATAGGGAGTGCCACGGGTCAGTGTGACTTGAATGATAGGGAGTGCCACGGGTCAGTGTGACTTGAATGATAGGGAGTGCCATAGGTCAGTGTGACTTGAATGATAGGGAGTGCCACAGGTCAGTGTGACTTGAATAATAGGGAGTGCCACGGGTCAGTGTGACTTGAATGAAAAGGAGTGTCACAGGTCAGTGTGACTTGAATGCTAGGGAGTGCTATAGGTCAGCGTGACTTGAGTGATAGGGAGTGCCACAGGTCATTGTGACTTGAATGATAGAGAGTGCCACAGGTCAGTGTGACTTGAATGATAGGGAGTGCCACAGGTCAGTGTGACTTGAATGCTAGGAAGTGCTATAGGTCAGCGTGACTTGAATGATAGGGAGTGCCACAGGTCATTGTGACTTGAATGATAGGGAGTGCCACAGGTCAGTGCGACTTGAATGATAGGGAGTGCGGCAGGTCAGTGTAACTCGAATAACAGAAGGTGGCACATGTCAACATGCCTTGCATGGCAGAAGTCAGTGTCACAGATCAATGTGACTCAGATGGCATATCTTGATGCCACAGGTCAGTATGACTTGAATGATAGGGAGTGCCATGGGTCAGTGTGACTTGAATGATAGGGAGTGCCACAGGTCAGCATGACTGAAATAACGGGCCGTGCCATAGGTCAATGTCACTTGAATGGCAGGCAATGTCAGAGTTCAATGTGACTGGAATGACAAGAGGGGTCCCAGGTCATTGTGACACTAATGATAAGCCATGCCATAGGTCAATGTCACTTGAATGGCAGGCGTTCCACAGGACAACATGATTTTGAATGACCAGCGGTGACATTGGTCATTGTGACTGGAATGGCAGGAAATTTCCCAAGTGAATGTGAATCGAATGCCAGACAGTGAGTGCCACAGGTTAATGTGAGTTGAATGACTGGCAGTGCCACAGGTTAGTGTGACTCGATTAGCAGGAGTTGGCGCATGTCAATATGCCTTGCATGGCAGAAGGCGGTGTCACAGATCAATGTGACTCAAATGGCATACCTTGGTATCACGGGTAAATGTGACTTGAATAGCAGGGAATCCCACAGGTCAATGTTCTCGAATGGCAGGTGGTGCCACAAATCAGTGTGACTCGCATTGCAGGAGCTGCCTCAGGTCAATGTGACTCCAGTGGCAGCCAGTGCCACAAATTTGCATTGAAGTCCATTGGTATAACTGGAAAGGCAGGATGTGCAACAGGTGACTCGAATGTTAGGGGTGCCAAATGTTGGTACTGAAGTGCTTTAGAAGCAATGAGACTTAAGTGGGGGTGCATGCCCAGAATCAGAACTGAGGTGCATTTTCAGAACTGTTATTCCAAGAGCAGGCATGCCATGGGTTTTGGTTTTGGTACACTGGCAGAACTGTTACTAGAATTCAGGGGTGTTGTATTTCATGATAGGATATGTTTATGATGCCGTAGTGCATGTTTTCTCTCTTCTGTCCCTTTTCCCCCTTGTCCTGAGCTTACTTAGTTCTTCCTAGAACGTTCACTTCTGGAGATTCCAAGAGAAACGTTGATGTATTTTCTGTGAGATGCTGACCAAGTTCAAGTTCAAGAATATCTTCATTCGACCATGTACTCAACCTAAAAGCACATAAGAAAAAATTCCAAATTCATAATCAGTTATAAAAGAAAACGACAGGTACAGTCATTTGCAAAAAAAATGTTTTCTAAAAATCTAAAATCACAATAACAATGCTTACATCGCATAAGATTTTCTAATTTTCATAGCAGCTACAATATAACTAAGCGTTGCGTGGCAGATTTCTGTGGTGGTCAGTGATTGTAAAGATCTTAATCCCTCTTTGTATAAGGTAAAGTGACTGTGCAAAAGAACTGGTGACCAATAAAGAGACGCAATAAGGCTGCTCCTTCACATGCTGATCCTTCGGCTCATTATTGTTGTATTTGACACCTTTTGGCGACGAGTGAAAGGATCAGATGTGGCTGCTGCCATCGTTATCTGGTCGGGAGCCCAGCTGCCGTGTTCCAGTGCCAATTGCCTCCACATGACTAGTATCTTCTGTGGTGAGACCCTCCTTCCTTTGTCTCTGCCCATGATCAGTGCGGAAGTGTTATATCTTTAAGAAGGTATGAATTGCACGCTCTTTGGAAGTAGTATTGTACTGGCCATCCTAAGAGCATTAGTGCGATGCATTCACCACAGGATTCTGAAATCCAAGCCTCGCTTTGGATTTGCGGCACCCATTTTGTGTTGCATCGAAGGTAAGCAAGTAATGCGTTTCAGCTAGAATGCAGTCATTTTTAAAGACGCATTAAGAAGTTTTTTTTTTATATAGACGCATTGAGCTGAAAAATAATTGTTTCCAGCCTATGAGACTGTTAATCTTGGTATACCAGCAATTTATAGATGTGGGGAGTAAAAGACTGTTAATCTTGGTGTACCAGTAGTTTAACACATAGGGCCTCGTTACGATGTCAGGGAGAAGGCCATCCGATATCTCGTCGGTGGCAGTCCGCCCGACATCTGAGGCATCTGTCTGACTGCGTATTACGATACAGGCGGTCCGATTGATGCCTGTGGGGGGAATCTGCTCCACCTCCAACAGGCTCAAGGAGCCCGTAGGGGTGGCGGGTGGATCGTAATCCCCAAAATGGAGGCGGTGCCTGCTCAGACACTGCCATGGGGATTGCGATGCGCCTTTCCGACAGCCTTTTTTATGTTGGTTCTTCCGCCATGAAAAGGCTTGCGGAAAGGGTCTTTTGGGGTCCCTAGCAGGGTCCCTGTCCCCAGTGGCCCTCCGCTATGGGCCCTGGGTAGTACCTGTGGTCCCCCGACTAAACAACCATGCATTGTGTGGCCGGCACCGCATGGTGCCGGCCACACGGTGCATGGATGTTTCAAAAGTGTATTTTTCCTATTACGGCTTGTGCTGCAGCCCGCAACACAAACAGCAATAGGAGAAATACACTTTCCGATCACCATGAAGGTGGTTGCTACCAAATCATGGTGGGTGGACCGCTGACTCCTTGTCAGGCGAGCCTGTTTCCGATGCGATGTCGCTTGGGCGCCCGTCCGTCCTACATCGTAATGGGGCCCTTAGTCTCTCACGCCGCATTGGGGCTGGCTACGGTCAATCAAATCATTGATATAAACTGTTAATATGCAATTTTATCCGCCTCACAAATTCTTACAGACAAAAGGGGATTCACCAGTAGAATGGAAAAGGTGGAGAGGAGTTCATGACTTACCTCGTAGCCATCAATACCGACAAGATGCCTGTTGAGAGAAAAAAATTAACATTACTTCATCTATTAGGGTAGGACGGACAAGAGATTTTCAGATCTCTTCCCAAAGCTCAATCATCTGATGAGGAGGACTTAGATGAATTTGAAGAATCTATGTGGAGATTGGAACTCAGATTTAAACCTACTATAATTTAAACTCTGGAGAGGCATCACTTCTATACTAGGAGAAAATGAAAGTTTTGACAAGTTCCTAACAGGCCTGCGAAGCCTCTCCAATACCTACAATTTTGGGTCCAACACAGACAAAATGATCAGGGATCAACTAATTGAAAATACCAATGTGAAAAAGATACAAGCACATTTGTGGTCTTGGGAGACCCAACCCTGGAAAAAGTAATAAAGTCTGCAAAGGTCATAGAACAATCCATGTCCTGAGTAAGAGAGGGAAACAAACTCAAAAAATCAAAAGAAGTAAGTGGAAGTGGGTTATAGGGAAAAGAGAAAGTACAACAATAAAAACTACATCAACAAAGACAAAAAGCCTGGGACAAGAGTAGAGTGTTACAGGTCTAGAAGCACATCCCATGTTGCCAGTCACAGAGGGTGCCCGGCTCCGAACAGAGTATGCAGCTTAGCCTCGAATGCATCAACGAGGACATTTTGCGGGAAGCACGCAGGGGGGTGTCACAGTTCGTAACTGAATTGTTTTGACAGAACTGTTACTCAAAGGACTGGGGTTCAAAGCCCAAGATTGAGGTGCATTGGCAGCTCTCAAACGGCAGGAGGTGCCACTGGGCAGGATTGTTGGGCATTGGCAAAACTTTGACTCCAATGGCAGGGGGGTGCCACAAGTTAGATTGAGAAGCATTTGACAGAGTTGTTGCTCGGATACACGGGGTGCCAAGGATCATAACTGAGGTGCATTACACAACGATGACTCGATGGCAGAGGCGCCACTGGACAGAATTTTAGAGCTTTTGCAGAACTGTGACTCCAATAATACGTCGAGCCACATGTGAAGACTGGGGTGTCTTGGCAAAACTGTGACTCCAACGCAGGGGGCTTTATAGAGGAGCACTGACAGAGCTGTGATCAAATGGCAGGCGTGATGGGTCACGAGTGAGGTATCTTGGAAGGGCTGTAATTCGAATGACCGAGGACAGCATATAAAACAGGGCCGAGGTGCATCGGTAGAACCGTGGATCAAATGGCAGGGTTGCTGCATGTCAACATTGAATCACGTTGGTTGGCAGAGCCTGCATGGTCGAGTATTAACAGCCGGGGGGGAGAGGGAGGTCGGCTCAGCAGGGCAGACGGCAAAGTGTTAAACGTCGACGCGCAGAGAGTGCCCCCTGCGCCAGTGCAGGAGACGGAGCGGGGTCTGGGGTGTGCAGGCACCTGCATGTCTTGCTGAATTAAGTCGGAAGGGAGTCCGGTGCCGATATCAGTCCTCTGCAAGGCCGTAAAACCCTCCTTCCGTGGCCACCGGTCTGCGTCTACGGAGTGCGGCTCAGACATCTCTATCAAGGTGGTTGCTGCGCGTGCTCCCAGGGACAGGCGCCCCTCCTGCGCGGGAGCAGCAGCGACGGCAGAAGGGGGCCCTGGCTTAGGCACTGCCTCAGAAGGAATGTGTAGCCGGTGCTCGTGGAGTGTAAGTTGTAACTCACCTGGTCTTGAGTACGACATTAGTCTGCCTGCCCGTTTCACCATAACTGTCTGTTTGACTGCCCGCCCCCGTCCATTCTGGTTCCCACCGTCCGACAGTACCTCACTCGCACAGCCCGACTGACCTGTGCCTCGCGCCATCTTATTTGGACACCTCGGGTGTTTTTCTGACTCCAGGCTCTCCCACTTCGTGTTTCTATCCACCTTCCTCACTTCCAATCTCTCCCCTCTACCCTGGTCTCCCGTTCTCTTTTAAGGCACCCGTCGGTCTATCTCCCAGTCCCCTCTCTCTTTTCCTTAGCAATATATTCTCTTTTCTGACCTACAAACAGCCTTTCTCGGTCCCTTTCTTCTCCTCAGTCTTTCTTTCTACCTTCACCGCCAGATTTTTCGGTGACAATCAGGTTCTTCCCTTCATTCCCTGCTCTGTTCGGCCACTTACTCTCTACTCCCACAGACCCTTGGTTTCTTCTTTGGCCATGAGATTGCCCTGACCCCTGAATCTCCTGTTAGACCTTTTGAACCCTCCACCTCTGACACTTCGTTTCGCTCCTGAACTCTACCTGTCTCTTTACTGTGCCACGTTGTACCTCGGGCCAGTATCTCTGTTAACTCATATCTTTCTTTGCACGGTCTCTTCTCCCACCACTTGCTCCTCTCGGTCCCCTATCTCTACCCCCTTTCCTTCTGGCTCTTTCCCACAGCTCTTCTTTCTCTCTGGGCCTGCTATCTCTTTTTCGTTCCTCTCTGTCTGCGTCTCCTTCCTCTCTTTCTGAGGATGAAGATTCCTGCTCCAAGGCAGTCCGTTCTCCTCTTGCTATTTTACTCTTGGAATGTTCTGATTTAACTCCACTTCCCTTTGTTGCCCCTTGCTCCCACTCGTGCATCCTTACTGGCTTGACTCTTTGCGCCAGTCTCAACATTGCTATTTTCTCCCCCCTCTTTGCCATTTGTCTTCGTTTTTTGTTTTCTCCCTATTCGATCTCCCCTCTGTTTCCTTCAGTCATATTCTCTCTTTTACGGTCTAGGTTTTGCATACCTCGCTATTTCATGCCACCTCCGCTTTCCTGCATGTTTTGCTCTCTTTACCCTGGCCGTGCTCGGTCTTATGTGTCTCTTTCGCCCCTCACACTCTACAGTACCTTCCCTCTTTAGCTGTCGTTTTTTTTACCACCCGTCTCTTCTCTTACTCTCTATTGTGCGCATCGCTTTCTCATTCTGTTGCCTTCACATTTATCTCTCTCTCTCTCTCGTGCAGTCACCTCTCTCCATCTGTCCCTTTCTTTCCCGCCTCTCAGGCTCTCTCCTTCACAATCCCCGCTGTTCCCGCCTCTTTCTTTACAGCTCTCTCTGTTGCCCCCTCTTGCGTGTGGCGCCCCGCGTGCTGCTCTCTACCCTACTCTCTCCTTCTACCCTCTCGCGCTCCTGTCTTCTCCCACTGCCCCCACCCTCGCGCACGGCTGCCTCCCCGCTATCTCTGCAGCAGTTGACTGGGAAACAGTGGAGTGTGCGCGTGGCGATCCGGAGAGGAGGGAGCCAGGTGCTCCGAGGACCTGAACGAACCCCAGGGGGGCCTTGCTGCGGTCCACAGGTGGGCGCGTGCACATTCCCGCCCCAGCCACTGAAGATAGAGAGGCGGGCACTGACGGCTTAGACACCGGTGCACAATGAAGCGCGTCTCTAGGCGCACTGTGGATTTCATGCGGCAGTTTCTACCCTTCGGTTCGTGTGAAGGCAGCGGCGCGCCCGGGGCGGTGAGTACGGGGAATGCATGATATATCCGGGGTGTGGGGCAGAAAGAGAGGCTCACGTGGACTTGGAGCAGTGGGTGGATGGAGGGGTAGTTTATGGGAGTATGCCGGATGGATGTTGGTGGTAGTAAAGGAGGGCGGTGAGTGGTAGAGGAGAAGAGGGGCGATGTGAAAGTGATGAAAAGGGTGTTGTTGCGGGAGCAGTGGGTGTCTCGAGCAAGTTGCAAAAAATTGGATGTTTGGGGCTGTGGGGAGAAGGAAGGATGAAGGGAGAAGTGATGAAGAGGTTTGAGAGAGCAAAGGAAGACTGGCTTGGGGAGATGAAAGAGACAGTTGAAAGGAGTGGTAGAAGAAGGGGCGATTGGGAGTACTGGGGGAAAAGCGACAGATAGACCGGGAAGTTGGAGGAGGGGGTGGGTCGAACTGAGGCAGTAGTGATGTTTTGTCAGTTTGGGGCGATGGGTCTGGTTTGGCGGTGTGGGAGAGTGCATGGTGGTCAGGGTGAGTAGGGGAGAGGAAGGGACGTGGTTTGGGAGTCAGAAAGTGCGATACTTTGAGGGGGTGGGCGAAGGAGAAGGAATGTTTTGGTGCAGTGAGGTGGTTTTGTGAAAACAGGGAGGTAATTTGCTGGAGAAAGGAGATAGGATAAAGCGATGGGAAGTAGTGAGGGCGAAGGAGGGAGATTTTTAGGTAGTGGCGTGTGGGGAGCGGTGGCCTGGATGAGAGGGTTCCTTTGAGTGAGTGGGGGCGAAGGAGGGCGGTGATTCGGTTATTTGGTGAAAGCGGGCGTGGGGGGCTGGGGAGGAGAGTCAGGTCTTATATACAAGCATGGGGTTTTAAAGGGGAGCACCTATCAGGTTGTAATAAAACGGCCTTTTCTCACCTCTCGCCCCGGTGACCGGGTACTGCCACTTGGAAAGGCTATAGACGACCCCCTCCATTAGTTTCCATTGGTAGCCCCCTCAGACTCCAGGGTTAGCAGTGACCGAGCATCCGGGGCCTACTGCGAGGCGATGGCGTGAGCGTTGGTTACGGATATACTTTACACTGCATATTCAACCATACGTTGTCACAGTAATGGTGAAAGTACAGCCTTAGGAATTCTCCTACAAAAGAATGCTGCGATTATATATAGTAAAAGTATGTACTAGTTAAAGTGTAAAACAGTGAAGACTAGGCGAATCATGTTACATAAAACAAAATGTCGGACGTCCATCCTTGGCACTGTGCAGAGGCGAAGCTACCCAAGTGCAGCAGCTGCCATTAGTGCAACAGGTGCAGCGGCACCGGAGCCCAGAGGTATGATGGGTCCACTGAACCACCACCATGTCTGTCTTTCACTCCACATGCGGAGCCTGGAGGACAGGACTAATTTTTCTTGCTTGAATTGGGGCCCATTGCGCTCTATTATGTTACTAGTGCAGTCCAGTGGTAGTTTATTATTACTTATTGATAGATGAGCAGTTATTAAAAAAACATTACTAACATTAAAATATTGGTTCCGCCGGTCACTGGGAACCGCTCAGGTGTTTGAGAATCACTCTGAGAATCACTTTGAGAGTCAGTCAAAGAATAGAATGTGTCTCAGAGCACAAGACATGCCATTAGAACTAGGGATTCGTGGCACCTCAATTGGTTCAGATGTTTCTGTGATGTTTTGGGCCACAAGTCTAGTAAAAGTCAAATAAACCTATTTTGAAAGTTGCTTGTTTGTTTAAAAGGGTTTTGGATTTTTTGTTTGCATATTTTGTAACTGTTCGCTGGTGCTGGGGGCCTACAGGGCTTGCAGGTCCGGATTGGGACTACCAAGTGGATAAATAAACCAATAGGTAGTAAGTGGCCAGTTCTGTTAAGGTTTGTTTTAGGGCTCTGGGTTACTGGAACAACGTGATAATTTTTTCATCATCCTGTATCACGGGCACCTGGCATTTAGTGGCGGGGGTCAAATTATGCTCAGAGTTAACTAAATTAGGTGGCAAGAAAAGGCAAATTATCTGGCGTAATGCAGCGCATCTTGTGACAGTATTCTTGCATTATTTTGTCTTTTTGCTACATGCTAACACTATATGGGTAAAGGTTCCGAATTATTAGTAACAGTTTAACACTCACATGGAGCAATAAGCAATTGAAATGTGATCAGTCAAACTTCTCAGGTAGGGCCTTCCTCTGGTGGCAACTCGCGCCCCCACATTTTTGGTAACTTTTGATCTGTTTGAGCTAGAACAATTATTTATTTTGGTAAATCTGTATATTATGCAGCAGATGATGGATTATGTGGCAAATGAAGCAAATCTATAATTATGTTGAAAGCGCTGCATTCAAGGCTATAGAATCACATAATTCCGTGGCTCTGCATGCATTTTAGAACTGGCTAATCATAACCAGATTTTTTGACTCTGTTGGGATTATGGGGAATTTTGTGTATTGGGTTAGGAATACCGAGGTAACTTCAAATGGCCACAGCCCAAGGTATTTTGGTGACCTTTGGAAAAATGTGGCCTCCAGGGTTAAGGGAAACTTCAGTTTCTCTAGGGTGACAAATACGTTCAGAAACCTGATCTGGTACTTGACTACCTGCTGCTGGACCCTGGCTCCAAGTTGGGTAGTTCCAAGTTGGTTTGGGTTGAGTGTTTGAATGCCATCAAACCCAGCCCCAGCACATGAGACTAGGGCCACAGACTCGAGGTCAATGCCAAGAAGGCAGAATTGTGAACTTTTGTTATGATTGTGATGGACCCAGAGATTAACTAGGTCTTTTCTTGCTGCAGGGAAGTGAGTTCACCAGGTAGATTCATGGTTGCATGTGCTCACAGGTACACTATCATGGCACAAGTCAGATTTGGAAGCGGGTGTACAGAGTTCCCCAACTGTTTTTAGAAAGAGTACTCAGTAGTCCTTAGCCCAGTGCTCAGAGGTGTCACCATGTACCCCAGCATTGCTGCTGCTTGCCTTTGCAAACACTTTGATGCATGTAACCTGGCCTCAAGGTCTTTGTAAGCCTCCATCCTGATTGCAGCTTCATGTTCATTTGTGGCAATGGCCAAGGAGAGATCATCTTCGAATGTATTCTCTGAAAACTTGACAAAATTAACTGCTCTATTGCTTTACAAACTTTAATGTGCTTTGGAGCTGGATAAAGGATGCCAGCAGTAAACAAACACTCATCAACAGCAATTTTAATGTTTAAAAGATACACCTAGCACATTTAGTTTACCCACTTAAAGTAGTTCAAACATGTACTCTCCAAGGTCCACTTGTCTGTTTAAACATATTGTTGCTTTCAGCGATTTCTGAGCTTAGTTACAATCGGATATGTGTAAAAACATACGCTCTTGATGTATACAAAATAAAACCAAAAAATGTTGTTTTCACTTTTGTTAGTGATACGTTGTCGTTTTTGTAAATAGGCCCTTGATCTTTTAAGAGACAATTATTATACCTACTTGTATCACTTCATGTAATGTCACTTTCTGCGACGTTATTGCGATTTCCATATGATAATCAGCCCCTCACTACTTTCCTTAGGACTTGTGTCCTGCACATTGTCCTTGTCTTCCTGGTCCGCTGGATCTGCTCCTCAGCCTCAGACTCTGAGAGGTTTCACGGGACCAGGGCAGGCATCTGTTCTCTGAAGTCCTACTCCTGCTGAGATGCTTCAGTTCCGCAGACATACTCTTCAGTCGCATGTCGGGTTGGGGGTTAAGGGCTTAGCTACCATTGGTACAGCTGCTGCAGTGGCAACAGGGCTAAGACCCCTGAAGGGGCCAGTTGACCCCCAATAAATGTTGCGTTTTACTACCCCAACAGCTGTGAAAGGGACAATTTTACTTGCTTGCGACAGTGCCTATGATGCCCTTGCTATGCTACTGGTTGGGGCCCAGGCCCCAACTCTTCCACTCAGCTCGAGGGTGTGGTGAGGGAGGGCAGAAGCTCCAACACCATGGAAGTGCCAGACAATTCTGTTCATGTGTAACTCTTCATCATATATACATAGGTAGTGCTATTTTTATATTGCATGAACTTGGCCCAAGGGCATTAAAGTACTTTACATGAGCGCCAGACATTACACAAAGTCAGATTACTTTTTTTAGGCATGGGGAGAGTAAGTGATTGGCTTAGAATCACAGGCTGTTGAGGTGACACCAGGAATCGAACCTGCGGTCCCAGTTCCAAAGCTGGCAGCTCTGGCCATTAGGCCACATCGCCTCTCCTCTTCCTACTGCTCCAAGAAGACCAGCATTTTTATATCTGCCAACAGAATCGATTTTGGCGGGAAACTCACAATGTTTAAAGTCATGAATGGCTTCACTTTAGCTTTCTCACACCTAAAATTGTTATTTCTTCGATGCAAGTCAGTGGGGAAAATACATCTCATCCGATTAGATTTACAGTCTTCCTGTTTTCATGTTTGTTTGCATGTATGGTCTTCATTGTTGTTTAGAGTGAGCTGGACAGGGATCAAGCTTGTGTCGGTACCAGGAGCTTGGTTTAAAAATTTGGCAGCCACCTCAACAAGGAATAGGCTAATTTATATCCTTTCTTTCAAGCGAATCTGGAGGCACTGATATAGAGGGAACAAGATGAGCCATTCATCAATACACAAAATAAGTTTAAGAATAGAATAAAAAGAGAACGGGAGACAGAACAGTGGAAGTAATGGAAAATCCTAAAAAGAGATAACAGCAACACTAGAACTGAACATGAATCATAGATTGACACTAAAACATGGGAGAACACAAATCACATTAATTCAATTTCTCCTCATGAAAAAATAGTTCCCACAGTTACACAGTGATCTTCATTAAAACAAGGGCATCAACACGTTTCGGTGGGTCCTTTAGTTTATGACCGACACCTTCCTCAGGACAAATTAATCACTCCCAGTAACACTTTAGCTAAAGAACAATTCTTTCTTTATAACCAAAAGTAGAGCCCATCAGTCTCAACCTCAGCCGGCCATGAATAAATGGCATCAATGTTTGTAAATTCTCGTTGCTTATTCTGACTCAACAACTTCTGAGCCAATTCCAAAATACACACACCTGCACGATCGCCGGTAACGGGTCACAGCTGTATCCAAGACCTTCAATCGTCCAAATTTATACGTAATGGTCCAAAGTTGCGAGTATCAGCCACGGTATATATATTTTTCTGTCGTTTTACGTGCTCAGCAAGTAAACTTTATGTCCATTCAATTCATGTGTTAAATATCTTCTCAGTACAACGTCGGTTTTCAAAAAACGGGGAGATACGGAGGCCCATTTTTTGAAAACCGACGTTGTACTGAGAAGATATTTAACACATGAATTGAATGGAATGCAGATTGCAAGCACCTCCTTGATGCCGGTTCATAGCTCAGTGTGATATATTGGAAGGAGTGCAACTTATGAATTGCAAGACACAAAAGGATCTGTGTCAAAAGCAGTAACGCACCTATCTACATCAAATAAAATCTGTGATCTGCATGTTACAAAATGTGCTTTGCAGCAGGCACATTAATCCGCTATGCTAGTTTATGAGTCAAGACTGTGACTAGACAAAACACTAATCTCTCCAGAAAGTGCATTAGCTTAAGTTATCTTACCATTATATTTATCCACTCAGAATTGCTGGGCACACAAAGATTTCTGCAGCTGGTGTCTTAACCTGGTAAAACATGTGAAATGCAGCGGCTTGGGGCCAATTACATAAGCCACAACAGATTTACTGCCACGTTTCTACTTGCTGCCAGCTTCTTTTTGGCAGAGTTAAAAAAAAGTAAAGGTATACTTTGACTGTCAGACTTCACTTTTCATGACTCCGCCCCTTGTGACTTCACTAGTTTTCCGTTGGCACACCCTGACCCCCAATTTATGGGTTCCCAGAGTATTTTTTTTTACCAATTCCAGCACTACCTGCCAGGGTTCGACTGGCATTAGGACAACCAGGCAGTCCCCGATGGGCTGGTCTGAAAGATGAGTGTGTGGTCCATTTTCTATCTGCTTGTGGGGATGTTTTAAAGTCTGCTGTGTTGGTCTTACTGTTGATTTTCCCGATAATAAAACAAATATTACCAGCAACAAGCTCAAATCTATGCAGTCTTCCATACCTTGCAAAATAACACCTTTTCTTTATAAGTTCAAAACTGGAGACCACTTTTTTAGCTATCAAATTCACTAATAGGGGCTATTTTTATTTTGGTGCCCGCGCCCATTACCTTTCCCAGTCCGACCCTGCTGCCTGCTGCTCATGGCCAAGGACATGTGTAAATACAACATCCATTTCAGGACATTCTCATTCCCCTACTTCTCATCCCAATTTCTCATCCACCATCCCTACTTCTTTTTTGTTTAAATTTCTTTATTTGCATTTTTTAACATTAGTATTGCAGAGTTCACATGTTACATGGGAGAGAATGTTTGATGAGGTCAGATTCATGGCATCTGTACACATTAAGCATAATAACAAGACATGACAACTTAAGCACATCATCTATGATAGGCAAGTGTTTAGATTCACAGTGCATTAGAAACAATTACAGTATGGCCAATGTATCCGGCAACAATGGCAGTAAGTACCACCTGTTTCTAATATGTGCCATGTCTCAACAAAATCATGAACCGATCTGCCCACTGCAACCCAGCTGGACCTGCGTGTCTTTTGTTACAGGCAAATGTGCAATGCATATTTAACAAAGAAGAAAACAAAGGAAACAAGTTACAACAAACCGACACACTAGGATCACTTCAAGCTATTGTCGGCACTTGCACCATGTGCGTACCCATCCCTCAGTCCCGAGCCCCACCACTGCAGGATAAAGAATAGACAAAGATCTAGAGTCATCCCAGTTCCCAAGTACAGCAACGGTACACAATCATGTGATATCAGTATCAAGTTGTAATGCGTGGTATCTGTGTCATGGATCATTCAGGTGGTTGCAATTGACCTAGTCCTGTCGCTGTTTGGGGAATTAGTACCATCCGAGTCTTGGTCTGATCGTTTTAACTCCGACAATACCGTGTCCCAATATTGTGCAATGGGATATTTATGCCAACCAGCTATTTCCTTCCTGTGCAGTGCCGTGCTTTCAGCCTGTGCCCATACCACTAGCGAGTTTTTCCAATTGTTAAGGACAGGAGAGTGCTTGCTTTTCCATCGCTTAGTGATTAGCCGTTTAGCTACAATAAGACCTAAATCTGCAAATCTGGAAGTGACTTTGTGCTTCTTGGGTCTAGGAAATAAGCCTAATATGCATTCCTCCCATGTGTGCAAATGGGGCCTATCAGTGTAAGCCGCCAACGCTGTCGTCACTTCTTGCCAATATAACTGTAGAGTAGGGCAGGACCACAGCATATGTAGTAAACTGGCGCCCACCTGCATGCATCGCGGGCAGGCAGAATTGGTTAGTTGGAAATAGCTGTTTAGTTTGTCTGGAGATAAATATGCTTTGTGTATGATGTAGGTCTGAATAACGCGAAAGTTGGCATTTCGTGTAATCTGCGTGGGGCTGGCCAGAATCGTATCCCACTCACCATCCATCCATGGAGCAACCCTATCTTATTCCCACCGCGAGCACAGTGACGTAAAAGGCTGTAGAGTGTGAGCTAGCAAGGCCTCCGTCAGCCAATGTATAATGTGACTACCGTTACCCATAACGTGCAAGTACTGGATCAGAAGGTGCATCTCAGGTTCGGAGTTCATGTCCCCCCATGACGTCGTTAGTGATCTGATGATTGAATTATGTAATAGGAATTGACCTGCTGGCAATTCATACTCACAAGACAGTCTGTCAAAAGGTATTAGTGTACCATCAACGGGGAAACAGCTGCCCTCATCCTCCTGGACCTCTCCGCGGCGTTCGACACCGTCTGCCACCGCACCCTAGTGAAGCGCCTCAGCAACATCGGAATCCGAGAGAAAGCACTGGAATGGATCATCTCGTTCCTCGCCGGAAGAACCCAGAGAGTCCGCCTCTCCCGTTCAGATCCGAAGCCACCGAAGTCATCTGCGGCGTTCCACAAGGATCCTCACTCAGCCCGACCCTCTTCAACGTCTACATGAGCCCCCTCGCAGCCATCGCACGCCGACACAACCTCAACATCATCTCCTACGCCGACGACACCCAGCTGATCCTCTCCCTCACCAACGACCCCACCACCGCCAGAGCCAACCTGCACGACGGGATGAGAGACGTCGCCGACTGGATGAGGAACAGCCGCCTTAAACTGAACTCAGACAAGACGGAAGTCCTCATCCTGGGCTCATCACCCTCCGCCTGGGACGACTCCTGGTGGCCCCCGGCCCTGGGCACCGCACCCAAGCCAACGGACCACGCACGCAACCTGGGCTTCATCCTGGACTCCTCCCTATCGATGACCAGACAAGTCAACGCCGTCTCATCTTCATGCTTCAACACCCTGCGCATGCTCCGCAAGATCTTCAGATGGATCCCCACTGAAACCAGGAAGACCGTCACCCAGGCACTCGTCACCAGCCGACTGGACTATGGGAACACCCTCTACGCCGGAACCACAGCCAAACTTCAAAAGAGACTCCAGCGCATCCAGAACGCCTCCGCACGACTCATCCTGGACATCCCCCGACACAGCCACATCACCGTACACCTGAAAGACCTGCACTGGCTCCCCGTCAGCAAGAGAATCACGTTCAGACTCCTCACCCACGCACACAAGGCCCTCCACGACCTGGGCCCAAAGTACCTCAACGACCGCATGTCCTTCTACACGCCCACACGCCAGCTACGATCAACCAGCCACGCCCTCGCCACCGTACCACGCATCCGCAGAACCACCGCCGGAGGAAGATCCTTCTCCTACCTGGCGGCCAAGACCTGGAACTCCCTCCCCACTCACCTTCGGCGAACCCAGGACCATCTCGCCTTCAGGAAGCAGCTCAAGACCTGGCTGTTCGAGCAGTAACTTACCCCCTCCCCCAGCGCCTTGAGACCCTCCCGGGTGAGTAGCGCGCTCTATAAATGCCGTGATTGATTGATTGATTGATCATCATACAAATCGCCAAGCGTGTGTATCCCGGCTGTATGCCAGTGTAAGAGCGCCTTATTGGGGGTGCCAGTTTTGTTTCTCGGGGTCCCCAAGAGGGGCAGCGCTGGGGCATATGGAGTTTTGCTCCTGGTGAGGTATAGACTGTATTTTTGCTATCAAAGGGCCAAGGCCCGGTAGATCAGAGATGGAGTGGGGAGTCGGGCCATTGGGTGAAACAAATGACAAATCTGGGAGTGAGACCATAGTGGCAGTGTCAAGGCTGTGTCTGCTAAGTTAAGCCCTGTGAGCCATTTCGCCACCCATTGGAGCTGCGCTGCTAAATAATAGAGCTCCATGTTTGGAACAGCCAGTCCACCCTTGTTTGGGGGTGCATATAGTTTCCAGAGTGCTATTCTGGGACGGCTTGAGTTCCAGATAAAGCCCCTAAAACAATTGCTCCAGTTCGCGAAACATTTTGGTGGGGACATAGACTAGGAGGTTGGAGAAGTGTTACAAGAGCCTAGGCAGTATCACCATTTTGGTCAAGGCGATTCTGCCCATCACATTTAGGGGCAATGTTTTCCAAAATTTCACTTGTGTCCTAATGGAGGATACAGCTCTAATCAGATTGCCCTCCAAAATGTCGGCAGGACTACGGTAGACAAAGATACCTAGGTACCTGAAGGTGGAAGGTTGCCAGTTAAGAAGTGAGTTGTTTATAAAAACCTCTGGGTTTCGAGTCTCACCTCTGAAGGGGTAGAGGCATGACTTAGCCCAGTTCACCTTCAGACCCAATGTGGCCTCAAACTGCCCTAATGTGTCTGCTATAAAACTTGGTATATTATGTACGTCCCTGAAATATAATAAGAGATTATCGGCATATAGCGAAACCACATGTAACCCGTAGCCCAGTTGAATACCCCAGTTCCCTCCCCGTCAAGCAGTTATGTTGCTAACAGCTCCATCACTAGCGAGAAAAGCAGTGGGGACAAGGGGCAGCCCTGCCTGGTACCTCTGTTATGGTTATGCTCTCCGATGTTATGCTACCTGTGCGGACCTTGATTGTAGGTTGTGTGTAAAGCAGTCTGATCAGTTGGAGAAAGTTATCTCCAAACCTGTATTCGTGTAGAACCGCAAAGAGATAGGGCCACTCGAGTGAATCGAAGGTCTTCTCCAGGTCCAGGACCATTCAGCCCCAACTAGGCCAGGTGACTGTGGCATACTCCTGAATTCTGAAGAATCTGCGTATATTCAGGGAGGTGTTTCAGGTGGGGACAAAACGATTTTGGTCTGGATGTACTTAGGATTTTACCAGTGGAGCTAATTTAGCAGCAACGATGGATGCAAAAATGTTATAATCCGTATTAAGTATAGCCAGCGGCCTGTAAGAACCTAATAAGGTCGGATCCCTGCCTGGTTTGGGGAGGGGGACCAGCAAGGCTTCTCTCTGTATGGTTGTGAGCGTGAGATCTGCATGTGCAGCGTAATATACTCTTTTGAGCTGCGTCGCTAGTATATCTGCGTAGGCTTTGTAGAATTCGGATGGAAATCCACCCGGACCTGGGGTTTTCCCTGTGGCTAAGGTGCGCATACTTGCCAGTATCTCCTCTATGTTTATTGTGGCATCAAGTTCAAACCTCTTCTCCGGGGTGATTTTGGGGAGGGCAATGGCAGCCAGGTATTGGCGGATCTTGTCCGCCGTTATATTGACTGTGGATATGTATAATTTGGCGTAGTGAGATGTGAATTCCCGGTGGATGTCCAGTTGTGAGTAGAGTAATGTGCCTTGGGGGAGCGAATAGTTGTGATGGGGGACCTAGCATCATCTTGTCTGATGAGCCATGTGAGCAGTTTGCCAGCCTTGTCTCCAGTATTGTGCGTGCGTGCGGAATGAGCTGTGTAATTAAGGCAACAAAGTCGTTCCAGTAAAAGTGTATGTTCAGCCCTGGTATCATGTAATCTTGCGCCAAGTCATGGCTCAGTGGTGGCGCACTTTTCAAGGTATGCTAAGTCGTTTTCTAGCTTGTTGAGCCCCGCTTCAAGTGTCCTGCGCATGCTGGCCTGTGTACCTATGCAGTGTCCCATTATTACAGTTTTAAAGGCGTCCCATTCTATTAAAGGAGTGGACGGGGAGTCTGTATTTTTAGCAAAATAATTTGTCATAGCATCCCCCAGGGAGTCCAGGAAGGGTCTGTCCTCTAATGTTTCAGTTTGTAAGCGCCATCTGGGGGTTGGTGGCTTGTCATTACCCCAAGTTGATACCAACCTGTGTGGATTGTGGTCGGAGTGTGTTCTTCCAAGGTATTGTGGCTCTGCTATTAATGGTAGTAAGCCCTCCGAGACTAGTATTCTATCTAGTCGGACATATAAATCATGAGCTCCTGAGTAAAAGGAGTAGATCTTATCTGTGGGGTTTCTGTGTCGCCAAGCATCCGCTAAGTGCCATTGAGCGATCCAGATGTTTAACGCTTTCAATGCTGCAACAGTAGGTGCCCCGGGTAATGGGGGAAAGGAACGGTTCAGGGACATGTCAAGCATGCAATTATAATCCCCTCCAAGTATCAATGGAATGCCATGCCATGCCTGGATGATAATTTGCTTGATAGGGAATCTAAAAATATTGTTTGCTCAGTGTTGGGTGCATATATTGATGCTATTATGACTGGATTGCCATTTAAACGTCCCTTTACTATGATGTAACAGCCGTCTGCATCAATGAGCGAGTCCTCTGCTTTAAATGGGGTGCCTGGTCTCACCCACACCAGTGTGTCTCTCGCATAGGCTGAATAACCCGTGGCGTGCAACTGCCCCCTCCACCCCCTCTGTAGGTTCGACCCTGAAGGAAGTGACCCGAAAAGGGCCACTCAGGTCACTCACGACCACCTCTCAGTCTTCCATACAAATGAAGAGTCGTCAGACAGTAGAGAATAGAAACCAGACTATTTATTGATATTACGCTGCAGTGGAGCCCAGTCTGACCAGCCTCCTGAGATGGTTGTCGAGGGACTGGACCATGTAAGCATAAAATTACATTATGTACGTTGCGGAGTCCACAAAGACCCGCCTACTATGGAAAAACACTGGTAGGTGTCGTAATACAATGGGGGTACAGAACATAAGTTTCGATTCTGCAGCCGGGCACAGGCTATCTACTGCCCAAGGTCGTCTGGCCTATCCTCCCCACCAGACAGGTGGGAGAAGGCCTCTATCTAATGTGAAAGGCATGCACTAATGAGGACACTTGCAATTACAGAAAGCAAAGCTCAACCTTGGGAAACAAAACTTACCAAAGACCGTTTCTCGAAAATAACCAACCAGCAGTTTCGATTATAATACAAAATGGCGTCCGGATTACAAGATGGTTTCGCGAATGCTAAGATATACAGAGAGAAGGGCTTTTCAGTATTAACAAACCCTCCTGTTAGCATGAACTAACCATCTACAATTGGAAACAAGGGCAAAACATAAATGAATAATAAAAGCACATAGCTAATTTCATACACATTTCATATCATCAACAGTAGGAATGTGCTCTATGAGAAGAGAAGATGTTTCAAAGATACCCTCGTCTATGATCATCATTTCGTCTATTTCTTTCTGTAACATTATTGCAGCATTGGTATCATGAATCGATATCTTCCCCTTTGGAGTCAATACAGAGATACAATAGGTGCAGCACATTGGAAGACATTGAATAAGGACACAGCAAAGTATTAATATAGCAACAAAATAGATTACTTTTTCTATTAGCCAGCCCCATGTTCCAAAAAGGGACCAACTCCAATTACCTGTTTCCATGCCTTTGACATTCTCAATAATGTCCAAGATATGCTTAGTAATATTCTTTTCCATATTGGTTATTCCCACTACGCACTGATCGCCAATAACTGCGCATGCACCACCATTTTTTGTTAACATAAAATCAACTGCATATCTAGTTTGTTCAGAATAGATCCTCATACTCTCTAATTGAATGGTGATGTCACGTAATGCTGCCACTGTAGTATTGGACAATATCTGCAACTTACAGCCAAAGTATTCCCGGGCCTTTTCACCTCTACTCATAGCCATTCCCCCCAACGTAAAGATAGCAGACAGGATATAACCAAAAGTAATACAATTACTGTAACTGTTGATCTCAATATCTGTTACTCCTTTGCAAAATTCCTTTGTAAGTGTTCTCTTCACCCATTTTACCTGTCTGTGGGTATATTTACAAGGGACCCCCAGAGGCAGCACCATCCCAAGAGCTACATCATTGGTGCCATTATGAACATTTGAGCATGTTCCATTAGATAAAAAGAAGAACCCGGGATGGGCATATATCGGTCTGTCATAGTTCATAGCTGAATAGCGAGAATTGCCTGTAATGGTGCTAGAACCTCTCGAACCTTTCAAAGGGGATGTCCCTTTGGATATGATCACCCCTGAGCAATTGATATACAATATGGTATCAGTACTATTTATGATGGGGCAACAAGCAGGGTAATAGCCATCTTTTCGAGGAACCGTCACTTCTTTATAATGCCAACCCACCAACGTTATATTTTGCTCTTCCAAGTAGAAATTTTCACAATACATATTATTGTCACAGCCGGGGTAACCTGTTCCTGTGGGCTTACGATGATACAAGCATGGCCCTGGGAAGCCAAATTCAAACTCCCCTTTTACCTCAACAAAATTTGTCGGCTTAGAATACGTATAATTTATCAAAGACAAAGGATAAGCAGTCCACAGGCTAGTCACAGATTCAGTAGGATAGCAAGCGATACCATTACCAAAAAATCTCCTATGAGTGTCCAAAAAATCATTATTAGAAAGCATTCTCTTCCGTCTTGGTGTGAAAACAATATCATTGTCAGGAGTAGACGAGTTACACGTATACACTAACGCCCAGAGAACCCCACAAAAGATAATCATCAACAGAATAGCAAGAAAGGGAAATATTACTTTCCGCTGTTTGATCCATGATGATCGTGACAAAACAACAAGACCCAATGGCTGTTCTTCATCAATCATTGGCCTGCCAAAAGGATGCATGATAGCAGAACGAAAAGGTACTATTAATATAACCTCAATGAAACCAAATAAACAATCTTCTTTCCAGCGTCCGTTTTTTTCCTCCTTTGAGCCTCGCTGGCAGACTCCTATTGTTCATCTACGGTGGTGCTATTGAGCACTTCTCGATGGAGCTGCGCAATTGCAGCCCTTCGTGAGGAAAATCCACTTCACTCAGGATAGGGTACCCCTCCCTCCTGGGAGGACGCCCCCAACTTATCCTGTCCAGTGTTTCAGACAATGCACCAATCTCCCTGTCCCTACTCTATCGTCCCTATGCTTCATCCATGAAGTCCATCCCTACTAATCTGACTTTTCCTTTGGTGCACTGTCCCTCCGTCGAGGACGCAAACTGTACCTAACAAGTCCAGGAACAGAGGGATCAAGAAACAAAGGCTCACTTTCAGAGGGACCAACTGACTCAGGCTCAGACACAGACGGGCCAGCCGACTGAAGCTCTTGGCTAGCCTTACTCTCAGGTGCCACTGCCTCATTCAAAACTGCATCGCTCTCCTCCTCAGAAGGTGCCCATGTTACTCTGGCATCGGAGAAAGGAATGAAACAGGAACCTTCTCCGTCTCGGAATCCCCAATGCCGTCGAGCCTCCATTGGTCATAGGGCAGAGGGAGTGGCACTCTCTTGCAGTGGGTTGAATGAATCCAATTTTTCTGACCGTCCACCTTCACCGCTGTATGGGTAGCAAGGAGGATCTGGAAAGGCCCCTTCCACCGGGGCTCCAGACTGCTTTTGCGCTGAAAGTGGCAAACCAACACGAAATCCCCGGGCCGGAGGTCGTGGCCTGGTCCCTCTGGAGCGGATGGCAAGGCCTCTTGAATCTGCTGATGAATAGAATGCAAATTTTTAGTCAACTCACATAAATAATCTAACAACAAAGGGTAATCTATCTCGGAGAAATGGCGAGGTCTTGGAACGCCCCAGACATTAGCGGGCCGACCAAAAACAACCTCATAAGGGGACAGCCCTGTTCTAGTATGGGCTGTAACTCTTGTCGACAGCAAAGCCAATGATAAAGTATCTGGCCATTGCAATCCTGTACTCTCCTGAATTTTGGCCATCTTTAGTTTGAGTGTACCATTGTACTTCTCAGCTAAACCTGCTGACTGAGGGTGATTCGCAGCATGACACTTTTGCTTAATTTGCAGGCCATTGCACACCAACTGGATGACTTTCGAATTAAAGTGGCTGTCGTTATCACTCCAGATGAAATGGGGCATACCAAAATGAGGGAAGAACTCCTTTAAAAGAGCCTTCGCTGTCGCTAAAGCTGTATTCTCCTTAGCAGGATAAGCCTCAACCCACTTACTGAATGCACAGACCACCACTAACACATACTTCAGATTATTCACCCATTCCATCTCAATGAAATCTATTTGAAGGACTTCAAAAGGGAAAGAAGGGGGTGCAAAATTACCGGGAGGTGTGGGAGTACCCTTTCCAGGATTGTACATCATACACACCATGCAATATTTCACCAAATGGGCAGCCGTCTTTGAGATATTATCATTCTGCCATACAGGGTCTAGCAACTTGCAGATACCCCTAGCACTAATGTGAGCTGGTCCATGAGCCATAGTGACTACAGGAAGAACATATGCATCTGGCAGCATCCATCTCAGCTTCCCCGACTTATCTACCCAGCACCCATCATCATCCAATTGCGCTGTGCTTTCCTGCCATATTGCTAATTCCTCAACCGTCACCTCGCTCTGTATCTCTTTCACATTATCTAGTGTGTCCTCAAACATCGTAACTTCTGGCACCCATCTAGCAGGACCTGCTACAAACATCTTTTTCATCTTAGATCGGGCCGTCTCCTTAGCTGTTTGATCTGCAAAAGCATTTCCCCTTCCCACATCATCAGTAATTGCTTTGTGAGCGCTACACTTCACTATTGCCAGTTTCTTGGGCAGGGTTAAAGCCGACAAAAGCCTATTTATCAAAGGGCCATGTTAAATTTTCGAACCATGGGAAGTGAGAAATCCTCTCTCTGCCCAGAGCCGCCCAAAATTATGAGGGACTCCGAAGGCATACTGGCTATCAGTATAAATATTGACCGCCAATCCCTGACTCAACTCGCAGGCTCGAATTAGAGCCACCAGCTCTGCAGCTTGGGCCGACTGATAGGGAACTCGTGATGTCTCAACTATCGTGTGCAGTGTTGTGATTGCATAAGCAGCAGTTGTGGTACCATCCGTTAATTTAAAACAAGAGCCATCGACATATAGTTCCCCTTGGGGGTCAGATAAGGGAACATCAGTCAAGTCTACCTGTCCCTTCGTCTCCTCTTCCGTCCGAAACATACAATCATGTATGTTTATTTCCTCACTCTCCGAAGGGAGGGGTAGTAACGTGACAGGGTTCAGAGTGGCACATCTTTTAATTGTAATGTGTGGTGCAAAGAGGGTTAGCTCATAGCCAGTCATACGTGCACTGGCAAGGTGCTGTGTCTTTGTTCTGTTCAAAAGCGTATCCACAGCATGAGGTACCATAACTGTGAGATCAGTATCAAGAACAAGTCCTGCCGATTGTCGAATAGAGACGGCCACAGCCGCGGTCGCTCTTAAACAGCTCGGGAGGGCTTTCGCGACGGGATCAAGCACAGCAGAAAAATACGCACACGGCCTCTGCTTACCTCCAAAGGCCTGTGTTAAGACAGAAAGCGCACAACCGGCCGACTCGTGTACATATAACAAAACGGCTTGTTGTAATCGGGTGTGCCAAGCACAGGAGCCAAACAAAGCGCAACCTTCAATTGCTCAAAAGCTTGATGACATTCAGGCGTCCAAGGCAAAGGTTCATGCACATCTTTAGTTGTTAAATATAACAGCAGCTTTGTTAGTAAGGCAAAATTCGGTATCCAATGACGACAATAAGAAGTAATACCAATGAAGGCTCGTACATCCTTTTGGGTCCTTGGAACAGGCATGTTTATCACAGCATTAATACGCTCAGGAGTTAGTTTCCGACCCTCCTTCGACAGTAGGTGACCTAAATAGGTGACCTCCTGTCGACAATATCGAAATTTTGAAAATGACACTTTGTGTCCATAATGAGCCAAATGCAGCAACAATTTTACTGTAGCTTCTTTACGTCCTTCCTCAGTATCGGACGCAATCAAAAGATCGTCCACATACTGCAACAATACATTACCTGGGGGAAGGGTGAGGGAGTCCAATCGACCTTTCAAAGCCTGGCTATATATGCTAGGACTCTCAGTGTACCCCTGAGGAACTCGACAAAATCTAAAACTACGACCTGCCAAGGAAAATCTGAAAAGATGCCTGCTATTTGGATGAACAGGGATGCTAAAGAAGACATTCTTCAAATCAATAACAGAAAAGAATTTAGCAGAAGAAGGAATCATAGTTAAAAGAGCAGTATTGTCAGGAACCTCGGGAAACTGAGGAACCACAATTTTATTTACTTCGCACAAATCAATCACAAAAAGATAAACATCAGCAACATCATCAGAGGAATCCGGAGGTGGCCTCTTAAGAATAGGAAGGATGGGACTATTACACACATTTACCGCTGTCTCCTCCACAACTCCTGACTGAATCAAATCTTGTATTATGTGCAACAACGCCTGTTATCCTGCATGCAAAATTTTATACTGAGGGATACGAGGCAATATTGCATTTTCTTTAACCTGAATAGAAACTGGAGGTATCTGCAAAAGTCCCACATCCGCGTCGCTTGTGGCCCACAACGTAGATGAGACATCCTTAAACTCAACTGAAAGGGGAGCATCTTTAGACAAACATTGCATAGTACTAACCACACTTGGACCCATTGTCATATGGACACCATCCGGGGAACAGTAAATAGTAGCATGTAACTTCTTCAACAGATCTAATCCCAACAAGTTCTCTCCACAATTTGATGTTAATAAAAACGACGAATCAACGGTGAAAGGGCCTATAGTCAAAGCAAGGGGTTTGGAGATGGGGCTTACTACCGGCACACCAGAAAAACCAACCGAAACATTGTTATGGCCAGACAGGGCTGCCCCAGGGACCAGTGACCTCGAAACAGAACTATTCATTGCTCCTGTATCCACCAAAAAATTCTTTTCCGAGCCCTGCAAATCCACACTAATATAAGGTCCACACTGATCTACAGGAATCAAAACTGGTCCCTTACCCTGTCCCTGGCTGTCCTAGCTGTAAGACATCCCCGTCACCTCATCCAAATCATAATCATCATGATAATTCTGCCGTCCCCGAACGTCATCAAAGTAATTTTGATCGGTACGGCCCAGTAGCCTGATCTCCATCCTGATCACATACCCCCCGGCCTCGCCCTCTCGCCCCCCGTCCTCTAGGAGCCGCAACCTTTTGCAGCAAAACTGGACACTCGCTACGCCAGTGCCCTTTCTCCTTGCAATACGCACATTGATTTGGGCCCACAGGCACAGCATTTCGGCCCGTACGAGAAAGCTGCCTGGCCGGTCCAACACCTCGATCCCGTCCCTGCCCCCTGGATGCCTGCTGCATCAATACCTTCGTCTTCTTTTCTACCTTCTCTTTCTCCTCATTCTCTCTATGCTCATAATACTGAGCCATACTCAATATCACGAAGGGGTAGAAGTAGTCCACGTGCTCTCAGCAGCCTGCAACTGGGTTGCAATCTCTGGGAGCAAATTCGTGACAAACCTGTTAACAAAAAATCGGATACCCCCTTCCAAAGACAAATCCTGGCCACTAAAATCCAAGAACACACCTTCGAACCGGGTAAAGAAAGCAGACACACTTTCATCTTTCTTCTGACGACATGCGGCCAGCTTATCCCAGTCCACCTTCCGAGGTGGGATAAGAGAGTGCATATAAGTAATAATGCGGCCTGGCAAAGCCAAGATCTCAGCCCTGGGCTTTTCACTAGGCTTCCTCTCCCCATCCCACGTCCTAATCTCGTCCCAAGTACCACCCAATTCTAGGGCATGATCGTGAGTATGCACCTGTCGCCAGATATCCACTGGCACCAATAAGCCAATATCTGCCAACGTCATTACCGTCGATGCAGCAGCCTCTGTCAATTCTTTATAATACGCAGTAGGATTTTTTCTGCGGTCGGGTAACTGAACCTTAATCGAGAGGACTTCACCCCTCTTCCATGGAGTATAAACCCATTGTTCTTGAAAACGGGCCTCTACTCGCTGCCTAGTCACCTGATCATGCTGATCACGTAGCTCCGGTATCTCCGGGTGGAAAATTGGGTGAACTTCCCTCCTCGGGAACTGGGATATCGTCGCCAGAGATTTCTGATGCAATCTACCTCGATATCCAATCAATGTGGTAACACTAGCGAAAACCTCATTTGGAGCCATGCCCGTGGCATACACTTGGTCCCTATTATCATAAACGGCCTGAGGTGCGACACCTTTAAAACACTGTTTCCATAGTCCAATCAAAGTAGCCGACATGTGCTTAAGGGCATGCTGCTGGACAAACAGCTCATAGTCCTTTAACACACTCCATACATCTTCAACACCATAAATAGGATTACAGGCCCACTGGGCAGCCTGATTGGCCACCATCATTTTCACCATATCTCCCACATCAGATCGAATCAACACCCGTCCCAATCGCTCCTTTGCAACTGCCCCATCCCCGTCGTCCTGGCCACGCACCGGTGTCTCAGCACCTACCAAGGGGGCAGAAGAGAGAAGAGGGGACAACACAGTAATTGAAGGGGGAGGCATCAAGGTCAACATCGGCTGAGTAGTAAGAGTCTGTGAAGGAGAAAGTGACGCCGTAACAACAGGAGTGGCAGGAAGACTAGCAGCCACGGCGACTGTGGGAGACGGAGCCAAAGAAGAAGCTGGTGATGCCGGAACCAAAGCACTTTGATCAATACCAGAAACAGCAGGAACAGGGCGGGGGGGGGCAGAAGCAGATGGCAAGGTCTGTGGGACGACAGGATATATTCTATGTGGGGCATAAGGGAGAGACGGTCTTTCTTCCAATAATTCTTTCACAAAAGTGTCTGCCTCTTCCCTAGCAACATAGGACTTATCACATTGCAATCGAAACCTCCTATCAGCACATTCTATACCCTTCTCCACTTTCTCTTTATCATGCCCCACTGCTTTCTGAGTCAGTGTCTGCGTTTCTGCCTCCGTGCCTCCCTTTCTGCCCTCATTCGTCTCTGTTTAGCTTCCTTTCGCCATACCTGAAGATAATCAAACATCGACTGCCTACTACGTTTAGCAAACAATTTCTCCTCCAAATAATTCAATTTCTGCTCATCAAAGGTGCCTGTTGACGGCCACTGCAATTCAGCATTGTCCCTCGTATATTTGTGCCATAGTGTACTAAATATAATGGTGCCAAGGCCGTATTTGACGTACATGTCATAATTCGGAGTGCCCTCCGCAGGTGTGGGCTGCTTTTCCTCCAATTGAGCATCAGCAGAACAACAATGACATCACACAAAACACAACTTACTCCAGCAAGGCATTCTATTCACACAAAGAAACACATTCACCACACAATTACACTAAAATGCACTCGAGCCTTTACCAAAAGTTGCTTCCGCGGATTGCATCAATCACAAATTAACAAAATGGTACCATATCTCAAAAGATATTCAAAATCAAATGCAAGCGTTTGTCTAAAACTGATTCCTAGACCAACCAAAGTACCCACCAAACAAACGTCATGCCGACAAAGAACCAAACAAGCTCACCTGGTGCACACAGGTCAAACTAATGTATTCTCCACTGCCGACTCTTCGGACCAAATGGTCAGATCCAAGGGTTTCGCCATTCAGGACCCCAGTCGGGATGACCACTGGGCAGGGCACCACCCGATCAGACAGGCGGGGCAGCTGCGAGTACAAAACTCTATCTTGCAGGGGTCCCCCGATCCGCCTATCCGACCCAACGCGGCCCCGTCCTCCTCACCCGTCCGCGGGCGAGGATGAGGTCACCCGATGGAGTCCCTGTTCGGGCGCCAACTGAAGGAAGTGACCCGAAAATGGCCACTCGGGTCACTCACGACCACCTCTCAGCCTTCCTTACAAATGAAGAGTCGGTCAGACAGTAGAGAATACAAACCAGATTATTTATTGTTATTACGCTGCAGCGGAGCCCAGTCTGACCAGCCTCCTGAGATGGCTGTTGAGGGACTGGACCCTGTAAGCATAAAATTACATTATGTGCGTTGCGGAGTCCACAAAGACCCGCCTACTATGAAAAAAATACTGGTAGGTGTCGTAATACAATGGGGGTACAGAACATAAGTTTCGATTCTGCAGCCGGGCACAGTATATCTACTGCCCAAGATCGTCTGGCCTATCCTCCCCACCAGATAGGTGGGAGAAGGCTTCTATCTAACGGGAAAGGCATGCACTAATGAGGACACTTGCAATTACAGAAAGAAAAGCTCAACCTTGGGAAACAAAACTTACCAAAGACGTTTCTCGAAAATAACCAAGCAGCAGTTTCGATTATAATACAAAATGGCGTCCGGATTAAAAGATGGTTTCGCGAATGCTAAGAGATACAGAGAGAAGGGCCTTTCAGTATTAACAACCCCTCAGATCTGGTTAAGTGAGTTTCTTATAAGAGGGCGATTTGGACTCGATGGCGCTTAAGGTAGGAAGAGATCAGATATCTCCCGGTGGGAGTATGTATCCACCTTACATTCCATGTACATATCTTAATGTTGGACATGATGTAGGTGGGAGCATAAATTCAATACATGTGAGGGGTGTTGGGACAGCTGTGATATTCAGGGTGAGACTCGGGAGCGACGTCAGCTGGTGCATGTTTACTATGTCGACCCGGATAATGTATCGATCCAGTGTGTGTTGGGCAACTAATCCAATAAAACCTGAAACATATAATACCAGGAGGGCGAGAATGCAACAAGCAGTCGTCCAAACCATACAACAGATAGGCATATCGCCACTGATCAGGGGGCGAGGTCACCAGACGATGTATGTAAGTGGATATAAGGGAGGTGGTGATCCCCTTCTTTAACATGTGAAAAAGCTGCCCATGGGGCCAAATGAGTCTTATGTGTGTAAGGTGACAGACTTTGATGGGTCTGGTTACGGTTACATTAGTTATAACTAGGGCTCCCGGTTTTATGGTATTTATTTTTGGCCATTTCCGTCTGTATTTATCCACATTTATTTTGTGTTTTGCGTATAAATGAAGTTATAAAACTGTACATTTCCATATCTATTTAACTGATAGACGCGCACTCATACTTTGATGTCTGTTGTGTTTTAGCTATTTTAGCTGCCAAATATTACATGACAACACATCCACTGGTAAATACTAGCATTATACCATAAGTGTATATTGACATATGCCGTTATTTAAAGAAATTTCATCCTGTTTTTGAATTTCCCATGCTGTCCATCTGTTCAGCTGCTGGCCTATAATTCATGAAAGACAGCACGGAAAGTCACTTAAAAGAAGCACAATTTTCTGTATTTATCCACTTTTAAAATAAATGCAGACAGAAAACACATTGTTTTCAGTCTGTAATTATCTGTAAAAATCAGTAAAAACTGAAAACAGGGAGCCTTAGTTATAACATAGGCAAGAAGTAACGGATACCATGACTGTGAGGTGAGCATATGCAACAACAACCATGCATGAGTCCCATTATACTTGCGTAGTGGTCGCAGGCATCTCTCGGTCTGGGTCCATCAAACAGCATTCAGTGGGCTAGATTATGTCATCCGCCGTCTGAGTTGGGACCTCTGGAAGAGTCTCAGAGTTCTGTGAATTTAAGGTTTCGTCCATGGATTCAGCATCGCTGGTTCTGTCTGGTATGCTGGTGTCCGACAGCGAGTCAACCTGCGAATTTCCTATCTCTGCTGCTGCCTGTAGGGCATTGCGTTGGTCCATCCTCATTTGTTCTAGATTTGGTCCAAGAGTCTGTGACAATGTTTGTTTTCTGCTTCTGCGTTGCCTGGAGCCACCTATCAGATGTGGCTTTACTGTACTCGAGGTGGGTGAGCCATCTTCTGTGGGATTCAAAGCGTCTAGCCACTCCCATGCAGCAATGGGAGTATCAAAGAAATGGGATTTGCCTTTTGCGACTATGCGCAGATGGGCAGGGAATAGCAGGGAGTACTTGAGATCTAACTGGCAAAGTCTGCTTTTCACCTCCAGAAAGGAGTGCCTTTGTTTCTGGACTGTCGCGGTGTAGTCTGGAAAAAACATTACTGTGCTGTTCGCCACTTGTATCCTCTGTAGTTTCCTGGTCTTTTGCAATATCGCCTCCCTATCTCTGTAGTAGAGCACGCGAAACAGGAACGGTCTTGGGCCCATGCCCGGAGGGGGAGGTTTATTTGGTACCCTGTGTGCTCGTTCTATGACGAAGTGTTGCAACAGCGATCCCTCAGGCAACAGGTTCCGGATACAGTTCTCTGTGAATGTAGTTGTGTCTCGTCCCTCTTCGCCTTCCAGCAGGCCTATGACACCCACAGTATTTCTTCTAGAGCGATCCTTAGAGTCTTCTGCTCGGCTTTCAAGGTACTTCACTCATGCCGTAAGACCTTTAAGGCATTTTTCGGCACTCAGCGCCTCTGGTGAGAGCTCCGCTACTGTTTCCTCAAGTGCGAATGTTCTGTCTGTGAGGTTCCGATGGTCGGCATGTAAGAGATTAAGGTCCAATGCCACCTTATCAATTTTATTTTCGAGCAAGGTTCGTGTCAGCTCCATTGTGGTGCTCAGCTTCTCCACTGTGGTCAGTACCACATCTAGTTTGTTAGACATAGTGTCTGCAGATGCCTCACTAGGCTTCTTGTCTGATTGGAGGCGGGACGGAGGTGGTGGACCCGGCAGACCTCCAGCACCCGACCTGAGACGACCCATGTGAGACATATGATGAGGGTGGGTGGCGTGAGACTCCCAGGAATTTAATGCGTGCCTATCCCATGTTATTTCAGTGCGTGGTCGCTCTAGCCAGGAATCGGTTACGTAAGTACTCCGTGCATGGGATAGTTGGTGATGGCTGCAAGCAATACCCTCAGCGCGTTGGCACAGCACCCCCCGCGATCGCACGGAGTCAGTACTTGAAAAGTTGACGTTGATTGTTGTGTTAACAGTCCTCTTTGATGTTACGCAGCTTTGGAAGATAATGTCTCTGCAGCTGAACGGTATTAAGCGGCCCGCTGGCGTAGTGTTTTGTTGGCTGCTACAACTGATGTGCCTACTCTCTTCATCATCCTCAGATCAACCTCATGTGTGGCACCAGGGTTCTTTTCGTGTGCCCAAGCCATGAACACACCAATAAGCCCAATGCAGGGGAGGCACTCGTGTGTACAAGGAGTCCTACTTGCTGCACCCCTCCGGAACACCTCCGTGTGCGTTGCTTCCCCAGTGCAGTCCGAGGGGTAATTCAGGTGTGGGGGCCATATCGACCACAGATCCTTACGTATTGCGGGGGGAGGGTGGAATTTGAGGCTTTGTTTGGAGAGCCCCCGGCCCTTCAAGACCTCACTGCTGGGTCACTCCTTATACTGGAAACAGCGTGTCCCGCCAGGCAGCATCAACAATGGGGGCCAGACTCCCTCTGTCTGCAGCGGAATGCAGGGGCAGCACCGCTCTCCCCGCGGCGGCGACGCTTACCTCCGTGTGATCCCGTAACAGCAACGCCGGGCGGCGCGGCCCAGAAACACCCAGTCCCTCCTTGACTATGAAGAGGGCCGCATTCTCCGGGCGCCACCACCAGGATGCGGTTTCTGGAGACGGCCGCCGCCCGATCCCGGCGAGCGGCCAGCCGATGTCATCACTTGGTGCTATGAGAAGGTGATAGGGCTCAGTTTCCTTCCCCCTCGAGGTTCCGCAGCGACGAGCACCGCCAAATCGCGGCAGGGCCCGCTCCCCTCAGCAGCGCAGGCAGCGTCTCACGCTCATCGGCACTAGGCCGCGACTCCACTGGTCCGCCATGCCAATACATGATGGTGCGCCAGCGATCTCAGGCCACGGGGGTCAGCCACAAACTTCCTCGGATCCCGCGGAGCAATCAGGTGGCCCCAGGTCAGCATGAAGCCCGATGGATTGCTGGATCTCGGGGGATGAGTTGCAGAGCTCTAACAGAGCATGGCCGCCATCATCGCCAGCGTAGCCACGCCCCATCCATCATCCCTACTTCTGATCCATCATTCCTACTTCTTTTCCCTCATCCCTGATTTTATCCCTGCCTCTCATAATCACCCCTACTTCTCATTCATCATTCCTTCTTCTCTTCCCTCATTCTTGCTTCTCACTCCTTCTAATCCATCATCTCTACTTCTCATCCACCATCTCTACTTCCCATCCATCATCCCTACTTCTTATCCATCATCCCTAATTCTCATCCATCATCCCTACTTCACATCATCACCCCTACATCTCATCCCTCATCCCTGCTTCTTACCCCTACTTCTCATCCATCATTCCTATTCCTCATCCATCAACCCATCATCCCCACTTCTCATCCATCATCCCGGCTGCTCATCCCTACTCCTCATTCGTCATCCCTACTTCTCTTCCATCATCCATACTTGTCACTACCCATCCCTCGTTCTTACCAACACACTTTCAATGTTGTGAAACACATCTTCATAATGATTGGTTGGTAACATTCAATCAGAGTTAAGAGAGAGGGAAGCATTCTATTGGTCTAGCCACTGGAAAAACAGCCTTCTTATTGCACATGCTGGTTGAGGACAGAGGAGAGGAAATATAAGTGGTGTTTGCTTCCCAGTGAATCCAAGGCTGTACAGCAAAAAATCAAGCCAAATTCCAGTATTTTGTAATTGGCCGTATACATTTATTTTTTTCTAATTTGCAAACTTAATATCCATGTTCTTGAAATTATAACTGTGGTGATTTAAGTCTACAATCCTGCATATTATCTTCTCTTCAGACATCATCAACAGGGCGTCTAAGTCAATGCTGCCAAATTGTGGAATATAGCATTGTCTTCACCAGTATAATTTTCAAAAACGATCATTCAACATTTGAACTGGCAATAAGGAGACTGAAAATCACAGCCATCCTTACTTGTGCGCAACTCTGGATGGAAGAGACCGAAAAAGTGAAATTGTCTGTGAGAAACAGAAGATGAGAAAGAGAACAGTATGAAAAAGGCAACTAAATGGAGGAATGGAGGATCTTAAAGAGGGAACAGAATGTGTACATGGGCTTGTGCGAGGAGTATTTAATTGAGAGGTGAGGGTGTTAGAATGTGCGAGTGAAAATGGGGTGGTGAGAGAAGTGTGTAGAACAGAAAAGAGGGACTATGAAAAAATGGTGTGAGAAGAACTTTAGACTAGAAGATTTGTGAAGAGAAGTGAGAAGGGAGTGTTTGTGATACAATAGAGAGATGGCTTTTGGGAAGAGTAGTGTATGTGCTGAGCATGATGGAAGTGAGAAGGACTCAGAGAGCAGGGTATTAGAGGATAGACAGAAATGAATGTGAGAAAGCAGTATGTGCAGTAGAGAAAGGGAGGTTGAGGGTTATGAAGAGAAAGTGCGAGACTCATGCATTTAAGAAAAAGAAGGGGAATGAATGCTAAAAAAAGTCTTCAAGAGAGTAGCCGTGAGAAGAGAGGACATTGTGAAACAGGAGAGCAGGGACACATTTTTGGGAAGACAATGTGGATGCTTTGGCTGCCACCAGCAAGTGATGGCATATTTCCAGAACAAACAGCAAATTTAGCACCATGGCTAGAATGGGTGGTACGGAAAAATGTACCTTGCACTAGGAATGGCTGAAGCCTTGTGCTGGCCCTAGGTGGTATGGTTGGAGATAGAAGTAGAGACAAGTACAAAAGAGAGGTGTAATGTGAGCAGTAGAGGGGGTGAAAGAGTGGGAAAAATCAGAAGTCTGTGGCAGAGGTATGTATAATAGATCAAATTGGGTTAGAAGGGGGCGAGGGAGAGGCAGCTGTGAATGAAGAGTGTGAGGGTTTTGAGAGTAAGAGAAAAGGGTGAAAAGGCAAATGAGGGTAAAATAAGAGAAAATGTCAAGAAATTATGAAGCGACATAAATGTAAGCCAAAGAGGTGTGCATGTGAATGGGGGATGGAAAGAGAATAGAAAAGAGAACAAAGGAGAGAATAGATAGAGTTAGAGGCTGAACATAGAGAGAGAGCGAGAAAGGAATATCTAACAGAGAGAGTTTTATTATAGAGACAGAATGGACAATTGTGGTGGGAGAACATGATAGTAGCATAGAGGTGTACTTTTCTTGTTTTGCATTTTGTCTTTAAATGGGCCATATGTTGCTCTCTCCATCTCCTTTCACACCACAAATAAGGAGGGACTCAATGTTGGTTTAGCAAGGACTCATCCTTTGAAGTATAGTGTTCATTGACAAGTGTGCATGAGAATGGCAGCAGTATGATCTAAAGTAAGTGATAGCTGTAAGACGGCAGGTTATGGCACCAGGAGTTACAACAATGATAGCGGCTCTTAGAGTGACAGCAGCAGGACCTTTAAGATGCCGAGGTGGAATGCCACCTATGTAAGAATGGTGACAGACCTTGCCTATTCACTCACTCCTCCACATAGATGCTGGACGGAATCCTGAATATTGTCAAATATTCACCCCCAGCAGTTCGGGCTGGACTGTTCCCATGGGGAGCAAGGTCAAGACAGATTTGCATATGGCTGTTTTCAAACTGTAATGTCATGGTGAGCAAAAAAATGACGAATTGAGCCCACATCTCTGTACTGGGTGTAAATGTTTGACATTGTTCAGCATTTCGTCCATCAATGGATTGTTTTGCATTTCTCGCTGTAAGTGAAACAGGTATACGCATAAGTGGGACCCATGCTCTCCATGCCAATGGAGTCAAGCTAGCCCAGCTGATGAGGAGTGAAACCCTGAAACCGGTCCCAGGAAGCTTGTTTCCAGTCCAGGGAGAACCTGGCCTGACAGTTTGGGCTGGAATGTTCCTATGGGAAGTAGGGTCAAGACTGATTTGCATAAGGCTGGGTCCACACTGCAATGGCACGGTGAGCAAAAAAAAAACGATGGATTTATGCCCAGAGCTCTGTACTGGGGGTGAATGTTTGACATTGTTCAGCATTCCATCCATCAATTGTTCTTTTTGCATTTTTCGCCCTGAGTGGGATGGGCATTCAAGGTCCAGGGAGGATTGGCCTGGCAGTTTGAGCTGGCCTGTTCCTATGGGGAGCAGAGTCAAGACTGATTTGCAGATGGCTTGGTCCAAACTGGAATGGCATGGTGAGCAAAAAAACGATGGATTGAGGCCCAGAGTTATGTACTGGGGTGACTGTTTTACATTGTTCAGCATTCCGTCCATCAATTGTTCCTTTTGCATTTTTCACGCTAAGTGGGACGGGAATGTTCAGACATGGGTCCCGTGCTATCCATGCCACTGGAGTCAAGCTACCCTGGCTGATGAGGGGTGATATCCCAAAACCTGTCCCAGGATGCTTGGTGCTGGTCCAGGGAGGACCTGGCCTGGCAGTTCGGTCTGGACTTTTCCCATGGGTAGCAGGGTCAAGACTGATTTGCATATGGCTAAGTCCAAACTGGAATGGCAGGGTGAGCAAAAAAAATGATGGATTGAGGCCCTGATTTTTGTACTGGTGTGAATGTTTGACATTGTTCAGCATTCCGTCCATCAATTGTTCTGTTTGTATTTTTTACCCGAAGTGGGACAAGTATGCCCAGACATGGGTCCATTGCTATCCATACCACTGGAGTCAAGCTAGAGTGGCTGATGAGGGGTGATATCCTGAAACCGGTCCAAGGAGGCTTGTTTCCAGTCCAGGGAGGACCTGGCCTGGCACTTTGGGCTGGACTGTTCCCATGGGAGGTAGGGTCAAGACTGATTTGCATATGGCTGGGTCCAAACTGCAATGGCATGGTGAGCAAAAAAAACAATGGATTTAGGCTCAGATCTCTGAACTGGGGGTGAATGTTTGACGTTATTCAGCATTCCATCCATCAATTGTTCTTTTTGCATTTTTCGCCCTCAGTGGGATGGGTATTCAAGGTCCAGGGAGGATTGGCCTGGCAGTTCGGGCTGTCCTGGTCCCATGGGGAGCAGAGTCAAGGCTGATTTGCAGATGGCTTGGTTAAAACTAGAATGGCGAGCAAAAAACTATGCATTTAGGCCCAGTTTTATGTACTGGGGTGAATGTTTGACAGTGTTCAGCATTCCGTCCATCAATTCTTCTTTTTGCATCTTTCATGCTAAGTGGCACGGGAATGCCCAGACGTGGGTCCCGTGCTATCCATGCCACTGGAGTCAAGCTACCCTGGCTGATGAGGGTGATAACCCAAAACCTGTCCCAGGATGCTTGGTGCTGGTCCAGGGAGTACCTGGCTTGGCAGTTCGGGCTGGACTTTTCCCATGGGTAGCAGGGTTAAAACTGGAATGGCAGGGTGAGCAAAATAAACTATGGATTTAGGCCCAGATTTTTATAGTGGTGTGAATGTTTGACATTGGTCAGCAGTCCGTCCGTCTATTGTTCTTTTTGTATTTTTCACGCTAAGTGGGACAGGTATGCCCAGGGTCCATTGCTAACTATGCCACTGGAGTCAAGCTAGAGCGGCTGATGAGGGGTGATATCCTGAAACATGTCCAAGGAGGCTTGTTTCCAGTCCAGGGAGGACCTGGCCTGGCACTTTGGGCTGAATTGTTCTCATGGGGAGTAGGGTCCAAACTGGAGTGTTGTGGTGAGCAAAAAAATGATGGATTAAACCCAGACCTATGACTGGGGGTGAATACTTGATTTGTTCAGCATTCTGTCCATCTTCTATTCTTTTTGCTTTTGTCACCCTAAGTGGGACGGATATGCCCAGACGTGGGTCCCAAGCTCTCCGTGCCACTGGAGTGAAGCTAGCCTGGCTGATGAGGAGTGATAACCCCAAACCAGTCCCAGGATGCCTGTTTCCGGTCCAGGGAGTCCTGGGCCTGGCAGTTCAGGCTGGACCGTTCCAATGGGGAGCAGGGTCAAGACTGATTTCAATATTGCTGAGTCCGAAATGGAATGTAATTGTGAACAAAAAAACAATTGATTTAGAACCAGATCTCTGTACTGGGGTGAATGTTTGACATTGTTCAGCGTTCTGTCCATCATTTTTGCCCTAAGTGGGACGGGTATGCCCAGACGTGGGTCCTGTGCTCTCCATGCCACTGGAGTCAAAGTAGCCTGGCTGATGAGGTGTGATACCACAAAACTGTTCCCGGGGTGCTTGGTGCTGGTCCAGGGAGGACCTGGCCTGGCAGTTCGGGCTGGACTTTTCCCATGGGGAGCAGGGTCAAGTCTGATTTGTATTCAACGAAAAAAACAGGTAGTAGTGTTCCCTTTGAGGGAAAGAACTGCACATCCAATAAGTACACGTATTTCAAAGCATCAATAATTGGCATGAAATATTCTATAAATGTTGCTAAATTGGCAACCAGGTGCTAAATCAGCTTCACACACCTACTACCTAGAGGTGTCAACTGCACATTAAGACTTAACATGCATATAACTCAACACAAAAAAGAAGCTACTAACAGCACACCATTAAGACATATGTATTATCCAGAAATAGTACTGGTCCAAAATCAAGTCAACTGATAACGGAATTGCTCATGTACAATGTGGACGATAAGAGAATATCCAATATAAGCAAATCAATCCAGTGAGATCGTCAGTCGAGATTTCATATCCTTTATTATTGTCCAAAGGTTAAAAATTCCCAGCACACGATAGCCGACACGTGTTTCGTCTTTACTCAGACTTTTTCAAGGCAAAATTTGGGAATCTTGACAATCTGAAGTCAGAGAACGAATCCGTCCCTCCAACACATCCACTGTAAGAAGTAGGTATCCAAGTGAAGATGTCACAACAAATACTAAGGAAGACACAAAAATACGTATCTTTACCACACTTGAAATCCGTCTGTATAAGAGATCCCAAGGAAACGAAGCTGTAAAGAGCACTGATATATCCGTAGGGTGAGCTCCAATAAATAAAGTAGAAACGTCGAAGACCATATGATATTGGTGCACACTGCAAAACGTGGCAAACGCTAGTAGAGTGTAGCTGAAATCCAAAGTACCTCCATAGATCCTGGATACCATGGGGTACAACCCTGATAAGTTACCCCTTCAAGGGCGAGAAACCCGTCCGTACACACACGTGTAAGTGGTCGCGGGCTCAAGTCTGATTTGTATATGGCTGAGTCCAAACTGGAATGGCAGGGTGAGCAAAAAAATGATGGGTTTAGGCCCAGATTTTTGTACTGGTGTGAATGTTTGCCATTGTTCAGCATTCCGTCCATCAATTGTTCTTTTTGTATTTTTCACCCGAAGAGGGACAGGTATGCCCAGACATGGGTCCAGTGCTATCCATGCCACTGGAGTCAAGCTAGAGTGGCTGATGAGGGGTGATATCCTGAAACCGGTCCAAGGAGGCTTGTTTCCAGTCCAGGGAGGACCTGGCCTGGCACTTTGGGCTGGACTGTTCCCATGGGAAGTAGGGTCAAGACTAATTGATGAGGGGTGATACCACAAAACTGTTCCCAGGATGCTTGTTTCCGGTCCACGGAGGACCTGGTCTGGCAGTAAGAGCTGGACTGTTCCCATGGGGAGCCGGGTCAAAACTGATTTGTATATGGTGGGCCCAAACTGGAATGGCACGGTGAGCAAAAAAATTATGGATTTAGGCCCAGATCTCTTTACTGAGGATGAATGTAGTGGACATATAAGAAGTATTACTACATGCCCCAAAGGAATCAAGGAGATAATAATAACAGATGAAGTTAATTATTGAATAATTGGAGCAGTGGGAGTGAATGAATAATAAGTTCCAAGATCAGAACTTAAAGCTCTCAAGAAGCGCAGTGGAAGGCGAAACACATGTTGGCTTTTGTCTGTCTGCTTACAGTATTTAAGGCTTTTTTGGATTTATTGACATGGAAAATAAACTTGAAGAAAAATAAAAACAACTTAAGAAACCAATCAAGAAGAAGTGTTGTGAATTGTTGCTTCTGTGGATATCTCAGTACTTTGGTGTTATATATATATATATATATATATATATACAAACATATATATATTAAACCCAAATCAAAGTACAGACCGGTACTCCAAGCAGTGTTGCTTTCTTATTTAATTAGCACTTCGTACAATGGTAAATACAGAGTCAAACGCGTTACGGCTTTGCCAGCCTTTATCACGACGCTTGCGCATACAAGAGCTGGCTATTTAACAGTATGTGAAAATAGACACTGAAAATGGGCTACTAGTTGTACAAAAGTGGCGGCCATCTTTAAATGTATTTCATTATTACAATACGCTTGTGGATAATTCCACATGCATTGTGATACACATGTTATAACTTCAATATTAACACTGATAACATAATTCACATGCAAATTGTTCATTTCCCATGGGTTATTATATCACAGGTGCATACTAGGCAAGTGCCAAATATAAATAAAATATTACCTAAAAATAACTTGGTAAGTGCCAAAATATCAAGCCGACTGGATGCACAATTTGCCTGTATCATGTAGCCTAAATGTAATACTTCATATTACCAATCCTAAGTAGATAATTAAACATATTCAACCAAAAATCTGAGCATGTGATAACAACATACTGCGCAAGTGCCCGATAACAAGGTGAGTAAGCAAAGCTAGCACAACTGTAGTGCAGTACTCCATCTACTCAGTCCGCAATTTTCCTTGAGCGAACAATTAAAGCAAAACAATTCAAATTCATACAGCACAGCCCAATTGGGCCTATGTTAATAGGAAAAATAATCAGTGAAACAAATTATGCTCATAAGAGATATTTATATCTTAGCTCTTTTGCGTTCCATATATCTTCTAACAGGATTGATGTTTGTTCCCATATCAGTGCCTGTAAAACAGATAAAAAACCAGTGTCATGAGTTATGAAAAAGGTTAAATGCTCTTGTCAGGCAAATAAACAGCTAAAAACATACAGACTGAGATTGCATTTTCTTAATACAAAAACGTATACATTTCCTCATCTGTATTCAGGCCTTGGGGTTCTTTGGTTCCAACTTTAAGAATATATCTACTCTTTAATTGTCTCAATCTTTCTTCTCTATTGCCCCCTCTGGGAGAATTTGACACCTGATCCAAAACACTGTATGTCAACAGACTCGAGTTGCCGTCATGATATTCTCTAAAATGTCTAGCTACAGGGTAGTTGACATCATCTTTGTTAATAGCCCTGATATGCTGTAGGATTTGTTTATGAACTTGGAGTTTTGGACTTCCTATGTAGCTTTTGGGGCATGGACAACTTAACATATATACAGCATAGTCTGATTTGCAATGTAAACTTTTTTTGATCATTATTTTTTCTCCTACCTCCGTAATGAACTCCTTCAAATTCACCCCATTGGAGCAATCTTTGCATTTATTGCATTACTTAAAACCCTTCATGGGTCTCAACCAACTGGTTTCTTTCAGAGTACTGACTTGATTATTTACCAAAATGTCTCTCATCGATTTAGATTTATGATATGTGATGGATGGTTTCAAGTGATATCCTGCCCCAATCACTGGATCCTGTTTTAAAATGTGCCAGTGTTTCAACACAGATTGACGTACCAAATTGTGATGCTTACTATATGTAGTGAGGAATCTACATTGTGTGTCTGCCTCAGAGTTCACTTTTCTTTTCTTGAAAAGTAACTCAAATCTTGATTGAGTATTAGCCCTTTCTCCCTCTGATTGCAATGTGGGCTCATCATAGCCTCTCTCTTAGTCTTGCTCACATACCTGCCGCAATTTGATTGAACAAGTTTTGAGAGCTACAAATTCTCTTAGCCCTGGGGAATTCCGCATATGGTATGCTCTTTTTTTAATATTGTGGGGGTGACAACTCATGGCATGCAAAGTAGTATTACCTTCTCTTTCTTTCCCAAAAACTGTGGTAGTCAAGCTGGATCCTATTACCTCTACTTTGACATCAAGAAATTCTACGCAGCGCCTGTGGCCACGCCCCCCTCATGCCCCCAACTTACTCTCCGAAGCCGGCTTATAAACGAAAGGCAAGCCCTTCTGCACCCATCCGCGCTCGGACTGCGCTCAGCACCAGCCACGCTGCTGGTTTCAGGCTGGATACCTAGCCAAAAAAGCCTAGACTCCAGCACTTCAGGAATGCCACCCTGGACTTGAAACCATCAGGTAAGACCTGCCCTGGCCTGCGCTTTGACCCATACTCTGCTCAGGGTACATTGCACTATTCTTATTGTGGCCTCACCTTTCAGCACCTTTCATAGCCCACTTATGCTCCCTCCACCTCTACCCCTCCTTCTAAAGGGAGTTGAGATTCTCAACATCGTGTGTGCTTATTAACGTGAGGTCCTCAGTCAAGAATGCAATCACATTTCATGAGTTTCTAGAAACATATCAAATCGAAATTGCCTTTATTACAGAAACATGGGCAGACGTTTCGTCTGACCCTGACCTACTTCTGGCATACCTGCAGGCCTCAAAATTCACAGAGTCGACAGAGTAGGAAAAAAAGGCGGAGGCATAGCCCTAATTCTTAAATCAAGTTTAAAATCTTCTTTCAAAGCGTTATCGGATAACCTGGATTGTGAAGCCATGGACTTTAAGGTCGAACTCGATGGTCAATATTCTTTCAATGGCACTCTACTTTACCGTCTTCCTAGCCCTAAGGCCACATTTATTGACAATCTAGGACATCTCTTAGTTCGCAAGGCTGAACTTCCCAACTTCTCCATTCTAGGAGATTTTAATTTTCACATGGAAAATGTCACTGACCATGACACCGAAGTGCTTCTTGATCAAATGGCCATCGTTGGACTATGTCAACTAGTAAAAGGTCCAACACATACCGCTGGACACTGTCTGGATGGGATTTTCTCTGATAATCCTGCTCTAAGATAGACCAGATCCCTTACTCTTATTTGGTCTGATCATAATGCAGTCCCCTTCGAAATCTTACTGCCACAAAAAGATACGTCCCAAAGATTCCGGGGAATCTTTTATTAGTCGCTCCTGGAATAAATTAGAGTCTAAACAGCTAAAATCCCTTCTTTTGCAAACTCTGCCACACATTTCCTACGACCCTAATCAAGCGGTGGCAAATTACCAGACCATTACCTTAACTCAGCAACAATGCAATTAGTTCCCCCAAGAAACAGTCGGCGTTCCAGGTGCTCACCTTCAGAACCCTGGTTCAACGATATTCTTAGAGCCCAGAAACAACAGTGCAATAAACTGGAGAGGAAATGGAGACTTGATGACAATTTACATACTAAAACTGAATATAAATCATCTCTTCAAGTATACAAGAATCTTATCCTTAGGGAAAAGGCTTCCTACTTTACGGAGAAAATCAGAGCGGTCAATCGATGTCCTAAAGCCCTATTCACCACGGTGAAAAATCTGTCCAAACTCCCAGTATCGCAGGACTCTAATGTTAGTCAGGCGTTCTGTAACTCCCTAGCTGAATCTGTTCAGCACAAAGTCAAGGCTGTTTTTGACACCTTTGTGTTCCAGGATAACTGCCTGGCACAGACCCCCACTCAACTTAACAAGATACAATCTACAGCAGGATCTGTATCTCCAACACTCTCATCCTTCACCGCCTTGACCATCGAACAGACAGCTAAAATAATTGGCGCAATTAAATCAGGATCACCCTCAGATCCCTGTTCCCCAAAAATTCTGCACTTGTCCCTGGAAACCATAGCTATTCCCCTCATGGCTACTTTTAACTCTACATTCACATCAGGGCGTTTCCCAACGAAGTGAAAAAAGCCTCCATACTACCTTTATTTAAAAAACCTAACCTGGACGCTAAGGACACCTCCAATTTCAGACACATATCAAGACAATTGTCTGAAGTTAAACTCCTTCAAGACTGAGGTTCCTTTTTTGGAAACAACCTCTTTATCTGGACAGATAGTTGGTGGCCTGTCCAACTTGGTCCTGTATCTCCAACACTCTCATCCTTCACCGCCTTGACCATTGAACAGACAGCTAAAATAATTGGCCCAATTAAATCAGGATCACCCTCAGATCCCTGTTCCCCAAAAATACTGCACTTGTTCCTGGAAACCATAGCTATTCCCCTCATGGCTATTTTTAACTCTATATTCACATCAGAGCGTTTCCCAACGAAGTGGAAAAAAGCCTCCATACTACCTTTATTTAAAAAACCTAACCTGGACGCTAAGGACAACTCCAATTTCAGACCCATATCAAGACTTCCCTTTCCCTTAAAGGTGATTGAGAAAGCCATTAACACTGAACTATCTTCTTTTGTTAATGAAAATGCAATTCTGGACTCCTCTCAATTCGGATTTTGTGTGCACTTTAGCACGGAGCTGGCTCTCATTACATCCACCGAGGAGCTCAGACATACCTTGGATGGAGGGGGAGCGCTGCCCTGATCCTTTTGGACTTATCAACGGCATTTGATATGTCAATCATGAGCTGCTGATAGATCATTTAGTTTCCATTGGGATCAGGGATAATGCACTCTCCCTGCTGGGTTCCTTTCTGTCTGAGCTGTCTCAATTGGTAGCGTTGGGTGACTATGTCTCACCCTACTTTTCCCTACCTTGTGGCATTCCTGAGGGATCTTCCCTGAGCCCAACGCTTTTCAATCTCTATGTCATCCCCTGGCTAAATTGATAAAAGTTATGGCTTTGCGCTAGTATCGTATGCAGACGACACTCAGAAAATTGTCTCAGTGAGCAGTTCATCCAGTTCCACAGCCACCAGATTTTATGACTATATGAGTCATATAGGTAACTGGATGACAGACAATTGTCTGAAGTTAAACTCCTTCAAGACTGAGGTTCCTTTTTTGGAAACAACCTCTTTATCTGGACAGATAGTTGGTGGCCTGTCCAACTTGGTCCTTTACCCACACCAGCATCTAAAGCCAAAAACCTAGGAATCATCTTCAATACTAAACTATCATTTGAAGCACAGACTAACTTTATCACTTCTGCCTGATTCTTTATCCTCAAAATCTTGAGAAAAGTACTCCCCTCAATCCCTATGGATCTCAGGAAAACGGTGGTATCCGTACTTATTTAATCTAGACTGGATTACTGCAATGCTCTTTTTACCAGCGCCTCTAAACGCAGTATCCAAAAGCTGCAGATTGCTCAAAATGCAGCAGCAAGAGCACTCCTAGGAAATTGTAAATTCAAATTTGCTTCCAAAGCCCTATCCCATCTGCACTGGTGCCCGAAGCAAAACAGATCCAGTTTAAATCGCTCTGCATTGCTTTTAAATCTTTGAAGAATATGGGGCCAACGCAGTTGGCAAACTCTCTTAAGCCATATATCCCAGCAAGGTCCCTTAGGTCAGCTGAGCTTGGAAATTTGGTTGTCCCTAGAGTAAGTAGGGCCAGGTGGGGTGGCAAGAGTTTCACTACAACAACAGCCAAACTGTGGAACTCTTTGCCAACCTTGCTTAAAAAAGAGACTTACCTGATAACATTTAGAAAGGGCTTAAAAACATGGCTCTTCAAGGCATACATTTTAATCCACTCCAGTCAGATCCATACGTTCTGAGGGCAGTGCCTAGACACCTTAGGGTATTTGGAGATTAGAATGGGGGTTTTTGTGTTTAGTCAGGAAATGGCGCTCAGGCTATTGCGTGTGCTATCGATGGACCTTAGGTGGTGCGGTGCTGCCAGGTCAGGGGAATAACCCGATAACCCCTGGGGAATCTGTGAATCAAGGGATCCGGATGGGAGAGCTCCCATCCGGACCCCAGACAGGCGTCTGCTTTACCCAGCCTCATACATCCCTGGATAATATTCAACTTCCCGTACCCGGGCCTAACCTGTGTACCTCGCCTGCTCGGCTTGGTACCCCATCCACTGACCTGGACACTGGACAGCCTCCCTCCGCCAATCATTTCCGGCCTTCCACGATTGCCGTGGCACACCCGCCCCAGCGCAATCACGCTTGTTTACAGAGGGACACTACCACCTGCGGTTTCCCTCCTCGCTGCATCCTTGTTGCCAGCGCAGCGCCTCTTCTGCGCATTTCGTTACTCCTTATCGTGAGTTTACCCCTACGGGTGTGCTGTATTCTTATCCAACCTTCTGCCCTGATGAGTCACGGGAACTTTCCCAGTGACGAAACACGTGTCGGCTGGTTCACTATATTCAACACAGTGATTGTTGAAATAAAAAATACCTATTTGGACAAATACTGATGTTGACCATTGCATTCGAATAACGCATCAATAGTAGATATTTTATTACCAATACCCTCATCGCGTGTGCTCAGGACTACGCTCACCTTAGGGTATTTGTTGCGCTTTATAAATTTATCATTAATCAATCATCAATCAATCAATCACTTATTGCTAATGCAACGAGTGAATGATAGGTTGACGTTGTTGATGTTAATCAATTTGACAAATTCTTCAGCTGACTCTACACTACCTTTCCATAGAAGAAAGAGGTCATCGATGTACCTCATCCATAACACAATTTTGGAGAACCATTCCTTCATTTCAGTACCACGGAGCACCTGCTCCTCCCATCAGCCCATATGCAAACTAGCATAACTGGGGATGAAGCAGGTGCCCATCATGGTCCCTTGAATCTGATGGTACAATGTGTTACTGAACAGAAAGATGTTACTTTTCAGACACCAATTAATCATATTTAATAACATCTCATTGTCTGCCAGGTAGCATATTGGTCTGGGTCTGAGAAAATGCCTTACTACTTTTATACCATCCTCATGTCTTATACTAGTGTATAATGAGTTCACATCAAGACAGACCATTAAAAAGTCTTCTTCCCAATGTATATCAAAGATTCTTTGTAAAAAATCAGTGGTATCCTTAATGTAAGATGGTAGTTCTAGAACCAATGGTTGCAGGAAAAAATCAACATACTTTGGGACATTTTCAAACAGGCCACCAATAGCTGAAATATATGCCTGTCTGGTGGACACTCTCTATTCTTGTGAACCTTGGGCAGAAGATATAACACAGGTAATCTGGGATGCATGATTTTGAGAAATTCATATTTTTCTGGGCTGATTAAACGCTCATTATACCATTTACTCAGTTCTGTGTAAAAATCTTCTTTCAACTTATCATATTCACATTTTGTTGTCGTGCAGTAACATGACTCATCACTAAGTTGCTGATAAGCTTGTTCTAAGTACATCTCTTTGGGCCACATCACCACATTACCATCTTTATCTGAACAACAAATGGCAAATTTATCAGTTTGATTCCACTTTCTCATTACTCTTTGAAATGTTAAATTCCAGGGTGTATACCAGTTCTTTTTTCTGAACAGTTTTCTCCTCAGTTTCTGAAGGTCATGTAGCATTCTGTCACAAAATAGGTCTATGTTGTCATGTGGCGTTGAGAAATGAATTTAGACTTGGGTCTAAATGGTGTATTTGCCCCTTCTATTCCCGCAATTCCTTCCTCTGTCAGTAATTCTATATCAGGGATGTTCTGCACTTGCAGCTCTTGGCCAGATTCCAATTCGCGAAGATCTTTTAATAAGTGGATATCTGAAACAACTAAGTTGCCAGTAGGACCAACTGTGGCTGGTTTCTTTCTCTCTTTCTTGCGCATACTAAAGAATTTCTTCAGTTTCAGTTTTCGAGCAAACAAGTACAGATCAACCCTAGTTTGTTTACAGTTAAAATCAGCTTGGGGACAGTACGTGAGACCTAAACTTAAAATTTCTGTATCCTCTGGTGTTAGCGGTTTATTGGATAAGTTAATTACACTTTTCGACTCAATTATCGTTTGCTGTGGCTCAGAGTTGTTACCCCAGCCTGGTTTTCTCCTTCTTGATCCTTGGCCACCGCACCTCTTGAGCCTCTGCCTTTTCTTTGTGGTTGCGGTTTGTGAATCGTCCCAGACGTAAAAACTAAATTCATCCTGTACAGAGGTCATGTGGCCGCTCCTGTCACCTTGTGTATATCACAATCTGATTTCAATCCTGTATCACAACTTATTTCACTGGCAGATATTTCTCGTCTGACTCGATTGGTGATTTCCAGTCTCTCTCTGCGAATGGAATCGAACTTTCTAGCAAACGTGTAGATTCTTCTATATGCATAATCTCTCCTGTCCCTCTGGAATTTGTGGGCTTTTCTTGCTGTAATTCCTTCCTCATACTTTTTCATGCGCGCTTTCATGTCCTTTAAAAATTTCTCTACCACATCCTTATCAGCATGTAAAACCAATTGATCATTTAATTCTTTGATGAGGGCTGTATATATATATAACACACAGTCACTGGATGATGTCATCAGTGATGTCATCAGTGATGTCATTTGAGATGTCATCAGTGATGTCATCAGTTATGTCACTGACCATGTCATGAATGATGTAATATGTGACATCATCAGCAGTGCACTGCGGGCGCAAGTTATAGCTAGCTTAACTAACTATAACGGCCAAATTTCTCTGGTTTTGTACGAGTGAAATGTCCAACTAACTATAATGTCCCTGAAACCTGTGGTTTTTTCAGTGAATTTCTAAGGTTTTTTAAATGCTAATTTCTAACTATAACGACCCTGAAACCTGTGTTTTTTTCAGTGAATTTCAAAGGTTTTTAAATGCTAATTTCTAACTATAACGTCCCTGAAATCTGTGGTTTTTTCAGTGAATTTCAAAGGTTTTTTAAATGCTAATTTCTAACTATGCCTACAGAGGTAGGACATGTGCAGAAAGAGGAAGAAAGGCGCAGAAAGAAGCAAGAGAAATGCAGAAAGAGGCTACAGAAGTCCAGAAAGACGAAGAAAGGTGCAGAAAAAAGCAAGGGATGTGCACAAAGAACCAACAGAGGAGCAGAAAGAGGCCATGTTGCAAAGTCATCTTGTGCCCCCAACTTTTTGCTGATGGGTACTGGTGGTAACTGACTCTGACTAACCAGGCCTAGAGCCAGTGCTATGCTAAAAGACACTTAGAAAATACAATGAAAACACCTACATACACTAGGGAACACTATGCGTTGGGGTACCCCTGTGATTGGCATGACCTCCTCTGTAAGGCCCTAGTACATAATAGGGCAGCGGGATTAAAACTACCTCTAAGTCAGAGGTGCAGAAAGATGCATCTTTAAGTAGTAGTCATGTTTGCTGAGTGGTGGAGAAAGGGTGCTGGGCCTCCAACCAGCGCTCAGGAATTCCGCTGCATAGGACTTAGAGGAGGTACCAGGAGGCCTTCTTGGCCCCCAAAGTCCCTCAGGAGTAAATTGGACTTCATCCCTCATACCATAGTCTGCCAGGAGGCGCGTTTGCAGAGTGGTGGAGAAAGGGGGCATGTCCTCCGAAGACTTCTTAGCAATCCCACTGTGTGGGACTTACTGGAGGTAACAAGAGGGTAGTTAGCCCCCGAGGACAACCTTGGGGGCCAACTACCCCTCCTATTACCTCCAGTAAGTCCCACACAGCAGGATTGCTAAGTTCTCATAGTAGGCCACGCCCCCTTTGCGCACCACTCTGCAAACGCGCTCCCTGGCGCGCTCTTAGATGGGGATTGAAGTCCCCTTCGCTGCTGGGAGTCCTTTAGGGGCCAACTAGCCTACCTCTTACCTCCAGTAAGTGGGATTGCTGAGAGGTGGACAAAGGCCACGCCCCCTTTCCCCACCACTCTGCAAACGCGCCTCCTGGCGCGTTCTAAGTTGGGGTATTAAGTCCCCTTCATTCCTGAGGGTCCCTGGGGGCCAACTAGCCCACCAGGTACCTCCAGTAAGCGCCACACACCTGGATTGCTGAGAGTGGTCCGAGGCCACGCCCCCTTTTTACACCACTCTGCAAAGGCGGTTCCTGGCGCACTGCTGCTTGGGGGATGAAGTCCACTTGTGTCCTGAGATCCTCAGGACACAAGAGGACCTCATCGCCCCACCAGCAGTGCGCCAAGAGGTGCGTTTGCAGAGTGGTGTAAAAGGGCATGGCCTCTGACCACCTCTCTGCAAACCAGCTATGTGGCGCTTACTGGAGGTACCTGGTGGGCTAGTTGGCCCCAGGGACCCTCAGTATTCATGGGGATTTAATTTCCCAACTTACAACGCGCCACGGGGCGCGTTTGCAGAGTGGTGCAGGGAGGGGGCGGGGCCTCCGGCGTGATGCCGTTTTTTTTTCTCGTTTTTTTTTTAAGGGGGGTGTGTGGCCCCCCTTCTTTTACTATTTTTGGGGCCCTGGGGACCCCATCCCCCAGGGCCTGACCCCTTTTTAAAACAAACAAAAAAACGGGAAGGGGGCCCCCCTCCCGAGGCCAATTTTGGCCCCAGGGACCCCATCCCCCGGGGGCATGGCCTCCTTTTTTAAATGTATTTATTGGGAAGGGGGGGCCGCGTGGCCCCCCCTTCCCTAGGCCACTATTGGCCCTGGGGACCCCATCCCCCAGGGACCGGCCTGCCGGTTTTTTTTTTTTAATTAAATTGGAGGGGGGCCGAGTGGCCCCCCCTCTCGGGCCAGTTCTGGCCCCGGGGACCCCATCCCCCAGGGCCGGTCCTCAAGTTGGGGACCGTGTGGGGGAGCCCCAATGCCCCCACGGTCCAAGCCGGCTCCCCGCCTCCTGCGGGAGCCAGCATTTCTTTTGAGCAAGGGAGCTGCTAACATGCAGCTCCCCTTGCTCAAAGCAATACTGCTTTACTTCGTTGAAGCGAGAGCAGGTTTCCTGCTCTCACTTCAATGAAGCAAAGCAGGAGTTTGCTATAACAGGACGGGAGCCGTGCTCCCGCCCTGTCATAGCAAACAGCAATGTCCCGGGGTGGGCACCCCGGGACATTGCAGGAGCTGGCCCTGGGGTTGGCAGTCCCCAGGGCCATCAAGGGCTCCAGGAGGAGGGCCGCGCGGCCCCCCTCCCATCATTTAACATAGCCCCGGGGAGGTGGTGGTCCCCGGGGCTTGGGCCCCACCCACATTTAAAAAAAAAAAATTAAGCCCCGGGGAGGTGGCGGTCCCCGGGGCAGCGGGGGGCCGCTTGCCCCCTGCGCATATTTAAATAAAGCCCAGGGGAGGTGGCGGTCGCCGGGGCTTGGGGGGCTTACAGATAAGGAAGCGCGGAGCCCGCGCTTTGTTTTTTTAAATTTTCTCAGCAGGATTCGCGCACCCTGTGCAATTTCTGCCCATTTGTAAAGAAAAAAAATTGTTTTTTTGGGCCTAGGGGGTCAGGGTGTTTCTACCCTGCCCCCTTTTCTTGTTTTTCACCTTTTATTCTACTGATTTCTTGTGACTCGGTTACCGAGTCACAAGATGGCTGCCAACACTTCCTGGTTTGGAGTGTTGACAGCCAATCAGAGTGAAGCTTGTGCCCGGGAGGGTTCGCGAACCCTCCTTGGTGCTCAGATATCGATATTTTTGGGGGGAATTTCTCAGGAACTACTGAACGGATTTACACCATTTAAAAAAAAGGTCTCTTTCTGAACTAAGAGCTACCTTTTTGCCAAGTTTGGTGTAATTCCGTTCAGCAGTTCAGGTTGTAGCCTGTTCCAATTTTTCCTATGGAAATTAACATGGGACCCCCTTTTTCTCGGCCCCCGCTTGACGAATCACCCCGAAACTTTCAAGACAGGAGCTGACCGGAGCTGGCCATTAGTTTTGAAAATTTCGCGAAGATTTGTCAAACGGCGCCAAAGATATTGGCAAAAGAAAAACGCTGAATAGAAACAAGGTCCTAACTATAACTACCTACTGGCGACTGCCAGTAGGTAATATTATCTTCGGAGTGATTCGGCAAGCGTGGGCCGAGAAAAAAAGGGGGTCCCAAAACGTGTTTTCCCCATGCACTTTTCCATAGGAACCTTTCATCGCAGCTACAGCCCGAACTGCTGAACGGAATTACACCAAATTTGGCAAAAAGGTAGCCCTTGGTTCAGAGTCGTGCCTTTGGTTAAATGGTTTAAATCCGTTCAGTAGTTCCTGAGAAATTTGAAAAAGAAAACACATATATATCTGGGCGGAGCCTAACCACACATGTCATCGTGAGATCTGATTGGCTGTCAGCACTTCATCCTGGAATTGCTGGCAGCCATCTTGGGACCAATATAAATGATAGTACGCCATTGAAATGCATTGTAGTGAATCGAAGATTTTGAGGGTTACCAAAAGGAGAACTATAAAGGGTGATAACAGACTTTAGTTACATTAGAATTCATTTGTTGATGGTACCATACTAATTTCAGGAATTGTGTGTGTTCTAAGGTGATTTTACCCTGTGAAAAACCTTCTGCTGGGATATCATGAATCATGTTTGAGAGAAAACTATTTTCACATGCTTGTCCCATACAGTTTTGGAAGGTGCTCCAGAAGCTAAAATGAGAGCATATTTTCTGTAAATTCACATTATCTTTCTCAGTCATGTGAGAATGAAGTCTGACATTCTCAGTAAAACATGTACATCCAACAAGGGCAGAGACTGTCAGTTGATTCCTTTGTGTTCTACTGCAGCTTCCCAGAGTGTTCTAAAGAACAACTAGAGTGCTAACAGCCTTACTTATGACAAAAGTATGGCACACCTGAAGCCATCTTGATTGGAATAAACTGGTAACACTTAACACATTTAATTTAAAAAGGAACAAAATGATGCGGTTCATTTTGTCATAGAAATTATGGTTAGTGCTGTAGAAAGAAAAATTAGGACATGTTTCAAGTGTGATCTCAAATATCTTCCTGTTATATTTCAACAGGAGCAGCCTGTCAGTTGATGCCTTTGTGTTCTTCTGCAGCTTCCCAGAGTGTTCTAAAGAACAACTAGAGCGCTAACAGTCTTACTTATGACAAAATTATGGCACACCTGAAGCCATCTTGATTGGAATAAACTGGTAACTCTTAAAACATTTAATTTAAAAAGGAACAAAATGATGGGGTTCATTTTGTCATAGAAATTATGGTTAGTGCTGTAGAAAGAAAAATTAGGACATGTTTCAAGTGTGATCTCAAATATCTTCCTGTTATATTTCAACAGGAGCAGCCTGTCAGTTGATGCCTTTGTGTTCTACTCCAGCTTCCCAGAGTGTTCTAAAGAACAACTAGAGCGCTAACAGTCTTACTTATGACAAAATTATGGCACACCTGAAGCCATCTTGATTGGAATAAACTGGTAACTCTTAAAACATTTAATTTAAAAAGGAACAAAATGATGGGGTTCATTTTGTCATAGAAATTATGGTTAGTGCTGTAGAAAGAAAAATTAGGACATGTTTCAAGTGTGATCTCAAATATCTTCCTGTTATATTTCAACAGGAGCAGCCTGTCAGTTGATGCCTTTGTGTTCTACTCCAGCTTCCCAGAGTGTTCTAAAGAACAACTAGAGCGCTAACAGTCTTACTTATGACAAAATTATGGCACACCTGAAGCCATCTTGATTGGAATAAACTGGTAACTCTTAAAACATTTAATTTAAAAAGGAACAAAATGAGGGGGTTCATTTTGTCATAGAAATTATGGTTAGTGCTGTAGAAAGAAAAATTAGGACATGTTTTAAGTGAGATCTCAAATATCTTCCTGTTATATTTCAACAGGAGCAGCCTGTCAGTTGATGCCTTTGTGTTCTACTGCAGCTTCCCAGAGTGTTCTAAAGAACAACCAGAGAGCTAACAGTCTTACTTATGACAAAAGTATGGCACACCTGAAGCCATCTTGATTGGAATAAACTGGTAACACTTAAAACATTTAATTTAAAAAGGAACAAAATGAGGGGGTTCATTTTGCCATAGAAATTATGGTTAGTGCTGTAGAAAGAAAAATTAGGACATGTTTTAAGTGATATCTCAAATATCTTCCTGTTATATTTCAACAGGAGCAGCCTGTCAGTTGATGCCTTTGTGTTCTACTGCAGCTTCCCAGAGTGTTCTAAAGAACAACTAGAGCGCTAACAGTCTTACTTATGACAAAATTATGGCACACCTGAAGCCATCTTGATTGGAATAAACTGGTAACTCTTAAAACATTTAATTTAAAAAGGAACAAAATGAGGGGGTTCATTTTGTCATAGAAATTATGGTTAGTGCTTTAGAAAGAAAAATTAGGACATGTTTTAAGTGAGATCTCAAATATCTTCCTGTTATATTTCAACAGGAGCAGCCTGTCAGTTGATGCCTTTGTGTTCTACTGCAGCTTCCCAGAGTGTTCTAAAGAACAACTAGATCTCAAATCCTCTTCTATTTCATTAGAAAATTCTGACATGCAGAATGAAACAATCACTTTCAATACCAGCAGTAGACTTCCAGTTAACTCCCTGGTGAGCAGTAGCTTTACTACAGTGATCTAATGAACAACTAGAGTGCTAACATTCTGAATTTATGGCAAATGTGTGACACATCTGAATGCCTTCTTGATGGAATCAAAGTAAAAACTGAAAGCATTTCCTACTGAGGAGACTGCAGTAAATGACGAAATTAGGAAACTTCATAACAAATAAGTCTCCCAAGACGGCCACCAGAGAAAAAAGAGCCCAAATGTAGCACAAATATCACCCAGATGTAGCCCACATATAGCCCAATGACAGAAGTGTGCAAAACACTTTTTATTTTTAGTTTTTCTGCAGTTTTATATAGTGCAAACTGGTCAGGTATTGGAGCGTTACATCTTACTTGGACCCCTTATTGCGTATTTTGCACGAAGTACATGAGATTGATCTTGCGAAACATTGAACTTTACGATTCTGTTAACCTGAAGTTGCTCTGAACCGGGCTTTGTAACACCCGTTTTTACCTACTGGTTTTAATTAATTCTCACTGTATTGTATTAGGAAAGAGGATTTACTGTTTATATGTACACTTTTATGATCTATGTTTCTAAATCAGATCAAATAAAGTTTAATGAATTTTATGGCAGGACGGAGGCGAGGATTATGCATATCTTTCCTCACTTTATTTGCATAGCAGTTCAAAGAAAACGTAACACAACAATCATTAAACAAAAGACTACACAACCCATGAACCATTAGGGGGTAGTCTCCAAGGCAACTATAGTCCAATCATATCACAGTCCATCGTATATAATATCGTGACGTCCCTTCCGCTTCCTCTTTATTCACTGCTCGTCAGTTAAGTGCATTCCTTACATTGTGGGCTTAATCTGACGTTGTTTGGTGTTTGTATAGCGGTTTCTTGTGCACGTTATTAGCATTATTGCCTTGGTATTGTTTCATATTCCCTGCGCAGCAGGCTCTTGCCCGAGCGCGTTCTCCCCCTCGCAGTTTCTCCCGCTGTGTGCTCTGCGCGCGGTGAGATCCTGTCAGGCGCGTCTGGTCCGAGCGAGGCAGCTCCGTCGAGCGCTCCCGCTGGTCTTTACGCGCGTTTGGGAATCCGGTCACTCCTTTAGTGTCCGCTTGATTCCCGACCAACCTCGCCTAATTTTGACACCGCTACGCGGTGATTTCCCCACACGGCCACGTTAGTGACCAGCGCCACCTGGTGGTGGTAATTGGTATTGCGCCTCAGTCTATTCTTATAACAGCTTCGGGAAAGCCCAGCTGTTGGAGCACTGGCGAGGGGCTGTCTTAAGGATTTTAAGGGCATTTGTTCTATGCTCACACCCTCATCATGTCTTTTCCAGAAGACCATTTTTACTCCTCCTACCAGGAAGTGGAGGAGGAATGGCCCCCAACTTCTCCCTCCAGCAGTGGACCAAGCCCTCTCTCTGGCTATTTCTAGGGCGCTGGCTCCTCTTAGGGATCAGGTTGATAAGCTGGCGAAAAGCATCCCTGGGGTGTTCAGTGACCCAGATCTGGTGGTGGCGGGTCCAAGTAGCTCCCAGATGGGGAATAAAAGGGCCGTTAAGCATAACGCGGGGCACTTGGAAGGATTTGATAAACTTACGGAGACCTTCCTCAAGAGTGCGCGAACGCTAAAACATGCACCCTGCCGGGAGGAGGAGGGGCCCGGAGAAAATTGCGACACTGTCACCACTATTGTAGACCCCGACGGCGGGTTTCCCTTAGAGGGAGAGGGTGTATCGGAGGACGATTTCTCCTCCGATGAGGATAAGGACTCGGGCGTCCCTGGCGTCCAGAGTCCCACTCCTCTCAGTCCCCGGTTGGGGACGGGGTTCACTCGGACATGTTCGAGCCTACCCAAATTTACCATCCTAGGTCAGCAGAGTGGACACCTGACGCCAAAGTGGCAGAGTATGTGGTGGGGAAAATCCATCAACCCCTTGAAAGGGAGGTCAGGAATAGGATGAGGGAGAATGCCCCAGGCCCTCACTGAAGGGGAAGGTGGCACACACGCCTGAAATTGATGAGAAACTATGTACCTTTTTCTCCAAGTATATGAGGGATCCCAAGAAAGGAATTGATAGGTCTTGGACGTGGTAAGGCCCTTGACCCAAATTATTCAATTGACGGAGCGTTCCAAAGAGTCAGGATCCCCTTTGTCCACGGATATTGTGGCTGGTTAGGCGCACTACCCTAAACCCTAAAACACTACCCCCTCCACTACCCAAACACCACTGCACTACCCTAAACCCTAAAACACTACCCCCAGCACGACGCCCTACACTACCCAAACATAACTGCACTACCCTAAACCCTAAAACACTCCCACCAGCACGACTCCCTACACTACCCAAACACCACTGCACTACCCTAAACCCTAAAACACTACCCCCAGCACGACTCCCTACACTACCCAAACACCACTGCACTACACTAAACCCTAAATATACCCCCAGCATGACCTCCCACACTACACAAACACCACTGCACTACCCTAAACCCTAAAACACTACCCCCAGCACGACCCCCTACACTACCCAAACACCACTGCACTACCCTAAACCCTAAAACACTAACCCCAGCATGACCCCTACACTACCCAAACACCACTGCACTACCCTATACCCTAAAACACGAACCCAAACACAACTGCACTACCCTAAACCCTAAAACACTACCCACAGCATGACCCCCTTCACTACACAAACACCACTGCACTGCCCTAAACCCTAAAACACTACCCCAGCACTACCCCCTACACTACCCAAACACCACTACACTAACATAAACCCTAAAACACTACCCCCAGCACAACCCCCTACACTACACAATCACCACTGCACTACCCTAAACCCTAAAACACTACCCCAGCACGACTCCCTACACTACCCAAACACCACTGCACTACCCTAAACCCTAAATCTACCCCCAGCACGACCCCCTACAATACCCAAACACCACTGCACTACCCTAAACCATAAAACACTACCCCCAGCATGACCCCCTACACTACACAAACACCACTGCACTAACCTAAACCCTAAAACACTACCACCAGCATGACCCCCTACACTACTCAAACACCACTGCACTACCCTAAACCCTAAAACACTACCCCAGCACGACCCCCTACACTACCCATACACCACTGCACTACCCTAAACCCTAAAACACTACCCCCAGCACGACCCCCTACACTACTGCACTACCCTAAACCCTAAAACACTACCCCCAGCACGACCCCCTACACTACCCAAACACCACTGCACTACCCTAAACCCTAAAACACTACCCCCAGCACGACCCCCTACACCGCCCCTAAACCCTAGAAAAGAAACCCCCACCCCATGCCCAATCCCCCTTACCTCTCACTCCTCATGGTTCCTCTCTCCTCGTGGTTCCTGCTTCACGTCATCTCTGAGGGCGGTGCACGTCGTTGTGAGGAAACGGAACAGCCTCTGTTTCCTTACAACGACATGGATCGTCTACATGTTTTTTAGAACGCATGGTCATTTACCATACATACCTTTACAACAAAATTCGTTGTAAAGGCATGCGTGGTAAATGACCATGCATTCTAAAAAAATGCATAGTAATGACTTCGTGATGTACAACGCATGCGTGGTAATGCATGCGTTGTATTGGTATCTCAAAGTAAAAAGTCATTGTAACGGCTGTTTACCAATCGAAGCTGGCCCCTGTTCTTCAGTGAGACGTTTATTTGATTAATTAGGAGGATGGAATGTGTTTTTTTTTTCGAAAAGTGCATTCCCGGCTGTTGTATTGTGAAAGTGTCCGCTTGGCCTGGTTTCACTTCCGGTGAGAGAGTGGAAGAGTCTGTTGGGATCTAAAGGAGTTCTGTTGTTGGACGGGCCGGCGCGACATGTCATCAGAAAACATAGCTAATGGAAAGCGTCCTCCCTGAAGTGTGGAGCAGTGCCATGAAAGGTCAACGAGTGTGCGTCCCACCGCATTAGGACCGTACCGCGTGACCCATGTGCCGCCTCCAGGGTATGGGAGGCAGAAGCGGCATTGCAGGTGCTCTTGAAGACCGTTGTAGCACTAATTCTACATTTTGGTACTAGGGCATTTTAACTTCGTTGTTCCTGCCAGATACAAAGAGAAGATCCTGTGTTATTCAGTGCCCTCGTTACCTTTTTTGTGGGTTGTGGTGCTTGTCACTCGCTGCCCCGCCGATGCACACGACTGGGCACCCCACCTCGTGTGCCATCTGCAGGGCCTCTGCCCTCGGATCACTGGTTTCGGTTTCTGGAGTGGCAACATAAACAGTTGCTCCCAAAGGACTAGCCTGAACACTTAGGTGAATATCCCCGGCACCAGCATTCCACGGAAATTCTTTCCTAGCTCTCCCACGTCAACGAGCACGGCTCCGCTCGCGACACCGTATGACGTCATCGGAGCCATAAGAGGACCTCGTTGGCGTGCTGACGTCAGTTCCACCCATTTTTTCCATGCCACCGAGGCAAACAGGGGACCGAGACATTTTCACATGTATACATGGTATAATAAATATATATATATTCACTGAAAAAACCATAGGTTTCAGGCACGTTATAGTTAGAAATTAGCATTTAAAAAACCTTAGAAATTCACTGAAAAAACCATAGGTTTCAGGCACGTTATAGTTAGAAATTAGCATTTAAAAAACCTTAGAAATTCACTGAAAAAACCATAGGTTTCAGGGGCGTTATAGTTAGTTGGACATTTCACTCGTACAAAACCATAGAAATTCCCCCGTTATAGTTAGTTCAGCTAACTATAACTCGCGCGCCCGCAATGCACTGCTGATGACGTCACATATTACATCACTCATGACATGGTCAGTGACATCACTCATGACATCACTGATGACATCTCAAATGACATCACTGATGACATCATCCTTGTGATAGAGTGGCAGACCTCCTCTCACCCTAATATAACCTTTGATACACACACTCAAAAATACAAACTAACATTTTCAAAACAATGGAATAGGTCACCTACGGGGAGGCAATATTGATTTGGACAATGTCTCTATGTAGTGGAATGAAATTGTGATGATGTAGAATTGTATACAGACAGGCTTAGTTTTGAATTATTTTTTATCACATTTTGTTGTCTTCTCTTTTTTCTATGAACCTGTGCACTAGCACTTTTTTGAGCACTTTGTTGCACTTCGTTGGAGCAACCTTTGTATGTAATTATTGTATGTATAATAATGATGCTAATAGTTTCAAAAAATATTTTTTTCATACTTGCTTGTATTTTTGTGTGATGTAATTTTGTTTCACTCTCCTCTCTGCTGGTTTTGTACTCACCCAAGTCCTGTAAGTTTGGGTGGAAGGTATAGTTAGGGGGCCTTAGGATGTGTTAATTAAGTTAATGTATCCTGAATAACTGTGAGAACCAACTGGAGTATGCTTTTCAGTAGATCTAATCCCCACTCTGAACTCGAAACCATAATCTCTTGTGGACTTCCATCTGACAAGGTTTCTAAATGGTCCTGGAAGCTGGGCCTCCGCTGCGCCAGATCAGATCTCCACTTCCCAACTCCTTCTCTCGAGTTTCGGCATCAGAAGCTAAAACTAATATATCAAACCATCCCATAGCAAAGATCCTGCGTGCTCTAGAGCAGAGGTAATCTCCTGCCACATCAGCTGCGCAGAGTAAATCACTACTTCTCAGCTCAAACTGAAAGCTCCATTGGACATGCACCTATGTAATATCCAAGTGATTCTGGTAGCTGTGCGTCCAATGCACCAGACCTAATGACCACTTCTCTACTAATAAAACTAAGTTTCCATTCGACTTTCACCTCCTCTATGTGGTTTTTGTAGCTGAGCTTCTTCTAATCCAGAGTTAAACGCTACACCTTATAAGCATGGACATCAATGCACCAAAATGCCAGGGGTAGCAGAAGTGATATCACACACCTTTCGAATTATACTTTCACTGATACAGGTACACACACATTCAAATATACACACATTATCTCTCACATAAACAAACTCTCATCTGTAAGTATGTACACAACATACTTTCAAAAGCATTTTTACTTAACTCAGCTGCTAGGGTGGGTCATATTCTACCTAATTGTACTCCATTTTCTATTACACTAGAAGTGAATAATATAATAATACAATATTATTCACTGTTAGGGCCTCATTTGGATGTAGGTCAGACTGCCTCTGAGCACAGGTCGGAGGCTTTCTGACTGACATCCATGGTTTAAACTCCAACCGCCTTCTTACAAAGAAGGCGGTTGGAGTTTAAACCAGCCGGTCAAACCAACTGGCTTTCGACGGGCTCAAGGAGCCCATCGGCCAGTTGTAAGCCGCACATAATCCCGAACGGACGGCGTTTCCGCTGTCGGGATTATGATGTCGGTTTCAGACAGCTTTCCATGTTGGGCTTTCCAACATGGAAAGCCTGTTGGAAAATGACTTTGGGGGACTCTAGTAGGGCCCCCTTCCCTCTGCGGCCTCCGGTTGATGGCCTGGCGGGCACCTGTGGTGCCCCCCTGAAAATCCCTGCACCGTGAGGTGCCTGCCACACGGTGCAGGGATTTGCACAAAATCCCATTTCTCTATGGGAACATGTGCTGCGGGTGGTGTCCGCCCGCACCACAAGCTCCCATAGAGAAATGGGAGTTTGCGACCGCACCATGTGCGGTTGCATTGTAATTGCAGATTCGGACCGCTGACCCAAAGTCGGTCGGTTCTGAAACCGCAGAGATGTCTGTCAGAGGCAACTCCAACCAACATCATAATCGGCCCCTCAGTGTAATAAAAGATTGACAGAAAACAAAGAAAGTGGAGCCCCAAACAATGTCCATAAGAAAGGGTTGTCCCTGTGGTCCTAGCAGTGATTTTGCCACCTCTGAGGTCAGGAGTCGCAAAGGCAGTGCCTGGGGTCACAAGGGGCAACCAGGGGTCGCACCTGTGACTTCTGGAGACCCCTAAATGATGTCCTTGCTTATAAGATATATAAGAGGAACCTCCCCACAATAAAGATCATATATGCTATAGAATTAATGTGCCATCTCGGACATACCTAATACAGATTAATATTACACCTCTGGCCAGGAAAGCTGTGTCCTAGCCGGACAGCCAGAGTATCCCTTTTATTCAAATATAGCCAACGAATCTGCTGGTAGTGAAAGATGAGGTCACTGCACTACAGAGTGTACATTCTAACATTTCATCAAACAGGAAAAAATATGCTACAAGAATCATACATTTTCATCTACTATGCAGCACAAAAATAATCATTATCCTAATTACTTTGGGGTCTATTCACAAACTACATTTTGTAGAACGTGAAGTAGTACTACAGTGGTACTACTCACAGACTGCAAAATGCTACTTACTAACCTTTGGATTGAGATTTCCACTACTCCTACTTTTTGTATTTGGAAGTGACTTCCAAAGTGACAGAGATTTCTGCACTGTTGAGTATATGTTTTTGTAGTAAATGTGGTAGGGGTCAGTGGAAGTAGTTGGAAAATGGGGAATACTTACTACGAAATAGGAGGAGTTTAGGGAGGAGTAAGGAGGAGGATAGGAAGCGTTATGGTGGGGATGAGGGAGGGATATGCTGATACACACATCCATCCACAAAAAGTAAGCCTATTGCTATTCACAAACTACACTTCTAAAGTTACTACAGCCCCAAAGCCATAAAAAAGTGGTAAATGTACTTCACCTCAGCACACTCACATAGAAAAAAATGCAGGTGGGAATTTTAAATAAAACCAAAAGAAAGTAATGTTAAATTATTACAATTATTTCGACTATCAAATTAAATATATATTACAATGATGGTGGATATAGAGCTGTTTTTTACTGCCTGTCATGGCCAGGCAAACCCTGGTGGTGAGGGGCAGTAAAAACTAAAATTGCCTCCCTCCCCATAGGAGATGACCCATCATGGGGGCATCGCTTTTTTAGTTTCATATACAAAAAAACACTTTGAGGTTTTGTTTTTTAAAATATAAAAAGGATAGAAACTTTACCATATGGCTCTGTGATGTTTGACGGAGCCATACGGCAAGATTCCAATAGATTAAAAAAATCTTGACAGCGGTTGCTGTGAATGGTAGTTATGTCCGCCGGGCTGATGGACATTTATAAATTTGGCTAGCATGGAATTCAGTGCGTTGGAGTAATTTACTCCTTCATCCTGAGAGAGTACAATCAGTCTTGCAAATTATAAATCAGTCCATCAGTTGTTAATATGGACTTTTGACTGAAGAGTTGATCCGATCCAGCAGTTGAAGAATCAAGGCTATTGGGTAGTGCATCCTCATGATGCCTAAGTGGGCACTAATGGTCCTGAAATATATTCTATATGTGCGGTCACATACTTTTAAGCGCTATGATGTAATCTCAAGGAGATATGCGGTGTTCCACATAACAAGTACAGAACTCTATCAGTATTCAACTTATTGGCTCTTTTTTCTTTGAACAGATCCTAACTAGAACCCCTCCCCCTTATTACATGCAGAGTCCAAATTATTATTTTCTTTACTATGTACAGCTCTCAATCGCTTCACAGCTAGGTTTACGCTATTGAAGTTCACCATACACAGCGCTGCTAGACCATACTAATGACAATTCAGTGGAATACAAATCTCAGTTAACATATCATAACATAACAAATGTAACATGCTCCTTGCAATCTGAATTAGAACATTGGGAAATCCATTGAAGTTTAATGAATGTCTAAAAAACAATAATGGCTGGTATAGACCTTCTGCTCCAACATTGAGTTTGTTTTTCTGTTTCTCCCTGTTTGATTCAGAACATTCTACCCTCGGTGCGTGAAATGTTTTATTAGTCCTATAGTCCTTAAGAATCAGGCTATATTGTTTGTTAATGGCCTTCTCCCTCTTTATAGGCCTTCGCCTTTGGCTTGGGCCAATAACTCGGGTTTAGGGTCTTTAACAACTGGTATAGCCCCCGGCAGCGGGCTATAAGCCTATAATATGATCCTTCATGTGGGCAAGTTACTCTCACAGTAAGCTCTCAGATCATAGGATGTAGGGGCAAATGGTCAAAGCACATAAATTCAAAACGCCAAGCGGTCCTTAACTGGTGAACTACAAGTGAAGCAGCTTATTTAAATGTAACGTGGCAACTGGATCAAGATATTGTGCTCACTAGACTGCTGTTACTGTGTGAATTTAATTGATTCATGTTTGATGCTTATTTGAATATCTCATTACTTCTGATAGACAATACAGCAGCCGTGGCTGGTCCATTGAGGCTGAGAGGCCACGCCCCCCCACCTTTTGCCCCTCAAGAACAGTGTCTGTCAGGCTGAGCAAAGGTCAGCCTTACAGACACAGTTCATTTTCAGGTCAGGCAGCCTCGAGCCAATCATGCGCTAAATGCGCAGGCTCCTGGCTGCCTGAGCTAAAATTTGCTGGACTGAGGTAGTCACAGCTCCTGTGGGTGTGATCTCCTCAGCTCAGCAAAGGTCCCTGAGGCCCTCCCCTCAGTGACAAGGGTAGCGTCATTGATTGCATCAATCCTGGGCGCTTCAGTTTTAAGGCCTGAAGCGACCAGTGTCGAGTGTCAATCAGTGACACTTCATCACAGAATGGGATGGGGTCAGCAGTCTCACTGACCCCTTCCCACTCTGTGATGAAGCTGGGACTGCTGCCTTCCCCCATTGGCTTACCTTAGGTCAGTCAATGAGGGAAGGCATCAGTCCCAAGCCTCCTGGGACCTCCGAGGCAGAGCTGCAGGTAAGTGTGTGTGTTTTTTTAATTAATGTTTGGTGCGTGCATGTGTGTATGTATGAATGTCTAGTAATGAGTATTGTGAATGGATGTGCTTGTGTGTGTGTGCGTGTGTGTGTGCGTGGGAATCAGTAGCGGCCCGTGGTGGGAGTGCTGCCGGGCGGTGACGTGGGGTGGGGAGGGGCAGGGTGGGGGGGTAGTAAACTACAGAATATGGCCGAATAGAGGTAAGTAAACATATAAATAAATAAAACGAATTCCGTTGCGCGCGCTGCATCGCATTTGGCAATGCAGCGCGCGCAACGAAATTCGTTTTATTTATTTATATGTCTACTTACCTCTATTCGGCCGTATTCCGTAGTTTACTACCCCCAACCCTGCCCCTCCCCCGCCCCACGTCACCGCCCGGCAGCACTCCCACCACGGGCCGCTACTGGTGTGAATGCATGGCTGTCAGTGTGTATGTGTGCTTGTGCGAGTATGTCCCGTCTGCCCCCCCCTCCTAAACTTACCGGCCATTGCCACTGCTTAACAGTGCAGAACTTTTGGCTCTTTCGAAATTTACCCTGAGTTGACCTCCCTGTAGTAAGTTAGATGTCTGTGAGTGGATAAGAAGATCTAGCCAGCTAATTAAATATTTCTGTCACGTAAACGTACAAGGTGATTTATTTTCAGCACAGTGCCATCAAAAGCCACCAGCTTGTAAGCCTCCCACAGTTCCTTTGACTCCCAAAGGACACAGCAGAGTATTCACATATTAGTTAAGGAAAGAAGAGGCAGAGGGCTGTAAATGGAGCCGTCGGCTGTTTTGGTAGCCTGGAAATTGAAGATTTGAAGCATTCCAGGCAGGAAGGAAGGAGTGACTAGAGAGGGAGGAAAGGAAGATCAAGGCCCTAAATTAAAGGGTTAGGGATTTTATCAGTCGTGGCAAGAAGTGGTAAGGTGAGTGCAGGATGGGTTAGTAAATCAGAGTGTCGTCATTAATTCTGAAAAAAAGGTTGTAACAAAAACGTTAAGTTGGGCAGAATGGGCGGGGAAGAAATGCAGTTGTATAAAGATGGAGGAGTGTTTGTAATTGTAATTGTGTGTAGATTTGTGGGGAATTGTGACAAAGCTTCTAGTGGTGAGGCTAAGTAAAGGCGTGGTAGTGCAAGAAGAAGTGAGCAATGCAGTGTTTCTACAATGTACATTTTGAAGGCAACGATTGACAGAAGCGATAAGGTAAAGTTAATGCCTTCGTTAACAAGACTCAAGGGTGATGGTTAGTGTGTTGAGGGCCACTATCAGTCTTCTTTCAAGAACTGAAGCTGAATGGACCAGCCAGTAAGAAGTGTCACAGACAAGACTGCACTTGTTCCCTTAGGAACAGGATGCTGGGTACTGGTTCTGAGACTCTCCTGGGCAGTTTGATCAGACAGGCAAGGCCTAACCCATCAAAGCTGGAGTCAGAACCATTGTAACACAATTATTACATGCACATGCACACACGAGCGTCCGTATGCACCCATTCACACACACAAACACATATGTGTAAAATAAATAACTTTAGCTAGTCAGTCAGGTGTGTTTCTTATAGTAGCAGTTGGTCTTAAGTCTCTTGCCCTAACAATTTATTGGGAAATGGTCAAGTGGAGCTTTTGGATATGGTTAGTTTTCCAGAGTTTGCTCACCACTGAAGATATTTTATTGGGATGAGCAAAATATATAATTATTTTCATGATATTACGTTTTTAGAATGAAATGTGGTTTGCTAGTATCTTGTGATTGTACTTTGTGTAAAAAAAAAAACTCACCTGAGAGACCAGAAACATATTGGTTCAAGCAAAAAATGTCTCTCGACAAGATATTTTCTGCACAAACCTGTCTCTCATAGGGAAAAATTATGCAAAATTTTTAGATATTTCATGAATTTCTCTTAACATGAACTTCAGAATTTTAGTGAATGTTACTAGCATAATTTACGTTTTACACCAGACCAATAATTTTGCGTCTAAGTCAATGCTGCCAAATTGTGGAATATAGCATTGTCTTCACCAGTATAATTTTCAAAAACGATCATTCAACATTTGAACTGGCAATAAGGAGACTGAAAATCACAGCCATCCTTACTTGTGCGCAACTCTGGATGGAAGAGACCGAAAAAGTGAAATTGTCTGTGAGAAACAGAAGATGAGAAAGAGAACAGTATGAAAAAGGCAACTAAATGGAGGAATGGAGGATCTTAAAGAGGGAACAGAATGTGTACATGGGCTTGTGCGAGGAGTATTTAATTGAGAGGTGAGGGTGTTAGAATGTGCGAGTGAAAATGGGGTGGTGAGAGAAGTGTGTAGAACAGAAAAGAGGGACTATGAAAAAATGGTGTGAGAAGAACTTTAGACTAGAAGATTTGTGAAGAGAAGTGAGAAGGGAGTGTTTGTGATACAATAGAGAGATGGCTTTTGGGAAGAGTAGTGTATGTGCTGAGCATGATGGAAGTGAGAAGGACTCAGAGAGCAGGGTATTAGAGGATAGACAGAAATGAATGTGAGAAAGCAGTATGTGCAGTAGAGAAAGGGAGGTTGAGGGTTATGAAGAGAAAGTGCGAGACTCATGCATTTAAGAAAAAGAAGGGGAATGAATGCTAAAAAAGTCTTCAAGAGAGTAGCCGTGAGAAGAGAGGACATTGTGAAACAGGAGAGCAGGGACACATTTTTGGGAAGACAATGTGGATGCTTTGGCTGCCACCAGCAAGTGATGGCATATTTCCAGAACAAACAGCAAATTTAGCACCATGGCTAGAATGGGTGGTACGGAAAAATGTACCTTGCACTAGGAATGGCTGAAGCCTTGTGCTGGCCCTAGGTGGTATGGTTGGAGATAGAAGTAGAGACAAGTACAAAAGAGAGGTGTAATGTGAGCAGTAGAGGGGGTGAAAGAGTGGGAAAAATCAGAAGTCTGTGGCAGAGGTATGTATAATAGATCAAATTGGGTTAGAAGGGGGCGAGGGAGAGGCAGCTGTGAATGAAGAGTGTGAGGGTTTTGAGAGTAAGAGAAAAGGGTGAAAAGGCAAATGAGGGTAAAATAAGAGAAAATGTCAAGAAATTATGAAGCGACATAATGTAAGCCAAAGAGGTGTGCATGTGAATGGGGGATGGAAAGAGAATAGAAAAGAGAACAAAGGAGAGAATAGATAGAGTTAGAGGCTGAACATAGAGAGAGAGCGAGAAAGGAATATCTAACAGAGAGAGTTTTATTATAGAGACAGAATGGACAATTGTGGTGGGAGAACATGATAGTAGCATAGAGGTGTACTTTTCTTGTTTTGCATTTTGTCTTTAAATGGGCCATATGTTGCTCTCTCCATCTCCTTTCACACCACAAATAAGGAGGGACTCAATGTTGGTTTAGCAAGGACTCATCCTTTGAAGTATAGTGTTCATTGACAAGTGTGCATGAGAATGGCAGCAGTATGATCTAAAGTAAGTGATAGCTGTAAGACGGCAGGTTATGGCACCAGGAGTTACAACAATGATAGCGGCTCTTAGAGTGACAGCAGCAGGACCTTTAAGATGCCGAGGTGGAATGCCACCTATGTAAGAATGGTGACAGACCTTGCCTATTCACTCACTCCTCCACATAGATGCTGGACGGAATCCTGAATATTGTCAAATATTCACCCCCAGCAGTTCGGGCTGGACTGTTCCCATGGGGAGCAAGGTCAAGACAGATTTGCATATGGCTGTTTTCAAACTGGAATGTCATGGTGAGCAAAAAAATGACGAATTGAGCCCACATCTCTGTACTGGGTGTAAATGTTTGACATTGTTCAGCATTTCGTCCATCAATGGATTGTTTTGCATTTCTCGCTGTAAGTGAAACAGGTATACGCATAAGTGGGACCCATGCTCTCCATGCCAATGGAGTCAAGCTAGCCCAGCTGATGAGGAGTGAAACCCTGAAACCGGTCCCAGGAAGCTTGTTTCCAGTCCAGGGAGAACCTGGCCTGACAGTTTGGGCTGGAATGTTCCTATGGGAAGTAGGGTCAAGACTGATTTGCATATGGCTGGGTCCAAACTGCAATGGCATGGTGAGCAAAAAAAACAATGGATTTAGGCTCAGATCTCTGAACTGGGGGTGAATGTTTGACGTTATTCAGCATTCCATCCATCAATTGTTCTTTTTGCATTTTTCGCCCTCAGTGGGATGGGTATTCAAGGTCCAGGGAGGATTGGCCTGGCAGTTCGGGCTGTCCTGGTCCCATGGGGAGCAGAGTCAAGGCTGATTTGCAGATGGCTTGGTTCAAACTAGAATGGCGAGCAAAAAAACTATGCATTTAGGCCCAGTTTTATGTACTGGGGTGAATGTTTGACAGTGTTCAGCATTCCGTCCATCAATTCTTCTTTTTGCATCTTTCATGCTAAGTGGCACGGGAATGCCCAGACGTGGGTCCCGTGCTATCCATGCCACTGGAGTCAAGCTACCCTGGCTGATGAGGGGTGATAACCCAAAACCTGTCCCAGGATGCTTGGTGCTGGTCCAGGGAGTACCTGGCTTGGCAGTTCGGGCTGGACTTTTCCCATGGGTAGCAGGGTTAAAACTGGAATGGCAGGGTGAGCAAAATAAACTATGGATTTAGGCCCAGATTTTTATAGTGGTGTGAATGTTTGACATTGGTCAGCAGTCCGTCCGTCTATTGTTCTTTTTGTATTTTTCACGCTAAGTGGGACAGGTATGCCCAGGGTCCATTGCTAACTATGCCACTGGAGTCAAGCTAGAGCGGCTGATGAGGGGTGATATCCTGAAACATGTCCAAGGAGGCTTGTTTCCAGTCCAGGGAGGACCTGGCCTGGCACTTTGGGCTGAATTGTTCTCATGGGGAGTAGGGTCCAAACTGGAGTGTTGTGGTGAGCAAAAAAATGATGGATTAAACCCAGACCTATGACTGGGGGTGAATACTTGATTTGTTCAGCATTCTGTCCATCTTCTATTCTTTTTGCTTTTGTCACCCTAAGTGGGACGGATATGCCCAGACGTGGGTCCCAAGCTCTCCGTGCCACTGGAGTGAAGCTAGCCTGGCTGATGAGGAGTGATAACCCCAAACCAGTCCCAGGATGCCTGTTTCCGGTCCAGGGAGTCCTGGGCCTGGCAGTTCAGGCTGGACCGTTCCAATGGGGAGCAGGGTCAAGACTGATTTCAATATTGCTGAGTCCGAAATGGAATGTAATTGTGAACAAAAAAACAATTGATTTAGAACCAGATCTCTGTACTGGGGTGAATGTTTGACATTGTTCAGCGTTCTGTCCATCATTTTTGCCCTAAGTGGGACGGGTATGCCCAGACGTGGGTCCTGTGCTCTCCATGCCACTGGAGTCAAAGTAGCCTGGCTGATGAGGTGTGATACCACAAAACTGTTCCCGGGGTGCTTGGTGCTGGTCCAGGGAGGACCTGGCCTGGCAGTTCGGGCTGGACTTTTCCCATGGGGAGCAGGGTCAAGTCTGATTTGTATTCAACGAAAAAAACAGGTAGTAGTGTTCCCTTTGAGGGAAAGAACTGCACATCCAATAAGTACACGTATTTCAAAGCATCAATAATTGGCATGAAATATTCTATAAATGTTGCTAAATTGGCAACCAGGTGCTAAATCAGCTTCACACACCTACTACCTAGAGGTGTCAACTGCACATTAAGACTTAACATGCATATAACTCAACACAAAAAAGAAGCTACTAACAGCACACCATTAAGACATATGTATTATCCAGAAATAGTACTGGTCCAAAATCAAGTCAACTGATAACGGAATTGCTCATGTACAATGTGGACGATAAGAGAATATCCAATATAAGCAAATCAATCCAGTGAGATCGTCAGTCGAGATTTCATATCCTTTATTATTGTCCAAAGGTTAAAAATTCCCAGCACACGATAGCCGACACGTGTTTCGTCTTTACTCAGACTTTTTCAAGGCAAAATTTGGGAATCTTGACAATCTGAAGTCAGAGAACGAATCCGTCCCTCCAACACATCCACTGTAAGAAGTAGGTATCCAAGTGAAGATGTCACAACAAATACTAAGGAAGACACAAAAATACGTATCTTTACCACACTTGAAATCCGTCTGTATAAGAGATCCCAAGGAAACGAAGCTGTAAAGAGCACTGATATATCCGTAGGGTGAGCTCCAATAAATAAAGTAGAAACGTCGAAGACCATATGATATTGGTGCACACTGCAAAACGTGGCAAACGCTAGTAGAGTGTAGCTGAAATCCAAAGTACCTCCATAGATCCTGGATACCATGGGGTACAACCCTGATAAGTTACCCCTTCAAGGGCGAGAAACCCGTCCGTACACACACGTGTAAGTGGTCGCGGGCTCAAGTCTGATTTGTATATGGCTGAGTCCAAACTGGAATGGCAGGGTGAGCAAAAAAATGATGGGTTTAGGCCCAGATTTTTGTACTGGTGTGAATGTTTGCCATTGTTCAGCATTCCGTCCATCAATTGTTCTTTTTGTATTTTTCACCCGAAGAGGGACAGGTATGCCCAGACATGGGTCCAGTGCTATCCATGCCACTGGAGTCAAGCTAGAGTGGCTGATGAGGGGTGATATCCTGAAACCGGTCCAAGGAGGCTTGTTTCCAGTCCAGGGAGGACCTGGCCTGGCACTTTGGGCTGGACTGTTCCCATGGGAAGTAGGGTCAAGACTAATTGATGAGGGGTGATACCACAAAACTGTTCCCAGGATGCTTGTTTCCGGTCCACGGAGGACCTGGTCTGGCAGTAAGAGCTGGACTGTTCCCATGGGGAGCCGGGTCAAAACTGATTTGTATATGGTGGGCCCAAACTGGAATGGCACGGTGAGCAAAAAAATTATGGATTTAGGCCCAGATCTCTTTACTGAGGATGAATGTAGTGGACATATAAGAAGTATTACTACATGCCCCAAAGGAATCAAGGAGATAATAATAACAGATGAAGTTAATTATTGAATAATTGGAGCAGTGGGAGTGAATGAATAATAAGTTCCAAGATCAGAACTTAAAGCTCTCAAGAAGCGCAGTGGAAGGCGAAACACATGTTGGCTTTTGTCTGTCAGCTTACAGTATTTAAGGCTTTTTTGGATTTATTGACATGGAAAATAAACTTGAAGAAAAAATAAAAACAACTTAAGAAACCAATCAAGAAGAAGTGTTGTGAATTGTTGCTTCTGTGGATATCTCAGTACTTTGGTGTTATATATATATATATATATATATATATACAAACATATATATATTAAACCCAAATCAAAGTACAGACCGGTACTCCAAGCAGTGTTGCTTTCTTATTTAATTAGCACTTCGTACAATGGTAAATACAGAGTCAAACGCGTTACGGCTTTGCCAGCCTTTATCACGACGCTTGCGCATACAAGAGCTGGCTATTTAACAGTATGTGAAAATAGACACTGAAAATGGGCTACTAGTTGTACAAAAGTGGCGGCCATCTTTAAATGTATTTCATTATTACAATACGCTTGTGGATAATTCCACATGCATTGTGATACACATGTTATAACTTCAATATTAACACTGATAACATAATTCACATGCAAATTGTTCATTTCCCATGGGTTATTATATCACAGGTGCATACTAGGCAAGTGCCAAATATAAATAAAATATTACCTAAAAATAACTTGGTAAGTGCCAAAATATCAAGCCGACTGGATGCACAATTTGCCTGTATCATGTAGCCTAAATGTAATACTTCATATTACCAATCCTAAGTAGATAATTAAACATATTCAACCAAAAATCTGAGCATGTGATAACAACATACTGCGCAAGTGCCCGATAACAAGGTGAGTAAGCAAAGCTAGCACAACTGTAGTGCAGTACTCCATCTACTCAGTCCGCAATTTTCCTTGAGCGAACAATTAAAGCAAAACAATTCAAATTCATACAGCACAGCCCAATTGGGCCTATGTTAATAGGAAAAATAATCAGTGAAACAAATTATGCTCATAAGAGATATTTATATCTTAGCTCTTTTGCGTTCCATATATCTTCTAACAGGATTGATGTTTGTTCCCATATCAGTGCCTGTAAAACAGATAAAAAACCAGTGTCATGAGTTATGAAAAAGGTTAAATGCTCTTGTCAGGCAAATAAACAGCTAAAAACATACAGACTGAGATTGCATTTTCTTAATACAAAAACGTATACATTTCCTCATCTGTATTCAGGCCTTGGGGTTCTTTGGTTCCAACTTTAAGAATATATCTACTCTTTAATTGTCTCAATCTTTCTTCTCTATTGCCCCCTCTGGGAGAATTTGACACCTGATCCAAAACACTGTATGTCAACAGACTCGAGTTGCCGTCATGATATTCTCTAAAATGTCTAGCTACAGGGTAGTTGACATCATCTTTGTTAATAGCCCTGATATGCTGTAGGATTTGTTTATGAACTTGGAGTTTTGGACTTCCTATGTAGCTTTTGGGGCATGGACAACTTAACATATATACAGCATAGTCTGATTTGCAATGTAAACTTTTTTGATCATTATTTTTTCTCCTACCTCCGTAATGAACTCCTTCAAATTCACCCCATTGGAGCAATCTTTGCATTTATTGCATTACTTAAAACCCTTCATGGGTCTCAACCAACTGGTTTCTTTCAGAGTACTGACTTGATTATTTACCAAAATGTCTCTCATCGATTTAGATTTATGATATGTGATGGATGGTTTCGAAGTGATATCCTGCCCCAATCACTGGATCCTGTTTTAAAATGTGCCAGTGTTTCAACACAGATTGACGTACCAAATTGTGATGCTTACTATATGTAGTGAGGAATCTACATTGTGTGTCTGCCTCAGAGTTCACTTTTCTTTTCTTGAAAAGTAACTCAAATCTTGATTGAGTATTAGCCCTTTCTCCCTCTGATTGCAATGTGGGCTCATCATAGCCTCTCTCTTAGTCTTGCTCACATACCTGCCGCAATTTGATTGAACAAGTTTTGAGAGCTACAAATTCTCTTAGCCCTGGGGAATTCCGCATATGGTATGCTCTTTTTTAATATTGTGGGGGTGACAACTCATGGCATGCAAAGTAGTATTACCTTCTCTTTCTTTCCCAAAAACTGTGGTAGTCAAGCTGGATCCTATTACCTCTACTTTGACATCAAGAAATTCTACGCAGCGCCTGTGGCCACGCCCCCTCATGCCCCCAACTTACTCTCCGAAGCCGGCTTATAAACGAAAGGCAAGCCCTTCTGCACCCATCCGCGCTCGGACTGCGCTCAGCACCAGCCACGCTGCTGGTTTCAGGCTGGATACCTAGCCAAAAAGCCTAGACTCCAGCACTTCAGGAATGCCACCCTGGACTTGAAACCATCAGGTAAGACCTGCCCTGGCCTGCGCTTTGACCCATACTCTGCTCAGGGTACATTGCACTATTCTTATTGTGGCCTCACCTTTCAGCACCTTTCATAGCCCACTTATGCTCCCTCCACCTCTACCCCTCCTTCTAAAGGGAGTTGAGATTCTCAACATCGTGTGTGCTTATTAACGTGAGGTCCTCAGTCAAGAATGCAATCACATTTCATGAGTTTCTAGAAACATATCAAATCGAAATTGCCTTTATTACAGAAACATGGGCAGACGTTTCGTCTGACCCTGACCTACTTCTGGCATACCTGCAGGCCTCAAAATTCACAGAGTCGACAGAGTAGGAAAAAAGGCGGAGGCATAGCCCTAATTCTTAAATCAAGTTTAAAATCTTCTTTCAAAGCGTTATCGGATAACCTGGATTGTGAAGCCATGGACTTTAAGGTCGAACTCGATGGTCAATATTCTTTCAATGGCACTCTACTTTACCGTCTTCCTAGCCCTAAGGCCACATTTATTGACAATCTAGGACATCTCTTAGTTCGCAAGGCTGAACTTCCCAACTTCTCCATTCTAGGAGATTTTAATTTTCACATGGAAAATGTCACTGACCATGACACCGAAGTGCTTCTTGATCAAATGGCCATCGTTGGACTATGTCAACTAGTAAAAGGTCCAACACATACCGCTGGACACTGTCTGGATGGGATTTTCTCTGATAATCCTGCTCTAAGATAGACCAGATCCCTTACTCTTATTTGGTCTGATCATAATGCAGTCCCCTTCGAAATCTTACTGCCACAAAAAGATACGTCCCAAAGATTCCGGGGAATCTTTTATTAGTCGCTCCTGGAATAAATTAGAGTCTAAACAGCTAAAATCCCTTCTTTTGCAAACTCTGCCACACATTTCCTACGACCCTAATCAAGCGGTGGCAAATTACCAGACCATTACCTTAACTCAGCAACAATGCAATTAGTTCCCCCAAGAAACAGTCGGCGTTCCAGGTGCTCACCTTCAGAACCCTGGTTCAACGATATTCTTAGAGCCCAGAAACAACAGTGCAATAAACTGGAGAGGAAATGGAGACTTGATGACAATTTACATACTAAAACTGAATATAAATCATCTCTTCAAGTATACAAGAATCTTATCCTTAGGGAAAAGGCTTCCTACTTTACGGAGAAAATCAGAGCGGTCAATCGATGTCCTAAAGCCCTATTCACCACGGTGAAAAATCTGTCCAAACTCCCAGTATCGCAGGACTCTAATGTTAGTCAGGCGTTCTGTAACTCCCTAGCTGAATCTGTTCAGCACAAAGTCAAGGCTGTTTTTGACACCTTTGTGTTCCAGGATAACTGCCTGGCACAGACCCCCACTCAACTTAACAAGATACAATCTACAGCAGGATCTGTATCTCCAACACTCTCATCCTTCACCGCCTTGACCATCGAACAGACAGCTAAAATAATTGGCGCAATTAAATCAGGATCACCCTCAGATCCCTGTTCCCCAAAAATTCTGCACTTGTCCCTGGAAACCATAGCTATTCCCCTCATGGCTACTTTTAACTCTACATTCACATCAGGGCGTTTCCCAACGAAGTGGAAAAAAGCCTCCATACTACCTTTATTTAAAAAACCTAACCTGGACGCTAAGGACACCTCCAATTTCAGACACATATCAAGACAATTGTCTGAAGTTAAACTCCTTCAAGACTGAGGTTCCTTTTTTTGGAAACAACCTCTTTATCTGGACAGATAGTTGGTGGCCTGTCCAACTTGGTCCTGTATCTCCAACACTCTCATCCTTCACCGCCTTGACCATTGAACAGACAGCTAAAATAATTGGCCCAATTAAATCAGGATCACCCTCAGATCCCTGTTCCCCAAAAATACTGCACTTGTTCCTGGAAACCATAGCTATTCCCCTCATGGCTATTTTTAACTCTATATTCACATCAGAGCGTTTCCCAACGAAGTGGAAAAAGCCTCCATACTACCTTTATTTAAAAAACCTAACCTGGACGCTAAGGACAACTCCAATTTCAGACCCATATCAAGACTTCCCTTTCCCTTAAAGGTGATTGAGAAAGCCATTAACACTGAACTATCTTCTTTTGTTAATGAAAATGCAATTCTGGACTCCTCTCAATTCGGATTTTGTGTGCACTTTAGCACGGAGCTGGCTCTCATTACATCCACCGAGGAGCTCAGACATACCTTGGATGGAGGGGGAGCGCTGCCCTGATCCTTTTGGACTTATCAACGGCATTTGATATGTCAATCATGAGCTGCTGATAGATCATTTAGTTTCCATTGGGATCAGGGATAATGCACTCTCCCTGCTGGGTTCCTTTCTGTCTGAGCTGTCTCAATTGGTAGCGTTGGGTGACTATGTCTCACCCTACTTTTCCCTACCTTGTGGCATTCCTGAGGGATCTTCCCTGAGCCCAACGCTTTTCAATCTCTATGTCATCCCCTGGCTAAATTGATAAAAGTTATGGCTTTGCGCTAGTATCGTATGCAGACGACACTCAGAAAATTGTCTCAGTGAGCAGTTCATCCAGTTCCACAGCCACCAGATTTTATGACTATATGAGTCATATAGGTAACTGGATGACAGACAATTGTCTGAAGTTAAACTCCTTCAAGACTGAGGTTCCTTTTTTTGGAAACAACCTCTTTATCTGGACAGATAGTTGGTGGCCTGTCCAACTTGGTCCTTTACCCACACCAGCATCTAAAGCCAAAAACCTAGGAATCATCTTCAATACTAAACTATCATTTGAAGCACAGACTAACTTTATCACTTCTGCCTGATTCTTTATCCTCAAAATCTTGAGAAAAGTACTCCCCTCAATCCCTATGGATCTCAGGAAAACGGTGGTATCCGTACTTATTTAATCTAGACTGGATTACTGCAATGCTCTTTTTACCAGCGCCTCTAAACGCAGTATCCAAAAGCTGCAGATTGCTCAAAATGCAGCAGCAAGAGCACTCCTAGGAAATTGTAAATTCAAATTTGCTTCCAAAGCCCTATCCCATCTGCACTGGTGCCCGAAGCAAAACAGATCCAGTTTAAATCGCTCTGCATTGCTTTTAAATCTTTGAAGAATATGGGGCCAACGCAGTTGGCAAACTCTCTTAAGCCATATATCCCAGCAAGGTCCCTTAGGTCAGCTGAGCTTGGAAATTTGGTTGTCCCTAGAGTAAGTAGGGCCAGGTGGGGTGGCAAGAGTTTCACTACAACAACAGCCAAACTGTGGAACTCTTTGCCAACCTTGCTTAAAAAGAGACTTACCTGATAACATTTAGAAAGGGCTTAAAAACATGGCTCTTCAAGGCATACATTTTAATCCACTCCAGTCAGATCCATACGTTCTGAGGGCAGTGCCTAGACACCTTAGGGTATTTGGAGATTAGAATGGGGGTTTTTGTGTTTAGTCAGGAAATGGCGCTCAGGCTATTGCGTGTGCTATCGATGGACCTTAGGTGGTGCGGTGCTGCCAGGTCAGGGGAATAACCCGATAACCCCTGGGGAATCTGTGAATCAAGGGATCCGGATGGGAGAGCTCCCATCCGGACCCCAGACAGGCGTCTGCTTTACCCAGCCTCATACATCCCTGGATAATATTCAACTTCCCGTACCCGGGCCTAACCTGTGTACCTCGCCTGCTCGGCTTGGTACCCCATCCACTGACCTGGACACTGGACAGCCTCCCTCCGCCAATCATTTCCGGCCTTCCACGATTGCCGTGGCACACCCGCCCCAGCGCAATCACGCTTGTTTACAGAGGGACACTACCACCTGCGGTTTCCCTCCTCGCTGCATCCTTGTTGCCAGCGCAGCGCCTCTTCTGCGCATTTCGTTACTCCTTATCGTGAGTTTACCCCTACGGGTGTGCTGTATTCTTATCCAACCTTCTGCCCTGATGAGTCACGGGAACTTTCCCAGTGACGAAACACGTGTCGGCTGGTTCACTATATTCAACACAGTGATTGTTGAAATAAAAAAATACCTATTTGGACAAATACTGATGTTGACCATTGCATTCGAATAACGCATCAATAGTAGATATTTTATTACCAATACCCTCATCGCGTGTGCTCAGGACTACGCTCACCTTAGGGTATTTGTTGCGCTTTATAAATTTATCATTAATCAATCATCAATCAATCAATCACTTATTGCTAATGCAACGAGTGAATGATAGGTTGACGTTGTTGATGTTAATCAATTTGACAAATTCTTCAGCTGACTCTACACTACCTTTCCATAGAAGAAAGAGGTCATCGATGTACCTCATCCATAACACAATTTTGGAGAACCATTCCTTCATTTCAGTACCACGGAGCACCTGCTCCTCCCATCAGCCCATATGCAAACTAGCATAACTGGGGATGAAGCAGGTGCCCATCATGGTCCCTTGAATCTGATGGTACAATGTGTTACTGAACAGAAAGATGTTACTTTTCAGACACCAATTAATCATATTTAATAACATCTAATTGTCTGCCAGGTAGCATATTGGTCTGGGTCTGAGAAAATGCCTTACTACTTTTATACCATCCTCATGTCTTATACTAGTGTATAATGAGTTCACATCAAGACAGACCATTAAAAAGTCTTCTTCCCAATGTATATCAAAGATTCTTTGTAAAAAATCAGTGGTATCCTTAATGTAAGATGGTAGTTCTAGAACCAATGGTTGCAGGAAAAAATCAACATACTTTGGGACATTTTCAAACAGGCCACCAATAGCTGAAATATATGCCTGTCTGGTGGACACTCTCTATTCTTGTGAACCTTGGGCAGAAGATATAACACAGGTAATCTGGGATGCATGATTTTGAGAAATTCATATTTTTCTGGGCTGATTAAACGCTCATTATACCATTTACTCAGTTCTGTGTAAAAATCTTCTTTCAACTTATCATATTCACATTTTGTTGTCGTGCAGTAACATGACTCATCACTAAGTTGCTGATAAGCTTGTTCTAAGTACATCTCTTTGGGCCACATCACCACATTACCATCTTTATCTGAACAACAAATGGCAAATTTATCAGTTTGATTCCACTTTCTCATTACTCTTTGAAATGTTAAATTCCAGGGTGTATACCAGTTCTTTTTCTGAACAGTTTTCTCCTCAGTTTCTGAAGGTCATGTAGCATTCTGTCACAAAATAGGTCTATGTTGTCATGTGGCGTTGAGAAATGAATTTAGACTTGGGTCTAAATGGTGTATTTGCCCCTTCTATTCCCGCAATTCCTTCCTCTGTCAGTAATTCTATATCAGGGATGTTCTGCACTTGCAGCTCTTGGCCAGATTCCAATTCGCGAAGATCTTTTAATAAGTGGATATCTGAAACAACTAAGTTGCCAGTAGGACCAACTGTGGCTGGTTTCTTTCTCTCTTTCTTGCGCATACTAAAGAATTTCTTCAGTTTCAGTTTTCGAGCAAACAAGTACAGATCAACCCTAGTTTGTTTACAGTTAAAATCAGCTTGGGGACAGTACGTGAGACCTAAACTTAAAATTTCTGTATCCTCTGGTGTTAGCGGTTTATTGGATAAGTTAATTACACTTTTCGACTCAATTATCGTTTGCTGTGGCTCAGAGTTGTTACCCCAGCCTGGTTTTCTCCTTCTTGATCCTTGGCCACCGCACCTCTTGAGCCTCTGCCTTTTCTTTGTGGTTGCGGTTTGTGAATCGTCCCAGACGTAAAAACTAAATTCATCCTGTACAGAGGTCATGTGGCCGCTCCTGTCACCTTGTGTATATCACAATCTGATTTCAATCCTGTATCACAACTTATTTCACTGGCAGATATTTCTCGTCTGACTCGATTGGTGATTTCCAGTCTCTCTCTGCGAATGGAATCGAACTTTCTAGCAAACGTGTAGATTCTTCTATATGCATAATCTCTCCTGTCCCTCTGGAATTTGTGGGCTTTTCTTGCTGTAATTCCTTCCTCATACTTTTTCATGCGCGCTTTCATGTCCTTTAAAAATTTCTCTACCACATCCTTATCAGCATGTAAAACCAATTGATCATTTAATTCTTTGATGAGGGCTGTATATATATATAACACACAGTCACTGGATGATGTCATCAGTGATGTCATCAGTGATGTCATTTGAGATGTCATCAGTGATGTCATCAGTTATGTCACTGACCATGTCATGAATGATGTAATATGTGACATCATCAGCAGTGCACTGCGGGGGCGCAAGTTATAGCTAGCTTAACTAACTATAACGGCCAAATTTCTCTGGTTTTGTACGAGTGAAATGTCCAACTAACTATAATGTCCCTGAAACCTGTGGTTTTTTCAGTGAATTTCTAAGGTTTTTTAAATGCTAATTTCTAACTATAACGACCCTGAAACCTGTGTTTTTTTCAGTGAATTTCAAAGGTTTTTTAAATGCTAATTTCTAACTATAACGTCCCTGAAATCTGTGGTTTTTTCAGTGAATTTCAAAGGTTTTTTAAATGCTAATTTCTAACTATGCCTACAGAGGTAGGACATGTGCAGAAAGAGGAAGAAAGGCGCAGAAAGAAGCAAGAGAAATGCAGAAAGAGGCTACAGAAGTCCAGAAAGACGAAGAAAGGTGCAGAAAAAAGCAAGGGATGTGCACAAAGAACCAACAGAGGAGCAGAAAGAGGCCATGTTGCAAAGTCATCTTGTGCCCCCAACTTTTTGCTGACGGGTACTGGTGGTAACTGACTCTGACTAACCAGGCCTAGAGCCAGTGCTATGCTAAAAGACACTTAGAAAATACAATGAAAACACCTACATACACTAGGGAACACTATGCGTTGGGGTACCCCTGTGATTGGCATGACCTCCTCTGTAAGGCCCTAGTACATAATAGGGCAGCGGGATTAAAACTACCTCTAAGTCAGAGGTGCAGAAAGATGCATCTTTAAGTAGTAGTCATGTTTGCTGAGTGGTGGAGAAAGGGTGCTGGGCCTCCAACCAGCGCTCAGGAATTCCGCTGCATAGGACTTAGAGGAGGTACCAGGAGGCCTTCTTGGCCCCCAAAGTCCCTCAGGAGTAAATTGGACTTCATCCCTCATACCATAGTCTGCCAGGAGGCGCGTTTGCAGAGTGGTGGAGAAAGGGGGCATGTCCTCCGAAGACTTCTTAGCAATCCCACTGTGTGGGACTTACTGGAGGTAACAAGAGGGTAGTTAGCCCCCGAGGACAACCTTGGGGGCCAACTACCCCTCCTATTACCTCCAGTAAGTCCCACACAGCAGGATTGCTAAGTTCTCATAGTAGGCCACGCCCCTTTGCGCACCACTCTGCAAACGCGCTCCCTGGCGCGCTCTTAGATGGGGATTGAAGTCCCCTTCGCTGCTGGGAGTCCTTTAGGGGCCAACTAGCCTACCTCTTACCTCCAGTAAGTGGGATTGCTGAGAGGTGGACAAAGGCCACGCCCCTTTCCCCACCACTCTGCAACGCGCCTCCTGGCGCGTTCTAAGTTGGGGTATTAAGTCCCCTTCATTCCTGAGGGTCCCTGGGGGCCAACTAGCCCACCAGGTACCTCCAGTAAGCGCCACACACCTGGATTGCTGAGAGTGGTCCGAGGCCACGCCCCCTTTTACACCACTCTGCAAAGGCGGTTCCTGGCGCACTGCTGCTTGGGGGATGAAGTCCACTTGTGTCCTGAGATCCTCAGGACACAAGAGGACCTCATCGCCCCACCAGCAGTGCGCCAAGAGGTGCGTTTGCAGAGTGGTGTAAAAAGGGGCATGGCCTCTGACCACCTCTCTGCAAACCAGCTATGTGGCGCTTACTGGAGGTACCTGGTGGGCTAGTTGGCCCCCAGGGACCCTCAGTATTCATGGGGATTTAATTTCCCAACTTACAACGCGCCACGGGGCGTGTTTGCAGAGTGGTGCAGGGAGGGGGCGGGGCCTCCGGCGTGATGCCGTTTTTTTTTCTCGTTTTTTTTTTAAGGGGGGTGTGTGGCCCCCCTTCTTTTACTATTTTTGGGGCCCTGGGGACCCCATCCCCCAGGGCCTGACCCCTTTTTAAAACAAACAAAAAAACGGGAAGGGGGCCCCCTCCAGACGCCAGTTTTGGCCCCAGGGACCCCATACCCCGGGGCATGGCCTCCTTTTCCAAATTTAGTTATTGGGAAGGGGGGCCGCGTGGCCCCCCTTCCCTAGGCCACTATTGGCCCTGGGGACCCCATCCCCCAGGGACCGGCCTGCCGGTTTTTTTAATTAAATTGGAGGGGGCCGAGTGGCCCCCTCTCGGGCCAGTTCTGGCCCCGGGGACCCCATCCCCCAGGGCCGGTCCTCAAGTTGGGGACCGTGTGGGGAGCCCCAATGCCCCCACGGTCCAAGCCGGCTCCCCGCCTCCTGCGGGAGCCAGCATTTCTTTTGAGCAAGGGAGCTGCTAACATGCAGCTCCCCTTGCTCAAAGCAATACTGCTTTACTTCGTTGAAGCGAGAGCAGGTTTCCTGCTCTCACTTCAATGAAGCAAAGCAGGAGTTTGCTATAACAGGACGGGAGCCGTGCTCCCGCCCTGTCATAGCAAACAGCAATGTCCCGGGGTGGGCACCCCGGGACATTGCAGGAGCTGGCCCTGGGGTTGGCAGTCCCCAGGGCCATCAAGGGCTCCAGGAGGAGGGCCGCGCGGCCCCCTCCCATCATTTAACATAGCCCCGGGAGGTGGTGGTCCCCGGGGCTTGGGCCCCACCCACATTTAAAAAAAAAAAAATTAAGCCCCGGGGAGGTGGCGGTCCCCGGGGCAGCGGGGGGCCGCTTGCCCCCTGCGCATATTTAAATAAAGCCCAGGGGAGGTCGCCGGGGCGGTCGCCGGGGCTTGGGGGGCTTACAGATAAGGAAGCGCGGAGCCCGCGCTTTGTTTTTTTAAATTTTCTCAGCAGGATTCGCGCACCCTGTGCAATTTCTGCCCATTTGTAAAGAAAAAAATTGTTTTTGGGCCTAGGGGGTCAGGGTGTTTCTACCCTGCCCCTTTTCTTGTTTTTCACCTTTTATTCTACTGATTTCTTGTGACTCGGTTACCGAGTCACAAGATGGCTGCCAACACTTCCTGGTTTGGAGTGTTGACAGCCAATCAGAGTGAAGCTTGTGCCCGGGAGGGTTCGCGAACCCTCCTTGGTGCTCAGATATCGATATTTTTGGGGGGAATTTCTCAGGAACTACTGAACGGATTTACACCATTTAAAAAAAAGGTCTCTTTCTGAACTAAGAGCTACCTTTTTGCCAAGTTTGGTGTAATTCCGTTCAGCAGTTCAGGTTGTAGCCTGTTCCAATTTTTCCTATGGAAATTAACATGGGACCCCCTTTTTTCTCGGCCCCCGCTTGACGAATCACCCCGAAACTTTCAAGACAGGAGCTGACCGGAGCTGGCCATTAGTTTTGAAAATTTCGCGAAGATTTGTCAAACGGCGCCAAAGATATTGGCAAAAGAAAAAACGCTGAATAGAAACAAGGTCCTAACTATAACTACCTACTGGCGACTGCCAGTAGGTAATATTATCTTCGGAGTGATTCGGCAAGCGTGGGCCGAGAAAAAAAGGGGGGTCCCAAAACGTGTTTTCCCCATGCACTTTTCCATAGGAACCTTTCATCGCAGCTACAGCCCGAACTGCTGAACGGAATTACACCAAATTTGGCAAAAAGGTAGCCCTTGGTTCAGAGTCGTGCCTTTGGTTAAATGGTTTAAATCCGTTCAGTAGTTCCTGAGAAATTTGAAAAAGAAAACACATATATATCTGGGCGGAGCCTAACCACACATGTCATCGTGAGATCTGATTGGCTGTCAGCACTTCATCCTGGAATTGCTGGCAGCCATCTTGGGACCAATATAAATGATAGTACGCCATTGAAATGCATTGTAGTGAATCGAAGATTTTGAGGGTTACCAAAAGGAGAACTATAAAGGGTGATAACAGACTTTAGTTACATTAGAATTCATTTGTTGATGGTACCATACTAATTTCAGGAATTGTGTGTGTTCTAAGGTGATTTTACCCTGTGAAAAACCTTCTGCTGGGATATCATGAATCATGTTTGAGAGAAAACTATTTTCACATGCTTGTCCCATACAGTTTTGGAAGGTGCTCCAGAAGCTAAAATGAGAGCATATTTTCTGTAAATTCACATTATCTTTCTCAGTCATGTGAGAATGAAGTCTGACATTCTCAGTAAAACATGTACATCCAACAAGGGCAGAGACTGTCAGTTGATTCCTTTGTGTTCTACTGCAGCTTCCCAGAGTGTTCTAAAGAACAACTAGAGTGCTAACAGCCTTACTTATGACAAAAGTATGGCACACCTGAAGCCATCTTGATTGGAATAAACTGGTAACACTTAACACATTTAATTTAAAAAGGAACAAAATGATGCGGTTCATTTTGTCATAGAAATTATGGTTAGTGCTGTAGAAAGAAAAATTAGGACATGTTTCAAGTGTGATCTCAAATATCTTCCTGTTATATTTCAACAGGAGCAGCCTGTCAGTTGATGCCTTTGTGTTCTTCTGCAGCTTCCCAGAGTGTTCTAAAGAACAACTAGAGCGCTAACAGTCTTACTTATGACAAAATTATGGCACACCTGAAGCCATCTTGATTGGAATAAACTGGTAACTCTTAAAACATTTAATTTAAAAAGGAACAAAATGATGGGGTTCATTTTGTCATAGAAATTATGGTTAGTGCTGTAGAAAGAAAAATTAGGACATGTTTCAAGTGTGATCTCAAATATCTTCCTGTTATATTTCAACAGGAGCAGCCTGTCAGTTGATGCCTTTGTGTTCTACTCCAGCTTCCCAGAGTGTTCTAAAGAACAACTAGAGCGCTAACAGTCTTACTTATGACAAAATTATGGCACACCTGAAGCCATCTTGATTGGAATAAACTGGTAACTCTTAAAACATTTAATTTAAAAAGGAACAAAATGATGGGGTTCATTTTGTCATAGAAATTATGGTTAGTGCTGTAGAAAGAAAAATTAGGACATGTTTCAAGTGTGATCTCAAATATCTTCCTGTTATATTTCAACAGGAGCAGCCTGTCAGTTGATGCCTTTGTGTTCTACTCCAGCTTCCCAGAGTGTTCTAAAGAACAACTAGAGCGCTAACAGTCTTACTTATGACAAAATTATGGCACACCTGAAGCCATCTTGATTGGAATAAACTGGTAACTCTTAAAACATTTAATTTAAAAAGGAACAAAATGAGGGGGTTCATTTTGTCATAGAAATTATGGTTAGTGCTGTAGAAAGAAAAATTAGGACATGTTTTAAGTGAGATCTCAAATATCTTCCTGTTATATTTCAACAGGAGCAGCCTGTCAGTTGATGCCTTTGTGTTCTACTGCAGCTTCCCAGAGTGTTCTAAAGAACAACCAGAGAGCTAACAGTCTTACTTATGACAAAAGTATGGCACACCTGAAGCCATCTTGATTGGAATAAACTGGTAACACTTAAAACATTTAATTTAAAAAGGAACAAAATGAGGGGGTTCATTTTGCCATAGAAATTATGGTTAGTGCTGTAGAAAGAAAAATTAGGACATGTTTTAAGTGATATCTCAAATATCTTCCTGTTATATTTCAACAGGAGCAGCCTGTCAGTTGATGCCTTTGTGTTCTACTGCAGCTTCCCAGAGTGTTCTAAAGAACAACTAGAGCGCTAACAGTCTTACTTATGACAAAATTATGGCACACCTGAAGCCATCTTGATTGGAATAAACTGGTAACTCTTAAAACATTTAATTTAAAAAGGAACAAAATGAGGGGGTTCATTTTGTCATAGAAATTATGGTTAGTGCTTTAGAAAGAAAAATTAGGACATGTTTTAAGTGAGATCTCAAATATCTTCCTGTTATATTTCAACAGGAGCAGCCTGTCAGTTGATGCCTTTGTGTTCTACTGCAGCTTCCCAGAGTGTTCTAAAGAACAACTAGATCTCAAATCCTCTTCTATTTCATTAGAAAATTCTGACATGCAGAATGAAACAATCACTTTCAATACCAGCAGTAGACTTCCAGTTAACTCCCTGGTGAGCAGTAGCTTTACTACAGTGATCTAATGAACAACTAGAGTGCTAACATTCTGAATTTATGGCAAATGTGTGACACATCTGAATGCCTTCTTGATGGAATCAAAGTAAAAACTGAAAGCATTTCCTACTGAGGAGACTGCAGTAAATGACGAAATTAGGAAACTTCATAACAAATAAGTCTCCCAAGACGGCCACCAGAGAAAAAAGAGCCCAAATGTAGCACAAATATCACCCAGATGTAGCCCACATATAGCCCAATGACAGAAGTGTGCAAAACACTTTTTATTTTTAGTTTTTCTGCAGTTTTATATAGTGCAAACTGGTCAGGTATTGGAGCGTTACATCTTACTTGGACCCCTTATTGCGTATTTTGCACGAAGTACATGAGATTGATCTTGCGAAACATTGAACTTTACGATTCTGTTAACCTGAAGTTGCTCTGAACCGGGCTTTGTAACACCCGTTTTTACCTACTGGTTTTAATTAATTCTCACTGTATTGTATTAGGAAAGAGGATTTACTGTTTATATGTACACTTTTATGATCTATGTTTCTAAATCAAAATCAAATAAAGTTTAATGAATTTTATGGCAGGACGGAGGCGAGGATTATGCATATCTTTCCTCACTTTATTTGCATAGCAGTTCAAAGAAAACGTAACACAACAATCATTAAACAAAAGACTACACAACCCATGAACCATTAGGGGGTAGTCTCCAAGGCAACTATAGTCCAATCATATCACAGTCCATCGTATATAATATCGTGACGTCCCTTCCGCTTCCTCTTTATTCACTGCTCGTCAGTTAAGTGCATTCCTTACATTGTGGGCTTAATCTGACGTTGTTTGGTGTTTGTATAGCGGTTTCTTGTGCACGTTATTAGCATTATTGCCTTGGTATTGTTTCATATTCCCTGCGCAGCAGGCTCTTGCCCGAGCGCGTTCTCCCCCTCGCAGTTTCTCCCGCTGTGTGCTCTGCGCGCGGTGAGATCCTGTCAGGCGCGTCTGGTCCGAGCGAGGCAGCTCCGTCGAGCGCTCCCGCTGGTCTTTACGCGCGTTTGGGAATCCGGTCACTCCTTTAGTGTCCGCTTGATTCCCGACCAACCCTCGCCTAATTTTGACACCGCTACGCGGTGATTTCCCCACACGGCCACGTTAGTGACCAGCGCCACCTGGTGGTGGTAATTGGTATTGCGCCTCAGTCTATTCTTATAACAGCTTCGGGGAAAGCCCAGCTGTTGGAGCACTGGCGAGGGGGCTGTCTTAAGGATTTTAAGGGCATTTGTTCTATGCTCACACCCTCATCATGTCTTTTCCAGAAGACCATTTTTACTCCTCCTACCAGGAAGTGGAGGAGGAATGGCCCCCAACTTCTCCCTCCAGCAGTGGACCAAGCCCTCTCTCTGGCTATTTCTAGGGCGCTGGCTCCTCTTAGGGATCAGGTTGATAAGCTGGCGAAAAGCATCCCTGGGGTGTTCAGTGACCCAGATCTGGTGGTGGCGGGTCCAAGTAGCTCCCAGATGGGGAATAAAAGGGCCGTTAAGCATAACGCGGGGCACTTGGAAGGATTTGATAAACTTACGGAGACCTTCCTCAAGAGTGCGCGAACGCTAAAACATGCACCCTGCCGGGAGGAGGAGGGGCCCGGAGAAAATTGCGACACTGTCACCACTATTGTAGACCCCGACGGCGGGTTTCCCTTAGAGGGAGAGGGTGTATCGGAGGACGATTTCTCCTCCGATGAGGATAAGGACTCGGGGCGTCCCTGGCGTCCAGAGTCCCACTCCTCTCAGTCCCCGGTTGGGGACGGGGTTCACTCGGACATGTTCGAGCCTACCCAAATTTACCATCCTAGGTCAGCAGAGTGGACACCTGACGCCAAAGTGGCAGAGTATGTGGTGGGGAAAATCCATCAACCCCTTGAAAGGGAGGTCAGGAATAGGATGAGGGAGAATGCCCCAGGCCCTCACTGAAGGGGAAGGTGGCACACACGCCTGAAATTGATGAGAAACTATGTACCTTTTTCTCCAAGTATATGAGGGATCCCAAGAAAGGAATTGATAGGTCTTGGACGTGGTAAGGCCCTTGACCCAAATTATTCAATTGACGGAGCGTTCCAAAGAGTCAGGATCCCCTTTGTCCACGGATATTGTGGCTGGTTAGGCGCACTACCCTAAACCCTAAAACACTACCCCCTCCACTACCCAAACACCACTGCACTACCCTAAACCCTAAAACACTACCCCCAGCACGACGCCCTACACTACCCAAACATAACTGCACTACCCTAAACCCTAAAACACTCCCACCAGCACGACTCCCTACACTACCCAAACACCACTGCACTACCCTAAACCCTAAAACACTACCCCCAGCACGACTCCCTACACTACCCAAACACCACTGCACTACACTAAACCCTAAATATACCCCCAGCATGACCTCCCACACTACACAAACACCACTGCACTACCCTAAACCCTAAAACACTACCCCCAGCACGACCCCCTACACTACCCAAACACCACTGCACTACCCTAAACCCTAAAACACTAACCCCAGCATGACCCCTACACTACCCAAACACCACTGCACTACCCTATACCCTAAAACACGAACCCAAACACAACTGCACTACCCTAAACCCTAAAACACTACCCACAGCATGACCCCCTTCACTACACAAACACCACTGCACTGCCCTAAACCCTAAAACACTACCCCAGCACTACCCCCTACACTACCCAAACACCACTACACTAACATAAACCCTAAAACACTACCCCCAGCACAACCCCCTACACTACACAATCACCACTGCACTACCCTAAACCCTAAAACACTACCCCAGCACGACTCCCTACACTACCCAAACACCACTGCACTACCCTAAACCCTAAATCTACCCCCAGCACGACCCCCTACAATACCCAAACACCACTGCACTACCCTAAACCATAAAACACTACCCCCAGCATGACCCCCTACACTACACAAACACCACTGCACTAACCTAAACCCTAAAACACTACCACCAGCATGACCCCCTACACTACTCAAACACCACTGCACTACCCTAAACCCTAAAACACTACCCCAGCACGACCCCCTACACTACCCATACACCACTGCACTACCCTAAACCCTAAAACACTACCCCCAGCACGACCCCTACACTACTGCACTACCCTAAACCCTAAAACACTACCCCCAGCACGACCCCCTACACTACCCAAACACCACTGCACTACCCTAAACCCTAAAACACTACCCCCAGCACGACCCCCTACACCGCCCTAAACCCTAGAAAAGAAACCCCCACCCCATGCCCAATCCCCCTTACCTCTCACTCCTCATGGTTCCTCTCTCCTCGTGGTTCCTGCTTCACGTCATCTCTGAGGGGCGGTGCACGTCGTTGTGAGGAAACGGAACAGCCTCTGTTTCCTTACAACGACATGGATCGTCTACATGTTTTTTAGAACGCATGGTCATTTACCATACATACCTTTACAACAAAATTCGTTGTAAAGGCATGCGTGGTAAATGACCATGCATTCTAAAAAAATGCATAGTAATGACTTCGTGATGTACAACGCATGCGTGGTAATGCATGCGTTGTATTGGTATCTCAAAGTAAAAAAGTCATTGTAACGGCTGTTTACCAATCGAAGCTGGCCCCTGTTCTTCAGTGAGACGTTTATTTGATTAATTAGGAGGATGGAATGTGTTTTTTTTTTCGAAAAGTGCATTCCCGGCTGTTGTATTGTGAAAGTGTCCGCTTGGCCTGGTTTCACTTCCGGTGAGAGAGTGGAAGAGTCTGTTGGGATCTAAAGGAGTTCTGTTGTTGGACGGGCCGGCGCGACATGTCATCAGAAAACATAGCTAATGGAAAGCGTCCTCCCTGAAGTGTGGAGCAGTGCCATGAAAGGTCAACGAGTGTGCGTCCCACCGCATTAGGACCGTACCGCGTGACCCATGTGCCGCCTCCAGGGTATGGGAGGCAGAAGCGGCATTGCAGGTGCTCTTGAAGACCGTTGTAGCACTAATTCTACATTTTGGTACTAGGGCATTTTAACTTCGTTGTTCCTGCCAGATACAAAGAGAAGATCCTGTGTTATTCAGTGCCCTCGTTACCTTTTTTGTGGGTTGTGGTGCTTGTCACTCGCTGCCCCGCCGATGCACACGACTGGGCACCCCACCTCGTGTGCCATCTGCAGGGCCTCTGCCCTCGGATCACTGGTTTCGGTTTCTGGAGTGGCAACATAAACAGTTGCTCCCAAAGGACTAGCCTGAACACTTAGGTGAATATCCCCGGCACCAGCATTCCACGGAAATTCTTTCCTAGCTCTCCCACGTCAACGAGCACGGCTCCGCTCGCGACACCGTATGACGTCATCGGAGCCATAAGAGGACCTCGTTGGCGTGCTGACGTCAGTTCCACCCATTTTTTCCATGCCACCGAGGCAAACAGGGGACCGAGACATTTTCACATGTATACATGGTATAATAAATATATATATATTCACTGAAAAAACCATAGGTTTCAGGCACGTTATAGTTAGAAATTAGCATTTAAAAAACCTTAGAAATTCACTGAAAAAACCATAGGTTTCAGGCACGTTATAGTTAGAAATTAGCATTTAAAAAACCTTAGAAATTCACTGAAAAAACCATAGGTTTCAGGGGCGTTATAGTTAGTTGGACATTTCACTCGTACAAAACCATAGAAATTCCCCCGTTATAGTTAGTTCAGCTAACTATAACTCGCGCGCCCGCAATGCACTGCTGATGACGTCACATATTACATCACTCATGACATGGTCAGTGACATCACTCATGACATCACTGATGACATCTCAAATGACATCACTGATGACATCATCCTTGTGATAGAGTGGCAGACCTCCTCTCACCCTAATATAACCTTTGATACACACACTCAAAAATACAAACTAACATTTTCAAAACAATGGAATAGGTCACCTACGGGGAGGCAATATTGATTTGGACAATGTCTCTATGTAGTGGAATGAAATTGTGATGATGTAGAATTGTATACAGACAGGCTTAGTTTTGAATTATTTTTTATCACATTTTGTTGTCTTCTCTTTTTTCTATGAACCTGTGCACTAGCACTTTTTTGAGCACTTTGTTGCACTTCGTTGGAGCAACCTTTGTATGTAATTATTGTATGTATAATAATGATGCTAATAGTTTCAAAAATATTTTTTTCATACTTGCTTGTATTTTTGTGTGATGTAATTTTGTTTCACTCTCCTCTCTGCTGGTTTTGTACTCACCCAAGTCCTGTAAGTTTGGGTGGAAGGTATAGTTAGGGGGCCTTAGGATGTGTTAATTAAGTTAATGTATCCTGAATAACTGTGAGAACCAACTGGAGTATGCTTTTCAGTAGATCTAATCCCCACTCTGAACTCGAAACCATAATCTCTTGTGGACTTCCATCTGACAAGGTTTCTGAATGGTCCTGGAAGCTGGGCCTCCGCTGCGCCAGATCAGATCTCCACTTCCCAACTCCTTCTCTCGAGTTTCGGCATCAGAAGCTAAAACTAATATATCAAACCATCCCATAGCAAAGATCCTGCGTGCTCTAGAGCAGAGGTAATCTCCTGCCACATCAGCTGCGCAGAGTAAATCACTACTTCTCAGCTCAAACTGAAAGCTCCATTGGACATGCACCTATGTAATATCCAAGTGATTCTGGTAGCTGTGCGTCCAATGCACCAGACCTAATGACCACTTCTCTACTAATAAAACTAAGTTTCCATTCGACTTTCACCTCCTCTATGTGGTTTTGTAGCTGAGCTTCTTCTAATCCAGAGTTAAACGCTACACCTTATAAGCATGGACATCAATGCACCAAAATGCCAGGGGTAGCAGAAGTGATATCACACACCTTTCGAATTATACTTTCACTGATACAGGTACACACACATTCAAATATACACACATTATCTCTCACATAAACAAACTCTCATCTGTAAGTATGTACACAACATACTTTCAAAAGCATTTTTACTTAACTCAGCTGCTAGGGTGGGTCATATTCTACCTAATTGTACTCCATTTTCTATTACACTAGAAGTGAATAATATAATAATACAATATTATTCACTGTTAGGGCCTCATTTGGATGTAGGTCAGACTGCCTCTGAGCACAGGTCGGAGGCTTTCTGACTGACATCCATGGTTTAAACTCCAACCGCCTTCTTACAAAGAAGGCGGTTGGAGGTTAAACCAGCCGGTCAAACCAACTGGCTTTCGACGGGCTCAAGGAGCCCATCGGCCAGTTGTAAGCCGCACATAATCCCGAACGGACGGCGTTTCCGCTGTCGGGATTATGATGTCGGTTTCAGACAGCTTTCCATGTTGGGCTTTCCAACATGGAAAGCCTGTTGGAAAATGACTTTGGGGGACTCTAGTAGGGCCCCCTTCCCTCTGCGGCCTCCGGTTGATGGCCTGCTGTGGTGCCCCCTGAAAATCCCTGCACCGTGAGGTGCCTGCCACACGGTGCAGGGATTTGCACAAAATCCCATTTCTCTATGGGAACATGTGCTGCGGGTGGTGTCCGCCCGCACCACAAGCTCCCATAGAGAAATGGGAAGTTTGCGACCGCACCATGTGCGGTTGCATTGTAATTGCAGATTCGGACCGCTGACCCAAAGTCGGTCGGTTCTGAAACCGCAGAGATGTCTGTCAGAGGCAACTCCAACCAACATCATAATCGGCCCCTCAGTGTAATAAAAGATTGACAGAAAACAAAGAAAGTGGAGCCCCAAACAATGTCCATAAGAAAGGGTTGTCCCTGTGGTCCTAGCAGTGATTTTGCCACCTCTGAGGTCAGGAGTCGCAAAGGCAGTGCCTGGGGTCACAAGGGGCAACCAGGGGTCGCACCTGTGACTTCTGGAGACCCCTAAATGATGTCCTTGCTTATAAGATATATAAGAGGAACCTCCCCACAATAAAGATCATATATGCTATAGAATTAATGTGCCATCTCGGACATACCTAATACAGATTAATATTACACCTCTGGCCAGGAAAGCTGTGTCCTAGCCGGACAGCCAGAGTATCCCTTTTATTCAAATATAGCCAACGAATCTGCTGGTAGTGAAAGATGAGGTCACTGCACTACAGAGTGTACATTCTAACATTTCATCAAACAGGAAAAAATATGCTACAAGAATCATACATTTTCATCTACTATGCAGCACAAAAATAATCATTATCCTAATTACTTTGGGGTCTATTCACAAACTACATTTTGTAGAACGTGAAGTAGTACTACAGTGGTACTACTCACAGACTGCAAAATGCTACTTACTAACCTTTGGATTGAGATTTCCACTACTCCTACTTTTTGTATTTGGAAGTGACTTCCAAAGTGACAGAGATTTCTGCACTGTTGAGTATATGTTTTTGTAGTAAATGTGGTAGGGGTCAGTGGAAGTAGTTGGAAAATGGGGAATACTTACTACGAAATAGGAGGAGTTTAGGGAGGAGTAAGGAGGAGGATAGGAAGCGTTATGGTGGGGATGAGGGAGGGATATGCTGATACACACATCCATCCACAAAAAGTAAGCCTATTGCTATTCACAAACTACACTTCTAAAGTTACTACAGCCCCAAAGCCATAAAAAAGTGGTAAATGTACTTCACCTCAGCACACTCACATAGAAAAAAATGCAGGTGGGAATTTTAAATAAAACCAAAAGAAAGTAATGTTAAATTATTACAATTATTTCGACTATCAAATTAAATATATATTACAATGATGGTGGATATAGAGCTGTTTTTTACTGCCTGTCATGGCCAGGCAAACCCTGGTGGTGAGGGGCAGTAAAAACTAAAATTGCCTCCCTCCCCATAGGAGATGACCCATCATGGGGGGGGCATCGCTTTTTTTAGTTTCATATACAAAAAAACACTTTGAGGTTTTGTTTTTTAAAATATAAAAAAGGATAGAAACTTTACCATATGGCTCTGTGATGTTTGACGGAGCCATACGGCAAGATTCCAATAGATTAAAAAAAAAATCTTGACAGCGGTTGCTGTGAATGGTAGTTATGTCCGCCGGGCTGATGGACATTTATAAATTTGGCTAGCATGGAATTCAGTGCGTTGGAGTAATTTACTCCTTCATCCTGAGAGAGTACAATCAGTCTTGCAAATTATAAATCAGTCCATCAGTTGTTAATATGGACTTTTGACTGAAGAGTTGATCCGATCCAGCAGTTGAAGAATCAAGGCTATTGGGTAGTGCATCCTCATGATGCCTAAGTGGGCACTAATGGTCCTGAAATATATTCTATATGTGCGGTCACATACTTTTAAGCGCTATGATGTAATCTCAAGGAGATATGCGGTGTTCCACATAACAAGTACAGAACTCTATCAGTATTCAACTTATTGGCTCTTTTTTCTTTGAACAGATCCTAACTAGAACCCCTCCCCCTTATTACATGCAGAGTCCAAATTATTATTTTCTTTACTATGTACAGCTCTCAATCGCTTCACAGCTAGGTTTACGCTATTGAAGTTCACCATACACAGCGCTGCTAGACCATACTAATGACAATTCAGTGGAATACAAATCTCAGTTAACATATCATAACATAACAAATGTAACATGCTCCTTGCAATCTGAATTAGAACATTGGGAAATCCATTGAAGTTTAATGAATGTCTAAAAAACAATAATGGCTGGTATAGACCTTCTGCTCCAACATTGAGTTTGTTTTTCTGTTTCTCCCTGTTTGATTCAGAACATTCTACCCTCGGTGCGTGAAATGTTTTATTAGTCCTATAGTCCTTAAGAATCAGGCTATATTGTTTGTTAATGGCCTTCTCCCTCTTTATAGGCCTTCGCCTTTGGCTTGGGCCAATAACTCGGGTTTAGGGTCTTTAACAACTGGTATAGCCCTGGCAGCAGGCTATAAGCCTATAATATGATCCTTCATGTGGGCAAGTTACTCTCACAGTAAGCTCTCAGATCATAGGATGTAGGGGCAAATGGTCAAAGCACATAAATTCAAAACGCCAAGCGGTCCTTAACTGGTGAACTACAAGTGAAGCAGCTTATTTAAATGTAACGTGGCAACTGGATCAAGATATTGTGCTCACTAGACTGCTGTTACTGTGTGAATTTAATTGATTCATGTTTGATGCTTATTTGAATATCTCATTACTTCTGATAGACAATACAGCAGCCGTGGCTGGTCCATTGAGGCTGAGAGGCCACGCCCCCACCTTTTGCCCCTCAAGAACAGTGTCTGTCAGGCTGAGCAAAGGTCAGCCTTACAGACACAGTTCATTCAGGTCAGGCAGCCTCGAGCCAATCATGCGCTAAATGCGCAGGCTCCTGGCTGCCTGAGCTAAAATTTGCTGGACTGAGGTAGTCACAGCTCCTGTGGGTGTGATCTCCTCAGCTCAGCAAAGGTCCCTGAGGCCCTCCCTCAGTGACAAGGGTAGCGTCATTGATTGCATCAATCCTGGGCGCTTCAGTTTTAAGGCCTGAAGCGACCAGTGTCGAGTGTCAATCAGTGACACTTCATCACAGAATGGGATGGGGTCAGCAGTCTCACTGACCCCTTCCCACTCTGTGATGAAGCTGGGACTGCTGCCTTCCCCCATTGGCTTACCTTAGGTCAGTCAATGAGGGAAGGCATCAGTCCCAAGCCTCCTGGGACCTCCGAGGCAGAGCTGCAGGTAAGTGTGTGTGTTTTTTAATTAATGTTTGGTGCGTGCATGTGTGTATGTATGAATGTCTAGTAATGAGTATTGTGAATGGATGTGCTTGTGTGTGTGTGCGTGTGTGTGTGCGTGGGAATCAGTAGCGGCCCGTGGTGGGAGTGCTGCCGGGCGGTGACGTGGGGTGGGGGAGGGGCAGGGTGGGGGGGGTAGTAAACTACAGAATATGGCCGAATAGAGGTAAGTAAACATATAAATAAATAAAACGAAATCCGTTGCGCGCGCTGCATCGCATTTGGCAATGCAGCGCGCGCAACGAAATTCGTTTTATTTATTTATATGTCTACTTACCTCTGTTCGGCCGTATTCCGTGGTTTACTACCCCCAACCCTGCCCCTCCCCGCCCCACGTCACCGCCCGGCAGCACTCCCACCACGGGCCGCTACTGGTGTGAATGCATGGCTGTCAGTGTGTATGTGTGCTTGTGCGAGTATGTCCCGTCTGCCCCCCTCCTAAACTTACCGGCCATTGCCACTGCTTAACAGTGCAGAACTTTTGGCTCTTTCTGAAATTTACCCTGAGTTGACCTCCCTGTAGTAAGTTAGATGTCTGTGAGTGGATAAGAAGATCTAGCCAGCTAATTAAATATTTCTGTCACGTAAACGTACAAGGTGATTTATTTTCAGCACAGTGCCATCAAAAGCCACCAGCTTGTAAGCCTCCCACAGTTCCTTTGACTCCCAAAGGACACAGCAGAGTATTCACATATTAGTTAAGGAAAGAAGAGGCAGAGGGCTGTAAATGGAGCCGTCGGCTGTTTTGGTAGCCTGGAAATTGAAGATTTGAAGCATTCCAGGCAGGAAGGAAGGAGTGACTAGAGAGGGAGGAAAGGAAGATCAAGGCCCTAAATTAAAGGGTTAGGGATTTTATCAGTCGTGGCAAGAAGTGGTAAGGTGAGTGCAGGATGGGTTAGTAAATCAGAGTGTCGTCATTAATTCTGAAAAAAGGTTGTAACAAAAACGTTAAGTTGGGCAGAATGGGCGGGGAAGAAATGCAGTTGTATAAAGATGGAGGAGTGTTTGTAATTGTAATTGTGTGTAGATTTGTGGGGAATTGTGACAAAGCTTCTAGTGGTGAGGCTAAGTAAAGGCGTGGTAGTGCAAGAAGAAGTGAGCAATGCAGTGTTTCTACAATGTACATTTTGAAGGCAACGATTGACAGAAGCGATAAGGTAAAGTTAATGCCTTCGTTAACAAGACTCAAGGGTGATGGTTAGTGTGTTGAGGGCCACTATCAGTCTTCTTTCAAGAACTGAAGCTGAATGGACCAGCCAGTAAGAAGTGTCACAGACAAGACTGCACTTGTTCCCTTAGGAACAGGATGCTGGGTACTGGTTCTGAGACTCTCCTGGGCAGTTTGATCAGACAGGCAAGGCCTAACCCATCAAAGCTGGAGTCAGAACCATTGTAACACAATTATTACATGCACATGCACACACGAGCGTCCGTATGCACCCATTCACACACACAAACACATATGTGTAAAATAAATAACTTTAGCTAGTCAGTCAGGTGTGTTTCTTATAGTAGCAGTTGGTCTTAAGTCTCTTGCCCTAACAATTTATTGGGAAATGGTCAAGTGGAGCTTTTGGATATGGTTAGTTTTCCAGAGTTTGCTCACCACTGAAGATATTTTATTGGGATGAGCAAAATATATAATTATTTTCATGATATTACGTTTTTAGAATGAAATGTGGTTTGCTAGTATCTTGTGATTGTACTTTGTGTAAAAAAAAACTCACCTGAGAGACCAGAAACATATTGGTTCAAGCAAAAAATGTCTCTCGACAAGATATTTTCTGCACAAACCTGTCTCTCATAGGGAAAAATTATGCAAAATTTTTAGATATTTCATGAATTTCTCTTAACATGAACTTCAGAATTTTAGTGAATGTTACTAGCATAATTTACGTTTTACACCAGACCAATAATTTTGCTGCAGATTGTTTTAACATTGAGCCCACCATAAAAGTCAGTGAGCCAATGTTATCCTAATGGTTCAGCATCACGGATAGCTCTAGAGCTGTCCAACGTGCTGAATTCCTTTGCCATTAAACTTCATGGAAGAGCTCCTGGGCTGCATGCAAGAAATGTTTAAGACACTGATGGTAAAGTCAAAAGTTAGGCTTAGGGGCCGATTACGATGTCATTCGGAAAGACTCCGGATGGGATTCGGTATTGCAGAATCCGATTTGGAACCCTTGTTTCCGAACGAATCGTACACATTTCCCAATGAGCGATTACGATGACCGATTTGGACAGCCATTCCGATTTGGTCTGCGCGACATGAAATGGCTGTCGGAATCTGTCATTGGGACCCGTTGCGGACCCCCTTCACCCGGAGGCATCTGATTGGGGCCCACTGGGGTACCCAAGGGACCCCTCTTCCCAACTATGCACAATATGGCAGGCACCATGGGGTGCCCGCCACAGGGTGCAAGGTTTTCCCCAACCACCCCTTTTTTCAATGGGAGCCTGTGTTCTCATTCGGAACACAGACTCCCATTGAAGTCAATGCAAGTCCGACCGACCGATGTTGGGAAGCATCGTAATCGAAGTCAATGCGAGTCCAACCGACCGATGTTAGGAAGCATCGTAATCGGTCGTTCGGACTCGCAGGACCTGATTAGTTCGGGAACGATTCCGAGACCGATTCATTCAGAACAGTTTCCGAACGACATAGTAATCGCCCCCTTAGACTACTCACTGCTGATTCTCATCACAAAGCCTTTACTGCCTATTCTGAACCGAGCCAGACTGATTTATTTAAAATAACATGTAATCTGTTTCTATGAACTAAAGTTGCAGTATATAAGCTACATACCACATTGGAGCATTGGTACCAATGTTGCATCATGATCTGAAACTGGATTGATGGTCATGCAGGAGATGTGGTTGGCATTGATGTGAGCTTAAAGTTGACTGTAGTCTGCTTTTCAATGATCTTGCCAAAGAAGAGCATGCAAGTGATTGACCGATAGTTTCTTTGAAATAAACACAGTCTAGTGCGGGTTGAGCAGCAGTGGGTGAATTTAGGCTGTCCCAAGGGCTTCAGGGAAGATGTTTCTCAGTGAGTGACTAGTTGACAATAGTAAAAAACATATAAGAGATCTTCTCCAGAGAGTGTTTTGACATATGTTCAATTGCATTTTCCTTAAAGGATATGGGACTGCATTTGAAAAGAAAAGTTTCAGAGTGGTCAGCAAGAGAATCAGACAAGAGATGGCTCTTTAGGAGGTGACCTTTAGGGAGTTGAGATCTGCAATAGACAGGGGTTTGAAGGATAGCTAGTTCAAGATTCTCAGTGTAGAGATGGGTGCAAAAGGGGTGTTGATGGCCTGTCAGATCTTCTGTATTTTTCACTGAGGTAGTGATTCATGTCATTTCATTTGTCTTTAGAGGGTGAGATGGGGAAACTTGCAGCGGTATGATGTAGCACTTGATTGTCTTGAAGAGAAGTTTGATGTAAAATAGATGAAAGCACTCCATACATTTTAAGAAGGTTTTATTGCAGGTGCCTCACCCTCTGAATCAGCAGCAATTCTCAATTGGAATATTACTGCATTATATCAGAAATTCTGGAACATCACACATATTTAAATTCTAATTGAACATCTACTCTATCCCACACATTCATTTCCATAAAAACTATAATAATATACATAATACAATATGAAATGTATGTACAAAATTACATAATGATGAAAGGCACAAATAGAAAGAAGAAGAACCTACAATCAGAATTCATCAAGGAAAATAATACATGAAAAATGTATAAAGAAAATGATGCTAGGAATTCATGTAAAATATAAACTTTTAGGTAAGGTTTATGAGCATTTTATGAACCACTCATTTTTCATACTTCTTCCTGCTCATATCAAAGCTGTTCAAGAACCTTGAGCTTGCACTATCCTGCTCGTTAGACACACAACCGCCTCTCATAAACATCTGCTGTTCATGTCTTTCGTTATAGTTATGCAACTTTTAGCCAGATGTACTTAGCATTTTAGGGTTGGCAAATGCTCCAGTTCAGCTTTGGCTACCAGATAAAGTGCTTTTTCTTATGTAATAATCCCTTTATAGGAATCAGAAAAGTTTTCCAACTCCTAAAATGGGATTCTGAATGGATGTCCACGGTATCTTGAAAGGGTATGTTGTAGGTGCACCTTTCAAATACCAAATCGGTATCTGATGAATCAATGTGTTTCAGTCTAAATCTGGTGGCAAATCATTGATATTTAAAATACACACCAAATGAGGTGATAATGTATTCGTAAAGGAAGGGGTTCCACAGGGAACCCTTCCCATTGGTAAATGTAAAAAAAAGTTTGTGGAACAACATTCAGATATATATGCTAACTCTTAAACAAACAAAAAAGGTAAACGTTTTTCTGTATAAGAAAGTTTTTATTAAAATCTGAACATGGACAACTAATGATAACATGCCTTATAGTTGCTAAGCATGATCAGTTTTCAATAGAGACACATTGAATGAACAACCCCCTAAAACATAATCTACACCCTCTCTCACCTTCCTCACCCACCATTGTGACTCTCCATGTCCTACTTTCCAATGTCTAAGACATCAGGGTGCACCTTGTCCCTTCCCAGGAGTCCTCTCCGGTATTCAACTTCTTCACACTGAGTCTCTTGGCCCCATACCTGCCAACTGGATTTCTGGCAGAACATTCTACCTTAGTGGATATAATTGGGTAAGGGAGTCCAGATCCTCTCAAACCTTTTCTCTGTTTTCAGCAGCTCATATGATAGTTTCTCTAATGCCAGTATGTGTCATAGGTTGTGCATCCAGAGTCCTATGGGGAGAGGTTCCGTTGTTTTTCCAATAAAGTGTTTTATTAGTCTTTTAGCTCCCCCAAATAGGTAGATACTCAATACTTTGCTACTATTTCCACCTCCCCATATTTATTCTCCTTTCATATTTAACAGAACCACTGCTGATCTCACAGGATGGGCTCTCCCACAATGGAGTCTCTGTGGCTAAACACTTCGCATTCCCACCGAATATGAAGAATGTGTCCTTCTAAGTCTTACAGCGCTAACACGTTTCTATGGTTCCTGGAAACACAAGGGTATATTTAAAAGGAAATGGCAGAGCTGCCGCAAATTTTGCAGCGCTGTGCTCCGCCATTTTCAAAATGCAGGGATGCTCCGTATTTACAACAATATAGCACACCCCTGACTTTTCCCTAGCACTGGCGCAAAAAATAGCTGCCTAGCCCCAACACAGATACCATTGTGCCATAGTGCAAGGGTGCCTGTGTTGCAGGGAATGATTGCTTATGTGCAGGAAGTCCCTCCTGCACATAAACAATCAATAATGGCGATTTGTTACTTCTATGTGTGCTGCATTCTGCAGCACACATAGAAGTAGCAAATCGTCAATATTTAATGATTGTTTATGTGCAGGAAGGGACACCTTCCTGCACATAAATAATCATTAATGCTCTTTTGCTCTTTCTATGTGTGTGGCACAATGTAGCACCCATAGAAAAAGTAAAAACAAGGAGAAATAAAAGTATTTCTCCTCGTTGCTCTATTCTAATGCCTGCTATTGCATGGCGTCAGTGTTTGACGCTGCCTCAGATTTATACATCCTTGTAAATCTGGAGCAGTGTCAAAAAGCAAAGGGTGTTTGAGTGGAACACCCCCAGCAACACTCATTGCACACCGAAAACCGCATGAAAGGGTACCATATTTACAAAGCGACATTAAGCCACAAAAAGTGGCTTAACTCCGCTTTGTAAATATGGAGCAAGGCATTGCGCCACAGGTACATCGGCAAGTGACGTTCCTGTGGTGCAATCCCCTTGTAAATATGCCCCATAGTTTTCGGTCTGCTTTGATGTTATGTACCACCTCATGGTCGGTTTTTAATCCACTTCCCCAAGTTAGACTCTCTTAAACTCCTGTGGGTGTTCAACCAGTGGTACGATAATTCTGTGATGCTAAATTTTCTGCTCAGCTCTGTTTCCCACTTGGCTGATAGTAACATCTGTTTGTCTGCAGCTCCTCTATCAGTATCTGGTATAACTTAGTAATCAGCCTTGGGTAGTCTTATGTGTGCTGAGAAATTTTTCAAATGCTGGGTTTCATAACCCAATGTCTTATTGGATTATATTGCATTCTATTAGTTTCTTTCAGATGAATCTCTTGGTTGCATTCCCTGAAAGATTTTCTTCAGTCCTTATCCAACATGTCTTTTATCATGAGGCAAGCCCTCTTGGTGCCAACCTTCAAACCTCCTCAGAGCCAAACATTGTGTAAACTGTTGTTTCAGGTGGATTGGTGTGTAGGGGGCCAGATGCGTAGAAAGGCGTTGACTGACTGCAATTCAATCCCATATCATCAGAGCTGCCTTGGTTGCCTCTCAGACGTTTAATCGGTCTTATTAGCTTAGATAACCATGGGAGATCCCATAACGTTCTAGCCATAAAGAGCCATCTCTTGTATGATTCTCTTGCTGACCATTTTTCTTTTCAAATGCAGCCCCTTATCCTTTAAGGAAAATGCCCTGCTTTAAAAAAAATCTTTACTTTATTGAAAGACAATCAATCACAGACATGGTGGTCTCATGGAAATTTGTGACCTACCTCATTAATATTGATGAGGTAGTTTGGATTTTAAAGATTCAACCTATTAGTGCATATGTTGGTTTTTAAAAAGTTTACTTTATTGAGAGGCATACATAGTGGTCTGCTGGCCCCAGCAGGCCACCATCCCTGTGATGGCCTCCAATCACAGTGAGTTGCAATTTGCTACCTACCTCATTATTATTCATGAGAAAGGTCAGGTTATGACCCACTACAATTTAGATATTTAAGAACCAACCTTTTAGTACATAGGTCAGTTCTAAAAAATCTTTACTGGTCATAAAAATAATAGTCACAATTTGCTAGCAGTATTTTGCGACCGGATATTCTTACATCTGGCCCTTAGATTCCCTATGCAACCATTATTGGTTTTTATGGCAGTGCAGAAAATGTTAGTAACTTGCTTTAGACCACTCCTGCCTTTCCACTGGATTGTTCCCCTTCACAATGTCCCTAACTCTGGTACTAACATCTGCTTCCGTTCAAAGCTTTAGTGATAGTGTTGGTATATTACTTAGTTTTGGCTGATATGATTAGGTATCTGCATGCTGCACAGTAGGACTTTAGCTGCATGATATCATGAAAAGTCAGTCTATCTTCAATCAATCAATCAGGGATTTATATAGTGTGGCTACTCACCCATAAGGGTCTCATGGCCCTGAGGGGGCTGCTGTTCCGTCTAGGGGCAGGGGTTCAATCGAAGAGCCAGATCTTGAGATCCTTCCTGAATTGGGTTAGCGACGGGGAATGCCTGAGGTGTTCCAGGTCTTGGCAGTGAGGTAAGAGAAGGATCTTCCTCTGGCTCTGGTCTTGTGGATCCGTGGGATGGTGGCCAGGACCAGTTGGGCAGAGTGAAGGTACCTGGCGGGTATGTGGAATGAGAGGCGGTGGTTTAGATATCCTTGTCCTGCATCGTGGAGGGCTTTGTAGGCATGTGTGAGGAGCTTGAAGGTGGTTATTTTACTGACTGGGAGCCAGTGGAGTTCTTGAAGGTGTTCGGTGACATGGCTGTGGTGGGGGATGTTGAGGACCAGTCTGGCTGCAGCATTTTGAAGATTCTGTAGTTTCCTGAGGTGTTTCTGGGTAATTCCATTTTCTTTCTTGTCTGTGGATGAAGAGTTGCTATTGGTGAGGGTGTTGTAGTCCTAGGCCGCAGAAAGGCTTTGCTTACACCTCCATTGATTTGAGATGTCACCAGTGATGTCATCAATGATGTGATTTAACATGTCATGAGTGATGTAATATGTGAGGTCATAAACCGTGCATCATGAGGATGCAAGTTATACTTAGGCCAGTTACGCATAACTGGTGAATCTCAGTTTTTTTTTGGTTTTGAACATTAGTTTTTATATTATTACAAGAACCTATAACTCCCATTGACCTTAGTTTTTTTCAGTGAATTTCTATGTTTTTTTTAACATTAGTTAACATCTTTGTACCATAACTATTTATCTCCACTGTAACCTTTGTTTTTTTCAGTGAGTTTGTAGGATTTGTTTTTTAAATGTAGAGAAAGGTCTTATTACTATGCCTGCATCTTTATCCAACACTTTATATATGGGGAGGGGAGAGAAATTCTCAATGTATGGGTATGTAGGGGAATCATAGAATACTGCTTCCTTATTTCACTAGTTCATCACACAAAGCATCTTACCACCTTCTTGACTCCGTTCAGCCCTGTTTCTCCAAAAGATAGGACAACCTAAAGGGGTTGTTTATGGACACTCACACACCCTATTGGTGGCATGCTTCATCATTGGGTCTCACCCTTGTCTCTATAAACCAGGATTACCTCAACCACCTTCCAGGGAGCTCTTTGAATATTATTCCTATTGGGGTCTAAAAGATTAAAAACATCTAAAGGACACCCCAGTTTCCCTTTATTCGAGGGTGCCTTTGGTATGATTAAAATAATCTAAATATGATGGTGTCTTTAGGAGAGGTTGCCACCCTAACTTCTCGCCATCGGTTTCTCTTAATTCCAGTGATGAAGCATGACACCAATAGGGTGTGCGAGGGTCCATAAACAACCCCTTTGGGTTGTCCTATCTTCTGGAGAAATAGGTTTGAATGGAGTCAAGAGGTGGTAGGATACTTTTTGTGATGACCTTATTACCATATCTGCATACATAGAATGCTTCAGCTGTGAGTTGCAGGTGTTGGCCCAGGCCCTGCATCCAACCCCTGTGGGCGGCCAACGCCACAGACAACTACCCCACATATTTCTTTTGTCCCCTGGTGCACCCACAGGAACACAGGGGGCATTATGCTGGGTCCCACCGGAGCACGGCAGGAGCAGCAGCACAAAAAATATTTTTACCCCTGGGTCTCCCACCACAAAGGCCATGGGTTCAGAGTATCCCTACATTTTCCCATTGTACCTTATTTTTTTTATAAACTCAGGACAAGGGGACAGAGTCTCACTATCCACATAATGGGGCCATAACATTCCTGTTGATGTTGCAGACTGTCAGTAAAATCTCTCGGCCACACTAATTTGTCTAAATTTTGAACCTCTCAAAAACAGCTAAACAGATTAACAACCAAATCACTAACTGCATGCTTTCTGAGTTAAGATCTAGCTTCCTGCAAATTCTGTGTTTTCCGTTCAGCCATTTTTTTCTGTCTCTTTTAAAAATTCCTATGGCAAATTGCATGGGACAAACGCATTTTAGAAAGCCCATTTTCTCAACCCCTACTTGACAGATCACTCTGAAATGTTACAAGAAAAAGCTATATACACATAAGTTGTGCCACCCACCATATTGTTCTCATGATGGTTTGATTTTTTTTGTTTCTGTGCCATTGGCAAATTGGTGTTTTTGAACATAATGTTTTTGAACATGGAAGGCGGCGCATATTATGGTGGTTGAAATTTTTCTCTATGGGCAGTCAATCAGATTTCTCGGTTCTGCATTACCAAATTTGGAACCGTTTATACGAAAGGGACAATGGGAGAAAAAACTCTCTTGTCCAATTGGATTCCGTTTTTTAAAATTTCTGGATATGTGAAGGAGTCTTGAATTCCAAACAGTACTGCTATAAAAAAAAAAAAAGTCTCAACTCTTTTAAGCCCTACTGGCAACATATCTAAATCATTGTATCTCAAAACCCATTGACTCTATTTACACAAAACACATAAAAGCATTTTATTAGAGTAAAGCTCTACTTTCAAGCCTAGTTTGATGTGAATCTATTCAGGTGTTGGCTGTAAGCACCAAAAAAATATCTTATAGGAGTTATAAAGGGAAAACACATCTTTTTGTACCCCCGTTTTAACTATTTTTCTGCGTGAATCTACAAGATAATTGGCATGCCAGTCCTTAGCTGGCTAAGCCAAGTGAGTGGCAAATTTGGTGCAAGAGTGCAAGAGGAATACACAAATCAAAAAATACCTTTTCATTGAAAGTGCAACTGAACCATAACAATACAGTAGCAACTGACAATGTGCCATTGTTTAAAATATTGAGAATATTGAGAATAATTAAGGGTAACTATGTAATATGACCAGTATTGCCTTAAAAGAGTTCTGGTGACATCAAAAACCACAAGTCTAAATACTGAGATGTTTATACATGTCACCTGAACCCTGAGATGACAATGTATAACTATATTATTCATATTACTCATTATATATATTTTTATATTGCATGATTTGTTAATTGATTTTAGTACTCCTTAGAGAGATTTGGAGTATTTGATCTTCATCCTTAGTTTCATTTTTAGTATTCAATGTTTTCCTGAGACTGCAGATATGTCTGTCAAAGTTTTGAGAAATGTGTGTTTTTTGTTTGGGTATACAGTTAAATTGTGTTTCGATTTAACAATGTGTATTATAAGTTACATTTTAAATATGAAGCAGCATTGCAAGGGAATTAAAAACATTCTAAAAAGGGTTTTTCCTTTGTAATACGTTGGCACTATAGAGATGAGGTTTTAAAAGACTGCTAATGGGAAAATAAAGTGCAGTGTGGGATAGTGTATTTAACTTTTAGCTAAAAGAGTGCAGCATTTACAAAATTTATTTTCACACGCTACGAAGTATTCATGGTAGATAATTGCATCAAGGATCAGTCTGCAAGGGTGGGTTTGTCAGGTGTGCTGATTTGTACTCTGAGAGCATTACTGTCGTCAAAACATTTTTAACTAGCACAGAAAGAAAGATGAAATGCTTAGTTAATCATCGATTTAGGTGGTTTATTTGTTTAGGAAAGCTAAATTTCCTGCAAATTAAGCAAATTGGGCACCAAGCAAAATCACAGTGAAGACCTATTTTCTGTGAAAAAGCTTTGAAACCACTTGCAAACATTTAATAAAAACGCATGCAGACACATAGAGACACGCACATGCACGCATGCGCACACATACACACACACACACATACACACACATACTTAATTGCCACTCTTTTCCATAGATTCGGCTCTCTTTTTCAATACAGTCCATATAAACAGTTAATATATAAACAAAAGCATACTACATCATTAAACAAATTACAATGTTTGAATTTCTCTAATGTACTGCTGTAATGCCTATCTGAGAAGTTAACTGGAAAATCTAGGACACTGCTTCGTCAAATGATTTTCCACTATTGTCATTAAATAATGGTCCTAAAATGCGCTTCTGGGAATCTTTATACCAAAAACAGAGAAAAAATACATGAGAAATACTAATAGCACTTTTCAATTCACAATGAAATATTTTCTTTTGAGAAATAATACAGCCTCACTTAATCTGATTAGAAAGAACGTCCAACCTACCGCATTTTGAATAATAAACGTCTTAGTCCGGGGTCATACGCAAAGGTTAAATACTTTCTAATGCCAAATGACATTTCAAATAAATGCTTAAATTCAGTGATTTTTAAGCATATTTCAAACTAAGTGAATTCGAGCTTATGTAGGCCATTTCTCTGAATTGAGAAATTGAAATTGATTTTAAAAGGCGAGTACAATGAATTTCATGATTACCAAATAACCCAAAAGAAGATAACAATAGTATAAACCCAAACCTGTGATTCCATAGCACAGCTAGATATTCTACCAAAAGACAGTGCATCTTTATGCTTCAATATACGATAAGTACTAATGCCGCTACACCACCAGATGCACCTGAGGGAAAGTGCTAATGCCGCTCTAGATGGTCGAAATTAACCAGTGGTACAATAATTGAGGCTAGGTAACCTTATAATGCTAAAGGGACAATTTTTGTTTTAAATGGCCAGTAAAAGAGAGTGTGGGTCTTGCATTTCACATGAAAGAGTATCATGTGCTATAGCTCCACACATGTGGTGGATTACTTGCCCTGAGGTTCAACTGAAGTTCACAAGGGATTAGCTATGATTGGGGCACACCTTGCTAGTTAAACGGAAAGCCTTCTCAGCAAAAGTAACCAATTGTGGGGGGAAAGGAACCGCCTCCCTGAAGCAGGGGAGCCATCAGGAAGAGACAGATAAGCCGTTCCTTTCTTCTGGCCATTGAGTTAGTGAGGGTAGCAGGCATCCTGAACTCTCAGGGGACCCTGAACAAAGTCCCTGAGAGCAGTAGGACCCAATGGGGAGACACTGACCTCCATAGACTTTTTGGGTGCCCCGGCGAAGGCACAGGGAGGCCTCCTGAATGCCCCGGTTACTTACCGGTAATCTTCATTACTCTGAGTATAGTCTTCCTCGCTACATGATAAATGAAGTGAGCTTCAGCTCCACACCTGAACCCTCCAAAGCAAAAGTTAGCTTGCCATGCCTCCCATCCCATCCCAACATGGCCGACCCATATCACCCTTGACCTCTATAAGAGGAGGGTCGGCCCAACCCTCAGCCTGAGAACTACCAAGCATACACATGAAGCCGAATAGCAACACAGGGAGGGAGGGATGGGAACTCATGTGGCGAGGAAGACTATACTTGGAGTAATGAAGATTACCGGTAAGTAACCAGGGCATTACCTCCTCGTAAGTCTTCCTCGCCACATGATAAACGAAGTGAGCACATAGCCAAGCGGCTTCATGGAAACTCACAAGAAACCAACGGACCAGAAGGGGATGCCAACGAAGCAGGGCAAACCCAAAAAACACAGACGAGTGGAAGGAACCACCCAAGAGAGAGGCAACCATGAGCAGGAAGAACCAGCCCGGGACAGAGAGATACCGTAAGGGCCGAAAACCCGGACCCCCGAGACCAGTAGGCCAGCCAGAAAGCAAGCCCGAACCAACGACAGAAGGCGGACAGAGAAGGCACGGGAAGACACGGTACGGAGCCAAAAGCAACAACAAACAGGCCCCAGAACAGAAAGCAGCAAGCCGGTCCAAACACACCAAGACCGTCCAACGGACAGCCAACAGCGAGATGGAAGCAAAAGCCCAGACTTTGGAACCGAAAAAACAGAGGGCACCCCCACCACAGTGACACAACAAGAAGCCACAGCAGTAAAGAGACGCAGTCCGATCGAAACACAGCTACACCGCAAGGCGGACCACCAACAGCGAGAGAGCCGAACCAGATGGAAACAACACAGACTGGCAGGAGCCGCAAGAATGGATCGAGGTGCAGAAAAAAAAAAACAGCACCCCAACCGAACAACAAAAATGAAGGACACCAAAACCCCACCAGCAAGGAGAGAAACAGGTGGGACACGGACTCCAGTCGCACAAAGGACTCCTCGGAAGGGAGCGCGACACCAATGAGAGAACCCAGGCAGGCACAAGGCAAACCAGACGCACAAGGCCGCCCACGGAGGCCGAAGAGCGGAAGGGACCAGGCCCAAGGCCAAGCCACCAGAAAAAAATGCGAACGCCCACCAGGGACCACCACTCACATGAAAGCAGTAGCAAGGAGAACGCAGCCCGAACGAGGGAGACAGCCCCGCGCAGGGGCCAAGCAGACCGACCCCGCAACGTCCCACAAGCAGCCAAGGAGCCGCCGAAGCGAGCACCCAGGTGGCCATACCTACAACCAGGCCCGACCCAGCCGAACAACGGAGAGCCGACAGGAACAGGAGCGTACACAGAGGCAAGGTCACAGGTAGAAACACACCAAAGGCGAGAAGGACAGAAGAGCCGGGCGAAACGAGCCTGAACAAGACAACACCTCCAGGGAGCAAACCCGAGCCAGCAGGCCCCAGTACCCCAAAACCAGGGACAAAGGAGAAGAGGACACAAAATCCGCACAGGAAGCGCAGGGACCCGCCTAGGGAAGGAGAACCGGGAATCCCAGCAACCCCGGAAATGAGAAGCACTGCACGAATAAATACCACCATGGGAAATTCAGAAAGCAGTGGCAGGATACAAACCCCTGTCCTGCGTGAGCCTGTGCCCCCAGAAGCACCATACGGACCATCGAGCAACAGCCCCAGGTCCAACACCCACAGCAGCCAAAGCCAAGGGAGAAGCACCCAGGCGAGCACCACCAACAGGCCAAATGCCCCGTCCAGGCCAAACAAGCCCAGAACCCACGTAAGCAAAGGGAGCAGAGGAAAGCGCAAAGCCGGGAGCCCCGACGAGAAGGAGACAGAGCCAACACTGGGGACACAAACCGAAACCGGAACAAAAGCGACCCAGTCAAGGACAGCACAACCAAGCCAAAAAACCAAAGGGGCAAACCCCACAACCCCTCGGAGAAGAGGCAGGGGAAAAACTGCCCACCACAGCACCTGGTATTCCCAGGCGGTCACCAATCCAGGTACCAACCAGGCCTCACCATGCACAACTTCTGAGAACAAACGAGAGCAGGTGCTTACAGGGTGGAATGGCCGTAGGCTCAGAAGAGCAACAAGACACATCCGCATGGCAGGGGCAAACCCCATACAAGGCAAGGAACGGCCAACAGAAGGCAGACGAGAAACCCACCATCAGGTGCACCAACCGACCCAGTATCGACCGGGAACCCAAGCACGCCCCACAGGACGGCAAAGGCCGCCATCACCCGGGAAGGGGATACCAGAACAGAAAGACCACCGGCCGCACCGGTAGACAGAGGGGGAAGGGAGCCACCGGGGCCAGAGAAGGGACACCTACTAGAAAAGGCGAAACCGGGAATGAACTGGAACCAAGGAAGGCCCAGAGACCCCGAGACCAACAGGACGGGGAGGACCCCCAATGGACAGACCGGGCAAGTACTGCCTGACAACAAGGCACAAAGACACTCCCCGAGGAAGGTCCCACTGAGGTAGACAACCCCGATAGGAACTGTCGGGGAGCCACACGAAAACCAACCGAAGGGGGACAGGCACAAGGAGGAAGGCAACCAAAAAAAAAAAACGGAAAACCAGACACAGGACGGGGAAAACACCAAAACCCCACCGGTAAACCGGACCCGCCGGAGAAGGACCAGAGAGATAGCCAAAAAGTGACCCCGCAAGAATAGGTCAAAACGCACACCCCAACAGAGGCGGGCGCGGAACCCCTGGCCCGACCAAGCCGCCACCGCCCAAGGGCAGTAGACCAACCAAAGAACCACAGGATCACGGACACAGGCAGGAGAGCCCAACAACCGACAACCGGAGCGGTCCGGCAGTAGGCAGGACCCATAGAACCGAGACAGAGGCCACCCAGGATGGGAGGAGATGCAACAGAAGGCCCCCTACAGAGCCCTAACCCCCAGGAAGCGAGGAGAAGCGCGACCAGGATGGGGGCGCAAAAGCCGCCTGCCAAGCCAGGGAGCAGGAGGAGGAGGGGGAGGAGGGGGGTGCCACGGACGCGGCCCCTAGACAAGAAAGGGCAAGCCCTCTAGGAGCAGAAACAGAAGCAAAAGCCAACAAGGCGACCACCGAAGCAGCCAGAGAAGGACGGACAGGCGCCAAAAGCAGCCCGCCCCCAACAGACACGCAGCAGCACACAGTCCCCGGAAGCCCCAGGAGGACGCCCAAACAGGGACCAACCAGGCCAGACCCCGCACAGAAAGAGAGCAGGAGGGACGGACCGCAGGCCCAAAGCCACGAGGAATGCGCCTCCACCAGGATGGACAATAATGCCAAAATATACCGTACCACCACAATGTGTATATTAATACCTGATGGAAGCCATTTCGCCAACCCTAGAATAAAAAAAGATTGGAGAAAACACCTGGAAGGGCCAAACGCCGTGACCTGCTGTGCACGTCACGTGTATGTACAGCACCCTGATGCCACTGCAGAAAAATCGTCATTACAAAAAATAATAAAACACGACCAGTAGCCAATAAACAAAGAATTTATGCAACCAAAGAAGTGCGTAGAAGACTTATGTACATAAAGCACAAAACTGTAATGAGGAGCACAGGCAGGAGACAAACCTACGTCCTCTGTGAGCCGGTGCCACCAGCGGCACAAGACCTACCATTGAGCCAAAAGCTCAGTAGACCATTCACAGAATACGCCTAGAAGCAGGTCCCTCAACATACAGAAAAAACACACTCCCAGAGTACGTTACCCCTCTAGGACAGCACCGGGTCACCACGACCCAACAAAAAAACAGCGAATTAGGAAGAGCATGAAACTCGACAGCAGTAGAAGAGCAGATTCTAGAGCCCCCAACAATACATGCTCACCCACAACGCCAGTCGGAAACCAGGTTCTCAGAGACGCTGTGCGAGAACAACGTAGTACTCATGCGTGCGTGTAAGACACCACATGCAACGAAAGCATCATGCTAAAGGGATTGAAAAGTTCCAGAAAATCAAACCCACAAAGGACCGCAGCCACCCGAAGGATATAAAACATTACCAGCCGCACGCCGTCGGTCTGAGGGACGGGAGCATGCGGGATCGTACAGGACAGGGTGCCACTGAGGCATCAGCAGCAGCTCGCGGCCCCAGGGTGCATGCCGCTGCGCGCGGCTCCCAGCAGTGCGCGCGCCTACTCCGCCCGGGAGAGGGTGCTGCACGGAAGCAAACCCGGCCGCTGAGTCCCCGCTCAGCAAGGAGAGTAACGTGGCATGCCACGAGTCCGGCAACATCTCCAGGAGCTGCACCAACGGTAAGCGACACGGTCCAAAGGAGCAGCCATCGTAGATCCAGCCGAGGCTAGCATGCATGCTCCCGGCACCTCCCCTACCCCCGAATCTGCAGGCCCACGCAGCCAGGCAACCCCAAACAAACGGGAAGCCGGTCGGGAGAGGCGCCACCCCTGGAGGCAGGACAACAAAACTCCACGACCCCCGCAAATCAGCGCCCCCATACCAGGGCCCAGAATGCAGAAAAAGAGGGGGATGGGAATGGATGCGAGCCCAGTGTGACCCAGGAACAGCAGGGAGAAAACCAGGTCAGGTCAGAGGAGACCAAACAGGCGAGCCCGCTAGTGCAGGGCTGAACAAAACACCCAGAGCCCACAAACATCAGAGCCCGCTAGAGCAGGGCAGCAAAAATCAAGGGGGCAGTGCGAGGGCCAAGAGCCACAAGGCGGGGGAGAACCCAGATCAGGAGCCCGCTCGAGCAGGGCCTCTTCCCCCGGGTCGTGGGACCTGCTAGAGCAGGACCTCGCCCTAACTTACCTGAAACACGCTCTGGAGAAACTGCAGCGCAGAACCAAAAAAACAGGCTGAGGGTTGGGCCGACCCTCCTCTTATAGAGGTCAAGGGTGATATGGGCCGGCCATGTTGGGATGGGATGGGAGGCATGGGAGGCTAACTTTTGCTTTGGAGGGTTCTGGTGTGGAGCTGAAGCTCACTTCGTTTATCATGTGGCGAGGAAGACTTACGAGGAGGTAATGGAAGCTCCCTTCAGTCAAGTCACATGCCTTCCTGAGTAACCCAAGTGAGGATGGAGAATGGATAGATAGATCACCAGGGTTCTTCACACCATAAGTATATACATATGGGGGCTGAAGTAGTTTCTCAGTTGGGACACCCTAAATGTCCTGCCTCTTTAAGCATTGCTCCTGAGAAAAATAAATGCATCATGCACTTCTTTGTAATGGGATGGGAAGTGACAAGCTGTTTACCTTTGATCATCATAACTCAGAATGGATGGTGGGGGGGTGGGTCTAGAGGGAAACCCAGGAAGAAAAGTGGCTCACACGTTTTCCTGATAAGCCACATAAAGGGCTCTAGAGGGCACTGCTGATCAGACACACGGGAACATACTCCAGCCCCTACAGTATGCCCCTTTTGCAATGATGGCTACCGTGACCAGTGTTGAAACAACCTTCAGTGCTTGGAAAACTGTAGTCATGTATTGCACAGCTCACTGGGAGGACCACGAAGGGAACACTGAGCATGACCCAGGAATCTCACAGGGGGCATTACCGGTGCATGCAGCAATTAGTTTATCACTTACTTTGTGTACTACTTCTCTACATTGTTCATACTCCAGCTTGGCAACTTTTGACATCTTTGTAAGGGGAGGAGGTTGGTGATTTGATCACTGAACTTTGCTAAATCAAGCTGAGAAGAAGGGAGTGGACCTTAGGATCTAGGCTTCGTCTTTGTCAGACGAATAAGGTTGTCTGATTTTCCTGACGATCATCCCAAATGGAAGAGGTGGCAAGAAGAATTTCCAACGGCAATGACATGTGAATGCAGGTCCCTCCCACACATTCATTTGCATATGTTCAGTAGGAGTGGTAGACAGTGGCATAGCAGCATCCCCATGGGCCCTAATACAAGCACTGAAAATAATTCTCCTCACTCACAGCAATCTAGTGAAAGTCGGCTATAATTAGGGAAGGGTGCCCCGCTGGCATCCGTGGGCTACAGTGCCACTGCACCTGCTGCACTATTGATAGATACACCCCTAGTTATGGAAGGCTAGCCTGGGGTGCCTGGTGAGGAGGTACTGAAACATCCACTTCAAAGGGTACTTTGGTGCGAGACTGTGCAGGCACTGATTAATTCATTGTTTTGTTAACTTCAACAGTGGTTCCTTATTGGCAGAGCTTCTGCTTCCTCTTACCCTTCTTTCCCCCAAATATTTCCGCTCCCCCATTTTTAGATACCCTTGGAAAGTTTACCTCCTTCACCATCTAGATTTTCGCCCAATCGCAGCCTGGTAAACAGTTGCTTTTGTACCTGTTGCGGTGTATATCAGTCCTCTAGTTTGGGGAGTTGTTGGGTTACATGCTACTACTTTGATAATCTATTGATAAATTGCACAAGGTATCAATAGCCACCAACACTTCTTTTTAATTCTTATTGTTATATACAGTATTGCAAACCACTAGATGATGCATGTTAATGTTGTTACATGCAGCAGAATATCCATATCGCATGACACCTTAAAACTTTGAATAAGGCATGGTAATGTTTAACGCAGCACAGGAGTTTATGCTTGCTTTTTTGCGTCTGTTTTAATTCCAATTATTCTAAAGTATAATATTCTGGCCTGGTTTTTGTATCAGATTGGTGGATCTAATAAGTGGGTTTGCCTTTTGTCCTGAGGATGACCCTGTCCAATTACAGACAGGGGTGATTGAGATGTTGACAGTTCAAAACCAACTGATTGCAATCTGCCCATGATCAACTATTTGTGTCCACCACTGTTGACCAACACAATATATACATTTCTAGAAAGAAGTGCAACTTTTTAATTTGAAAATTCTATTTTATGGCACTTCTTTGAATCAACTATCGTGCCCTTTGCACTTATCTCTTAGCGCAAAATACTGTCTTGCTACCATAATCTGCTCTTGCAATTATTTGTGGAGTCGTACGCGAATTGCTGGTAATAAATGGAACTAAGCATGTGTTACACTAGCATTACACCAGCATTACCTTCATAAATTGTATGGCTTGCTGATGTGTCATCACAGTTAATCTTGTCAAATGTAAATATTTTCAAACAATCTCCATGTGAAACAATGTCTTTATGTAATATATGACACTGGATACAAGTCACACAATTTTGGAAAAGAGGGAAGTGAAGGTGAAGATAAATCCTTGAGAGTTTGTGGTGGCCTAGTAGCCTAATCCAGTAAGCAGAGTCATACCTAAAGGTGCTACTGCTCACTAGGTCTGGCCAGTGCTTTTGTTTTGTGCCTCTAAGGATCCATGATAGGAGGCCTGCTGGGAAGTTGTGCTTTTAAGTGAACTGCTTGGCTTATGGCTGTACTTCACTTTTCTGAAGCACAGCATGCAAGCTAAAGTGCACTTTCAGCCCATATCTTTTACAGGCTGCATCTGATACAGAACGCAACTGCCCGACTCATCATATTCCTAGGTCCCAATAGAAATACTGGCATTTCATTCACCTCTTTGCCCTGCGTTGGCTAACTGTACAAAAACGTTGCCTCTTCAAGGCTCTCTGTTTTTGTCATAGCGGCATGCATGGTGTATGCACCTAACAGCTGCATAACGTCCCTTTGTTTCTCTTTTCGACCTGCCAGACCTCTACACTCTGCCATGCTACACATTCGCAAATACAGCAAGATGCATACAGGTGGCCGAGCCGTTTCCGTGTTGACTGCTCAGGCATGGAACATCGTGAAATAATAACACACCACACCAACTTAATGCGTAAAAGGCCACTTTATTAGGACAGATATGCATACATACCTATTTGAATTAAACACAACTTTAACATATTATCCACTTTGTCAGTACATCAACTTTTGACAATCCCTTTCCTATAAACAATTCACCAGATGTACCAAACATTCCACCACCAAGTCCCCATACACCGACCCCATCTTTCATCTTTCATCCACTGTCCAGTTTGCATTCCCACAGACTCTCCCTGTCTCTCACCCTACCCAACATCCCTCAATTGAAGCCTCCTTGTCCTGCTCCAAAGCCCAAAACTTTGTCTTCCCCTCCCCTGTGCTCCCCTCCTCCCCCCTGAGGGGTGGATACCCCGCTCCTGCTCACCATCCCCCCAAATACTGTCAACCAGAAAAACCCCACAGTGCACTTTTCTGCCCCCCCAAAAGCTCATTCCGCAAGCCCATTTATTCGCAAACTCCTTTGCAGCAAACTTTGTTGTTCTACAACTTCCCCACTGTATCCCTCAATTTCATCGTGTAATATTCATTACCAAACTGAGACAAATGTGCCTCGTCATCCCGAAACAAAAATTGATCCTCTTCCTTAATGCCACTGTGTGCTATCCACTGACCTACAGAAAAAAACCCTCATGACTCTGTTCTTTCCATCTGGCTTTGCCGATAGCAGCAGGCTTCAACACCCCTCTCCACTGCCACCTAATTACAAACTCTGTCTAAATCAGACATGTGCATGCATATTTCCTCTTTATCAACTGCAGATCCTCCTTCATCTTTTACAACAGTGTTAAGCCCAATAGTTTCGCCAGGTCATGCTCTCCCCAATGAATCTGGTGCCTATCAGGCTAACCCCTGTGTGCCCCCAAATTTTCCAAGAACGGCAATAAGTTGCCACATCGCATCCCACTCCTACCCCACCATATCACCTCATGCCTGATACTCTAATCCAAAGCTACTTCCATATAACAGCCGATCATCGTACTTAGCAGACGATCGTACAAAGGAATGCCCCGCTATCCATGTCACCATCTTACTCTTCGGCAGCCCGCTCACACATCCTACGGTAAAAAATACAACATTAGAAGAGTAACGCACACCTAGCAGCCCAGTACCCACCTAAGAAAAACCCTTTTCACTTCCTCACATTGCGCTTGCAGCAGTTAGATATCCACCTGCTATCATCCGTATCTGACCCCAATCCCAGCCTTTGAGCTCCTCAGCCAGAACCTTAATTGCAAATGCTCCAAACGAACATCGGTATGCACCACTCCTGTGCTTCTGACCAAGCCAAGCAGTTCTGAGACCCTAAAAGTGCCAGAAAACATTAATAGCAGGCATGAATTATATACAGCAGTCTCAAAACGATCAGAACATCATACGGGCAAAATCTCTAACATGCGTAACAACAACTCGAATATTATAGCCAAGTTGAATCCCCAGCACAACTTCCCATAGAAAGACACCCCCGCCCCCAACTTCCCTGCAATAGTTTCAGGAGATAAACCTTTGTAAATTAAATGCAATACAAAACTGATTACTCTACATTCTCGTGTCTGTGCCCAGCTAGTAACATCTCCTCTGAACTCCACTCAGAGTTTCTAAACTCTCTCCACGCCACCTGGTAACTTTTCCTAGTCTAGTTTGCCAAGGACCGTTCGACCAGATCCATCACTCTCACTCCCCCATGCCTAAATGTCATGTGGTAACTGTGTCTTCCTATCCTCTGCTCCCGTGGCCAGCATACAAAATCTCTGACACTGAATGAGATAAGGAATCCGGTCTATGATTGTTCACCCTGGCATGTGCCGGGCCTGAAAAATCACATTCGGCTGCAGACACATCAGCATAAATTGTCCCAACAAGCGTAGCACCCTAATGTCGGATGCTTCCAGTTTGTTCACTAGGTCTACTACTGTCATGTTTTCAATGTTAAACATCATGGTTCTGTTAGCCAGCTCTCCTCCCCAACACCACCAGTGCCACCACTAAGGAAAAAAATTCCAGTAAAGCCATGCTCCTCCCTTGTCTCAGTCAATGTTCCAATACACCACCTCCCCTCCCAGAACAAGCCAAAACCATTCGCATCAGCCACGTCAGAAATGATTTGGACCTGTCAAATCAGAAACAACATGGAAATGTCATTGAAATCTTCCAAAAAGGTACCCTAGATACCCAAGTCAGCTCTCACTGCCAGTAAGAAACGCACTCAGATGCACACTCTGTGATGGGGTAAATACTCGTCTGACATCGCCAAGCAAGCTGTCTAGTTGAACTGACACCTCAAACCAACCTACAAGCAAATTTCAAGAAACCCATCAGCTCCTGTACCTTCCGCAATTCCAAACGTCTCATACCAATCACCTCATCCAAAAACCCATGCATTTCCAGTATTTTGCACTGCTGCAACCTCGCAACTAACTCCTGCATATACATCTCAATGACCAAAATGTCAAGACTGTGGATGGGCCTTCTGTCTTTTCGGGGGTCAATGGCCCCTCCACCTCCTTGGCCAAGGCCTGAAATGCTGCAACGCTCTCGGACACTCCTGGTATCCTTCCTGCTCACAAACAAGAAAACATCCAGATAATGTGAGACCCCTTTATTGCCACTCGTCTTAGAAAAATCCCATTGCAAGAATGTGCTAAATGACTTGAAATGCACAAACAATCTGGCACAGCCCATAGGCAGGACACTGTCCACATAAATGGCACCCCCAAATTGCATCCCTACAGGGGAAAAATCCGCCGGATGTATCGCCAATAGTCGAAAAGCGGACTTGATATCACATTTGGCCAACTCCACCCCTTGTCCACACAGACGCACCAGCCTCAGAGCATCATTCACTGAAGCGTAAACAACCTTTGTGTCATCTGTTGCAATTAAATCATTCACGGGCGCCCCTTCGGGCCATGACAAGTGATGTATCATCGTAAACTCCCCTTCCGTCTTCTTGTGAACCAACCGCTAGCAGGATTATGATCAAATCCAGCAGGGGCTAGTCATCAAAGGAGCCTACAATTCTCCCTTCCTCAATCTCCTTCTTCAGCTTTGTTGCTAATACATGTGTTAAAGTGTTTGCTGATTGTACGTTATGTGCCCACCGACATCCTTGTGGACCCTGGTATCCCAAACGGAAACCCGCCCTGAAACCTCACTTGAGATACAAAGCGGCTTCCCAATCGGGCTACAACTGAAGGAATGGTATCAGCCTCTTCCCCCTAACGGAGATGGGGCCCTTTGGTGCATTCTGTGTCCAATATCCTCTCCCTCTGTTCACCTTCCTTTGTTCTCACGTACTGGCGAATGAGTAACATTGGGCAATGGGGTGCATACCCCCGCACTTCGAGCACTCGTGTTTGAATTTGCACAGCTGTCTTGAACAAAACCCTTTATTAAAATTCCAGCCAACCCCCACATTGGGTCCCTGACTTTGTGAACTATCCCTGCCTCCTGTTGTGCGGGGCAATGCTGAAACGGCGATACGCTATGGGCAAACAGCTCACCGTATGCGTAGTTACTGGCGGCTGAGTGGAAAACATCCTTTGCAACCAGAGCTCCGAGTCCACATCCCCCAAGGCTTCTCTGGATTCAAACTGACCCTTGAACTGAATTCTTCATTTTAACTAAGCCACGCATAACCCCCGAAATGCATTTGTGCCTTCCAGAGGATATCCATGTATTTGAAAAGTGCTATTGCCCTGTCTGCGTGCTTCTCGTAATAGATACTGGCATAAATTAGAAAGGCTGATGTCCACTTTTCCATGTTAATCGGCACCCTGGGATGCCTCCCCCATTCCCATTCCTCTTCCCTGGAACCTTCCTTTGCCTGAATGAACCTGTGTAGTAGCTTAAAATCATCTGCATATTCATGCTTCCAAATCCTGTTCTTGGTCTTGTCCAAAATAGGAGACCTTAATGGCATCGTCAAACCCATATAGGACAGCTTCTTCCTATGTTGTGTCCTCTCTTTTTCCTTTGCCCCCCTTTGTCACTCGCTGTCCCCCAACTGACTAAGCCTCATTCTGAATCTCCTTGTGGCACCTCATAGCAGGTTTTTGTGCTTTGACACCTGACTTTGCTGCCTTTGCGTCTGTATCCTTTGACCCTTGTACAACCATTACCCCTTCCTCCACCCCGACCGATCTGCGGCTCTTCTTTCTACTGCCATGCCCCCTTCGTTCCAAACTGACCACCATCTTTTTTTTCCTTGAGGCAGCCTGGCACCATCCTGCTGGCCTTGCTGAGATCGGAAACGCACTTTCCTCACTGCTTTCTCCCGTTGTCTCCTCTGTCTGCATGTGACCTCTGAAAAAACAGGCTCCCTGTGTCTTTACCACCATTTCCTCTTTCCTGCTCTGGCAGCATGGGCCCCCATTGTCGTTGTCTGGGCGAGGTTGTATGCTTCAGATCTTGTAGACCATGATGTTGAAAAAAGGGCGATCCAGTCTAGAAGCCACATGAGCTACCAAAGAAAGAGACTACACCAGCAGATGACCAAGAAAAAGGACCACTTCTGAAGGAGAAAAAGCCAGTGGCATAAAAACCTCCAAGGACTCAGAAGGGCAGGAAACGCTGAGAAGACCGACCTGGAATGCACAGGATAAAACTAGTCAGAAAAACAATAACCAACTAGGAGCGTGGACACAAGCAGAAATGTTTGTGCAATGACAGTGCACCATATTGAAAGGGCACATATAAATACACAAGATGGTGCTCGAGCACACCAAATACCACTACAAACCACAGTGACATCTGCCTCCATACTCCAGGGTCCCCCATGCTGCCTGCAGTAGTCCAACCCCCACACGCCATGGGTGAGTGCTCAGCATGGAAAACAGTGCATTGCGTGCCGCAGGGGCAGTGCAATGTCTAAGACACAACGCACTCGGCCCCAGAGCCGAAACGTCATAACAGCAGCAGGTCCGCTAATGCGCAGCACACTTGGCCCCATCCCTAAGACGTGGTGCGCCCGACACCCAATCACCCTCATCGTCTCTCACCTCTCCTTCCTCCCATTCATCCCTTTCTGCCCCGTAATCCAGCAACACTTAATCTGTACCATACATCTCCCAGTCACTCGCACCTGCACGGTCATAACGCTGTCTCTCCACCAAGGAACCATTATTCGCATCTTGTAGGTGACTCCCAGAGCTAGACATCTGTACTCAAGCCTGTGGCATAAGGAGGCCTGCTGAAGACCCCTACCTCTTCTGACCAACGTCTCAGGGCCGTTTTGTGCCCTGTTGGCTTCGCCACACTTCCTCTATTCTTCCCCGGTGACATTGCCGCCCTCTGGTCCTCTTGTCATCCAGGCTGCACCAATATGTAGGGTCTCCTTCACCACAGCCCCCCCGAAATGCACCAACTGCCACTGTGCCTGTTTGCAGTCGCAGCCGGCATGACTCGCGGGTGGGGGGGGGAGGAGCTGCGTGGGGAGGGGGTCGCGCGGTGAGGGTGGGGGGTGTTAATTTAAATTTAAATTTTTTAAAACTTACCTTTGCCTCTGGTCCCGCGTCGCGTCTCCACCTCTCTCCTCGGACTGCTCCTCGCAGGAAGCAGGCAGCCTCCCTTTCCTCCCCTAAGCCAATCACAACGCTGCAATGGCAGCGTTGTGATTGGCTGGGACGCCGATCCCACAGGTGTCTATGGGGAGGCCGTTTTCTTCATGCAGGTTGCATGCAGCCTACATGGAGAAAACGGAGAGTGTGCATGACTGGTTTGGTCGGCCCTGGGGCCGACCAAACAGTCAGCGCCCACAACAGTGGGCAAGCCACTCCTCCCCTGTCTGGAGCAGGACAGCCCACCCGCCCGCCCCCAACCAAACCCTGCCTTCTGCTTTCTCGCAGTGCAAGAAGCAGAAACATAAAATGGTATTCATAGTACCATTTTATGTTTCTGCCTCTCACACTGCGAGAAAGCAGTGAGGCGACGCTCCTCCACCGACGTGGAGGAGCCGCCCCTGCCTGTTTGTTTACCTTCCTCCACTGGGACCCATAGCCATTGCCCCTTTGGGCCCTCACTACTGCAGCCATCGCTCTGCAGTTCCACCCTCACCCCCTGTCCTGCACCTCGAGGTTTCTTGCCCAGGTGACCTTGTGTCCCTTTTGCCTCCATCTCCTCACATACCTGGCCCACTGCTCCTCCTTGTCATGCAGCATCTGCCCTGGATTTTGGCCTCAATGTCCACATGCTGTCATCTGGAGGGTTGCCCAGCCCTGCCAGCCTCGAACTGTCTACCATCCTTGTCTCTACAGGTGTCACTTTCTCCATGTGGCACCCTGACCCAGCCTCTCCTAAGGAAGCCTCCTGGTTCTGTTTTCGGCCCCCAGGTGGCCAGATACACCCAAAGCAGCCTCAGCCCGTCCCCTACCCCTCACAGAGAACTCCAACGGTGCCTCATGCAAAGACCTTTCCGGTGGGGGCTTTGGGACACCCCGCGCCACTCCTGACCGTCATGCCGGCCAAAAAAGACATCTCCTCTGCCTTCCACTGGCTTCGCTGCCCCACTGCGCACCTCCTCAGCCCCAGCCGCCGCGTATACAGGTAAGCTGTGCTACCTGCACTGCGTCCTTCGACCCACCACGGCGTGTTGTTCCTTTGTCGCCCGCCTCGCTGACCTTTAGGCCTGCCCTTGGGGGGCGAGCAGGCCACGATTGTGGTCGCCACACCACTGGTCGCTCCCATGCCTGATCAAGCACACCAGCTTAATCAGGTCATCCCACCCTACCGCATATAACGTGCGCACTGCCGTCCCTCGCACACTAGGCCCAAAACAAAAACCCATACCCTGAAACCTCAAAACCAGTGCTTAATTTGTAAAAAAACATTGTGCCAGGCTCTCAACAGGAGGACACTAGAGCTTGCACCATCCGTTGCCCCTGGCAGCACTGCCAATGACAGCACCAACACACTACTAATCATCACACTTTTAGAACTGTGACCATTCATACTATTACAGGCCCCCAAAGCTATAAGAATGGCTTTGGAGGCAAATACTAATAATTGGAAATTGAAATGGAAATAATATACAGAAATTGTTGTGCTCCTACCTAAATTGGCAGACACCACTACCATGTGGCAGACAGTCATAAGCCCCGGTGCTGGCAATTAAGTGCCGGTGCTGAGCACCGGAAAGCACCAGCACAAATTAAGCACTGCTCAAAACCCACGCCATGAAAACTTCTGGCCTTAGTCACTCACTTTTTCTGTCCTTGTATGTCCTAGTGAAGGAGTCAGCAAAAGGCTAAATAAACTCCCTACCCCATCCCCGTTAAATAACATTACCTCAAAACCAGCCCCTACCCTAGCCAAACCTATCCCCTAGGTATGTCCTGTGGCCTGTCACATCTTCACAAAGTTACCTGGGGGAGACTGGCTTCTCCTTTCGCTCCCCCAGCTCCCTTCATTTTCCCGCCAGCCTTCGTGCAGAATCTAATCTTGAATTTTTACAAGCTGTTAAAAACTCACCTAGTCCTGATATGTGCAGGGTACCGCTTGCCTGTTAGTGCAAGGACACCTTTATGGGTAATCAGGCACTATATAAATTCAAATCAGAATAGAAAAAGCAAATCTGTCTCTGCAATGTGAAAGAAACAATTTAAGGGCCGCAAGTGTTCCCCTTTTTAGGTCTCGCCTACGCAGCGCGCATGCGCTGCATAGGCAAAAAGACCTTTTGGGATCGCTTCGGCTTTTCAGCCAAAAACGTGCACGCGTTCCATTGCATTCAATGGCAACGCGTGCACGTTTGGCATTCACTTGCGGGAGCGAGCAGCTGGCGCCATATGGTAGCAATTATCGCGCCTTGCTGCTCGCTCCCGCAAGGGAATCGCGCAGGCCCCTCCTTTCTCTCCTTGCTGCCGCGTGAGGCGTGCGCGCGTGCGCTTGTTTTCCTTGATACCCGCCCCGGGCTGCTGGTGCTTTCCAAAGAGGGATAGTGTGTCTCTCGGTTCCTTGAGGTGAAATACGGCAGAGAAAATCCATACAACACAGAATCCCTAAGAGGCTGGTCTCTTATTCCTGCAGACCCCCTTGGCGCTCTCTCGTGTCTCTGTCGTGCTGCCCTCCCAGTCTCTTTTGATCTCTCCGTCTTTCTCCGTGCCCGTGTCCTTCTGTCTCTCCCACTCTTTGTCTGTCTCCCTGCTTCCCCTCTCTTTCTCCCCTCACCTCGTCGCTTTCTCTCCTTGGCTCTCTTTCCCGTACTCGTCCTGCTGCCCTCCTCTCTCTCCACCCGCTGCTGTCACCCTGTCTCCTGCGTTGTCTTGCCCCCTCTTTCTTCGTTGCTCTCTCGTTCGCGCGCTCCCTCCCCCTCCTCCCGCTCTTTCTTCCTTTAACTCTGCCTCGCTCACTCACTTCTAGCTTGACTGGCTCCTCTGTTCCTACTCTGTGAAACTTTATACCCTCTGCCATGACGTTGCCCAGAGGAGGGGGGAGGGAGGTGGGCTAGCCGGAGACCAGCCTTTTCTGCATTATTTCACCAAATTTTAATGTCTTAAGCAGGCAGCGGAAAAAAAGCCCTTAGCTCACATATCTGAGTGTTTTTCCGCTTTACTCGCGAATACCTTTGTATTTTTGGCATTTGAACAAACCCTTCTGGCTTCTGGACACCACAATCTTTCTCTAAGCTCGAAAGTCTCAACGAACGCAAAATATTCTCTCTGATTCCTAAAGCTTCAGCCTGCACAATCTCCCTCTGAACCTCAAAGGCTCACACCGACCCCCACAGCCTCCCTTCCACCTCCATGGTCTCCTTCTGACCGCCATCGTTTCCCTTTGATCCCCACATTATCTCTCTCTGATCGCCACAGTCTCCACAGTCTCCTCTAGTCCCTACAGCCTCCATCTGGTTTCCATAGTCTCCCCCTTTTCCCTACAGCCTCCATCTGGTTTCCATAGTCTCCCCCTTTTCCCTACAGCATCCATCTGGTCTCCATAGTCTCCCTCTGGTCCCTACAGCCTCTATCTGGTCTCCATAGTATCCCCCTGGTCCCTACAGCCTCCATCTAGTCTCCATAATCTCCCTCTGGTCCCTACAGCATCCATCTGGTCTCCATAATCTCCCTCTGGTCCCTACAGCATCCATCTGGTCTCCATAGTCTCCCTCTGGTCCCTACAGCCTCCATCTAGTCTCCATAATCTCCCTCTGGTCCCTAAGCCTCCATCTGGTTTCCATTGTCTCCCCCTGGTCCCTACAGCCTCCATCTGGTCTCCACAGTCTCCCTCTGGTCCCCATAGCTTCCATCTGATTGCTATAGTCTCCATAGACTCTCTCTGATCTCCATAGTTTCCCCCTGGTCCCTACAGCCTCCATGTGGTCTCCATAGTCTCCCTCTGGTCCCTACAGCCTCCATCTGGTCTCCATAGTCTTCCTCTGGTCTCCATAGTCTCCATCTCATCCCTATAGTCTCCATCTGGTCTCCATAGACTCTCTCTGATCTCCATAATCTCCCCCTGGTCCCTACAGCCTCCATGTGGTCGGTCTCCATAGTCTCCCTCTGGTCCCTACAGCCTCCATCTGGTCTCCATAGTCTCCCTCTGGTCTCCATAGTCTCCATCTGATTCCTATAGTCTCCCCCTGATCCCCACACGTGTCATTTTATCCCTGTAGGGGCAACATAATCTCTGTGGTCTCCCTCTAATCTCCAGGGTATCCCTCTCATCCCCCCAGTCTCCTCAGATCCCCACTGTCTGCACCGGATCTTCATAGTCTCCATCTGATCCCTGTAGTCTACCGCTGATCCTCAGTCTCTCTCTGCTCCCCACAGCGTGAATTTTATCCCTGTAAGGCCCATCTAATCCCTGTAGACTCCCTCTGACCCCCACAGTCTCCCTCCGAACCCCGCAATGTCCATGTGATTGGTATACGCTCCCTCTGGCCCCCACAGTCTCCTTCTGATCCCTACAGTCTCCCTCCGATCCCTGTATTCTTCTACTGATCCTCATAGGACCCCTCTGCTCCCCACACTGTGCATTTTATCACTGGAGGGCCCATCTAATCTCTATCATCTCCCTGATTCCCACAATCTCCCTCTGATCCTCAGAGTCCACATCTGATTCCTGTAGTCTCCCTCTTATTCTCCGTCTCCCTCTTATACCAACAGCCTGCATTTTATCCCTGAAGAGTCCATCTAATGTCTGTAGTCTCCCTCTGATCCCAACATTCTCCCTCTGATCCCCACAGTCTCCCTCTGATCCCCACAGTCTCCCTCTGATCCCCACAGTCTCCCTCTGATCCTCACAGTCTCCCTCTGATCCTCACAGTCTCCCTCTGATCCCCACAGTCCCCCTCTGATCCTCACAGTCCCCCTCTGATCCTCACAGTCCCCCTTTGATCCTCACAGTCTCCCTCTGATCCTCACAGCTCCCTCTGATCCTCACAGTCTCCCTCTGATCCTCACAGTCTCCCTCTGATCCCCACACTCTCCCTCTGATCCCCACTGTCTCCCTCTGATCCCCACTGTCTCCCTCTGATCTCCACTGTCTCCCTCTGATCCTCAGAGTCCACATCTGATTCCTGTAGTCTCCCTCTTATTCTCCGTCTCCCTCTTATACCAACAGCCTGCATTTTATCCCTGAAGAGTCCATCTAATGTCTGTAGTCTCCCTCTGATCCCCACTGTCTCCCTCTGATCCCCACTGTCTCCCTCTGATCCCCACAGTCTCCCTCTGATCCCCACAGTCTCCCTCTGATCCCCACTGTCTCCCTCTGATACCCACTGTCTCCCTCTGATACCCACTGTCTCCCTCTGATCCCCACTGTCTCCCTCTGATCCCCACTATCCAGCTTTTCACCCGATCCATTCACCCTTTTATGCTACATTTTACTTTTTCTTCCTCATTTTATCATTCTATTCTTCCTTTCACCCTCCAGTTCTTTCATGTTTGCTCTTACCTACCCTTCTTTTGCCTTACCCTTACTTTTTGCTCATCTTTCTCGCTCACTTTAAAAAAAAAAAATTGTTCACCCCTCTGTATTTTCCCCTGTTGTCTGCATAGCATCATTTTTTTTTTTTTTTTAATTTTTGTTTCTTTACCTGTACATTTAAGCCCACCTTCCACACCTCTGTCATGGTATTTCCAATCAGTGTTATTTATGAGCTTTTTAGCTGCAGAGCTGCAGACAGAAGACGCCCATAAACAACTAGTTAATGTTTTAGTGGTACCCAATTTTCCTGCCCCTGGCACCCAGGTCCAGACCTCGCCACTTAAGCTGGCACTTAAGCTGGGTAAGTGGGGGTTCACTACTCCACAGACACATATACATTTTTGTTCTTATGCAGCAAGTTAGGTCTGTGGGGTTTTTGCTGTAATTAGGAATACTGTGCTGCTCGTTCCAGATAAAAACAAGCATTGGCATAGGCAATAGGTCTCGCCTTTGGGACCTTATAAGTGTTTAGTTATCCAGCACAATATCCTTGGTGCAACAACATCAAGTGTTGCATGGCTAAACACTTATAAGGTCCCAAAGGCGAGACCTATTGGCTATGCCAATGCTTGTTTATAGTGTTATGAAAGGATTAATATATGTCTAAATGAGACTGTGGCCGGCATCTGGCCATTAGAAAATAATATTAATGCTGCAGAAATGTGATGTTCACATCAGTGAAACGAATGGGCCCAAAATGACAGGAACAGGAGCTAAATGTGTGCCAAGAAAATGGCTTAACACCTGCCCACCACGAACCAAATAAAGTATTGTAGGGCGCAAGCTCCCAGATGACGTAAGAGGAAAAATTTCTTATACATGTGGCTGATACAGTTTTCCCAATGTATTGACTTAAATTCTGTTGGATACAGAATCGGTTCTGAAGAAAAAAAATCATAACGTGTTTCATGGCTATAGCGCCTGGCACTATTTCTTAAATCATACCGTACCTATCACAATAAGTGTGTGCTGCTACCTCGGGGCTACTTTCAGGGAAGGGTGGGGTGAGCCCCCCAAGTCCTGACAGCAGCCCTGTTTCCCACCTTTTTGAGGGTTGGTGGTTGCGGCACCGTGCAGTCACCGTGTTCATATGGTCAAATCAAAAAAGGGTAAATCTGATTCAGACTTGGAAAAATGAACTAACTCCCGCGTAATTTACAGCTGAGTCACAAAGCGTGAGGCAGGTGTAAATGCATGTGATGTATGACTGTGCAGTCAGTTCACTCATAAGCACACTGACTAATCAGATTTCAAGTATAGTTAAACCTGTACTTGTTAGAGAAATAGTTGATGAAACTTATCCAGGCATAGTGGAGTCTGGAACGACCCGTCACAGCACATCGGAGCCTCCTCATCACTTCTTGAGTTCCGCAAGAAGCTGAAGACGTGGCTCTTCAAGTAACCACCCCTGGGTGGGCACAGCCTACCTCTCTGCAAGCGCCTGGATACCCTCTAGTGTGAGGATATCCAGGCGCTTGCAGATTTTTAGGCTGTGCCCACCCATGGCACTATACAAATAGGCATAACATAACATTTTGAATACTCACTCACCCTTATCTTATTAGTGAATCACAAATATTTGTAAAGGTGTTTCCCATGCTTGTCAGCCTATTCAAGGTACACCTGGGCCTGCTTTATGTAACATGCGCACTGATGAGGCCATGCACCTTTGCACATAAGGGAACGCCATCTCAAGATAGCGCTGGCGCTACTTGTACTCCAGCACTGTCAGTATTACAGTAAGGATAACCCTGGGGTCTGTGGCCCCCTCTGTAATACTACTGTGCCCTGCGGAATCCCGATGCGCTGTAGTAATACAGACCCAGTAAATATTAAGTGTGATCAAGTGTGCCCGTTATCACAGCTTTCATCAGAGGGAGTGTAAGAAAGAGACAGTCTAGAGGAAAATTGTTAGGTTTGAAAGAGAAAAAGAAGTCCAAAGGCAAATAAAAAATCTCTCTAATTTAAGCAATAGAGTATGCACACACAGGTTAGGAAAGCAATTTTAAGATCACATTTTGGGCAAGTTTTTCATTGACATATGATTGGCAACCACAAATGTGTATATTACACATGCTAATTCGAGAACGTGTTTGGGTTTATTCACAAAAGCATTTAGGAGTATGGGAAGTACAATTACAGGAGTAATGTTGGGCTTTCGTGTGTTGGTAACCCTGTAAGGCACAGGTGGGCTCAGGCAGTGGGGCAGGTTGGGTTTCTTCAGTATTTCTTCTTTATATTTGCTGGAGGGTGCTCAGAGTGGTTACTGTTTGTATTATCTTTTTGGGGAATTAGAAATTTAAGTAACATACTATCTGTACAAGAGGTGAGCATATTAAACTGGAATGTCAACGGATTACGATCTTTCTCGAAGATTCAAAAGATTAGGCATGAATTGAGAATGAATAGTCCGTTGCTGGTTTGTGTGCAGGAAACTCATTTGACAAGGACAGAGTCATGTAGATTGGAGGGATTGGGATAGTGTATAATGGGGATGTCTGGGTATGAGAGGCCAACTAAAGGTGTAGCCATTTTTAGCAAGAGGTACCTCCTGGACATGTACAAAAGTACAAAGGGACAATTCTGGGTGGTGTGTCATTACAAATCTCAGCTTTGGTTGGGTAAGAGTAGAGGTGTGTTGTGTTTACGGTACGAATGAGGCTGACCCAACACTGCTGCGACAGCTTTTTGCAGAGTTGGCCATTTAGGATGATCAGATAATTGTTGGTAGTAACTTTAATGTGAAAATGCTTCCTAATATTGATGGCTCAAATATGAGTAGCGAGTCCCCTAAAGTGCAAACGCGAGCTGCTTTGCATCATCTGGTGAGCAGGTATGGGTTGATTGATAGCTGGCACCATACACATGCTGCACTACCCAGATATACATATTATTCGCTTCCTTATCAGTGGCATTCTAGGCTAGAAATGTTATTCATCTCATGGGAAATGGTTAGTGGTATATTAACTCGCCTTTTTCCGTGCATATGGTCTGATCATAATCCTTTGCAGGCCACAGTTGTACTTTTTGGTGAGGATGATATGGACATCTGATTGCTCTCTATTGACGGATGGTGCCTATTATTATTATATGACAGACTTTAAGTACGTTTTTTTTTTTAAAGAGAATTAAGGTTCTGCATCGCCATTTGTGGTTTGGGATACCATGAAAGCTGTGGTGGGAGGCGCCACAATAAGCTATGACTCTCATCAGAATAAGGTGGCATGTAGACAGGATGAATCCGTACATCAAGAACTTCTTCATTTGAAGTATGCACATGCGGATGCCTTAGGTTAAAAAAAGTATGAGGATGTGATCAAGGAGATATATCAGAGACTTCAGAATTTGAAAGCTGAGATCCAGATGCTAGTGTGGGATAAGGTAGTGGAGGCATCTCGTGCCATGAAGCTAACCACCTTTGAAAATTGCGAGGACATGGGGTGCATATTAGCATTACAGGTTCGGGAGAGAGCAAATAAGAATGCTGTTGATGCTATTAGAGACACGAATAATATTTTCAGCCACCCCAGTTCAGACCCAGCCATATGCAAATCATCCACGTCTGGCCATACCCTGCAAACCCGATGCTTGTTTCCAGTCCAGGGAAGACCTGGCTTGGCAGTTCGGGCTGGACTGTTCCCATGAGGCACAGGGTCAAGACTGATTTGCATATGGCTGGGTCTGAACTGGGGTGGCGAAGTGAGCTAAAGAACGATGATGGATTCAACCCAAATCTGTGACTGGGGGTGAGTGTCTGAAAAGTTTCAGTGCTCCGTCCATCATCTTCTTGTGTTTGCTTTATTCGCCCTAAGTTGGCACAGTATGTCTAGACGTGGGTCCATTGCTCACTTTGCCACTGGAATCAAGCTAGCCTGGCTGATGAGGGATGTTACCCCGAAACCAGTCCCAGGATGATTGTTTCCGGTCTAGAGAAAACCTGGCCTGGCAGTTTGGGCTGGACTGTTCCCATGAGGCACAGGGTCAAGACTGATTTGCATAGGGCTGGGTCTGAACTGTGGTGGCGAAGTGAGCTGCTAAAGAATGATAATGTTTTCAACCCAGACCTGTGACTGGGGGTGAGTGTCTGAAAAGTTTCAGTGCTCTGTCCATCATCTCCTTCTGTTTCCTTTATTCGCCCTAAGTTGGCATGGTGTGCCCAGACGTGGGTCCCTTGCTCACTTTGCCACTGGAATCAAGCTAGCCCGGCTGATGAGGGGTGTTTCCCCAAAACTGGTCCCAGGATGCTTGTTTCAGCTCCAGGGAAGACCTGGCTTGGCAGTTTGGGCTGGACTGTTCCCATGAGGCACAGGGTCAAGACTGATTTGCATATGGCTGGGTCTGAACTGGGGTGACGAAGTGAGCTAAGGAACGATGATGGATTCAACCCAGATCTGTGACTGGGGGTGAGTGTGTGAAAAGTTTCAGCCCTCCATCCATCATCTCCTTGTGTTTGCTTTATCACCAAATTATGAGTCATTGATCGAGAAATCAAAGCGTATTTTCAAGTATTGGAATAGGCTACCCCAAAGTCTTAATGGGTGCTGTAATCTTCTTAAAATGGTTGATTCTCCCTACATTTTTATAACTATTTAGAGCTATACCTTTATACTTAACATCAGCTATTTTTTTCTCGGTTGGAGAGATCATGGAGTCAGTTTATCTGGCAATACAAGCGCCCACGGAATTCAATTCAGATTTTACAATTTTCAAAGGATAAAGGTGGATGGTGTCGCCTGAATCTGAAGTTTTGATTCTGGTCAGCTTTTTCTGAGCGATTGTCCCAGGTAATTATTTTTCACTAATCATGATACTTAAGATCTTTATGTTTTTAATCTGGCCTGCTGGTACTGTTCTATTATCTGTCATATTTTAAGAGAACATGCTTTAAGGCTCTTATGGTACTCACACAGGTCTGGCAATATCTTAAAGATAAGTTGGCAATTGCTTCTCTTATGCATTATACATCCTTATGATTCAATCCAGATTTTCCCTCCTTTTTTCCTGATCTTCGTACGGAAGACTAGTCTAGGTCATGCTTGCAATAGTTTGGTCAGCTCTTCATAGGTCCCCAGGTCTTTTCGTTCTTGGATCTAGTCACCCAATTTGCAGTTCCTCGTACTGGTTTCTTTAAATATCACAGATTAAAATAAAAAATTATAAACAAGTCAAGGACCTGGGGATGCTGAATAGCGTACCCTATTTTGAGCCTTTGTTCGGCACTTGCTGTAGGGGAGGATCGGTAAATTTGCCAATTTACTATTTACAGATCAACCGGATAATATATCGGTTTTAGCTTCTAAACAGTCTCGCAAATTGGCTACACAAATTGATGTTGATATGATTAGTGAATCTATCTTTGAAAAACTGGTTTGTGAATATATCTACACCTAAAACTCATCATTTTAAGGTTCTCCAAGATATTCAGAATACAACAAACCACCTATTAAATTAGGGATGTAGGATAAATTCTGAATGTTTTCGGTGTGGTGAGTCAGGTGCAGATACAGAGCATATTTTCTGTTCTTGTAGGTCGATGTCTCAATACTGTAAGAGGGTCTATGGGGAGATATCCAGGGTCATCCGAAGTCCTATTTACCCCTACGCCCAGTTGATTATTCTTGGTACCTCTGGTACATTTCCCTTGGAATTGAAAGGTATTACGCTCTTTATGATTGTAACTACTAGGATTCCCGTAACACAGCACTGGCTTGAACAAAATCCACCACTGGCCACCAGTTAGTATAAGCAATTCATAGCTATTCATGGGCTAGAGCTGTATCTCGCTCTGAGGAACCCGGAAAGAAAATACTTACGGCAAATGTGGGCTTTGGTTTATATGGATGGGGCTGTTGGCTTGTGAGGGGATTATTGTTTCCGGTCTCTTGTTTTTAGCAGATGTTGTAGGATTTGACCATGGGCTTGCCCCTTTCTGTTGTTTTTCTTCTTTTGGTTGCCTAATGTGTTTTATGGTGCCATCACTCTGTTTCCTTATTTTTTGTAGCAATGTGTGGAAATTCGATTTAAAAAAATACATTCTTTTGAGAAGAGTGTTTTGACTTCTTTATATATAAGGTTTTTAGTTGTTCTTATTAGTTGAGACATGTAGTATAGTATGGTAATGCAGGTTCTGAAGACGAATGCTAACAGAATGGACGTGGACAAACAATACAAATCGAGAGTGAATTATTCACTTTTGTACAATAAATGAAACTGCTTAGAAAAAAAGACAGGAGTGTTCTTTTACCTACTCTTACCTGCTTTCTGAATCAATTCAGAAACATGCAACTCCCTGTTACTAAAAGTGCAAAGACAGCACAGTCTTTTCTGTTTGTACTAATTGTACATAAATATTCCCTGAATAGAGTAATTTTATTTCGATTCAAGTTGTTTTGGGGCTGATTTACAAAGGCATGTAAGAGTGCATAAGAGATTACTATCGAATTACTGTTAATACAGTCCAAAATGCCTTTGTGAATATGTCCCTCTGTGGATTTGCCATGGAGGTGGAAATTATGACCAAGGACACCCATAACTGGCATGTAGTAACTTACACCTGTTTTTGTTATTCTAGCCTAGTATGTTGATAGATGGGACCCATGCACAGCATTTCAGTATCTTCAGAACACAACAAAAGTAACCCTGCAGAAGAAATTACACTTGTAAACCGCCCAGCCCAGGTAGTACAGCAAGCCTGAGCTGGGTGGTACCCGGTCCAGATCATACCTCCTTCCAGTCAGGTCCTTAAGGCTTATACTGACATCTCAGATCATGCTGCACTACAGGCAATGATGAGGTACAGAAACTCATTTGTAAAAGAATAATTGCAGGGCCACAAAGTTTGTCTTAGGAGCCTAGTTCCATTACTGTTGAATGCCAGGGCTGCCAATAACCAGACCACCAAGTTTTGATTGCACATCATGCTTCTTTTTTCCACCACCATAAATGTTCTATCTTTTTATCTCACCCTGCAGGTTCTTATTCATTCCTGCTTTCTTCCATTGTCACTGTTTTCCTATATTTTTCCTCCTCTCCCGTCCTCGCTTTTCTGCCTTTCTCGCTATTGTTCTGGATTAAAGTCTGATGACAAACAATAAGCCTCAGGATCCCCCGAAATTTGACACCAGTTGTTAGTGCCCACCACCTGCAACCACCTGTGAAAATTAACCTCCAGCCTACAAGGAGGTTTTCCTGTGCCTGCATGGGTCTATTTAGATTTCCATGTCAGTTTGCTTTCTGAGAACCAGGTGGCATCTCCTTGGACTCCCTAGTGGCAGGTGGCCTTGCCACTCCAGAACCTATGTTAGAGCAGGAAGACACCTCAGAGTAAAATAGCTCATTTCAAGCCATTAAGCATCTAGGATTGCCGGCAGTAGGACAGTACCAAAATAACTCATCATCTACCCACACTGCAAGTCCTTCCTTGGACTTGAAGATGTAGTTGGGAAAAGCAGTTTACCTTGAACTGCTATTTGTGTAAAAGGAAATGCATGGAAGTTCTGGAGCTGTATGCGGGCCAAACACTGCACATGTCCATCCATAGTTACAAGTTGTTTTTAAGTACTCTAGCAGAAAGAAAACAGCATCAAGTTAATGTCAATGGGATAGTCATGCCCCAGATATGAGACGCAGAGGTGGTGATCATTCAATTGTGAAATGCATAAACTGCAGTACTTGCATGTGTGGAAGTGACTGACCTGTAACAGAAGTAGAAGCCAAGTGGAGGAAACAAACCATTGCAGAAAATATAATGTTAAATAGAAAACTGATATGCAAGAAGGGCCAACTTGAGCTGTGGTAGAATCATGCCGGGTCACCTAGGCAAGAGAAATGAGAGTGAAAAATAGTGAAGCCAGCAATTGTTTTGGAATGGAACCTAAGAGCAATCAAAACACATGCAGCTGCTTTATGCACACCCCAGAACGGCCAAGTGCACTTGCAACTTAAGTCACACATACCTTTTCATTTTGTGATGTGCAGAAGTGCTTTAGGCACATTCTACTATAAGTACTGAGATCCTTCAGTCTGAAGGAAGGGAGACTTCATGTAACGGTACCATGAAGAATAATTCTCATCTGCAACAAAATCACTTTATTTTTTTGTAACCATTAAATCGTCTGTGACGGAGAAGGCAAACTGAGCAACTGTTCTTCTCACAGATATCATCAGTATTTACGAATAGGCTGATAATACACAACTGAACTTGAACGTCTACTCTGTTTCAGACAACTAACACCTCAAACACTGCCTGTACATCCATGGACCAGGATGTCCAGCGCTTACCTGGAGCACAAACTCAGTAAAACAGAATTTCTGTTATTTGCCAACAAGAAGCATTAGAAACCTTTGTCAATGACATGAAACTTGACCTCTTTGAACCCCAGCTTTCACTGAATGCCACTTGGTATTACCCTGGACACCAACCTCACCAAAAGGAATAAACTGCCAAAATAACAAAGACGGCCTGGTACTAGCTGTCTCTTCTAAAGAAAGTAAAACTGTTTCTTCCAGCGAGTGACTTCAGAACTCCTGTTCAGGCCCTTGTACTCTCACATCCGAACCATAGGAATGCCCTGCTCCATGGCCTTCCACACTCCACACTGGCACCCCTAAAGCGCATCCTACATGCTACAGTATGTCTCATCTGGGGCCTGAAGAGATATGTTCTCATCACCCCTTCTTGATGTAATGCCATTGGCTCCCCTTGCCGGACCGCATCATCTTCAAAACCAGTGGTATAATTTAGAAAGACATCACAACCAACACCCTACTTATCTTGTAGACAAGCTCACTATTTTTTGGTGATTCTCTGCACACTAGTAGCCCTTTGCTACTGTAGCTAATGAAGGGCCACAACTTTAAAAAATGTAAACAAAAAAAAAAAAGTTATTATTTTTCAAGATTATAGACCGCACCCAGGAGCATAGTTCCTGAGCATCAGCAATTCAGTTTATGGAATGCAGGGAAATTGTGCGCTGGGAGAAATACTAGATGTACAGCAGTCAGATTTTGTGCCATAGGAGAAAAAGTACAATTTTCATAGATTTGTGGGCCAGTGTGAAAATCATAAAATCTAATCCTGTCTCAGGAGAAATAACTCCTATTGTAAATACTGCATTAAGAAATATAATGCCTAACACTGCTTATTTGCCATTATATACCATCTGAATTTCTGTCCCAGAAAGTGCAATGACAGCATATTACGTTAAATACCAGCCAACTGCTAATTTATATCCACTGGTGCTAAATTACTACAGGGTGCTGGTAACATAAAGTGCTACTCAATATTCCCGGCTTCTACAGCACTATCAGACCAGAACTTGAATATTCCAGGGAATTCTATCCTCTGCCAGGCTGCTAATAAAATGTGCTGTACAAACTTCCCAGGATTCAGAATAGACAGTAACGTAAGCGTGGTGATAAACACAGTGGGGTGCTGTCAGAAATACTGAAATAGGACTAATTCGAGGGCGCTGCACATGCTGTCACTATTCTGGGTTTGCACAATTAAAGCATGGTAGGCATTCCTAATGTCCACCTTTCTAATAAGGTAACTATTTCAGTATGAGTTGTATTATGTTTGCCCAAAGCCATCTGCACTATACAAGTGCAGTAATATGTGTTGTTTGCTCAATACATGTATAGAAGACGTTCTACCCAGATTTTGGCTATTTCAGTGCCTCATGTGCCTAGTTTCAAGGAATTTCAGTTTAGCTGAAGTTCTAAATAAACAAAATGTTCCAGCATAGAAAATATTTCTAGTTTCCAGAACACTTGTGCTTAAGACCCCAGCAGATGGAGAAAATCCAGAGTGAAATAAGTAAGCAAAACGAGATGACGAAACTACTACATGAAGCCACACCTATACGGAAAACCCAGCACTAGCTCTCAATAGACCAGAGACTAAACTTAAAGGGGTGCAAGACCTGCTGGGAGTCAACAGCCAAGTATCACGAACAGCTGACCACATCACGTCCCTTTCAAGACACTGCAAAGCAGCCAGGTGTCCTTGATCTCCAGCGAGGCAGTAATACAGAAGAAACGTGGTGGAAGCACAAAGGGCAACTAAGCACAGTTTGGGCGCAAGTCTCCCTCAAATGCCAAATAAGCTATTTACTATTCAAGCAAGGGAGTAGCCAGAAAATTTAAATACCCCCCACTTTGAAATAAAAGTTCTGATGGCAACAGCGAAGCAGGTGAGCCTACCCCGCCCTAGAAGAGCTCTAAATTCTCTTCCATCCATTCATCTAACCATTCATCCTTTCACCCTTTCGTCCTACCGCTGAGATCCACTATCTCACCTTTATATTCTGTCATCCATTCATTTTTTCATCCTCCATTCAATCTTTCCCCATCCCATCCATCCATTCATCCTGCCATATATCCATGCACTCTGCCATCGATCAATCCATCCATACACTTTGCCATCCATCTACCCATCGCTCATCCATCCATCCACTCTACCATCCATCCATCCTTTCATTCTGCCATGCATCCACTCTGGCATCCATCCTTTCACTCTGCTATGCATCCTCTCTGCCATCTATTCACTCATCCTTTCAGCCACTCATCTGTCTATCCCTTTACTCTCCCATTCTTTCATATGTCCATCCACCTATCTGTCCCTTTGCCCTGCTGTCCTTTCACCTGTCCATCTACCTATCCATTCACTCACTTATCCATCCATCCATCCCTTTACTCTTCCAATCTTTCACCCGTCCACCCACCTAGCCATCCATCCCTTTACTCTGCCAACTTTCATCTGTTCACCCACATATCCATTCACTCACTCATCCATTCATCCCCTTACCCTGCCATCCTTTTGCCCATCCACCCATTCATCCATCCACCCATTCATCCATCCATCCATCCATCCATCCAACCATCCATCCATCTATCCAACCACTTTACCAACCACCCACCCCTTTACTCTTCTGTTCTTTCACCTATCTATCCACCTATCCATTCACTCAGTCTTTCACCCGTTCGTCCCTCTACCTACACATTCCTCCGCCCACACATCCCTCCATCCACCCTTCCATTTATTCAATATTCCTTCCTTCTTTCCCTTTTCTATTCCCCCAGCTTTTGTTTTTCCTTGCTCCCGCTTACTCTTCTATTGAGCTGTACTCCTTTACAGTGTCCATTATGTGCCTTTGTTGCAGACAGAAGCTGCCCATAAAGAACCCGCCCCCTGTTGTAGCTGCTCAAGCCGGGGATTTATGCCCCTGTATCCAAGATATAACTGAAGGCCATGTGCTTATGGAAGCACTCGGGCACGAAATAAGCAGGCCTCAAGCTTTTTAATTGAATTGTTGGTTGTTTATTTTTATTTATTTACAGTTCTGTGAGTAGAGCGAATAAGACCCAAATGGGTGGCACATTGCTATATCGGAGAACTCGTTGCTCTTCATAAACCCTTGAGGATCATCGTAATAGATCATTCTGAGGAAAGGTTTCAGGAAGAAAACTGACAGTCCAATTGCACATGGCAGTTTATGTGACAATAAGCGGGCCAGGATTCTGCAAGGAGAGGGAGTCCGGGCGTATGGCCTGCACCTTGGCTAGGTGGTCGTTGTCCGTTGCTGTGGAACTGCAGACGACCCTGACCAGATTCATCTGACACCAATGTCGTGGTAAATTAGGCAATCCCAGCCGGGGGCAAGTGGAGCCAAATCCCTCTTCTTAGCAGATATAGGCTGACTGGCCTACAACTACTATATGTGTCTTTCAAGATTTTGCCATCCTTGTTAAACTGGGGTAAACATTGTGGTTAATGTAGATTCGTGGGTGATCATATCTACTCCCAAAATGACCACCGCCATGGGTTTTCAGATTAATTTTCTAGAAAACATTTCAAGGCTAGGGTTAACCTCACCACATAAACACTAGTGGCCTCCATGCACTCCCACAGAAACATTAGGTCTCACCCAAGATGAACCACATGGCAATCAAACTCATCTTCTCCAGGGTGGCCCACCAATTTGCTTCTCTTTATTCAGTCTCCCAGCAGCATCTTGAGGCTTGCGATGCACCTTTCCTGATGCTCCCAGGGTGAGCGTTGCAGAGGAAGTGCATCTGTTACCCATGTCTCCCTCTTGGTGTCTGGGGCCGGGGTCGACCATTTCATTCCACTTCATCCCACTCATGTCCAGGGACTGATGTTCAAGCTCAGTGCCAAGGGTCTATATTTGTGTCTCACCTCAGGAAGCTCACTCTCCGGTAAGGGCTGCCGCAAGCATGGTCAGCATCCCCAGGCTTCTTATTGTCAATGCTGGTCGTGGGAGGGAGGTGTTGGAGTGAGGCAGTATTAAAAGGAAGAGATCTGGTGAGGTGCCAGGTGTATGGGTGTATGGGCACACTCGAAGAGGGTGAGGCTGCAGGGGAGTGCTAGAGACAGCTGGACACCTCAGTGCTCTACATAAGAGGCCGTGCATCCTCCCATATCTATCAGCTCCTACCTCCTGTCTCCCTAGCACCAAATCAACTCTGACATATAAAATGCAAGTGAGCTGACCAAAAAGCCAAGCCCAGTTGACGGGCTTCTTATAAAAGGGACAATCAACCCAGAAGCAGACCTGCCCTGAAGTTGTTGAAAGCGGTGCTCAATTTGAGCAGATTGTTGCAGGTGGGACCTACCAACACTCATTTTTGTAAACAGCACTTACCTTTCCCTCATCAAACTTAGAGCAAGAGAGAACAAGCATTTGCAATGCAACAGGTCTCGCATTTGCGAGAGTTTATGGTATTGGCAATGTAAATGACAATGCATTTTATTTATGTGTTTGTCTTTAAAACAGATAAATAAAAAGCATTGTCAATGCCAATAGGTTAAACTCTCGCGAATGCGAGCCTATTGCATGGCTTCCTATTGCAGCAGAAGAGAGGGAGCGAACAGGGAGGAGGAGTCAGCTGCAGTGAGCCCCGCCGATTAAAAGAAAGGTGCGGCTTGCTGAAGTCTATTTTTTCACCACTGTAGGATTTTGGTAAGCAGCACAGCATGACGCCTGTGGCATGCTGCTTACTAAAAGCTTACAATTTTGAAAAAATAGACTTCGGCAAGCCGCACCTTTCTTTTTACTTTGTCGAGGCTCGCTGAAGTCTATTTTTTCAGTATTTTAAGATTTTGGTAAGCAGCACACCACGCCGCCTGTGACGCGCTGCTTACTAAAAGCTTACAGTATTGAAAAAATAGACTTCGGCGAGCCGCGACAAAGAAATGAAATGCGGTGCTCACCGAAGTCTATTTTTAGGTCTCGCCTAGGCAGCGCGCATGCGCTGTCTCTCCTAGACATCAAGTAATCTGTATGTTATGTGAAACTCCACCTATTGCCCGGTGATTTCTCCTGCCTTTTGCCAATTGTTGGACGTTGGCATAGCTCCTGTTATCTTACTTTTTAGTGGCTGTTGATCCAATACTGACTTCCGTTTAGTCCGGAAGCAGCAGCGCCTAACTACTGTTTTCGTCCGCTTTTCCTTTATTATGTGTGTTTGAGGGGAACTTTCTTTTACATACTTACTTCAATAGATAATGAGCACGGAGCTCGTCACGAGCGCTGCGCTGTTTATCATACATATTCAGCACGGCGCTTGTCATGAGCGCCGCGCTGTTAATTGTTTGTTTTGAGCTCCTTGTTTAAAATGGATTTACTTTTTTTTTTCTATGAATTCACCGCGCTTTAGCTTTAAACAGCTTAAGCTAAAACGCGGGTGCCGAGATTACTTCAAAAGCAAAGAAATGGAAATAAAACTTTTTTTGTATTTCTTTACTTTTAGGCAATCGCAGCACCCGCGCTTTAGCGTATGATGTTTACAGCTAAAGCGCGAGTGCGGCGAGTGTAACAAAAGTCAACAAATAGAAAAAAAGGCATGCCCGACATTTTTTTTTATTTGCTTACTTTTGTTACAATCGCCGCACTCACGCTTTAACTGTAAATATTATAAGCTAAAGTGCGGGTGAAAAGGAGAGAAATTGGTCTAAAACTGCTCATTGTGGGGGGTCTGCGCTGGGCTCTTCAATAAAGGAAGCAGTAGCGCTTGTTTCCAGCTCTAGGCACTATAGCAGTTTTTACTGAATTACTCAAAATGCCGCTGAACATGTAATAATCGATGCTGACGCTAATCTTAAAATATGAGGGGGGGGCGTGGATCTAATGGGGTCCAGATTGTATTTATTTAACCCATTAGTTGTTGTTATCTGAAGTGAAGGTTTGTTTTTTATCTGTCTAATTTTTTTCTGGAGTAGTGCAGTTACGAAAAAGTTTATTTCCTACATGAAATGTTATGCTATTTGTTTGTATCTATTAAGGTTTGTTTGTATGAACCGAATACATATTTTGATTGTGAACTCATCGACTGACTGTGCTATAAATATATCATTAAAAGTAATTAAAGTAGGGCCAGCCTCGCGTTTTGAGTCAACAGAATCCGACACTGGAAACTTTTTCTGTAAAATTTGAGTAAATAATGTGAATCGTGTCTGGAAGTCATTTTATAAATAAAGACCCATTTCCAGTGAAGCAGTGATTTTCCATCACCTTTAGTGACAGGAAAGAGTGCGCAAACTTGAGAGCTCAGGCGAAGTATTGGAGGCGGCAGAGACCTGTGGAGTAAAATATTCACACTGCGCTTTGAATATTGATCTGCGAAACATTCTCGAAGCTGACTTATATATAAGCTTGCCTTCAATATTATAACTTTTTCTGCCAATTTCTCTCCAGTGATTCGCAAAAACCGTTTTTCATCCTTTCCAAATGGCGATTTGTTTTGAGGGTTGAGTTTTGAGCGGAGCTAATCTGTCGATGGCTTTAGTGAACCAATTAATAAACGATGTACATATCTCTCTGGGAACCAGATCTAGCCGGAAATGTCTTGGGCGCCTTGTGACAGGCGAGGCAGTGATTCCACCTAAGCGCTACATGTTCTGTGTGTGGTGAGACCTGACCCCGTCTTACAACCCCCTGAACATCAAAGGCACTAAAAACGAACCAGCCCAAGTCATGTTTAATGCAGGACTGATATGGATGCCCGAAGGATTGGAAGCATGAAGAGCAAGGGAGTGCCCGCCTATTGCGAGGGTGAGATGCGCTTAGAAGGAGATGCGCGCCTTCCAGCGCCTCCTGAACGTGCTAAAAAGCTACTGAAACAAACATGTGTCTTTTTCTTGGAATGTTATCCACGCCGGTAGTTTTCTAAAACAATACTCATGCCTTTCCTGCATTTTTTTTTTTTTATGTCTTTGTCTTGCTGGTCTAGAAATACATACCTCTTGGCCACGGGAGGAATAATCACCCTACACTTTCTGCCACTGTAAATTAAGCATCCTGTTCTGCCCCAGTGCCACGGCTCGACATTCCATTACAAAAGAAACAAGCATTTGCAATGCAATAGGTCTCGCATTTTTGAGAGTTTAAGCTATTGGTATTGTAAATGACAATTCCTTTTATTTATTTGTTTAAAAAACCAAAACATAAATAAAAGGCATTGTAATTTAAAATCCCAATAGCTCAAAATCTCGCAAATTCGAGACCTATTGCATTGCAAATGCTTGTTTTAATATTGTAAGATTTTGGTAAGCAGCGAAGCACGTCGCCTGTGGGGCGCTGCTTCCTAAAAGCTTACAATATTGAAAATATACAATATTGAAAAAATAGACTTGGGCGAGCCGCAACTTTCTTTTCTTCGTGGCGGCTCGCCCAAGTCTATTTTTTCAATATTATAAGATTCTGGTAAGCAGCGCAGCACACTGCCTGTGTTGTGCTGTAGGAGAAAATCATTAAAGAAAATAGTGCCGACACACTGTAAAGAAAAAATACGAGCAACTGCACAAGTAAAAGTGCCAGTCCTCATGGGAGGTTACCAATTTACAAAGGACAATGACAAAAGCCAATGAAAAATATGAGCGGAGAGTGAGCGGAGCTTCAAGTCCATACCTGAATACAGCAAGCCGCGCAGAGCAGCGCATGCGCTGCCCAGGCTTGACCTAAAAAACACAAAAGGGGAAAAGAGGAGACAGAAAATTCAGGAAAGCAGGGATGAAAAAACACTGAAGAAAGTCATAAAGGGGTAGGAAGTTAATGGTGGTGGATGAAAGAGGCATGAGGAGGAATGAAGACTAGGCTGCTTTGATATTTGGCATCCCCAACATTCTATAGAGCCAGCCACGGGATTCTGAACACATTTTGGGCCCCAGCACTTATTTTACATATTAAGCACTGAAGAAAGACAAAGTTCTAATCTAGAAAACTTACCTGTTTGCAAAACTGCAGTAGTACATTTTTTTCCAATAAGTCAGATGCTCTCACTTTCCAAAAGGTCATAGTAATCAATGAACAATACCCGAGTATTGTCAATATTCCAACACAGCAGATGTTCCCATTTGTACAATGCTTACATGGCATGTTAACAGTTTACCGAATGCAAGTGTGGGAGATTTTCAGTTGTCACAACCCCAAGTATGCACAATGTTGTATAGCTCATTCATTTATGAAAGTCTGTTATGGTTTATAATTGCCATAACGCGAACAACGAACATCGAAAACACTGTCAACGAGATCTGGTGTCCATGTGAAGTAGTGAATCCACTCCAGCGATCTCTGCTTGACCCAAATTCAAATCTCAGTGGATCTTCTCAGACTTATATCCTTCTGAGGTTGGTAAAATGAGTGCCATTGAACTGGGTAGCAATAAACATCTGTGATCTGTCAATAGAGCTACGGGACCCATGAGGGGTGAATGTGAGCTCTTAATCTTAATATAAAAAGTAACCGTAGGATTATTACTTAATTTTCATCAACGTTAAAAACAATATGTAAGAATTAACAAAGAGGGAGGAAGGAAGGATTCCGCTACCTCTGTCTGTGGCGGGCAGGATAGCGTTCATTAAGCTGCTGGCGCTCCGTCAATTTTTTCATCTTTTCAACAATGCACCCTGCCCACGGGCTCGGACCCTTTTTCTACGATTAGACGTGCGGTTGACCTGTCCGGTGTGGAGCGGTGGGAGCCCCGGATTGCGATGGGAAGCTCTTCAGCTTCCTTATGAGAGGGGGGCTTTGAGGTTCCGGACATGGACAGCTACTGCTATGCTCCGAAATTACATGCAATTTACTGGTTTGACCTAAACCAGTAGAGACCAACTAGACGTAGGAACTTTAAAAACGAACATGGCAACACTATTGGCCCACACAACACAGCAGATACAGACTGTGTGATGCACGAACTGGTCACCTTGGACCATGACAAGAAGCTGCGGCCTCGCTCAGATTTACTCCCCAGAGCTTTTACGATTGGTAACCCTGCACTCCATCCGACGCTGGATAGAGGCGTTAAAGTGGGACTCGAGGAGGCAGGTTTCTTAAAAGTGGGACAACTATTTGAAGCTAACTGTGGTGTTGCGGTCTAGCAGTCAGGCACCCACGTGACCCCATGCAGGGCCTGACGGGAAGGGTGCGCGATTAGGCGAGTCGATAACGCCGCACGGCGGAGGTGATACGCGCCTCCCTCTCCAATAAAGAAGTACTCCTTAATTATAACGTTGTCCCGTGTGCTAATTGGGAAGGGATTGACGTTACAAACTGGCGATGACGGGAAATGACTCCCGCAGCGACGACCGCCCGACACTCCTCGTGGTCCCGATCACATTTCAAGTCGGGAAGCGCACCGGCTGCACGGCGCTTTGGAGAGGGAGAGCAGCATTCGGGCTTCTCCAGCCCAGCAGGCACCTGGCATTTCTCTGGAAGTTTCGGCGGCCCTACGCCCAGCGCACATGAGGTGAGCACCCCTCTGCCCAGCAGCCCCATGCTCCTCCTGTCACAGCGCGGCCTCAAGACCTCCCCAGCTGAAGTACAGATGCCCCATACGACGTCCTGCCAGCACCTGCAGTACTGAGCCTTATCATGGGGTAAATGCAGGCATAGGGACCCCTGCTACAGCAGTGCCTCTCCTTCGCCACCATTCACTCTGCACCTCGATTTCCTGCCCTGCACCTGACTGTTGAGACTGGCAAAGCAGTATAAGTGCACGCGATCGCCCTCTTCAGAGCCCTGCAAGACGCCAACCAGGGTGCATCACAGCATCACAAGTAGCTGCGCAGAGCAGCCCAAGGACGTTCCTCAGCGCTAGTCTGACCAGCGCAGCACCTATAGACCACTCTGCACCGCCAGCAGGGCAGTCCGGTCCGCAGTAAACTGGGGGTGGCATTCAAGCGCACTTACCTTCTCAAGGGTGAGCTCCTTCCGCCACGATGTGTGCCCAGACCTTCTCCCTCACGAATCCAGTGCCCTTCCTTCCTAAACCAGGGGAGCCGGCCATGAAGTGGGCTGATTGGAAGGGATACTTCCTCAACTACTTGTCTGCCCTTGAGGATGAGGGTGAAGAAGAATTCTCCAGCAAGCGCAGGAAGAAAATATTGCTGCACAACCTAGGGCCTGAAGGGTTAAGGGTCTACGACAACATGGTTAAGAAACCGAGAGCCGCGACGGACGAGGATGTGTTCCAACATGCGTTGGAAGACTTGGACAGTCACTACCAACCGGTCATATGGACGGCCATAGATAGATACAATTTCTTCCAGCGGAAACAAAGTGAGACGGAGACAGTTGAAGACTACGTGGCGGCACTCAAGAAATTAGCTATCAATTGCAAATTTGGACACCTACATGATGACTTGGTGCGAGACCAAATCATAATGCACTCAGTCAACACCAGCGTTCAAGAAAAATTGTGGGTGAATGGAGACGAAGATTGCATTCTGTGCATTGATGAACAGGTGTGGGGCATAGATTGTCAGACCAAAAAGAAACCGGCTTGTTTGTTGACAATTGGGGGGGTCCAGATTTCAATGGTAGCAGACTCGGGCTCCCCATTCACTATCATTCAAAGGGAGATTTGGGACAGTGATTTTGCAAACACTGTAGGGAGCCAACTACACCCCACAGACGTACACCCAGTCACTTACACGGGGGACAGGATCCCCATGGTTGGGTTCAGACCACTCACATTCGAATTTAAAGGTCGAGTGACGACAGGCAAACTGTACGTAGCAGAAAAGGGCCCTTCAGTTCTTGGATGGGCTGACCAAGGAGCACTAGGCATACAACTCAACCCCAGTGGAGATATTCAAGTCCTTATGGCAGATGATTCCCATGAACCGGACCTCGCAAAATTGAAGAAGGACTTCCCGAGCGTCTTTGGGGGCACCATCGGCCAACAATCTAAATTCATGCACAAGATAGTCCTAAAGGAAGGTGCTGTACCGGTCAGCCACAAAATGCGCAATATTCCGTTCAACTGCAGGGAAGCAGTACAACTGGAATTGCAACACCTCGAGGAAGGCGGCATAATAGAACCCATAGAAAGTGCAGAGTGGCTGGTGCCCCTGGTCGTGGCACGGAAACCCAATGGGAAGGTGCGGTTATGCATCGACCTTCGTGAACTGAACAAAAACATCTTGGTGGACAAATTCCCACTACCACGCATTAACAAACTGTTGTCTCAGATCAAGGGAATTAAGTGGTTCTCGACTATAGACCTCACAGCAGCATACCACCAAATCCTGCTTCACCCCGCCTGTAGGAAGCTTACCTCTTTCATCACCCCGTTTGGTTGCTATAGATTCCGCCGCATGCCGTTTGGCCTGGCATCAGCGGCAGCTGTATTTCAAAAACTCATGCACAAATTATTTCAACAAAATAAAAGTGTCCTTTACTTTCAGGATGACATACTTATCATGGGGAAGACCAAAGAAGATCACGATGCCACTCTCCGAGAAGTGTTACGGACACTTTCAGTCTACGGCCTCACGGCGGAACTGGAGAAATGTAAGTTTGGGTTGAGCAAGGTCACGTACCTGGGGCACGAGATAAGTGAACACGGCATTTTCCCCAAACAAGCTAACGTGGAGGCAATCAAGGCTGCACCCCAACCGAAAACTAAAGATGAAGTCCGATCCTTTCTAGGCTTAGCAGAATTCTACAGTAAATTCGTCAGAAATTTTGCCACGAAGACCCATTCCATGCGCCAACTCCTGAAGCAGAAGAACAGTTTCTGTTGGACACCAGATTCCACTCGAGAGTTTGAAACCATAAAAAAGGACATTTGCGAGGCTGTCCCTCTCCAGGGTTTCGACAGTTCGGCCCCTAGCATTTTGACACTGATGCCAGCGAGAAGGGGCTGGGAGCGGTTTTGTCGCAAAGATCCGCTGATGGCACAGAAACCACGATAGGCTTCGCCTCCCGCTCGCTCGCCCCCAACGAGGAAAAATTCAGCGTCATCAAAAAAGAGATGCTAGCCATCACCTGGGCCATGGACAAGTTCCGACAGTACCTCTGGGGTTCCCGTTTCAGCCTCAGAACAGATCACAAACCACTGATAAAAGTCTTGACATCCAGTGGCCACGCGACTGCCACCCCACGCATCGCGAAAATGTCCCTCAAACTCCTGGACTTCGTCTATGACGTGGAATACTTACCGGGCCAGAAGAACAACGTCGCTGATTTCCTCAGCCGTTCTGCCGCCATGGAAGCAGCACCCAAACCCTGCAAATGGGATGAGTACCAGGTAGCGTTCAACGACGACCTTGAGAACATCATCAGTGCACAAGACTGGACATCCGCCTACGACAACGACCAAACCCTAGCGCGAGTGAAAACCTTCGTCACGCTGGGATGGCCCGAGAAGAAGCACGTGTCAGAAGATGCTCAGAAGTATTGGGAGGTGCAGGATGAATTGTCCCTTAGCGATGACACCATATTCCTACTACGAGGTGACAAGGTGGTACCCCCGCAGTCGTTACAGGACCGCATCCTCTGCATAGTGCATGAGGGCCACTTAGGGTTCGTGAAGTCCAAGAGGAGGTTGAAGCAGTCATATTGGTGGCCGGCCATCGATGCCCACGTGGAAAGATTCGTACGGGCGTGTCGGCACGTCAACTCTGCGGACAAATCGCTGACACTGCTGCGGCCTCCGATGGGTGAATTCGCCACCCCCAACAACCCCTGGGAAGAATTGTCAGTCGACATATTGGGTCCCATCCTGGATGAATGGGGCGTGCCTAAATACGTAATTGTTCTAGTCGACAGGTACTCGAAATGGCTGGAAGTGGAGGTCTGTGAGAAGGTGGACACAGATGCAGTCATCGCGTTTCTCACTAGCGCGTTCTTAAGGAAAGGCATCCAGAGAATCATCACTTGCGATAACGGACCCCAGTTTACCTCTGACAAATGGACCGCCTTCACTCAACGAAACGGGATCAAGACAAAGCACACCCCGGTGTATCACCCTGCCGGCAACGGTCTAGCAGAACGCTTCAACCGCGTCATCATGGGTTCAGTCCAAGCTGCCATAAACGCTGGCAAGAATTGGGAGACAGAACTCCGAAACACGATCTGGGCATACCGCATAACGCCCACACTGACAGGTTACAGCCTATTCAAGATCCTACGAGGCAGAGAACCATTTACAAAGGACAATCTCGTTTGGATGAACATGACACTACAAAGCAAGTGGTCTCCGGCGGTTGTCAGACGCAATATTGAGAAGGCGCAGAATATCTACAAAGAAAACTACGACAGGAAACATGGGGTACGAGAAATATCCCTGGAGACTGGGTCAGGGGTGAAGCTGGGCCATCTCTGCACGAAAGGTGACAGTAAATTCAGCAAACCACTACAATTCAAAGAACTTTACAGCCGCTCCGCTCTCCTAAGTGACGGAAAAGTGTGGTCACAGAGTCGAATGGCGAAGTTCAACAAAGTCCTCCAGTGGGCAACGGATGGCAGTACCAACACAGCAGGCTACGATGGCGACGATGCAGAGGCTGCTGTTGTCCCTCCACCTGAGACCTCCAGAGGCTCCTGCACGCTGAGGGGGACAGGGGTTAACACAGAGCCAAGCACCGACGGGAATGCCACACAGCACACACCACCCCAGGATACCAATGACGCAGGCAACCCAAGCACGAGGCAGAACGCACCGAATGCACACAATGAAAATCAAGCACAGACCAACACACAGTCTATGCCTCGGGCACAGGGGACACATGGGGAGCAGTCCTCCTACACACGCACCCGAACAGGCAGGTTAGTTGTGCGACCCAGTAGATATAGCGAATTTGAAATGTAAACCTCCCCAAGGGGACTACCTCATTCATCCCTCTCCAGGGATAGCCTCAGCACTTCCTCACCTCCTTTCTCTTTCTTGCTTCCCCTCTGTTTCTCTTTCCTTCTTTCACTCTCTCTCACTCTCTCCCTCCTCTTGTGTTCGCCATGCTGAGGCACCACAGTATTAGCCTTCCACAGATCTTTTGTTCACACTGTTAGTCTTCACGCAAACCATTGCATTGTTATGTTTTCTTCCTAGTGTTGTTATAAGAGGGGAGATATGTGGTGTTGCGGTCTTGCAGTCAGGCACCCACGTGACCCCACGCGGGGCCTGACGGGAAGGGTGCGCGATTAGGCGAGTTGATAAAGCGGCACGGCGGAGGTGATACGCGCCTCCCTCTCCAATAAAGAAGTACTCCTTAATTATAACGTTGTCCCGTGTGCTAATTGGGAAGGGACTGACGTTACACTAACCAGTTTATAATGATGGACCAGTTCTGGGGGAACAATTTGTGCTTGCTTACGATTCAGGCAGGCAGCCCAGGCTTGCTGGCCTTCCTTCTCAGCTAACCCCCCAGATTTTGTCCTGCTCACACAAATGCTTAAACATTCACAGAATAGAAGCGGGATTTCTCGACAATTTGGTTTGTACTCTAAGATTAACGTCACAACAGTGCCAAGTGCGCTGGGTGGGTGGGAGATGGATCAGGGAGAACGAATAGATCCAGAAATTTGGATATATTTTGGCACAAATTAAGACGGTATCAATTATTCATAGACACGAACTACTCCATTTTAAATTTATCACTAGACTGTATTGCTTCACTATTTTTCTACAGAAAATTGATCCAGAACAACCGGTTGGCTGCACTAGATGCAGATGCACCTTAGTGGGCTTCTTCAACTTGGTGTGGGATTGCCCATGAGTGTCAGCCTACTAGCAGGAAGTGGCACAATTTATTAGCGAAGTCGTGGGGAGCCCGGTGGAGTGCTCCTCTAAACTACTACTCTTAAGATATGTAAAGCAGGTCCCCCAGACCGCCAGCGACTGGTGGCAATACTTGTCCTCCTTACAAAGCTCGGCCTACTGAAAACCTGGAAGAAGGCCCATTGCTACAATCGCAGGAATGGTTAAGGGACGTCATAACTTGTGAAATTATGGTATGTGACTTTATCCTGTTGCAGAACCCACAGTCCAGGCCTCGAGACATCCGAGGCCCTCTCAGAAGCTATTTAAATACTCAGCAAGATGAAGGCAGTAAAAATAACAATATCTTCTTGTTCATCCATGACCACTATGAGACATGCCACGCTGGCACTTTGTGTGGACCAGTAAGCGCGGTAGCCCCACCGGGAGGGCAAGTCTTTACCATGAAGAGCCCTTAATTGCTGTGATGCCAGTGAGGCAGGCCCGATTCTAGCAGGGGGTGCCGGGTGGGCCAGGCCCACCCAAACATGACCTTTGGCCACCTCATACATGGCAGAAGAGGCCATGGAGAAGGCACTTGTTAAAGTGCTTTGTCCAGGGCAACGTTGGAACGTTTTTTCCAGTGCCTTTAAAACTGAAATTGGGAGATGTGTTTTGGTGGTAGAGGTGGCCGATCCAGCAAATTAACAGGGACAGCCAAGCTAAGGCTCTGTCTTGTCTCGTAAAGCCGAGCCATGAAAATGTTTGCTAAGTAAAACATACAACAAAGATTACGTAAAATATGAAACAGTCTCTTTAAAATAAAAAAAGTGTATTTATTTAACACAGGGAAGCTTTGACATGGATATGTCCCATTATAGCGCTTCACTTGAGAAGTACTTATTAAAAGTGATAGTTTTTAAACATGAGCTTAGAACCATTCCTGCTCCCGACCTCACACTGGTGAGAGTGCCACTAGTGCACCAACAGGGAAGATACTTGTCTCGTGGACCCTGTATGTGGCCCAGATTATTATAGAGCAACATTAGTCTATTAAATCAAAGACAATAGGTTTTTGTATAGTTGGGTTTCTGTTTCATGTATTTGAACATGCTTTCATGCGCAAATATGAAGAAAAACAAGTTTTGGTGAAATAAAACATTTGCCCAAGATCACACAATTTAAGTGGGGAAGCTGCAGTTTATTCAGGTTTTTTTCACTTTGTACAAATCAGCCACTAAATGGCTATTTGTCTCTCCTTTTTATGGTAATGCTTTGTTTTTACCTCTTTTTGCAGTGTTCTGCTGTTCTTAAATATTACGAACTTGACCTGGAGGTATTGAAGCACTTTACCTGAACACTATTTACATTACACAAGGTCATATTAATTTCTTTTAGGCACTGGAGATTTGCCCAGAATTACAGGATGTTGAGCCAACACTGAGACTCAAACCTAGCTTGTTCATTTCCAAAGTTGGAAGCTCTTGCCATAACACCACATCCGGGGTAGATTGAGGGTGGCAAGGAAGAGGAACATGAAAGCCAAGAACCTTTGGATTATCCATGACTGCAAACTCAACATCACAGCCCAAGTCAATGCCATCAGTGCCTTATGCTTCCACATACTGAAGATGCTTAGGAAGATTTACAAATGTCTCACAGTCAACACACAGAAAATCATCACCCATACTCTTGTCACCAGCAGTCTAGACTACAAGAACACCCTCTATGCCAGGATCAACAAGCATCTCATCAGAAGACTGCAGAACATCTAGAACTTGGCATCCAGAATCACTCCCACCATTCCATGACACTCACACATCTCACCTCACCTCAAGGAGCTATATTGGCTACCCATACCTAAATGAACACACTTCAAACTTCTCACCCAAACTTTCAAGGCACTCTGGTTCAGCATACCTCAATAATATCATCTGCTTTCACAAAACTTCCAGTCACCTCAGATTGGCAATACTCCTACTTGCTTACAACCCACGCAGATGGAAAAGCAGATCTGGCGGTTGAGCCTGCTCCTACATTGCTCCTAAAGCATGAAATGATGTGCCGTTAAATATTCAAGCCTCCTCTTCATTTCTTGAATTCCTCAAGTAGCTGAAGCCCTGGCTTTTCGAGTAACTACATTAGGCCCTAGGTTTGGCTAACCTCACACCTGCTCAGCGCCACTATACCCTCCTGGGTGAGAATGCACTTTACAAACCAACATAACATGACATGACATGACATGACCCGAGAGAAGCAAATGCACTTAATGGAGCATTCAGTTCAGACTGGTACAAAACCAAACCATGACTGGAGTATTCTGTTAGTCTGGATGATTGCTTTTGTTTCCCATGTTTTGCGCCTGTTTGCCTCTGCACCCACATCCATAAAATAGACAGGCTAAGAGGCAAAATGGTGCCCTCGTTTGCATGGGGTCACGACCCATGCAAATGAGGGAACGTCCTCTCAATATAGCGTTGTCTATACATGAGTGCCAGCGCTATCGGTATTACAGAAGGGGCTGCACAAGCATCTGCAGCCCTTTCTGTAACCGGGGCACTATGTGTAATACGGCCCCAGAAGGTTACTTGTTTGACTGCAATTACTGGGTTTACACTTGACATTCATGAAAACTGATCTTAGTTGTCATCAATACTTTTTTTCCAAACGTGTTGCTGTTTTTTAAAATTGTTTTATCAATGAAAGTACACCGCAAAAAATGACTTGAAAATAAACAGTTACAAAGTTCACACTATGCAAAGAAATAGGTGTTGGGCAAATTGCAAGGAGTAAGTAGCCAGTCTTCCTAGTGCGAAATGTCAAGACTTTGGTGTGGTAACAAGGATCGCCTTAACCTTGAACTACTATTAGAATCTGCTTGGAATCCAGGTGCTTGTGTTGAAGCCTGGCCTGCTGAAAATTATAAGGGTTGGGGCTGTTGAGTTTAGACATCAGCTCTTACTCTCAAATAACTCTCTAGACACACTATATGCCTGTTTGTAAGAAGATATGATGTAAACCTTGGGGTTGTAGGCTACCTACAGAATTGATAAAAATTGGGCCCACATTGGCCCACCCTAACGAACGACTTAGCCCATCCAGATGAAAATTCCTGGAACCGGGCCTGCAGTGGGGTATAGGATCTTCTCACTACGAGCCACGTCAAGACAGTCACATCCATGTTTGTGGTCTTCAAGGTGTGTTTGAGTGAGCTGATGATATTACACCCATTGTTAATTGATACTAGAGTGTGACATTGCCTGTAGCTATTACTTGTGTGAATTGGCCTTGTGGGCCTTGTTTGTTTATATCTATAAAAATTTAAATAAATGTAAAAATAACACATAATCATCACATTAGAATTTATTATTTTAAAAATCAATAGCCATCGTGTATGAAACCCACCATACCATGCCTTTGTTAGAAAATGATACATTACATAATAATGAAATGTAACTGTAGAACGCAAAATGGGCAAACACTCAGTAAAAACAACACAGGAATACATTTCGATTCAGTGCAGTTAATTAAATATCCTAAAACTGCCAGCAAAAAAAGGTCAGATTATCAATTCAGAACAGCTAAAAACTAATCGCGGGTCCATAATAGAATCCGCTGGTGATACCCAACCCCGCCTCATCCTTCCCACGCTGCTGGCTGGCATTTCACTAAATGAAATGCCCATCTCTCTCCTGTACCGTGCCAAGAAGCAAATGCAATTCGCTACGCAGTATTGTGCGAGTGACACGTAGGAGTATGTGCTTAGTCTTAATGTGCTTTAACCGTGTTAGTTTTAGACTGTATCAGTAGCAATTTAATGCATGTAGTCTCAAGTTTTTATATCACCTAAGCGAGAATGGTCTCAAAACTCACATTTTTACTCAGTCATCCACCTATACATTCATTTTAGTGACTCAAGCAGATACTCCAGAGATCAGGTCACTCCTGCCTGTAGATGTTCGGTGAGAGATGAAATCTCTGTTCTGTTGAAAATGGAAATTGCACATTTTGTCTTCCATGAGAGAGGGAAGCTTGCTTTGCCACTGCCATACAGTCTTGGTTCTATGAGGAAGTAAAGTTTGCACTGCTACTGCTCAATTTAAACCTCTTCTGTAACGGGAAAGGCTTATTCTGATGCTAGCCTAGCTGTACCTGTCCTCTGAACCTCGCAAAGCTTGTACTGTTTCTGACCAAGGTGTACCTGTTCAATGAAATGTTGTGCTTCCAATGCTGTTGCCTGATCATATAAAAAATACAATGGATATTTTAACTGTACCTGCCTAACAAGCCCAGGCCAGCCTGAAGCTTTTCTTGGACCCATGACAAAAAATAGTTACAAGGTCCTGGCCCAGAGATCCTGGTTTCAGTCACAAATTCCCAGCGTAGCTAAACTTTGTGACCATGGGCAATTATTTTTCTTCTCTCTACCTACTTTTCTGTCATTACATTTGAGAGCACCTTGATGTAATTCAGTTTGGGATGCACACTATACAACAATCTCTCTTTTGTATGGTTTAATAGACTATAATGTTGCTCCATCTATAGAAATAAAGACATATAGGAGAAACAAAACAACTGATTTGCCTTTCAAGTCATTGATAAAACTGTCACAGCAGAGAGGGGATGATTTACTAATTCTAGCAAAGGCCACTCAATACAGTGATATGATCTAAGGCGCTAAAGTGAAACAATCCAAAATACACCATTTATGTAAGGATTTGTACCACAGCTTCAAACACAGTGGCAATCAATGACACTTTCAGCGGGACATGAAGTCCTGGATGAGGTAGGAGTTGTTCTCCTCAGCCTCCAAAGAGCTGCTTTTCCAGAAAGGATGCAACACAATTGAGGCTGAACAGAATTATGTGACCTGGCCTTCTCGTCCTTACTATCAAGGCCCTGTTGGCAATGGTTGCAAAGTAGGAGATGCTCGGTTGATTGGCACCTCGTTCGCGGTCCCAAGGCCTATGCACCCTTACCTCCCATAACCAGTAAGCTGCGAGTGTCACTTGGTAGCATGGGCATGGCCTGTTTCAAGCACACGATACAACTACAGCGACTCGCTGTGTGAGACATGCTGCACATGCGGACAGCCTTGCCAATAGCCCATTGCAAGGCCTTTTCAAGGAGTGGGGCACAAGGAAATGTGCCCTATCGTCCCCATCCACCTCCCTCCTGAGGCTGCTGCACATGGAGTAGAAAGCAGGAATAGTTTCCCAAAATTTGATGGGTGATATCTATATTACAGGGGAAGGTACCTGACTCCAGGGGGCAATATTCGAGCACTGAAACATGCCACTGGAAAAAAGAAGTAGGGTCCATTGCTCAGCTCTCCTGTTTTTAATCTTGTGGTAGGGAGATGGCAGTAAACAACATTTTTAACTTACTCATATACAACTTTAATCTAGGTCTGACAGTTTAACAAAGGAAGAACATAAATATTGACATAAGTGGCATAACAGCACCCAAACTAGGGAACTCATAACTAGCAGACTGTACAACCAGTGAACTATACTACTCTTGAATGTGTACTGATCTTTAACGCTTCCCAGGGCATGATATGGAATGCAATGATAAAGCATACCACACTACGTAGATGAATGTTCATCATCCTACATAAGTACATGAATGTATGTTAATTCTGTAGGAGGTTTGGCTGGTTCTTTCAGGTATCTTGTACTTCTTGTATGTTCATAGAATTTGTACCACAGTTGTTTAACGACTCTGACTCACTGTAGTTTGTACATACCTGTGTTGTACCCGTCCTCTATGTGCAAGAGAATTGTATTATATTCCTTCTGCTTCTTCGATCTGTCCTTAGCTTATTAGTTTTATGGAAGGTTGAGATGCTGCTACTCATGTAGTACCTTTATTGTGTTGTTAAGCTCAGTAGAAAACTTTCCACTCCACATAAGAAAAAAAAAGATTCACATTGCCAATGCTTGTTTTTATAAATGATGTGAGTGAAAGAGTGAAACACACAAAGAGAGGAGTAGGGTGTAGGGTTCTCTAGAGAGAGAGAGGGGACACCTGCTTAGTGGAAAAATACTGCCCTCACTCACAAAATTGTGACATGCTTCATCATCGGGCTTGCTTCAATACACCCCTGCGCAGACCAACGCCTGGGGTGGAGCAAAGGGAGGGTAAGACAATACAAACATGTAAAGAAATAATAGAATCTGAGATCACCGAAAGAAAAAGTGCAATGAAGGTTAAAACTAGTTCAGTGGTGTCTTACTTAAACAATTTTATTCCTAGACCCACTGACCAGGATTAAAAACGTGAAGGATGGTGGTGACAGGAAAGTATTAGGAGTTCCTTCACCCCTCCTTACTGCCAGATCGTCGACATGCTTCTGCTGCTTTGCATGTGCCCACAATATCAGGTCACCACAGCATTCATCAGGACCTTTCTCATCCCAGTATCTTGAGATTCCTCATAAACCCAAAGTTTGGGATGCTCGGAACCAATTGTTCACAGGGAGAGGGACCCACTCAGTAACACACCTCTGTTAATCTGTGGGTGAAGAGAATTGAAAAAGAGTGGAGTCAGTCATTCTTGTAGCGACTATCGGTCGTGCAGAACAACCTGTTTCACGCCATATAACTCACTTAGACTCTTTTTGTGAATGTATACAATTTAATACATCCACTCATGCATTTACCACCTCTAGACGTAGACTGGGCATAAAAATACAATGCCCTATCTTATGGTGTCCCTTGTAGGACATATCACACACGCTCTTCCATTTAACATGGTCAAAGAACCGTACTTGGTTGGGCGATTGCCCCTCATGCTCTCGCATCGCTCCTCCATCCAAGGTTATTGAAAAACTAAACTCACCGAGTTTACATTAGCGCATGCTTAAACTGGTGAGTAAGAGGAGGAGACCCCCTGTAGTCACACTCTAGGGGGAGAATAAAAGCATAAAAAAGGCAGAGTTTTAAATTTTTAGTAGAACACTTTACATTCTGTCTAGCCTGTTCACACTTCAAGTGTGTTTTGTGTCAACCACTCTGGTACCAGGTCCGGTGTATTCTGCTCACCAGGTCTCTTGGGCGAGTCAAAATGATATATGTTTGACCAGCTCCAGCATGTTAAGAAGCCCTAATTAGGAATAAGAATCTATCCTTAAATCCTTTAGTTTTATGTGCCGATGAACAGGGATATGGAACCAATACCATGCCACTGTGTCCTTGAGATTTGGTGGGCTGATCCTCCTCAAATCGGACTGTACATCTTATAGTTATGTGACTATGATGTTAATCTCAATCGGAGATCGCGTATTCTCCGTGTTTGCCCAATGAAAATCATCTGCCCCGTTTCTCTGTATGGCCGCGATACACCCGGTAATACTCCCCCGGTGCTCCAACTCAGTAAAAACTAGAAAGGTTATACCACGAGAGTGATCCTGAAGCTACACATAACCACTTGTTGCTTTATTTCTTTTCTCGGGTCAGCCGGCATACGGCGTGGTTGCGCGCGAGAACAATACCCCCCCGGTAAAGTGTAAACCCCCTCTCGCATGTGCCCTGCTCCCGCTACTCCTTACTACGCCAAGGGTGGTGCTCCGCCTGGACCTCTTGTCCTGTGCCCGCCGTGTAGAGTAACCAGCACTCGGGCGAGGCGTCCCTAAATGCGTATAGGGGTGTGGTCACGTGACGATGTCACTCGGCGTCATCGCGTCACGTGGCGGCGTTGCCTCGACACTTCCACTTAGTAACCAGGGGAACAGCAGCATGTTAACGCTTGCTGTTCATACCACTGTTCCCTGCGTTGTTAAACTGGATTTGAAACCTTTAAAAGCTGATTTTAAAAACGCCATAACATCCCTCCTCGTTTTTGGTTAATTAAGTCCGGCTAACACTGGCTACTTGTTATATTCCCTTTCTTGTCTTCGTGGGGGGATAGATCTTTTCTGAAGACATCACTGCTGGCATTAAAGAGGTCCTAAAGCTTAACCAACCCCCTAAAGATCTTTTTATGATGAATCATATAAAGGGGAGAGGTTACACCAGTCGTTATCTTCCCTTAGTTTTATTCGAGGGTGGACAGGTCATGTGCATAACCCCGCTCAGTGTTGGCAGGAGGGTATTCTTCACAGTCTGGGGGGGGTCGCCTATTACAGTGCTGTACCTCTTAAAAAGTCATATTTTACTTCTGTTCGCCTGAGGTCTGGGTCCTACATTCCCACCCTAGGGTAGCACTGGATTTCTGTGGTTAGGAGTAGGGTAGTGTAGATTGTATGTCTCTCAAACTCCCTCGTATTTATTTTCGTTTGTTGTAGGTTCTACTTGGGATCCCCGTGGTGTCATTGGTTCATGGTGTTCCACGGGATATCGCCATTCAGCCCGTTTATATGGCTCTTCAACCTATACACCCATTTCTGTTCCCTGAGAAGAAGTGATCTCGTTCTATCCGAGTTAGGGTGGAATCTTGGTTTATCCAGAACTGTCCATGTCAGGTCATTCTCCGTATGGTTGTTCTCCACATAGTGCCTGGTCATTTTTGTGTTGGTTTTCTTGCACCTCACGGTGCTTCTATGCTCCGTTATGCGTGGTCTCACCTTTCTCGTTGTCATGCCTATGTATTGTTTCTGACAGGGGCAGGTGATAAGATAGATGACATGATCAGAATTACAGTTAGTATGTACCCTCTGTTCCCAGGGAGATTGTAGACCCACCTCCACACTCTTAGCATTTTTGGTCAGGTGGCATACATCGCATGAGCCGCATCTGGTATGTCCAGTGACCGATGTTAGCGTGCCTTGATGTGGTCTGTCTGTTCGTTTCTTGACAGTCGGTCTTGTATGGACTAGCATGTCTTTTAGATTTGCACTCCTTTTAAAGGAGAACAATGGTTTCTCCATGCTTAAGCCATTAGAGTTTAGTACGCGCCAGTTCTTTAAGAAGAGCTTCCTGACATGGTATGAAGCCGTGTTAAAAGTAGTCACGCATACTGGTTTATTCATGTTCTGTTTCTCCACCTTCTCCAAAAGGTTATCTCTGTTGGTGTTAACAGCGCTCTTTCTTGCTTTTTTCACCACCCGTCTGGGGTATCCCCTTTGTTGTAGTTTCTCCGCCAGTAGGTCTGCTTCCTGGTGGAAGGTGGTAATGTACGTACAGTTGCGACGGAGGCAGAAGAACTATCCCATGGGGAGGTTCACCCTCAGTGTTTTGGGGTGGAAGCTTTCGAAAGAGAGAAGGGAGTTCTTATCTGTAGGCTTATGGTAGACTCTGGTGGAAAGTTTCCCATTCCTGGGTTCGATCAAGAGGTCCAGAAAAGGCAGTTCCGTTTTCATTATCGTGGATGTGAAATGTAGTTGGGGGTTCCTACTATTCAGCCACTCCAAGAATTACTTCACCGAATCCTCCCCTCCCCTCCAGATAACGATGACATCATCTATAAATCTCCGCCACAGCTTTATGTTGCTGGCCCAAGGATTGCCCTCTTTATAGATGTTGGTGTTCTCGAATGCTCCTACATACAATCCTGCCAGACTGGGAGCAAACGTACTCCCCATTGATGTTCCATGCGTCTGTAGGTACAATGTTCCCTCAAAGTCGAAAACATTCCTTGTCAGGGCTATCTCTGCCAGGCTCAGGATGAAGGCTCTGGGAGTTTGATATGGCTATTCCTCCTCAAACAGGATGTCTTCCACAACTCTCAGTGTCTCCTGTTGAGGGATGTTTGTATAAAATGCCTCGATGTCCAATCCCAGCAGGAAATCCTGGTCAGGGTCGAAGGATACCTCTTCAATAAGGTTCAAAATGTCTCGTGTGTCCTGTAGATAAGCTCGTAACTTCTGGACTAAGGGTTTGAAAGAGAAATCGCAAAATTACGATAAGGGTTCCAATATGGACCCAATACCTGACACGATAGGTCTGCCAGGGGGGGGCGTGTTGGTTTGTGGATTTTGGGAAGTGTGTAGAAATATGGTGTAACGGGTCCCTGTTTAACGAGAAAATCAGCTTCCTGTTTTGAAATCCAATCGTTCGTCAGACCCTCTTCCACAATGGACATTATGTCCTTGGCGATGTCTGCTGTAGGATCCCTGTTTAGGACTCTGTAATTCTTATCATCCGACAGGAGACGTAGGCACTCATTAGTGTAAGTTGTCTTATCCTGTAGGACAATGGTGCCCCCTTTGTCCGCTGGTTTTATAACAACGGAGTCGTTCTCCCTCAGCTGCTGTAATGCTTCCTTCTCTGTGTTCGTGAGATTCATGAAAGGGTGTTTCTCTGGTCTCTGCAAGGCCTCTAAATCATGGATGACAGCTTGTTCAAAAGCTGCCACGTCTAGGGGTAATGCTGCAATGGGGGGTATGAAAGATGATTTCAGGCGTAACGATGTGTCGTCCGTTTGATCATTCCTCTTTTCCTTACCCTCAAAAAAGATCTTCAGTCGAATGTTCCTGAAGAAGGCCGCTAGTTCCTGCCTGATTTTAAAATGATCCAGCATGTTTGTAGGTACAAAACCTAGCCCTCTATTCAGGAGCCTTTTTTGTGATGGTGTGAGTGAGATACTTGAAAGCTTGACAACTAGGGAATTTCCCTGCTTGTTCCCGGTGCCATTTGTTGTGCCATACTCCTCGTGACACATTGGTCCAGGTCCTCCCAAGTGACCCTCTGTTGTCCTTGCTGCTTCCCTTTGCCCCTGCCTCTGCCTAAAAAAGGGGGGGGGGGTTGTTGTTGTTGTTGGAATTGCAGTTGTGGGAACTGGGGATTCTGGTATCCTAGTTGTTGAGGGAAACCCATGTTGGGCCAGCCATAGCCCTGATTATAGAAAGTCTGGAAGGGAGCTGGAAAAAAAAAGCGGGAGCCTCTCTGTATTCCCCGGCCTCTCCCTCTCCTCCGTTGTGGAAACTCATAGGCACTTCCGTCACTACTGCTACTTAGTGTGTCCATATCTCTCCTGCCTGATTGCGACCCTCTCTTCATCTCTGCCTGTTTCTGCTGGATATACTCATCGCTTGTATACCGATAGGCCTTCTCCTTTGAGAAGCGCTTGAGGTCTTTCTGCAGCTTATTTATTTTCGATTGCATAAGGTAAACCTTATACTCCCCTAGCTCAGTGATCACTTCCTCAAGTTTCTTCTTGTATGTGGCTAAGATTACACTGGTTTTGATCCCCTGCTCACTCGCCTGTATTTGGATGACCAGTGTATCCGCTAGTCTCTACGCAGTACTTATGATCAGGACCAGCCAGCCTCTGGTGCATTTCCAGGCTATCAAAGCCCAATCCCTGCGGAAGGCTGCGTCTTCTTAGAAAATCAGGGGTTCGTTTGTCACCAATAAGCCTCGTGGGGCAGCATTACCTCTAAGGTATTCGGTGAGGATCGCCCCGTGTAAAATAGTTTTTACATGTGTTTTTTAGTTCCAAAAGTGTGTCCCAGCCCTCGCCCTGGGTGAGGACCTGGTTGATAGTTGTGTCCCCTAGTAGTGACGGTCTGGCTAAGATCTCCGCTACTGCCTCTTTCCAGAAGGACAGGCCATGTATCTATCTAGGTAGTGACCTACTTGTGATGGACAGGGGAGTACTGATTCTATTTCTTCTTCTTCCCAAAAAAGGAAGAGTGGACAAGTTTAGAAAGGAAGAATGGGCAAATTTAAAAAGGTACGGTTCCGAGCTCTATATATATAAATGTATATAATATATTACATTATATCTTACACTCAATGGCGTCACTGAAGGATACCCCCTGCGGCTAAGCTGCCGCTCAAACGCTTCACACACAAAAGAAGGGGAGAGAGGCCTCTCCCCCCTTCTTTTGTGTGTGAAGTGAAAGAGTGAATCCTTACAAAATATATGAGCAGTTTACTATCGTTTTTTTTGCGTGAAACAAGCATTTTAGTAGTCAGCTTTGACATTTTTTAAACCATAGCTGACAAGACAACTTGGCAAAATTTTAACACATAACTAACAAGCAGCGAATTCTGGCATGTTAGCCAATTGCTGTTTGTATGCTGGGGTTTTGAGCCCTTGGCGAGACACTTAAAAACACAACTACAAACCCCACAATGCAACAATCCATTGGTTGAAAAAAAAATAGATGATGGCATTTGATATCATAGTGAAAAGCAGAGATTAGTGAAATGCAAACAAAAATTTGATTCCTGGATTACTTACTTTTTTTTTCGTAGACAATCGTGTTAAATAGACCAGTGGGTGAGAGGGCAGAGATAGCCTTTCAGATGCATTTGCGAGTATCTCACTGCTAATGGGCTAACATAAACACTCATTACAAAATCTGCAAAAGGTGTCACCTACCAGAACAATGTGAGCAGGAACAGTTCGACCTGCCTAGATACACAAACACAGGAGCCCGTTCAGGTAAAAACTATGGGGCAGCGGGGTGGGGGGAGGAACTCAACAGATGACTACGAAGGAAAATTAAAAATTTAATTTTCCCTCGTCGTCATCTATTGAGTCCCCCCCCCACTCCATCCCATCGCCCTACCGCTCTTACCTGCATGGGCCGCCCCTGCTCAGACAGGAAAAATAACGTCCTGTCACTGTTATTCCCGAACTTATCCTCGGCCTAGAACGTGGTAAAATTTAGGTGGCGCTCTTACCACACGACTTTGAAGTGCCCTGCTTAAACAAGAGCAGCACATGCTGCAGGTACTGCCCTGTAAGGGCCACCAATACCCGGACACATTCAAGAGTTTCTGTTCTGTGAAGCAACCTATAAGCGCTGTGGGGGCTTTCTTGGTTTTCTCTTGCAGCTGGACCCAAACAAAGGCCTGATTTCAAGGGACATCATCCCTTTTTTTTGTTTGAGTATCATCCTGGTTGGGAGCTATCTGGAACCTATCACCTAGATGCCAATGCAATGGAGGAGAGAAGAGGCACATAGCTTATTGACACTACACAAGTGCTTAAGGGAAACTATGATTTGGGGAAGTTTTTTGACTTTGTTCAACTACTGTATATAAAATATAGACATGTACTGTGAGAATGTCGGATGTATCAGTTTGTATGAGTAATTACACAAATAAATGATTAAATGTCGCTAACTAAATTAGTTTTTCTTATTCATTTTTTAATAGTGTTACTCATTCCATTGTAGGGTGCCAGAGCGCTTTATGCCACACTCACGCATTCTAGAAACAAGATGTCATACATGTGTGGTAATGGAGGTGGAGAAGATGTAGCTTAGTGGCCATAACTACTGACTTTGGAACCTATGGGCCCAGGTCCCAATCCTGGGTGTGTGCTTGGCTCAACATAGTGTGATTCTGGGCAAATCACTTAATCTCCCTGTGCCTAAAAAGAAAAGTGAAATGTATTTGTGTGATGTTCACGATCCAGATTATCTCAGCACCTACCATGTAATGTACAAATGCACTGTTGCTTCCAAACTAGGTTTGCACTACATACATACAGAAAGGGAAGAAATGTGGCCTAACTGCCAGAGCTGCAAATTTTAGATCAGGGAAACCAGGCTGAAGACCCTGCGCTGGCTTAATTTCCTGTAATTGTGGCCAAATCACTTAATCTCCGGTGCCTTAAAAAACATTAAAATATGACCTTGTGTAATGTGATCTGGTTCACATATAAAGCACTCTGATGCCTTTGGGCCAGGTTCGTGCTGTGTAAAAACTGCAACAAAAAAATCACTGTACCGGAAATGTTAAATAAGACAATAAGCGTTACAAGAGGTAGGAGTCATATATCGTCCTTGCTTGTAGGCATTATATCTTAGGAATGCATGGTCGGGAGAAACACAAAGTCGAGAGTTAAAAAGTAATGCTGTGGTTAGGGTTGTCTGTACTACAAAAGGATCTCTGTGTCAAAAGCATTACCTCACTTATCTATCTACATAAAAGACAAATCTGTAATCTGTATGTTACACGACGTACTTTGCGTTAGGCACCTTAACCTTTCATGCTACTTTATTAGTCAAAACTGTGACTAGATAAAACACAGAACCCTCCAGCAAGCACATTAGGCACAAGAGTTATCTTACCATTAATAACAACCCCTGAAAATTGCTAGGCATGAAAAAACATCTGCAGCAGGTGCCTTAACCCTGTAAAATATTTTAAAAGGCAGCATCTCTGCGACCAATTAAGTAACCCAGAACAGAGTTACTGTCACGTTACTCCTTAGTGTCAATTTCATTTTTGGCTGAGTCTATAAAAAAGACATTTATAAATTGACTGTCACACTCTGCTTTTCATGACTTCGCCCATTGTGACTACACCTCCTTTCCACTGCCACAACTTGACGCCCAATTTATGGCTCCACAGAATAAATTGTTTCCAATTCCAGCACTGCCGAACCCCACCCCACAAGTGGGGCCAGGCCAGGCAAACTAAAGGACCACTATCTCAGTAGTATTGGTTGCTATTGACCATGCTGTATTGAGAGACGGCCTAGAAATAATCACAAAATACAGAAAGACAGACGTAACCCTATTTTTCTAGTCTAGTTGAGCCAGTTCCCTTCTAAAATTGCAGCATCATCTGGAATGCATCTGGGATCAACACCTTTTTGGCTGTCTTTAACCAATGTATAGCTCAACGAACCATCATCACTTAGACCCTTAAGATCATATTCTGCATGTATGTAGGTGATATACAGCTTCACATCAACCTAAGGAATCTATCACAAGGAGCTCCCTCACACATCCCAGTGACTGAAACAAAGCCTACTGGGTTTTCATAGAGTATTGACTCATTTCTTCTGCACTAACATAGAGACCATGGCAGAGCCACATTCTTCTAACACTAACTCATCATCCTTTCATCGTGTTCCCCTCGCTTCACTCCGCAATGCTCCATCAAATGACCAAGGGCTTGATTACGACTTTGGCGGTCTCTGTACCGCCGTCGCCGTGGAGTCCCTGCCTGCCGGCTTGGCAGTCCACCAGCCGCATTTCAATGTTGGTGATTTTTTTAGAAACAATATTTTATTGGTTTTAAACATAAAACAATACACAACCAGACCCAACCACAATGTTAAAGCAAGTCAATTGCCTATCCAGAGTCCTCTCATACACAGATATTATAACACAGCGAGGCACTCAAGCCATTTACCTCACATTGTTGTGTAAATTTTGGGGCATCCCCTGGCTTTATATGGCCTTCTCCTGCATTTTGCACCAGCCGATTGCTTACCTCCATGGTTCCTGTTGGAACGAGGTCGGAACCATCATCTCTTAGCAATGTCCCTCTTTGCCAGTGCTACTCCAATCCCCAATGGGATCCTATCCCCACCGGCATCACACACTCCCTCAAGAACTCCTAATAGAATAGTCATAGTGGTGATGTTGATGGGCTGCCCCACCACCCTAGCCAGGATCCCAATGATTTCGCCCAGTATCTTGTGATCACAGGGCAGTCCCATGCCATGTGATAAAAATGAAAGGGTGACCCCGTGCATCTCCAGCATTCCGCTGACTGCAACAGGCCTGCGCGCCTGAGATGCTCGGGTGTCTTGTACGTCATGTGCAAGTACTTGAGTAGTATAATCTGGATGATATGGCCTGTGCCCTGGGCTCCATAGAAGAATCTCTCTAGTCAGAGTCTTCTAGGGGTCCCAACCACTGTTCCCAGCAGGCCCTAAGGAGCACAAACAAGTCTGGGGAAAGAACTATGAGGAATGTATAAATCTACAAAATCCCCTTATCTACAATAGGCCCTTTGAGAATCCGAAGCTCAAGAGGGTTGCCCTCCGGGACAGTCCCCATTGACCCATGATGCTGCTGTGGTGCATGGCGCAACTGCCAATTCCTATAGAATTGAGTGTTTTGAAGAGCAAAATCTTCCTGTAGAGTCTGATATGATTTCCGGTGATCTTCCTGACAGACATCTCCCACTCTGGAGATTCCAATCTTATCCCATCCCTCATGCCTCTCCAGGGAGGAGGTCTGATACAGCCATCTCCCCACCCATAGGAGTGTTACCTGCATGATCTTTTGGTTCCATCCCATCCATCACAGCGCCATATGCCAGGTCCCGCAACCCACCCTGGTGGGTTCAGGGATTTAAGCTTAATTAAACATTTGAAACTAAACTTGAAGTAAAACTTTATTAAAACAACCACAAATTATTATATATGATTATTTACACTTAGCTCCTTTCCCCTAGTATATGCTCCACATATACCCACCTAAAAAGACTCCTACCAGCTTTGACTCTAAAATATGAATTGTAACTTTCACTGAACATTTCAAGACTCACAACCAGTAATTATCACTATAATATGATTGAAAGAATCACATTCATTTTTATGTTATGTTAATATATTTGTAGAGTGCGGAAATACCACAAAAGGCATCTTGGCACTATGTCTGAAACAGTAGCTGAAGGAGAATAGAAAAAGAAAAATGAGCCTGCTTAATGGCTAAGGGGAAAAACCAGGTCTTTAACTGTTTTCTGAAACTAAGCAGATTGGTCTGCGCTCTAAGGTGATCAGGCAGTGCATTCCACCATTTACAGATAGTGTGGGAGAAATGTCTTCCTCTCCAATAGGCCTTCTTGACCTAGGGACCACTACCTTATTGGCAGTAGAAGATCGAAGAGTACAGATGGGTGTATACCACTTGAAAATCTTTTGAAGGGAGAGAGGGGCAACCTTGTGAAGGGCTTATGGGCCCAGCACAGGGCCTTGAATTTAATCCACTGCCTAATGGGCAGCCAGTGCAAATCAAGGATGCTCTGTGAAATGGAACTGAATTTGAGGAGATTCAGCAGCACTCTGGCTGAACCATTTTTGGAGCATTTGCAACTTACTGAGGATGCGCTACTGAGAGCCTACATACAAAGTGTTACAATAATCAAGCCTCAAAATCACCAGGGCCGAAATTACAGTTTTCTTTAGCCCTTGTGGAAGAAATGGAAGGGTTTTATTTAAAACCTTCAGGGTAAATAAACAGGCAGATGTTACCTGATTTACATGGTCAGCAAACACCAGCTTGGTATCAAACATGACCTCTGAATTCCTCACTTTTTGGACTGGCATGGAAGAGAGCTTAGATCGGAAGGCAACCAGGCTGTACACCAAAAGGAGGTATTATTACCAAAAACAATTACCTCTGTTTTCACTGAATTAATTTTCAGGCAGTTTATTCTGCATCCATTCAACAATGTTTATCAAAGAGATAGTAAACTGCTGTCAATTATTTCGGGGTTTGAGGAGATTGACATCACTATCTGAGTGTTGTCTGCGTATGAGAGAACTGAGAAGCCAAATGATCATGTATACATTAAAGAGTGTGGGGCTCAGCGAGGACCTCTGAGGATCCCCGCAGGGAAGCGTGAAAGAATCAGAAGTGAAGTCTCCAAGAGTTACTGCTTGCTCGTGATTGGAAAGAAAGGAGATGAGTAAATGTAGTGCTCTATCCCTGATGCCTATATGTTCAAGATGGTTGATCACAAGGAAATGGTCAACCATGTCAAACGTGGGCGAGAGATCAAGTAAAATCAAGGCTGCTTTTCCCCCATTATCAACAATAGCCCTGATTTCCTCTGTTGCAACTAGAAAAGCTGATTCTGTGGAATGGTTAGGTCTAAACCCATGTTGAACTGGGTCAAGAGTGCTTGTGGATTCCAAAAAGGCCGGGATATCCATGTTCAGGCTTTTTTCTAGAATCTTTGCTGGAAGTGGAAGCCAGGAAATAGCCCTATATGTTGTGACTTCCAAGGGATTTAGTGACAATTTTTTAGCAGCGGTAGTATAGATGCCTTCTTCCAAGCCAAACGAAAACATCCAGAGGACAGCATTTTATGTGAGTGTTGCAAGGTGTATTGATATGGTGTTAGCAATGAAAAACCTGCAGAGAGCAGGGGTCCGATGGAGCACCAGATTTAGAACGGGAAACAACCTTAACAACGCGGTCAAAACACTGCAGTACATTTAGATCGCTGCTTTTACAACGCAAGTCGTTACCACGACTTGCACTGGAGGGCGCTCTAGACTAAGGAATAGTGTGTTTTACTATTCCAACACCTTCCCTACTGTACGTAGGCTGGAGTTGGAATAGTAAATCATACTATTCCTAAATCAACGCCCTACAACGCAAGTCGTGGTAACGACTTGCGATGTAAAACAGCGATGTAATGTACCGCGATCTAAATGATCGCGTTGTTACATCATATATCCATTTAGAACTCTGAATTAGTTTAGTCACCTTATCCTCTGTAAAGGGGAAAGGTAGTTAACAATGCTGGCCTTTGCTCTTTATTGAATGAAAAGGTATCCTCTGATATCTCCACTCTCGCTGAGATTTCAGTATTTCCAGCCAGATCGGTAAACTCCCTGAATATGTTGTTAACTTTAGAAAGGAAGAAATCTGCTATTTTGTCACATAGTAACTTGTCTGGGGTCAAATAATTTTTTATACTGCTCTTGGACAAAGTTTTAACTGTATTAAAAAGCTCTTTCGATGAGGTTTTTTTTGCCAAATTGATTTTATCTGTAAATAATGTGTCCTTAGCTTAATTTATTTTTCTTTTATAATCTTTAATCATGGTTTTGTATCTAGTTTTCTCATCAAAACTATAATTAGCTCGCCACAGCTGTTCCTGATGTCTGCATTTCTGTCTATATGTTCTAAGTTCTTGGGAATACAATGGCGTAGATGGCAAAGATCTATGATTAGACTTATTTTTTTGAGGAACTAGTTGTGTGATTCGCATATTAATCCAGTTGGTAAATTTAGCTGCTGCAAGATCGACATCAACATCACTCTCAAATGTGGTCTGAAATTTCGACAATAAGTCATTTAGTTCAGTGCTATCTAGTTTATTGTATTGGTGGTATTTTAATGATGTTGGTGCTTTGCGAGCTGTAGGTTTTATTACTGGGTTTCTTGATTTAAAAATTATAGCCCAGTGATCGGTCCAAGCTAGAGGTAATACCTTCTCGGCTAAGAAATTAGGGTCATTGGTAAAAATACCACTGAGCATGTGACTTGCTTAATGCGTAGGTGATTTGAATAATTGTATCATATAATTGCAACATAATCTCTCCTAAATTAAAAAGCCCACATTAATGGTTCTATTTCTTTTTAATTCATTTCGCCTACTGATGCCAAAATGGAAGATTAGTTTTTACCTCTTCTCAAAAAAGGAAACCTTTTCTAACATATTTAAGGTATACGTATAGTAAAGAGAAGATGACAAACAAGAGGACACATTAAAAATACAACACACAATATTTAAACAGATGCTGTGGAAATGTTACCACTACAAACAATGCCACAGAATATGTAAGAGGCCATAACCACCTACCCTTCCTGGTTTGACACAAACAAGCAAAATAGTATAATACATTAAGGAAGGCTTTACACGCTATACAGCTCCTGCAATAAGCATTGTAAAAGTGATGCTCACAGAATAGCTCACCAAGTAATTGGCTAAATACCAGCAGCACCAAACCTGAAATTAACAATAACTGGAAAACGAAAAACAGAGAGGCAGGCCAAATAGCACTCAAAACTCTTGCGGACAATGACATCCCCTTCCCACACTCACCCACACCAAGGAAGACTTTATTTTGGATGACAACATAAGTAATGATAAGCGAATTGTAGTTTTTGATACAGTACATTATCTCCTTAACACAGTCATCCACTTGATTAATGGATGGTTTATTTAAGACATTCCCCCACCCTTTAACCATATTTGCTTAGCACATTATTAGTATCACAATAACAACATGGCAATCAGTTTTGGACTACTACAAAATAAAAAAAATGCAACTTAATATAAAGTTTATTTATGAATTGCCAAAAAATAATAAGTAGTCCCTTGCAAACATATAAATAGATTTTGAGTACGCCATGATTTATACCATCACAACAATATTCAGAGATACACAAATTCAAGGGTGCTATTTTCACTGCAAACAAACTGTGTGGTGACATCTCCATTGGTCAACCTTTATCCTAGAATAAACCAAAGCCAATTTGCCTTTAAAATGAAGAAATTAATGCCCCTCACCTCCGTCCTTACACCACAAATGGTAAAGAATAAAAACTTGTCAACAGACTCCACCTATTCCAAAGCCTTTGAAAAAAAAAGTTAACCTCCTCCTGATTACCTTGACGATGCCTGGATTGGTCACCTGCACTGGTCAGGGCACAGACGCCAACACAAGTTCCACATACCGTGGTGGAATATCTTTCAAAGTACCCTTAACCAAGAAGCCAAAACCATCAGTGCTAAAGAGGGGTGGCACAATTTATTTCAAGATACACTTGGAAATCACTACCCAAACGTGTACCAGTTCATATATGTACCCCAAAATTTCGTAGTTACCAATACCTTTGTCAAAAAACAAGCCCTTATGCAAATTCTGAAACCAAAAATCTCAACACAAACAAAAAACATGAAAAAATGCTATATAGCACAGTTGTTGTAATCTAAGATGAATTGGTAAGTTCTAACCTTGTCTCTATACTTCCTATAAACCACCCCCCTCCTTACCTGTAATGTATTATTCCTTCCTCCAAATGGAATGCTGATATGAAACTGACTTTAGAACGTTGATGACGGTGGCAGTTTGGCTAGTGAAGGAATAAGCATAGTTAGGGGACTCGTTTGTTGTTGTGGATTCATCAAATTTGGCGACAAGGAGGGGATCGCTGTGCAGGGGACATCTCAGAGTCCTCATCCCTGAAGTATTATCTCTGCTGTTACCTTCATTCAACTTTCTTGTGTCAGTTACTTACATGAGAGACTGAAGTGCCACGTTGCATAGAGGGATCCATCTGAGGCACGTGTCAGAGTTTTGATGTGAGTAGCGCATTGAAAGGTGGCCAACCTGGTGGTCCGTTTACTGGTGTAAGGAGCTGGTTGAGGGGTGATCTGCTCAGAGACATCTCTGTGGAGATGCTGTTGAATGGGGTTTATATTGCTCCTGATCGTTGGCAGTGTACGCAGAGCCACAGCCAATCAGGAGGAGGGTCCGTGGAGAGCTGAGGAGGCATCATCACCGCAAAAAGAGAAGGAGCCTTTGTCACACCTTTCTGAGGTAAGGCAGGATAGTTCCAGCATTGTGTGTCTTCCCCTTGCATGACCCCGCCTTCAGTTATCGCTGGGGACCACTGGGTACACCTTTCAGAGGAAAGGCAAGAAAGTTCTGGCTGCCGTCATAACTGCCGGTGTCGGTTGACACACCATCCAGAGAGAAGGCAGGAAGTTACAACATCATTATAAGCAGGAAAGCTGTGCGTCGTGCTATGATGAAGGAAAGTCATGATCTCACCTCTCTGAGAGATTAACTGACACCCCTTTTTCACATTTGTTTGGCTACTATTTCATGATTGAAGTGGGGGTGTGAGTCATATCTCTCCCTATTTTTTTAGAATTACAGCCATCTGGTTAACCACTTAACTTTCACCTATTTCACTGTGTCACGCCAGGATTTGAAGAAGCTGAGGTAATTTTCTTTTCTGACCTTTCATAACTGGAATTTTTCTACACTGGAAATTTATTACCTGGATCCATATAACTGTAATCATCTTAACTATCCTAAGGGTGTATTCTAACAACATTAATATACATTTCATATTGTATGTGAATAGAAGTTAAAGGCAAGTGCTTATATGGTGGTGCTACTGTTATACTTGTAGTTAAGCCTTGAAGTGTTTGTGGGAAGAATTCAGTGTTATTTAAGAACATGGCTTAATTAATATGTCTCAACCACCCCCTTTCCTAAATGAAGTTGGGGAACCACTAATACCATGGAAAAGATGGATCCATTTATTTAAATTTTATATAATTGCCTTAGAGGGAGATACACAAGCAACATATTCTCTTACATAATATAGGAATTCATGCAAGAAGAATATTTGATGATTTACCTGAATTTACTGTTGAGGAAGAAGTGGGTGAGGGTGAAGCACATTGTGATGTGCAGTTGGATGCATAGCAGGCAACATTGAGAATATTGGAAGAACAGTATGGGGAAAAATTGATGTGGTTCTGGAAAGGCATAAGTTTTTCTCTAGATTGCAAAGTAGGAATGAAAAAGTGGCAAGGGACTATCTACTACATGTGTATATAGAACATTGTCTGACTCTCTTATAAGAGATCAACTAGTTAGAAGTCCTAATAAGATCAAAGTGCAAGAAAAATTATTGGCTGAAAATCCAGACTTACCTCAGGCTATAAGTATAGCCAAATGCATTGAACATGTACCACTTTGCATGAAAGAAAGAGTCTCTTGAAACCAACGAGATAAAATCTAGTTGTGCGAATAACATCAGACAAAATTGAAATCTGTAAAGGGAACAGAATGGATTTACATAAACAGAAGTTTGAGTGTGAAAAACTGAAATGCTATAGGTGCTGTAATATGGATCATTTAGACATTAACCCCAAATGTCCAGCAAGAGACTTGACATGCAGGAAGTGTAATAAAAAGGGACACTTTGCAAAGGTTTGCAAGGAAACAGGAAACAAGGTTATTCACATGATTAATGATTAGGATTGTGAAGGGATGAAAATCATCTTCTAAGTTTCTAATATGAATACTAATTCAGAGATAGTATAACCTGCTTGTGATGTGAACATTGATGGTGTTCTTTTCAAGGTTTTCACAAATTCATGTTCCCGTATACCTTAATTGATGAATTGACATTCAAAGAAAACTTCTATGATAAAGAGTACACATTGTGACCTCCTGATATCAACCGAGGAGGGTATAATGAAGATCAGGTGAAACCCAATATATCTATTGTAAATATTTTATTGTATGAGTATATATTTTAAGTATGGCCACTAACTTAAATAATACTGCTGCCCCTTTTTGTTGATTTTATTAGGCCCGTGATTAATATGCATTTTATTGAATTTTTTAGGTTGGAATTTGTATATTGTAATGGAACTTTTATGACAAGATGTTGAAATAAAGTATTGCTACTACTACTAATAAAGATCCTATACCTTTGGCAGGTATGGTGATAATGCACATAACCTTCAAGGGTCGATCCACACTAGGAAAGGTGTATATTACCAAACAAGGGTCCAATCTTTCAGGTTGTAAGCACCAGAAAGACTTAGGGATCAAGCTAGACTCTAAAGCAGAGGAACACGCTCTTCTATTAAATAGATCTATCATAGGAATGGGTGTATGTAAGGAATTTCCAGAAGTATTTACAAAGCATTTAGGTTTACTCAAAGATTTTCTTCATAAAATAAAATTGCAACCTAACACTGGACCAGTGGTAACAAGCCACGTCCAATCTGTTTGATTATGAGAGAACCCCTTAGGAAAGAACTTGACAATCTGGAAGTCCTCGGAGTAATTGAAAAGATTCAACGTTCAGAATGGCTGCCCACAATTGTGATTGACTCAAAAGAAAGAGGGAAAAGTATACGATTGTGTGTTGATCTTAGGGACTTCAATGCAAATTTATGGGTAGACAGACACCCCCTGCCTAATATTAATGAAATGCTGAGTCTCATCCAGGATGATGGTTACTTTTGTGTTTAGGATATTTCGTCTGCCTATCATCAGGTAGCTCTCCACCTTGACTCTAAAGCTCCCACTTCTTTCATAACTCCTTTCGAGGCTTACCAATTCTGCAGAGTGGCATTCAGCTTGGCATCTGTAGCGGCGGTGTTTTAAAGCATAATGCAACATTTTACTGCAAGGGATGCAAAAAGTCCCTTTTTTCCACGATGACATACTAATCAGAAATTTTGAAAGCGAACACGTTACCACACTCAAAGAGGTCTTGTATAAGTTAAATAAGGCTGGATTCACAATAAGAATGGAGAAGTGTAACATTGGTGTCAAGTCAGAAGAATATTTGGGACACACCATATCTGAAGTTGGTATCAAACCAAAAAACTGTTTGGTAGATTCATTTAGAGTGGCAACATCTCCCATAAGGAAGAATTCAAGTCATTTCTAGGGCCAGTGGAATATATGGCCAAATATAAAAAAAACATTTGCAGACCAGATGCATTCTTTGAGAATTCTATTTAAGAAAATAATTATTTTTGAGTGGACTGGGGAATGCAAAACCATTTGCAACAAAATAAAGGACCCAATTGTTAATGCTCCACACTTAGGAAACTGATATAAAATTAAAAACAGTATTGCCCACTGATGCTAGTAGAAAGGGCTAGGATCCGCCTTATCCCAAATAACCAATGGTAAATAAAAATTATAGCTTTTGTGTCAAGAATTTTGAAGGACAATAAATTAAACTACTCCACCATTGAAAAAGAAGTGAAGCATTGGCATGCTATTGGGCCATACACCTATGTCAATTTTACCTATGGGGTCTACCTTTCACCTGTAGAACAGAACACAAACCTATTGCTCCCATGTCCTCCACCAAATGTATTGAGAGGGCCACCCCTCACATGTCCAAATGGGTATTGGGGTTGTAAGGGTACAATTTTAGTATAGACTATGTTCCTGGGATGAGAAACAAAGTGGCTGATTGTTTGTCCTGGATACCTGTGGAGGGAGGAGTTCAAGGAATTAACCCTCTAGAAGAAACTCTTCTTTCCATGGAAGTCCCTGCCTTTCATAAGGAAGAGTGGGAACAGAGTGACGAGGATCATGAGACTTCAAATTAGTCAAAGATAAAATAATAAATGTTTCGCCTGACAAAAGTAAAGATTTACCAGAGAAACTCTAACCGTATTGGAATGTGAAGGATAAGTTGTCCATTATGGGTAATTTGATTTTGCAGTCCAACAAAATTGTACCACCAGATAATATGCATGACCGCATTATTGAAATTGCCCTTGAAGGTCATTTAGGAAGGAGCATGAGCAAGAGCAAGAACAGAAACGATTACTGGCTCCCCCGTATGGATCCTATGGTAGAGAATAAAGTGAAGGACTGTCTGGCATGCAGCTCTAGTGACAAAAGGTCATTCGGAAAGTTCCTCTTTCTCCTGTGGAAGTACCATCCAAACCATGGCATCTACTAGGCTTAGACATTATAGGGCCTATAAATCTGCCTACGGTAAACAAATTTATGTTTGAAATGGTAGATTATCATTCTCCCATGGTAACTACTAAAGCAGTAAACAAAATTAACACCTCCACCTTGATTGAGTTTTTGTTAGACACATTTTCTAATGAAGGTGTTCCTAGTAACATGGTGACTGATAACGGAGTACAATTCACATCGAAGAAATGACACAATTCCTTAAAAAATGTGTCTATTTGTCACATTAAAACTTTTTACAGAGAATTATTAAAATGGTGGAGGAGACCATACAATTGACCCATACAATGGGGGAATATGTGGATAAATCAGTGAAATAAATGTTGTGGTCTTACCACACAACCCCTAATGCTGTGTCTGGTATATCTCTTTTTGTTTCTTTGAAATGAAGGAATCCTGGTTCAAAGCTAACACCTAATTGGCTTAATGACAGAGATCCTTTTTGGGTTGACAGAATTAAGGTCAAAGATAAAGTGGAAAAGCATCAAAGCAAATATAAGAATTGGTATGATGACAAGTGGGGAGCTGTGCCAAGTGATTGGTATATGGGACAATGGGTTGCTGTGAACAGACCTTCCTCTGTGCAAACTAAATTCATGTCTTTCTTCAAACCAGTAAGGATAAAATATATCAAATGAAATTCTGTTATTCTAAAGCACTGGTACTCATAGTATGGCCCGGGGGCTGCCAGCGGCCCGGGAGGCCTTAATTGGTGGCCCGCGGACCTTGCCCTGCCGTTTTTACATTTCCAGTAAGGCCGACAGTAAACACAGAAGATGACAGCTGCAGCATACGTAGTGAATACGTATTAAATATGTATTCACTATGTATGCTCCTGCAGTCACCTTCTGTGTTTACTGCCGGCCTCTGTGACCTCACACATGGCACAGTCGGAAAGCTTCCTAAAAGGCCCTTTAAAAGTCAGCTGTAAGCGTTTTCACAGCTGACTTTTAAAGGGCCTTTTGGGAAGCTTCGTGTTGCCAACAACGATGTCCTCTTCTCCCGCAGCCTCTACTCCACCCACAGAGACAGACACACAGAGACAGAGACACACACACAGAGACACACACACAGACACACACAGAGACAGACACACACACAGACACACACACAGAGACACACACAGAGACTGAGACACAGAGACCATGACTCACAGAGACAGACACTCAGAGACAGAGACAAGCACAGAGACAGAGACACACATAGAGACACGCACAGAGACACGCACAGAGACAGAGACACACACACACACAGAGACAGAGACACACAGAGACAGAGACACACAGAGAGACAGACACACACAGAAAAAGAGAGACACACACAGACAGAGACACACACAGAGACACACACACAGACAGAGACACACAGAGACAGACAGACAGAGACAGACAGACGTGTGTGTATGCTGGGTCTGGTGGCTCAGTGGACTAATGCGTCCACTGCATGGGCCTGTGTTCGACCTCATGGTCACAGTTTTTTTTTACTCTAGCCCCGCCCCCACAGGTGCGGCCCTCAGCCACAAACCACACTGTAAATTTGGCCCCCGAGTGAAAGTTTGTGAGTACCCATGTTCTAAAGGATGGACGCACTTGCAGTATGGACAGAATAGACAAGTGTCCAGAGACTCTGGTTCCTAAGACTGGCAAAATAAATGGTAACTCCAATGCATCTACTAAAATCACATACCCAAGGTGGATCAGACGTCGCCAACCACCAAGTTGGCAATCAGATTATACAATGTACTAGATATCCTAAGCATTATCTTCTTTGATATTTTGATAATAGGAGGAATGTTGTAAACTAAAACAAATTGGTATGTTCTAACCTGGTCTCTATCCTTCCTAGAACCCCCCTTACCTGCAATATATTGTTCCTTCCCCCAAAGGAATGTTGAAATGAAGCTGGCTGGTAAAGGAACAAGCGTAGTTAGGGTACTCTCTTGTCTCAAATAATCATACTTTAATCAACGTTTTTTGTTGTGGATTCATCAAAAGTGCAACTCTTTGAAAATATGCAAGACATGGATTACCAAGAGCCCATGTACTATAGTGTAATTTAAAATATGCCTTCAATATCAAGTCAAGACTCCTGAACCATGACAAAATAATTAACACTACTTCATCCAAACAGTGATTAAAACACTTGAGATTTTTAGGTCGAGCCTAGCGTTCCAGAGCATGCGCTGCTCGCTTTGCGAGGCATGCTGTATTAGGGTATGTTTTAGAAATGGTGTGGAAGCCCCGCCCATATTTTTCATTGGCTGGCGTCATCGTCCATGGTAAATGCTGGCTTCCGATTGATATTGAGGCTTCTTAGTCCCTCCTTGTTACTGCCCTGTCTCCTTTTGGGACCGCCCATCAGGACTGGATCTTTTACTTGCGGCGTTACACTGTCTCCTTCATTACTCGGTAAGCACTATATTTTTTTCAAAATGCCGAAAGCTTGTCTGGTATTTGTATTCGGGGTTTTAGCGCAGCTGTAGAGCCTGAGAACCAGGTTAGCAGAGCTATTGTAGAGCCAGAGAACCAGGTCAGCAGAGCTGCTCTAGAGCCAGATAACCAGGTCAGCAGAGCTGCTCTAGAGCCAGAGAACCAGGTCAGCAGAGCCGTTGTAGAGCCAGAGAACCAGGTCAGCAGAGCTGCTCTAGAGCCAGGGAACCAGGCCAGCAGAGCTGCTGTAGAGACAGAGAACCGGGTCAGTAGAGTCATTGTAGAGCCAGAGAACCAGGTCAGCAGAGCTGCTGTGGAGCCAGAGAACCAGGTCAGCAGAGCTGCTGTAGAGCCAGAGAACCAGGTCAGCAGAGCTGCTGTAGAGCCAGAGAACCAGGTCAGCAGAGCTGTTCTAGAGCCAGAGAACCAGGTCAGCAGAGCTACTCTAGAGCCAGAGAACCCGGTCAGCAGAGCTGCTGTAGAGCCAGTGAACCAGGTCAGCAGAGCTGCTGTAGAGCCAGAGAACCAGGTCAGCAGAGCTGTTCTACAGCCAGAGAACCAGGTCAGCAGAGCTACTCTAGAGCCAGAGAACCCCGTCAGCAGAGCTGCTGTAGAGCCAGTGAACCAGGTCAGCAGAGCTGCTGTAGAGCCAGAGAACCAGGTCATCAGAGCCGCTGTAGAGCCAGAGAACCAGGTCAGCAGAGCTGTTGTAGAGCCTGAGACCCAGGTCAGCAGAGCTGCTGCAGATCCATACAACCAGGTCAGCAGAGCCGCTCTAGAACCAGAGAACCGGATCAGCAGAGCCGCTCTAGAGTCAGAGAACCAGGTCAGAAGAGCCGCTCTAGAGCCAGAGAATCAGGTCAGCAGAGCTGCTCTAAAGCCGGAGAACCAGGCCACCAGAGCTGCTCTAGAGCCAGAGAATCAGGACAGCAGAGCCGCTGTAGAGCCAGAGAACCAGGTCAGCAGAGCTGCTGTAGAGCCAGAGAAACAGGTCAGCAGAGCTGTTGTAGAGCCTGAGACCCAGGTCAGCAGAGCTGCTGCAGAGCCATAGAACCAGGTCAGCAGAGCTGCTCTAGAACCAGAGAACCGGATCAGCAGAGCCGCTCTAGAGTCAGAGAACCAGGTCAGCAGAGCTGCTCTAGAGCCAAAGAACCCGGTCAGCAGAGCTGCTGTAGAGCCAGTGAACCAGGTCAGCAGAGCTGCTGTAGAGCCAGAGAACCAGGTCAGCAGAGCCGCTTAGAGCCAGAGAACCAGGTCAGCGAGCTGCTGTAGAGCCTGAGAACCAGGTCAGCAGAGCCGTTGTAGAGCCAGAGAACCAGGTCAGCAGAGCTGCTGTAGAGCCAGAGAACCAGGTCAGCAGAGCTGCTGTAGAGCCAGAAAACCAGGTCAGCAGAGCCGCTCTAGAGCCTAAGAACCAGGTCAGCAGAGCTGTTGTAGAGCCAGAGAACTAGGTCAGCAGAGCTGCAGTAGAGCCAGAGAACCAGGTCAGCAGAGCTGCTCTAGAGCCTGAGAACCAGGTCAGCAGATCTGTTGTAAAGCCAGTGAACCAGGTCAGCAGAGCGGCTGTAGAGCCAGAGAACCAGGTCAGCAGAGCTGCTGTAGAGCCAGAGAGCCAGGTCAGCAGAGCTGCTGCAGAGCCATAGAACCACGTCAACAGAGCCGCTCTAGAACCAGAGAACCGGTTCAGCAGAGCCGCTCTAGAGTCAGAGAGCCAGGTCAGAAGAGCCGCTCTAGAGCCAGAGAATCAGGTCAGCAGAGCCGCTCTAAAGCCAGAGAACCAGGCCACCAGAGCCACTCAAGAGCCAGAGAACCAGGTCAGCAAGCCGCTGTAGAGCCTGAGAACCAGGTCAGCACAGCCGTTGTAGAGCCAGAGAACCAGGTCAGCAGAGCTGCTGCAGAGCCAGAAAACCAGGTCAGCGGAGCCGCTGTAGAGCCTAAGAACCAGGTCAGTAGAGCTGCTGTAGAGCCAGAGAACCAGGTCAGCAGAGCTGCTGTAGAGCCAGAGAACCAGGTCAGCAGAGCTGCTCTAGAGCCTGAGAACCAGGTCAGCAGAGCTGCTCTAGAGCCTGAGAACCAGGTCAGCAGATACATTGTAAAGCCAGAGAACCAGGTCAGCAGAGCTGTTGTAGAGCCAGAGAACTAGGTCAGCAGAGCTGCTCCAGAGCCAGAGAACCAGGTCAGCAGAGCGGCTGTAGAGCCTGAGAACCAGGTCAGCAGAGCCGTTGTAGAGCCAGAGAACCAGGTCAGCAGAGCCGCTCTAGAGCCAGAGAACCAGGTCAGCAAAACTGCTCTAGAGCCAGAGAACCAGGTCAGCAGAGCTGCTCTAGAGCCAGAGAACCAGGTCAGCAGAGCTGCTGTAGAGCCAGAGAACCGGGTCAGCAGAGCTGCTGTAGAGCCAGAGAACCAGGTCAGCAGAGTTGCACTAGAGCCTGAGAACCAGGTCAGCAGAGCTGCTCTAGAGCCAGAGAACCAGGTCAGCAGAGCTGCTGTAGAGCCAGAGAACCAGGTCAGCAGTGCTGCTGTAGAGCCAGAGAACCAGGTCAGCAGAGCCGCTGTAGAGCCAGAGAACCAGGTCAGCAGAGCCGCTGTAGAGCCAGAGAACCACGTCAGTAGAGCTGCTGTAGAGCCAGAGAACCAGGTCAGCAGAGCCGTTGTAGAGCCTGAGACCCAGGTCAGCAGAGCCGCTGTAGAGCCAGAGAACCAGGTCAGCAGAACTGCTCTAGAGCCAGAGAACCAGGTCAGCAGAGCTGCTGTAGAGCCATAGAACCAGGTCAGCAGAGCCACTCTAGAGCCAGAGAACCAGGTCAGCAGAGCTGCTCTAGAGCCAGAAATCCAGGTCAGCAGAGCTACTCTAGAGACAGAGAACCAGGCCAGCAGAGCCTCTCTAGAGCCAAAGAACCAGGTCAGCAGAGCCGCTCTAGTGCCGGAGAACCAGGTCAGCAGAGCCGCTCTAGAGCCAGAGAACCTGGTCAGCAGAGCCGCTCTAGAGCCAGAGAACCAGGCCAGCAGAGCCGCTCTAGAGCCAGAGAACCAGGCCAGCAGAGCCACTCTAGAACCAGAGAACCAGGTCAGCAAGCTGCTGTAGTGCCAGAGAACCAGGTCAGCAGAGCCGCTCTAGAGCCAGAGAACCAGGTCAGCAGAGCTGCTGTAGAGCCATAGAACCAGGTCAGCAGAGCCGCTCTAGAGCCAGAGAACCGGGTCAGCAGAGGCGCTCTAGAGCCAGAGAACCAGGTCAGCAGCGCTGCTCTAGAGCCATAGAACCAGGTCAGCAGAGCCGCTCTAGAGCCAGATAACCAGGCCAGCAGAGCTACTCTAGAGCCAGAGAACCAGGTCAGCAAGCTGCTGTAGAGCCTGAGAACCAGTTCATCAGAGCCGTTGTAGAGCCAGAGAACCAGGTCAGCAGAGCTGCTGTAGAGCCAGAAAACCAGGTCAGCAGAGCCGCTCTAGACCCTGAGAACCAGGTCAGCAGAGCTGCTGTAGAGCCAGAAAACCAGGTCAGCAGAGCTGCTGTAGAGCCAGAGAACCAGGTCAGCAGAGCTATTGTAGAGCCAGAGAACCAGGTCTGCAGAGCTGTTGTAGAGCCTGAGACCCAGGTCAGAACAGGTGCTGCAGGGACTGGAGAAGTGCAAACGTAATCAGACACAGAAGAGGTGCAATGATGCAGCATAATATGGCACATTCTGGCGCAATATTTTGCTATTTTGTCATTTTACAACACAGTAGTACTGTCTGGGCAAATGTTTCTCCTCATTAGCAACACTCTAACACCCGAATAGAGCCGTCAGCAATGAAATGGTGACACTTAATCTTTGCAAAGCGTCTTTCCCCCGGGGGACCACGGCTGATGCTTTTTAAAGCCTCTTTTGATCCATCTGAGCTAGAATCAATGTTTGCAACTGATACAGAAGATCTGAATCATGCGGCAAGTGTGGAAAATATGTAAATACTCCGAGAACGCAGCGGCCACAATATTGCGTTATTCCATTGGTCCTGCCTGTGAGCAAAGACTTGTAGTGTAATGGCCTTGATTTACTTTTTTTTATGTGCAAAAAGTAAGATATTGGAAGACAAGGATCCTTTAAACATAACTTTACCAAACAGGATCTTTTTCACCTCATTTCGGACTTCAGAACCTTACATAATCTGAGGTGGGGGTTTAGCCTTTTGATCTTGAATTCTTTAGGCAGGTCTCTCGAGGTTCTTCCATTGAACCATGCCCGTAATTCGTTTATTACACAAGAGTAATCATCGGACTGCCCTCCCCACCTTATCCCTTCTCACTACTCTAAGATCAATTCCTACCCAAAATCTCCCAGAACTTCGTTCGCTTTCTTCCCTCCTTATTCACAGTTAGTTTTTTAATCTTATTCACCGACGTCAGCCAATCATTTACAGTTGGAGGGTTTACACTTATCCATTTTATACATACTTCCTGTCTGGCAAGTAATATTAATACAAACAGTAAGTCCCTCTGTTTATTATTTAAGTTAAGTGAGCCACCAGTATCATTCATAATTCCAAAAATAGTTAGATCTATGCATACCTCTATGTCTTGTCTTAATACTTCATTTATAACCTTACCCACATCTGCCCAGAATTGCTGTGTTTGCGGGCATTTCCGGAACATATGGAGGTCATTAGCTTTTGTCTCTCCACACTTAGGACAACTTTTCACCCCCTGTTTATTTAGCCTTGATATCTTTTACGGGGTCCAATATGCCCTGTGTAATGTAAAAATATGTTTTTTTCTGAGAGGTACAGATTGTACAACTCGCCATAATGTAATCATAGATACTTGCCATAAATGTTGGAGATCCCTCGCTGGCAAGTCCTTCTCCCAGAGATCAATCGGTAGTTTGAAGTCTTCTTCCCCTGCTTGGATCATTAACCAGTACCATTTTGATACCTCTTTTTTTGGTGGAACACTTTGTAGTTCTTCCTCTGCTGTTGCTTTCTCTGGCACTCTCTTCTCCAAGCATTTTGACCAGCTTGTCAGTTGATAAAACTTAAACCATGATAGTTTCCCATTCGTGCTTTGTTGTAAAGAGTCCCAACTAACCAGTGACCCTGATTGTATCAGTTGACCGCATTTTGTTATACCTGCTTGTCTAATTGGGATGCTAATGTGTCTTTCAAGCATTCTGGTGTGCCTGGAGAGTCCCAGATTGGAGCAGTGGATTAATAATACGGTACTTGATTTGATACCATTGGTTACAAGCCGCGCATAGGACTTTTAGTTTAATTTTTTTTAAATATTTAGTTGGCCAAACTTATATTAAAAAAAGTCTTCTAACACTATGGATTTGTAGAAGGAAAGATAGAAAGAATGTTCCTTGAGTAATGCTCTGATATTTTTACATTGAAAGGCTCTAAAATAGTGTAAGAGATCTGGACTAGCAATACCACCTTGTTCTTTTTTTCTACGCAGTTTCTTCCCTGCTATCCGTGCCCCTTTTGACGCCCAAATGAAGCTGTTCAGTTCCCCTTGTATTTTCTTAGCCATTGTGTCTTGAATTCCAATGGGATGGTATTAAACAGGATTGTAAATTTAGGCAAAATCGTCATTTTGATAGCATTGGATCTTCCCAGGAAGGACAGTGGTAAACCATTCCAGGTTTTTAGGAGTTTCCTTGTCTCTTTTACCTTCATCTCAAAGTTTGTTTGTGCAACTTCGTCGATATTTTGTAATATCTCTACGCCTAGATATTTTATTTTGGATTTTGCTGTTGGATGTGGAAATGGAGGATTCCATTCCATAATTTCCGTTTTTTGATGGTTCACTTGATAGCCAGAAACCACTCCAAAATCGTCCAGGAATTTAGTAATATTTGGTAATGACGCTCTGAGATTACCCATAAAAACCATTAAATCGTCTGCATATAATGCAACTTTTTTTCCCACCCTTGAAATTTAAACGGGAATACTTCCAAAGATGATCTTATGGAGTTGGCTAATGGCTCTATATACAAGTTAAATAATGATGGAGAGAGGGGGCATCCTTGACGAGTACCTCTTTCAATTCTAATCTCCTTGGTCAAGTTCCCATTTACCAGTATTTTTGCCACCGGAGATTCATAGATATTCATAACTGCTTTCAAGAGTGCCTTCCCTAGCCCATATTTGTCTAATACCTTACCGAGGAAAACCCAATTCACTTGGTCAAAGGCCTTCGCTGCGTCAAATGTTAGAATAGAAAGGGGGATTTTTTTCATGCGTGGCAATGTCAATTGATTGGATAAGTTCATGAGTTAGATCATGTAACTGTCTTCCCTTTATAAATCCTTTCTGGTCTTCATGGACTAATTGGTTTATCACCCGTCCCAGTTTTATTGCTAAAATCTGTGAATAGATTTTATAGTCATTGTTCAAAAGGGATATTGGTCTATATGACTCACATTTCAGGGGATCTTTCCCTGGTTTCAAAATTATACTAATGGTGGCGTCATTCCAGGATTCAGGTAATTTTGCTCCATTAATGAAAATTTCATTTAGTAACTTTACTACATAGGGGGCTAGAAGCTCTTTCAAGTTGATATACTGCTCGTTTGGTAAAGCGTCCGGACCAGCAGCTTTTCCTCTCTTTAGTTTGGACAGGGCATTAGTTACTTATTCAAGCGTTATTTCTGCATTGAGAGTTTCTCTATCCTCGTCATCAAAGCTAGGAATAAGTAAATTATTGAGGGAGAAGTCTATTTGATTTCCAGTAGACTTCAAATCTTCGGCGTATAGGGACTGAAAGAAGTCAGTGAAAGCTTTCTCAATCTCTTCATCCTCTACTTCCTGTGAAGCCTGTTCTCCTGGCTGTATAGCTGTTATTCTGTTTCTATTATGTTTGGTCTTAAGTTTCCAAGCCAGCAATTTGCCACTACCTTCTCCATATTCATAATTTGCTAACTCAATAGCCTCCCATTTTTCCCTTATCCTACTGTCTAGTATATTAATTAACTCGATTTGTTTAATCTGCAGTTCTTTTTTTATTTTTTCACGGTTATCTTCGAAGTCGGCGGTCTCTAGCTTCCTGTTCTGTTCTAAAATTTCAAATTCTATTTGATTAATCCTTAATCTTGTGGCTTTATTCCTAAACGCGGAGAGATTGATTAAAGTCCCCCTAATTACTGCCTTCTAGGCATCCCAAACTGTCTGTACTGGTACTTCTTTGTTATAATTACACTTAAAGTATTCTTCCGTAGTTGTTTTTAATTTATCTACAATTTGTTGGTCTAAAAGCAGGGTACGATCTAGCGTCCATCTAGTTGTTGCTTGATGTTTCCCAATATTCATCGGGATCAGGGGAGAACATGGCGGCCGGCCAATAGTTCCGGTCGGGAGCATTCACCCGCTCGGATTGAAGCAATGCGAAATAAACTACAATAGAGTGGTTTTCCCCTGAAATGTTGTACCAATATTGAACGGAACCTCGTAACTTTGAATTTTTGCCTCGGAAAGTCTCAGCGCCAACTGGGTGTGCACCGGCCAGGGTGAGGTGCGCCGCCCGTGTAGGATGCCGCAGATGAGGCAAACGGTCTATGGGCAGACAGAGAGTGGTGTCCGGGTCCCAGGAGCAATCCACGGAGGCGCGCATGCACGGATTTAGCGTGTGGGCGGAGGCAGCCGAAGTGCTTCGTGTGTCCCGGGGAACGGCTGCAAGGATAGTGTTCAGGGGCAGCTGGGATCACTGAGCTGCATAGAAAACGTCTCCAAAGACGCATGAGGCAGTAATACCAGCATCAGAAGCAAAGTGGTGATGGTTGGCTGGAAGATTGTGCATGACGCCGGTTAGAGGTAAGGGGAGGGGTGAAAAAAGCATAAAAGCCCCAAGAGATCCCACAGATCGACCTCTACTTATAAACATTACACAAAAGGGGAGAAATGGACAAAAGAGGTTGGGAGGCATAACAAAAGAGGAACCAAGAGTTTATGGGACCAGTTACTGCCTTAGGAGTAAAGAAAATTGAGGTAGAAACCCCGACCCCGAAACAACAAGAAAAAACTTGGTAAAAACCCCTATAATTCGAAAATGTGGCCCCAAAAGCAACATAACGGAGGACAAGCAGGGGTTAACCCAAACCCGGGGGGGAGCTTCACCTCCTCAACCTTTAAACCAGGCCAGGGCAAGCAAGGAGCGAAAATAAAAATCACGCCTTCTCTGTGCTCCTGCTTTAAAATTCAGGAGAAATATTCACCTCTGAATACATCTTTAGGAGGATTAAAAATGGAAAAGGAAGTTAGGAGTGGTTCAGATATAAACTCGCAAAAAGAAAACCACTCCTCTAGAAGTGGAGAGATCGTTACCAGTAATAGATTTCAAGTGTTAATTATGGAGGAATCTGAAACAGAGAAGACGCCCGGTGGGGGCGGGTCAAAAGAAAACCCAAACATAGAAGTGAACCCAGCCCAAAGCATACCTCAAAAAGATAGCATAGAGGCCGACCAATACCCATTAGATCAAACTACACCGGCGGACATGGGGAAACTCATGGGAACCCTTATAGCAGAAATGAGAGCTAATTTTGCCAGATCGGAAAGGAACCAGGAAAGGATTCAAGCAACATGTGAGGCCTTAGAAGTAAAAGTTAATTCCCTAATGGACCGTGTGCAAACAATTGAGACAACAGTAGATAAACTAGAAAGAGATACTCTAGAAAATCAAGGGGAAATTCTTACTCTGAAAGCAAATGAAAGAGAACTTAAAGACAAACTTGAGTCAATGGAAAACAATGAAAGAAGGAACAACCTCCGAATTTTAAATATACTGGAAGGGTCAGAAGGGCAAGATCTCAAGAATTTTGTAATTAACTTGCTGAAAGAATTTATCCCAGGGGTAGAGGTTAAGACCTTAGAAGATGATATCCAACGAATCCAGAGAGATCTGTTTAAAATCGGGAAGCCAAGGAAAAAGCCAAGGAGAATCCTAATTAATTTTAAAACCTACACACTTAAAGAAAGGATTCTGAGCGAGGCCCTGAAAGTAGGAGTTTTTCAAAAGGAGACTATAAATTTAGAATTCGATCTGACATATCAAGAGCGACACAGGACAGACAGTGGGAACTCGGAAACCACATGCAAGATCTTAGATCCCTGGGAGCAACCGTTCAAATGAGATTCCCAGCCACACTTAAGATCATGTGGAGGAATCAAATGTATAACATTCGAGAGCCAAATGAGTTGATGAAGCTTAAAGAACAGATTAAATCAACACAGAAGTAAATTTGATTTTGGGGAGAAACAGGAAATAAGGATGATTTCGATTCGGAGTGGGTGGATTTTCGAAGAGGGCAAAATCCGTTCTGCCCAACAGTAACAGGAGGGTTCTCCAGGGTTGGGAGGGGGGGGGCACACGTTTAAATACAATCACAAGGTGTGAGAGCCTTTGGGGAAAAAACGAAAAAAATAAATTTGTCCAATATATAACATATAAGGAAGAACAAGGTCCTATTTTTAGAAACTGGGTAATTACTTGAACCTTATAGTAATGGTAAAAATAAGAAATGACAAATAAAATGCTGAGGATCATGTCTTGGAACGTGAATGGCCTTAGAGTTAAAAAAAAGAAGACAGGAAATTTTTGAATATTGAAAATTGTGAAGAGTGAGGTTATAATTCTACAGGAGACATTCTTATTAAAAACAGAATGGGACAACATCATGAAACATCAAAAGTGGGTTGACTGTTATGCTTGTACGAATCAAACATGTTGTATCAAAGGGGTGGCGATTATATTTAAAAAAGCTGCAAAGGTAACAATTGTGGAAGAGATAATCGACTCCAAAGGAAGATGGGCAATAGCCAAAATAAGAATTGGGAGGGAGTTGTACAATATTGTGGGATATTATGGTCCAAACCTAGATGACCCTGCTCCCCTCCAGGCACTTTACTCTCAACTCATAGAAGCGTCTGCTCCAATCATTCTGGGGGGGGCTTTAACATATTAATAGACCCCAAACTCGATAGATCTCCTTCAAGCAAAGGTTTAAATTTACCAAAAATGAGGACTTGGTTAAAAAGATATACAGAAGACCTGGGGATGGTGGATGCGTGGAGGAATAAAGGTATTTCAAGCAATAGGTTTACCTACAAATACAAGAAATACGGCCACGCATCTAGAATCGATTATTTCTTGGTAGAAAAACTCTGATAAACAAAGTAGTCAGTATAGACCATAACCCTGCCCATCTGTCAGACCACTCCTCCGTATCATTGATAATGGCCTTGATTTACTGACTGTGTTGTAAATCCATGGAACTGTCCCCCAGAAGAATATTTGGGCAAAAAATAACCTTGAAGTACTGATTCTGTGGTACTGATAAAGGGTAAAAGTGGAGGCCATGCACGGTCACTGAAGTCAGGAAGGAATGGGCAGTTCTGGACAGCATTGTCATTCTCCAGGTAGGAATTCCCATGCAGGGCAGCGCCAAGTAGCTGGGATGAAACAAGCATTTGCAATGCAATAGGTCTCTCATTTACGCTGAGTTGAAGCTATTGGCATTGTAAATGACAATATCTTTATTTATGTTTTAAAAACCAAAACATAAATAAAAGGCATTGTCATTTACAATGCCAATAGCTTAAACTTGCATAAATGCGAGACCTATTTCATTGCAAATGCTTGTTATTGAAAACTTCTAACACAACATGTAAATAAAAAAGCATACACTACAAAATCTGCTGCTGCCACACAATCCTGAACAAGTTCCCAAGTACATGCTTTTTTTCTTTCTTTCTGGAAATATTTCTACTACATCTACAAATTCCAGTATGCACATAAAAACATATACTCCATATATTGCAAAAGATACTATCCAAACACAAGACCAAAGTGTTATACTAAAACAATTTAAAAACATCAACTATCCCACAGAAAATACAAACATAACTATAACATAATTCAAAAACATCAGTAAATAAGTAATAAAACTTGAGCCATTAATCATAGAAATATTTAAATAAAAATACTATATATATTAAAATGGTTAAGCATATTAAAAATTAACCCATGATGAGGAATCCCACATATATGTTGTCAATAGCTATATAGCATCCCAACTGACAAATCATCTACCAAAGCAGATAACACACATCTGCCCACCCCTCAAAAATTTCAATGTGAATATTTATATTTATTTCCAAAAAGTGATCTCATCTGTAAGTTTTTCTATCCCATTCAACAATATCCTAAAAACCTGAAACATTAGTATGATAAAAAAAGTATGCAAACTGAAAATTTGAAGTAAATGGTGAAAATATATTGCAGCATAATTTTCCAACACCTTTTTCTTACAAAAAAAATCCCCCAAAAAGGCAAAGTGATGCAAATTAAAAAATAAACTTTTATGGTTTGTCTTTTTTACCTCTACGAAAAAATTAAAACATTCCCGACTTCCCCCTCCTCATAACATTCAAAAACTAACAATAGAATATAAAGTGCAATACATACACAAACCAAATCTCCTAACTCACAACAAAATAACTAGATTCAGCATTCTACTCAAATCCAACAAACTTTGAGGATTGTGCAAATATTTATGAAGTGGCAGGAGTGAAATTTACTATTTAAAGTCAAATCTCACCATCATTTTGGAACATACTGATGTTAGATAAGATCAGACTTAACAACTCTACCTCCAATCCCACAAACAAAATAAAGTGCATGTATTTGAGAGGGTTAGGTTTATTATTCTAACTTCAAACCCACTAACATTATGGTAAGTGCATACATTAAAAGGGTCAATCCACTCTTCTAACTCCAATCTCACAAACATTAGGGATAGTGCATGTTTTAGATGGGGGCAGAATACAATTGCAGCTCCAGTCCTACAAACATTGTGGAAAGTGCATATATTAGAGGTAGCTAATGTTACTGTTCTAAAACCAGTCACGCAAACACTGGAGAAAGCCTTTTTATTAGAGTGGGTTATGTGTATTATTCTATCTTGAAACCCACAATTATTGGTCAAAATACATATATTAGAGTGGATCCAATTTACTAATCTAACTCCAACCCTACAATTGGTGAAAGTGTTTCAGTAGAGGAGGTTACATTTTCTAATATAACTCCAGTTCCACAACCATTGGGAAAAGTGTTTATACTAGAGGGCTTCAGATTTACTATTCTACCTCTGATAAATAAAATCACTGGTTACAGATATCTTAATGAGAACTTGTTAATAACCCTCCCTCAAGTTTGCCAAAGAGATTATCAAACACAAAAACCACATTTATTTTAATATATTGCCATTTTGTAAATAATGCTGATTATTTTTCATTTAAAAAAAAAAAAATACAAACACACGCTTTTTGGCAAAAACATGAACGCACCACTTTCTACCCATAAAATAAATATAGAACTGCAGAATTAGTTTAAATAATGAACTCCATTTTTTAAAGAAATGCATTTTTTACAAATAATATATTTTTATTATACAGATTAATAAAACTTTTGAATACACACATTGATGTCAATTATTTACCAAAATCTTATAACAATATAGACCCTATTCCCAAAAACCACCTACAACCTTTTTTTAAAGAAATTGTATTCATTTAAAAAAAAAAAAGTGCTAACCTTAACATTAATTATTATAATTAGTAAATGTTTTACTATTTAATACAATTAAATATCATTACTCAGAGTTGTGATTACTAAATATATATATATATATATATATATATATATATATATATATATATATATAGCCTACTGGCAGTCGCCAGTAAATATAGTTATGACCTAGTTTCCATACGAAATGCATTATTTACTTGTCTATAACTTTGGCGTCATTTGACCAATTTTCATGAAATTTTTCAAAAAAAGTGTCAAAGTAGGTTTTGTGTGTCATCAAAAGTTTGGGGGTGATCCGTGCAGTGGGGACCGAGAAATAGGAGCGCAATATAAGGGTGCGTTTGTAATGTTAATTCCCATAGGAACGCGTCGTCGAACCTGAAGCCCAAACCGCTGGATGGAATTACATCAAATTTGGTAGAAAGGCAGATGTTGTCACACAGATTGTGCTTTTTGTTATTTCGTGCAAATCCGCTCAGTAAATCTTGTGAAAGTAATTCTGAACTGTATAGTGATATCTCTGGCCGCAAATATTTCACGGTGGTTTTACGGTGATCGCAGTTAAATCGTGTCATGTTTGAGGTAAATCGTGAAAGCGCACATCCAGAGGGATGCTCTGATTGCCTGGACTCACCCTGAACAGAAAGTTGAGGTGGTTTTGTGGTGCTTGCAGTTAAATCTTGAGATGTATGAGGCGAATGGGAATGCTGTGATTGGCTGGGCGCAATCTGAACAGAAAGTTGTGGCTGCCATTTTATGTATCGGTGACGGTGCCCGGGGCTGAAAATGTTTTTTGAAAGTCACATAAGGGGTTAGGGTAGAGGTACTCTGACCCCATGTTTACCAAATGGGGGTATTAGTCACACAAGTTATGTGTCTGAAAATAATTTTTTTAATTGCGGGCGATATTTGCAACATCGCCGTGACTGCCAATTGGGCCTCCCCAGTAAACCATCGTGGGTATCAATGTATTTGTGACACCCAGCGTCACGTCAAAATGGAAGATCGATTTTAAAGATGAATTTTGTACAAACTACTTTGAAAAATAAAATTTTAAACAGTGCACTAATAAACCACTCATGTCTAAAATACTGTAAAATGTGAGCATATATGTGTTTTACACCTCTTAAAAAAGGTGCGATCATCGCGGTTACTGAAGTGATCGCTACTCTCTGCGTAATCGCGAAAACAGGAAGTAAGGTTCAAAAGCAGTTTTTTTTAAAGTTACTACAAAAATATGTGTACAAGCAGGTTCTTGAAGTTAGTAATGTGCGCATTATAATAGTCAGGATGAATTGTTTAAGTTAAAATGTTTGCATGTGATGGTGGTCGTTGAATGTTTGCTTTTCTTTTGCGATTTCGCGACACGATCGAGATCATCGTAATGTCGTCGTGAATTTAAAAAAATTTGAAAAAAAATAATTTAACAAGAAAATGAACAATTTTTTGGGCTCTTGGGTGGCTCTGACAAGAGCCTTTGTGTTGAGAGTGTGTGAGACTGTATGCAGAGTTTCAGGTAGCCTAGAAACACCCTGTTCCCTTCGTCTGTAAAGTGAACTCCATCACCTCTATATATTCCATCTACGTTAAAACGCAGATTGTTATTGTAGATAGAGCCCATGTTATGGTCTCTGAGGAAAGCAGAAATAGTTTTATTAACATGCTTCCGGGCTTTTCTGTGGACAGAATTGATTTGACCACTTCCATTTCTGTCTCTGGCATATATTAGAGTACACGAAGATACTGTGAGGGAAAAGCAACATCAGTTCTGCAAAGATATCCTTCATTAGAATTTCCAGCCCTACCCCAGTCAATGTGTGTCAACTGATGAAACTTTGTGCCTCTCTGGGCAAACCAACTAATCTCCACATTTGCCAAACCCAAGTCCCTATCACTACCTCTCTTTTTTGCAGCCTCTTTAGTCTAATAGACATTACTGTGGCCCACAATCCACACTCTAAGCATTTTGAAGTGAAGGAGCAATAGCAGTCAGGAGAAGACGAGGGCTGAATGAGGTAGTTTTCCAAATGAAAAGCAGTTAAAATTGAGTTTAAAAAAAAAAAAAAAAAGATATATTTCATTGGATGCTGTCAGCATGTAAGTGAATAAAATTAGGTAGTTTGTTGGATGCATTGGCAAGAAGTCCTATTATTGGCTATTGTTTAAGAAAATAAATGTAATACAGACATGGATATGCTTTTGAATCTGTGGAATAAACCACATCTGCTGTATCTCTTTTCGAAATAGCATGTTCCTTCTAGAATGTGCTGTGAACTTGTGGACTTCTGGTTCCACTAGGTTGCTAGGTACACTGAGCTAAGAGTGTATTGGGGGAAGGGTGTTAAAGAGACAGAACATTTTTTTTAAAGTTGAGTTCTGCCACAATTTAAGTAATGGTAAACTTTAATTTCCATCTATCAGGACTATGTAATAAACTTTTGTGCAGTATTTACATTTTTAAAAACTGAAGCTAAATATCGGTTTGGACTTCGAGATGATCGCGAAAACATCACGAACACGCATAGACAGGAACCTCGTTTTGAAAGAGTGGGAAAGGGTTTTCAGATGCTAAGCATTCACAAGTGGAGATACAGTAGTCTAAAATGAAAGACATGATTTAAGTTGCTGCCGTTCTCATGATCATAGAGTGGAATGTTGAAGAGGTTGCCATTTTATAGTTGCTTTCTGTGAGAGTGGTGTACCATTCTTGTACTTAGTTTTTTCAAATTTTAACAGTCGCAAAACTATCCAGAAAGAGCTACAACAACAATATAATCTACGAACTCAATTCACTGGTATGTATATAACTTTTCAATTCTTTAAAAAAAACTAGAAATGAAGATGCATATGGGAGTTTGATTGAAAAGAGTATCACAGTGATGTGAAAAAAAAAGATATCAGATGAACTGTATCTGGCAGAGGGTATGTGTTTAAGATGTTAGTGCTGTTGAAAGTTACCATGAGCAATGCCTTTAAATATGCAATGTTTTAAATGTCTAAGCATCATGTGCAGGACAGGCCAATCTATGTTATTTGCATTCTGGGAACTGTAGTACTTTTAGTCTCATTATTAAACAGGAGTAGTGTAGTCATGAATAAAACATAAGAAAATGTGCTGTGCCTGTATATGAATTATAAAGTAGTAATACTTGTTAGGTATGTATTAGTCCGTGTTTGTCAATGTGATTTTTAACTTAGATGACTGGTTTGCATATGTTTAGATGGTGAGATATGGTTTTTCTGGTTGCAGATATTTATATGTACGATGAGACTCTTGAGTTTAAACTTTACTTAAAGATGTAGAGAACTATATATTTTTGGAACAATGGCCTGAAGGTGTTTATCTATTATGAAATCAGATATATGTTTACATGTCAATCTATGTTCTTTAACCCCTTCGGTGCGCGGCCGATTTTCGCCCTGTGCGGGGCGTTTCATTAAGCGGGCGGGTTCATGGCGAGCTCAGCTCGTCATGCGCACACGAGCACTGCGCAGCATGACGAGCTCAGCTCGTCATGAGCACCGAAGGGGTTAAGGCTGTTGAAAATTTCATGTAAATGGTGAGGGTGGTGCATTTCTTTAAACATGCACTTTTTAAAGATGAGGAGGTTAATAGTGTAGACTGTCTCTTGAGAGTTCTAATGCTAGCTTCAATTGGTGTGTAACTTTTCTTTGAGAAATGGTGAATATATGTTTTACAGATACAAGAAATATATGAGAAATATTGTAAGTATGCCATTAAGAAAAGCTTTTGTGCTTTGAAAAAGTGAGAAATGTTGTTTTCAGTTTTAGAAACTCACCGATGCATGTGCACACTGAGTAACAGAGCAATGTATTCTCCTAGAGAGCCATGTATCCAATTATATATCAAGTGTGATATCTAGGCTTCACTCACACATAGCTCAGTAGAAAAGGATATATACACTAAAATAGGCAGTTTCATACTGACAGGAGGACTTAAACAATGAGTTATTGATATAGTCACAACTGTTATGTATCTATCAACAATGGAGGTTCTTTCACAGTAAGCCAGGCACTAATCAGGCACTCATCCAATCAGTCAGTCATTACTAAGGCATTCATCGAATCACTTATGCACTGTCTATGCACTTATTTAATTACCCAGGCACTACATTTGAACTCTTGCAATCACACAGGCACTAATTATGTAGTCATTGAACTATGCAGGCACTACCCATGTATTCATCCAATCACCCAGTCACTAAACATTCATTTATACAATCACCAAGGCTGTACCTATGCAGTCATTCAAACACCCAAGCACAACCCATGCACTCATTCAAACACCCACTTACAGCCTATGCACTCATCAAAATACTGAGGAACAACCCATGCACTCATCCAATTATGCTTGCAGACTTATTGCAGTGAACCTAACACCCATCTAGTACCTATGCACTCATTCAATTACTGAGACAATCCTGCTGCACTAATACAATCACCCTAGTAGTACACTTGCTTTCATGCATTCACTCAAACTTTAACAATGGACTCATGCAACCATTCAGACACTAATCATGCACTCATCTAAACACCCAGGCATTACCTGTTCACTCAACCAAAAACACATCGGCAGCAGCCATGTACTCATCCAATCCCTGAAACACTACTCATGCACTCATCCACTCTGCCAGGTGCTATTTATACACTTAAGCAATCACATATGCACTATCCATGCACTCTATAAATCACCTATATACTATGCATGCACTCCTGCAATCACCCAGGCACTAGAGTTGCACTCATTTAATCATCCAACCACTATGTATGCATGTAGTGAATTATTGAGGCATTAGTGATGCGCTTTTCTAATTATTCAGGCACTACTCATGCATCCATTCAAACACCCAGATAGTAGTGATATACTCATGTAAACATGCAGGCAGTAACTATGCAGATATGGAAGGACCCATGGAGTTCTCATGTACTCAAGGAATCATCCAGGCATTACCTGTGTCCTCAGGGAATTGCCTAGGCACTACCTATGCACTCATTCAATCATCCAGGGAGCATTCATGTATTCACCCATAAACACATGTATTTATAAGTTTTAGTGACTGAAATGTAGTCTTTTAGAACCATCTGGTGAATTATATATTCAACCTGTCACACACTCTTTTCATGTACTCAGAAGAATTAGTGGCTATTTGCTCTGCTAGAGATTAATGTGCAGATTTATATATGCACTGTTTGGCAAAATTTAAATGTGATACATTTAAGAAGAAAACTACTGAGATACTAAATACACCAGTGGCACAGTGGTAGAGAGGCACACAAATAGGTTTTATGTTGTGTTTTCAGATTTACAGTGTTGAGACACTGTATGTACTTCTACACTTTGGTTCTCCTATGTGCACCGGTTCTCCTATATGCAGATAATGCTGTCCTCTTGGCTAGGACTGCTAGGGGGTTACAGCTTTTGTTAAATTCCTTTGTCCACTTCATGGGAGACTTGGATCTGCTGGTCAATCACAGAAAATCATTTGTAATGCAGGTGGGCCCTCGTATACCCCAGCACTTTACTTTTAAGATAGGAACTCTGACAATCCCTAAGACAAACGTTTTTTGTTATCTGGGAGTAGTGTTTGACAACGCACTACGTTGGTCCCCCCTGATTACTCAGAAGAATGGGGACCTGGCCAGAACGACCGCAGCTGTTTTTAATTTTGCCTCCAGAATAGGGGGGAAACCCATAGGGGCTCTACTGAAGATTTATAGAGCCAAGTGCATTGCAAAGGCTAGCTACGGGAATGAGATCTGGGGTTATGCCAGGTTGGAGGCCCTGCAAGTGATAGAAAATACTTTCCTGAGAAGGGTACTTTCTTTACCGCAAAGTGCTTCATCGTATGCGGTGCACCAAGAGTTGGGGTTTGCCTTTCTGTCTGACGAACTGGCATTCGGCCCACTAGCATTGTGGTAAAAGATCTGGGCCAAGAAAGAAGATGTTCTTTGTAAGGATATTTTAAAGGACTGCCTGTCCCTCGACAATGTTAATCGCATACGTTGGCTAAAGTATGTAAAAGATGGCCTTCATAGCTTGGGTAGGATGGACTTATTTGACAACCCAAAGGGCATATGTAAGAAGGATCTTACCTGGGCAAAGGAATGTTTTTTTAGTAGGCGCTGCCGCGATAGGGAAGCAGAAGAACTGAGGAAGCCAAGTGTGCGTATGTACATCGGATTAAAAACTGTACAAACCATTGAACCATACCTTTTGGGGATTAAAAGTAATCATGATCGTTTTTTATTAACCAGATTTAGGTTCAATCTTTTCCATTACCTGTTGGCAGAGCCTAGAGGCGCCCATAGAGGCCAGTGCCTCATGCCCTGTGGCTGCGACAATCGGTCTCCTCAGGACATGATGCACTTTTTAATCTTTTGCAGTTTCTACGAGGTCCCTAGAAAGTCTTTTATTATTCCCATTCTTAAAAAGGCTGGTTTTAGGAGGGTGAGACCTGCTTTTATCTTTTTACAACTTTTATCTAACAAAACTATTTTGTATACTCAGTTTTTTAAGGGCTGCCATCAGGCTGAGATCAAGCTGTGATTAATCTTGTCAGTATGTGCTTCTTCTTTCTTCCCTGTTTATTATCTTACTGTAATCATTTTATCATGGTCACCTTGTTGGAATACTCTGTATATAGGTGGAGTTTTATCGATGTATGTATGACTGTTATGATTTTATTCGAAAAAACTGAATAAAGTTTTGTTATTGATGATGGTTGGTGTTCATTTTAAAATGTACTACAGAAGGGATCAACTGGTCTTTCACCATGTATAAGTGAGAATTGAGATATGATGCAGCTGTGTTGTAGGAAAAGGTGCTCAAATGTTAAAAGGTAACTAATAAAGTTTTGTGTTTTGCTTTGTCTTTGGTAGATTGAAGTAAGTGCATGTAATTATATAGCTAGGTTCATCTGTAGATTTAAAATTGCAACAGAACATAAAAGCTGTTTTTATATTATGCGTAGGTCAGCAGTAAAGTAGTTGGTACGTTGGCTAGAGTAAAAATTAAAATATGCTTTTTTTTTTTTTTTTACAGAACATTATATACATAACTACAGACAGTTAGAATGCCTACAAAAGTTTGGAGGAAAAAGCAACAGAAACAATTACAGTATCTCTGCAGAACTGACACACAAAAGGGGAAAAATGCAGAAAAAGTGGTTAAAGAAAAACAGCTACTGGTAGGAGGACAAAGTTATTTCTTAAAAATATATCTGGAAACCTTCAAAGATTTGAAAATAAGGTCAATACAAAACTAAATATGAGAAACAATAAGAGTAGACAAAATCTATATTACAAGAACAGGAAAGAATGTAACAAAGATGGACACCAAGTAGTAGACAGTAGCGGTTTAAGGAAATCAGAGGCAAGATGTTTTGAAGTACAGTGGTTGTAAATGTATTGAGAAATATGAAGAAGTACAAAAGGACAGAGGCACTGAAACAGAAATAACAAGTTGAGGGAGCGGTTGATAAGCCTTTGCTTTGAAGAGGAAGCTTTTAATTTTGATTATAAATAGAATGAAGACTCTTGACAAAATAGTGTTGTACATAAGGAGACAAAACCAGAAGAAAAAATGAATCAATAGAAGTAACTTTTGTACAGTTTTTAGTGAGGAGTGGATACATACTTCTACTACAGAGCCTTTCTTTAATGAAACAAAAAGCTATCTGCAGGATAACAGAATAGTTCATGTTATTGATGAAAGAGGACAATGTTATGAAATGAAGAATGGCACTCCTTTAGCGAAAGAGGTGATGGTGTCTAGAAATGAAGAACAAGTTATACCAGTAGAGGTACAGGGAAGGTGTAGTCAGGTCCTGTATACAAATGGTATTGTAGTAATGTTTGTAGTATTTGACAGCAATCTATTGATATTCTATGAGAAGTTCTACATATATTTCCAAGGCAAAGTTGAAAACACAAAATAAGTACTTTACAATGATTGGATTCTTGCAAGGTTAGAAAGCATACAAATTTTGAGGGATACTCAGTACCCTGTTTATCAAAGATAGTGTGGCAAAGCACCTTTCATCATTTCAGGATGTAAGCTGTACACCTCTCAACAATGCAAAGCTTAGTAAGGAGGTTGTACTATGTGAAAATTCCTACATTATGTTTAGGAGAAATGAATAGAGCACTTTTGTATGGTATTGTGGCAAAGGTAGAAAAGGTTTGTGATGATGTATAGTTTCATTTCTTTTGTCCAGAACAGGACTCTACGGAAAATTAAGAGTTGATAACAGGAGCAGTTGCAGAACAGGACACAGGTATTATAGGTGATAGCTTTGAAGCAAAGATTACAAAATTTAACACAGTGTGCTCTGAAAAACTAGAGTATCTTTGTATATGTTGTTGGCACACTCACTAGAAGATTGAAACATGGACTGTTGGCTTGTATTTAAAAAGTAAAAAAGAAAATAATGATAACTGGCAAAAGTTTGCTGTTTACTTATTTATAGAGGAACACTTTGGGGCCGATTCCGATCTCGGCCGGTAGCGCACCGAATCGGATTTGGCTTAACCGGATCCGATTCGGAGCCCTCTTTTCCGACCGATTCGAACGCGCGTCCGGCCGAGCGAGTACGATGCGAGCGCACGCGAAATCGCCGACCGACGCGTTCACGGGTCCGAACCGCACCGACCGACTCGCTCGGACTCGACTCGCACCGCGCGATGGAGACGTTCCCCGGCCGGGCAAGTACGATGCGCGCCTTGAGCAGTCCGACCAACCCGCACCGTCCGGCTCGAAACAGCTGTCGGAGCCGGACTTTGGGGGTCCGTGTCAGACCCCCCTGTACGCGTAGCCGCGCGAGTCGCACACAGGGGGGACCCATGGGTCCCCCCTACCTGTGCGTGTGCGGCGCGAACCGCATCGACGCGAACCCGCTGTAGGGGGCGCCCTCGTTCGCCTCGCAACCATTAAGTCAATGGAAGTTCGCGTACGCGTTGTACGACCGGCTCCCATTGACTTCAATGGGAGTCCGACCGAATCGAGTCCGATAGCATGCGTGCGCAACGTACTCGTTCAGTCGGACTGCTAGAGTCCGATTCGGTCGGAAATCTCTCCGGGTCCGGCTCGGTCGGGGAGATTTCCGGCCTGAATCGGAATCGGCCCCTTTGTCTTGTCCACACAGTAAGTTATATGTAAGTACTGTTACAATAAATTAGAGGATAATAAAATGCCAGCTAGAGTTGTGCATGACAAGTCAATACTGGTTCCTATTCCAGGACCACTTCAAGGTTTTAAATGTTTATGAGTCAATTCTTATCCAAAGTATACATCAATTTCAGGCTATAGTCTGTATGGAGCCAAAGACAAGCAAGTTAACACCAACAAAGCTGCAGAAAGGTCTAAAAGGTAGAGTACTCTACGGGATTAGTATAATTTTTAATGGTAATGCTAGGTCTATTAGAGGAAGAGGATGTGAATATCAATTGATTATTTGGTTTAAGTTATAAATGGAACAATAATTGTGAACATTGTGAATTCACCTGTAGCACTGATATGAATTTGGAACAATTCCATTCCTCTATTTGATGTTACCAGATTGTAAAGCTGTGGCCTTTGAAAATGTAATCAAAAATGCCCATCAAGATATGACCTTTCCAAACTGCAGATTAGTACTTAGGTGTACGTTGTTATTACAAACGCTTGGGAAATATGTCAAAGTCATCCTACAATGATGCAGAGTGGATGGTAGTAAATTAGAAACTGAAATTACTAACTTTGCAGCTGGACAAATTTCCATCAAAAAAAAAAGTTTCACAACTATAGCTAACATATTTTATGAAGCAGTTAATATAACCTATACACACAGCACAATATATTAAAGATGTAAACAGGGTAGACAGAGTGCAATGACATAGAGATGTCATTCAAATCAAGACTATGTAAAAGTTAACTAACTTATATCTGCTATTTCTAGAACTGAAGTTCTTAGGATAATTTACAATAACAAAATGTGTTATTGTGTTGTAATGTTTATAAATTATGAATTTCTGAGACATTCGGCCTATTGGGGGTATTGTCTACAGCATGCTGTTAAAAATGGTGAAAGACTGGTTTTAACTGAAGGAAATGAATTTAAAAAACATTTCAGGACTGCAGTCTGTTACTACAGATAAAAATAAAATGGAGGTACTATAATACCAGCAGCCTTAAGTTGCATCTAAGAAGTCTCTTTTCCACTATACCATTGTAACTTGTTTTTGTTTCCTAATGTTCAAAACAAACTACTAATACATTTTTCTTTGTTTACATTTTTTTCGCAGTGCTTGAACTGCTGCAATAAAAGATGAATAAAAATTATCAACAATGGTTTTTCACATTCTGTAAAATTAGATCTCAGACTGCTTCCCAGTTTTTACAGTTGTGTCATAGTTCATGCAGAAAGTAGCAAAACGCTTTAGTTCTGGTGACATTTCACTGCATCTTCTCTCCATTTAAGCTGGAACTTTGTTGTCAGGAGCAGGGGCTGGAGGTCTGGAAGCTGATGATTTCTATCCTTTTTTTCTCTGGAATTTTAAGTTGCTTCTTGTGGCATGTTTTCAAGTGGTACAACATACTTGTACCACATGAATATTTTTTTGCGGTGCCCCGAGATATTGTCTTGTCACATATGCTACACTTCACCAATTTAGCTGTAAAACTGTGTAAACCAATTACATTTCTTTGTTTGGTAGTTATTTCCTATTCGTGAGTTCTGATGTTGAAACTGTTCTTTTTTAAAAAGGTGTTGTTAAAATAACGTTAAACAATGATGTTACTAAACAGCTAGACTCAAACTTACTGTAAAATATGTCTAGAAATCTGTTTTACACTTTGTCATTTGTGTTCGTGACTACAGACGTCATTGCGGCCTCCAGTGTTGCTTTGAAGAAGGAAAATGCATTTTTTATGTAGTTATTTCACCAAATGAATACAAAGGGGAAAGTTAAATTAGTATCTTACTAAATAGCTTCACTAAAACTTTATATAAAATATGTCTATATACGTGTTTTACACTTTGTCAAAAACACCCAGTATTCACAGTGTGTCCTTGTCAATTGTATTCATACAACCACCCAGCCACTACTAATGCACTCAAGTAATTACCCAGACATTACACACTCACTCACAGACCCATACAGCCACTCACACACCCAGTCACCGACCTATACAGCCACTCACACACCCACTCTCAAAGTTTACAGGTTATAGTTACTAAATGAAATTAAAAATACTTTAAAAATTCACTGGAAAAAATGAAAGGTTACAGGGACGTTATAGTTAGGAATTAGCATTTAAAAAACCCTGGAAATTCACTGAAAAAAACAAAGGTTAGAGGGACGTTATAGTAAGGAAATAGAATTTAAAAAACCTTGGAAATTCACTGAAAAAAACAAAGGTTACAGGGACGTTATAGTTTGGCTGACATTTCACTTGTACAAAACCAGGGAAATTCAGCAGTTATAGTTAGCTGAGCTAACTATAACTCACACCCCCGCAATGCACTGCTTATGATCTCACATATTACATCACTCATTACATGGTCTGTATATATACATCAAGGTGATCAAGGCAGGGGATCCTGCCGAAACGCGTCATAGCCCTCAGAATATGCTAATAAAATAATTTGGAGCAAGATACCTTGGTCGCTGTGTTGTATTCCGGTGCCTAAAGGAAACGCGCTGGTTTTTGTTCGGATATATATATATATATATATATATATATATATATATATATATATATATATATATATATGTGCATTTTGAAATCACTCGGTCACAAGCGACTAACTCCCACTCATGATAGATTTAATAAGGACTTTATTCAGGGCTCTCCAGCCCCTGAAATGCATTTCAGCCAATGGCCTTGTACACACATGGGGTTGTAGTGATAGAAACGCATACTCACCAAACTCATTTATTTTATATACATGAACATGGACAACAGACTGGTATAATGTTGAAGACCAGGAACATGTAAACTATGTCGGCCATATTGGAGTGAACATAATATATATGTGCACAATACCAACACCGTGTTCCAATAAGTTGCACAGTAGGCAATAATTCATAGAAGATACAAAGTATCGAAATAGCGAAGTATATGTGCAAAATACGAAATTAAGTATCTCGCGAATCCGCATGTAATACAATTCAGTTGTGTTTTTAGTTGCATAACTATCGTCATTAACATCATGATCACAGTGATTATAAAATTCGATCTGCAAAACCCAAATCATAATGAAATAATAAAAGGAAAATAAAATAAAGAAAAATATAGAAAAGCAAATGACTCAAATAAAGCCCAAGTGGGCATTAACTACGAGTCACAGATACATAAGTGACTCATCAGATGAAAGTAGAAAATATGCTCTACTTGGTGGCAAAGCTGGCAGGATACCAAATAGAAGACACTGGGTGACTGCCATGCCCATGAAGGACAGACTTGCACTATAGCTCAAACCATGTCCAAATATTTCTACCAGTGGAAAAGGTGAAAGAGTGTAATTAATAAAAGTGCAAACCATAACCCCAATGAATCCACAGTATCCTGGAAGAGTAGGGTAGGGTGCCCCAGCCGGGGCTTCCTCTCCAAACCTAGCACTGCAGGTGAGAGTCCCTTCCTATCCTTCCTGTAAATAAAGCAGAAAAAAGGTATCACAAATTGCTGAAGATATAAAAAAACATCAAAGCACATAGCAGAAAATACAGGTGTTATCTACAGTATGTTCTTTATAAGTGCACACATAACTCTTCATCTGAGTTCATGCCGAAAGGGGTCTTGGAATTAAGCTCTATGATCAATTTGGATTCTCGTTCCCTAAGAGTGACTATCCTGTTACCATCCCTATGATCAAGTCGGACATGTTCCACTTCAAAAAACCTCAACTGATTTTGATTTTTGTAGTAGTGTGTTTCAAGTGGCTTGCCATGGGGTAATGTTTATCATTATTAGTGATGGCTATGGTGCGTTCCAGTGTTCTCTTGCATACTGGATGTATTGTACTACCCACATATCTGAGTTCACAAGGACATTGTAGCACATATATCACAAAGGTCATGCTACAGGTGATGAATTGACTAATGCGTTTACATTTCATAGTGTTTGGTATAGCAAAGTCTTTGCAGTTAGTAGAGTGTTCACAGGCTAAGCACCAACCACAAGTGTAAAACCCTAAGAGCTGGTGCCAAGTGTGTTATGTATCATAGCAGGTGATCTTATATCAGTTCTGACAAGCATGTCTCTGAAGGTTCTCCTGTAGGAGACTTTTATGCATAGTCATAAGCGTTGAATAGTCTCACCCATCTGCGGGGACCCCGGAGCACTTTATCCAATATACCTTCTTAAGTGCTGGAGCTCGCCTTTCTTCGGGAAGGCCTTGAAAAGTCACTTAAGAAAGTCATAATGCAGCCTAAGGACCAGGCTACCATGGCCAGAATTCTTCATCTTGGAGACTAAAGAAATATGCACCTATTACATAAAAAGATTCTTTGTAAGGGCACGGAAAAAGAACCTTCACAAAACCTTTTCCTTTGAGAGAAACAGAGATGAAGAAGTGCAGGGCAATGTAGCCTATAGTGAAGAAAAAAGAGACTGTGCCTTGAAGAGCAGAGAGACCTCCAATATCCCATCATGCTCAGCCAAAGGCAGTTACCTCAGTTTTTTTTCCAGCTCCTGCTGATAGGACAATTGGAGCATTGAACCCGATCTTTTTAGGTTTTTTCTTCTATATAGAACTTCAAAGTTCAGTGTTTTTTGCTTCACTCGATGTCTTTTGTCTTTCTCTGTTGAGTGAAGTGTCTTCTTGACAGGAAAGAGGCTTTTTTCCTATTTAAAATGCCATCTCTTTTTGACAAATGTCCTCTCTGTGGCAGAAAAAAGGCCAAAACAGACCCCCCACGAGGTTTGTATTATTTTTCTATTGGTCCCGGTTGATGTCGAGGCGGTCGACGTTTAGAGGAGGTACGTCGCCGACATGCTCGCTGTCATTGACTGGCTCGACGCCGTACAAAAGTCGACGCTCGACATCAAGAACCACTCAAGCGACATCGAGAACTACTTTGCACTGACAGCCGACGTCAAGACTGGTGTCGACGTCGAGGGATTCCGAATCGCCGTCACCGAAAGGTAGGCGGTCAAGAGTCAAACAACAACGAGAGTGGTCGAGAAGCCGGTCAACATCGAGTAGCCTACGTCCACAGGGGTCTACGTTGAGAAGCAGATCGTCGTCGAAAACCAGTCGATGACGATGGAGGTCAACATTGAGAAGATCATCCACGTCGAGGAGACAGCGAAAACTCTCCAAAAGAAGAAGAATCTACTCCTCAACTGATTCTCATTCCAGATCTCCATCTCTGGTAGAGGCACCTTCTTCTCCTCAACCGGATTCATCGGCGCCAACAGCGCCCCCACCTTCGGCGCTACCAGCTCTACCTCCCCTGCTGGCACCTCAACTTCCAATACTACCTCTGCCAGCTCTACCGGCACCTGTCCTTCTCCTGTGGTCCCTCAGGTTCCTAACACATCGGCGCCTAGGAGATCACGCTCAAGGACACGCCATCGCTCTCGCCATGGACACTCACGTTTCTCTACTACATCACGCCACTCACGGTCATATCGCCGATCTCATCACAGGTCAAGATCACGTTCTCACCGCCATCGCCATGGGGATATGTCCTCTTCTACCAGGGGATACTCTCCTACCTTGTTGGACTCACCTCAACCTCGGTCCTCACCATTTGATATCAACACCTTTCAAGAGGTCCTGGTTCGAGGCACATCTAAATTGAATATACCTATGGCGCTACCAACTCCATCAACTTCCGTAGTCTTTGAAACTCTTCACCAACGCACAGCCGTAAGACCTTTGCTCCCACTAGTGCCGGGTCTTCTTGAGCCAGCCATGGAATTGTTCCTCACTCCAGCTGTGGCAAAATCAGCACCATCCAAGCTCCAGAAGAAATATCAACCACTGGAACAAGATCCGCTGTTCTTACGTGCCGGCCCTCCACCTGACTCAGTGGTGATATTAGCTGCACGAAAATCCCATATCAATATCTTAGCCAGAAGCGGAAAATTGGAAAGTACACTGTACACTAAACCCACTGGTCATAACAGCCTACTGCATTTCGACAGTGCCCACCCCCGATCCCTGAGGGAAAACCTGCCGATTGGACAATACTTAAGGATATGGAGGAACTGTACCTAGTTGGAGAGTTATAACAAGGAAGCTGAGGAACTTACAATCAAGCTAAGAGAAAAATCATACCCCAAGAGAGTGATCGAATAGGCACGAAAAAGATCTCGGAACACACCTCGGGACGCCTTACTAGAGATAAACACGAAAACATAAACATAGGCTCTGATATGCGTCACTACCTACAATTCCTCATCTAATGCCATAAAGAAAATCATTAACAACAACTAGCGAATCCTTACCTCGAACAAACTGGCATGTGAGAAACCTATGTTCTCATTCAAACGCAATAAGAGCATAAGGAATACCCTGATCCACACTGAGAGTTGGACACCCAAACGGGACACACAACTCCCTCTTTGGAGTCAGCCGCATGTGAAGGGGCATTATCCATGTGGCTCATGTGTGGTATGTCAATTTACCACACATACGAGTGTTGACCTGAGTCTGACATATGAATGGGAACAAAGAGACCATACAAATTGTAATATTGTGAATGTAATCTACATGATCATCTGTCTGTGCAAAGCCAAGTACATTGGTATGACCACCAGAAAAGTCAAAGTGCGTATTGGTGAGCATAGAAGTACTATTAGACGAGCTATCCCAGCCATTAAACTAACTGCATATTACGTGGATAAAGGACATACGGATAGTGACCTTGAATGGACCATCATTGAAAGAATAAAAGATGGGACCAACATCTCTAAGAGGTTACTAGAAAAAGAGCAGTGCTGGGTCTATAGACTCCAGACAGACACTCGGGGATTGAATGACTCTATTCCGTGGAATATACTGAGCCGGAGATAGGGAGTTATTGTACACCAATAAGTAATATCCTGACACCTCCTGACTCGGCCTCTACACAAATTGCTCCTTAAAGCTACTTGTTGCACATAGGGCCTGCCCCGACATAAATTGGGCACCTGTTAAGCACCGGTTAAGTACAATGACTTAGCGTTTACATAGTGGCTCCCCTGTTTCTTTTTCTGCTTTCATAACCTCCTCTATGTGAGGATATCATGATATGTGTTTTTATACATTTTGTACTGCAAGCCCCATGATTCCCTGGGCCTTGAGTATTTCCGCTTCAAGAAACGCACTAATTCAGCGTGATCATCACAGTAGTGATCGTCCCTCTTCTTCCTCCTTATACCACAAGTCCTGTGAACTGATTTACTTGTTCTGCTTTCATAACCTCCTCAACGCGAGGACATCATGATAAATGAGATTTTACACATTTTACTACAAGCCCCATGATTCTCTGGGCCGAGAGTAGTTTCGCTTCAAGAAACGCAGTATTCAGCATCATTATCACAGCAGTGACTGTCCCCACTCTTAAAACTACAAATCCCATGAATTAATTTGGTTATTGTAGTCCGGGCAATCACCTGCAGGAAATAACGTGATACGCATGCGTCTGAGACGGAGCCCCGCTCCCGTCGAACACGTAGACACAATCATCATAGCCTTCTTAAAGCCACGTCCCGGGTAGATCGAGTGCTAATGCCGGGAGACGCGGGACCCAAACAGGTGACATGAGGGGCAGGACCTTTGAGTAGTAAGTAACCACACGAACCAACCCTCCTTGTAGGATCGAGGTAAAAACGACATTACTAATTTGGGGATATATGTTGCTAACCTCTGTATTTCCCCATTTTCATCCTGAATTCCCTGCAGCGTTTGACTACAAGGCTACCCCTTTCGCGATCCCCTTGAGACACGCACTATCCACCCAAGTAGGGTAAGGCCTGCATTACATAATACCTACATGAATGAGGCTGAGCAATATGGGCACCACACTCATCTTAGAGAAGATATACGTAGTGGATGCCTGTGTTGACATTGATGTGATAATCCAGTTGTGGCGGTGTAGTGGAGTGTGCTTTTAGCAGGTATTCACGGTTTTGCGCATAGAAATACAATGTGAGTACTGGACGCATACTGCAAGTGGCAATCTGATGGACAAGATTGCCCATGAATAGCTCATTCCTTTGGTAACAGATCACTGAGTGAATGGAGTGAGAGCACACCAAGCACGATGGGAGTGCGTATAAAATGTGATAAAATGCAAAAACTGTTTTGTTTCTTCTCACTCTTATCTTACAGGCGGATTTTTTACGTTCAAACCGGATGGAGAGATAAGTATACCCTCCATTCTTTTCATGAGGGAGCAGCTTTCTGCTCCGTCACCATAAATATATAGGAAAATCCTTTATTTAAATCCAGGGAGGGAATCTCAATTTGCCCTGAAGAAAGCCCGGGACCTAAGAGGCCTTCAATTAAGGTTTGAAACAGGTTGGCATGACATTAGGGTCATAGGACCATTATCTCCAAAAGACCCCGTGTGTATATATATTTTTTTAATATCCACTGCGTCCCCGCCATTAAAGGGATACCTGGGGAACGCAGTAGGATTTTTATCTTTAGACCCCCTGGCCTACATCTCCTAAGCGCTCCCTGAAATACGGTCGAGCCCACCCTGACCTTTAGGAGTCAGGGTGAACCTTATGATGAAGCATGACACCAATAGGGTGTGCGAGGGTTAACTAACAAAAAGGAGTTGCCTCCTTTCCCGCACTTGAGCGGGTTACGCCATGTAAGTCTAAGTCTGAGCCCTTTGGGGTTGGGATACCTTAGGTTTGGAATATCATGGAACTACCCCTACGAGAGAACTGGAGTTACTGGTAAGAAACGATACCTCTATTCTTATGGTAGATGATGCTAGGAGTCTTGCCCATCGACAAACCAATAATGGGGTCACATTTAAGCAATTCACAGTTTTTGGCTATGACCCCCTGCACAGCACCTGGTTCACTATTAAATGTAGAGATGAGTCTGTTGGGATTCTCGCCAGTGCCGTCTTTTTGTTGCTACAGCTTCTAGGTCCAAACAAGATCTCATTACTAGATCTTGTACGGACCCTCTGAGTGGCTTTGTCAAGGACCCACTTGGGATAGCTTCTTTGAGAAAAATGTTGTAATATAATGCCTTGTTCCTTAAGAAAAGAGGTTTCATCACTGCAGTTTTGCTTAGAGCGTATCAGCTCCCCATATGGGATGCTCCACTTGAGCTGGCTAGGGTGGCTGCTCAATGTGTGGAGGAGGCTGTTCCCTACGGTGGGCTTGCGATGTAGCATGGTCATGAGTTTGTCTCGTGAAATGTCGGCCTCCACATCCAAGAAAATAATATGGTCCATACTCATGTTGGCTGAGAATTCCAGATTTAAAGTGTTATCGTTCAGGCGTTTAACAAAATCATTAAGTTCCGTTTCACTGACCTGCCATACTAGTAACAGATCATCTATGAACCTGACCCAAAGTATGACCATGCCCATGTCTGCACTGAAGTTGGGTGTGGTGGACACCTGCTCCTCCCACCAACCCATGAAGAGGTTGTGTGGGAGCAAAGCAGGTGCCCATTGCAGTCCCTTGTATCTGTCTATTATTATTATTATTATTATACATCTTGTAAAGCGCACGGCTACCTCCAACGGAGGTGTCCCGGCGCTGGCAGCGATTGCGGGGTGATAGTACCTGATGGAGGAGGTTCTAGGGAAGGCTAAAGAGCCAGGTCTTAAGAGTCTTCCTAAATAGAGGTTCTGAGTTAGCCTTTCGGAGATCCTCAGGCATGGAGTTCCAGAGCGAGGCGGTTTTATAAGCAAATGATCGACCGCCCAGTCTAGCTTTTTTGAAAAGGGGGATAGCTAGGAATCCCTGGTGATTCGATCTCAGAGTCCTATTTTGATTATATTTGTGCAATCTGTGCTTTAAGTATTTGGGGCCGGTATCTCTGGAGGACCTATAGGCAAGGGTCACAGCCTTAAACTGAATCCTCTTTTTCACAGGCAGCCAGTGTAGGCTACGCAGGTGAGGGGAGATATGATGGCGGAGTGGTACATTCCTGATGAGCCTAGCGGCCGCATTTTGAATGATCTGCAGCTTTCTGATAAGATAGTCTGGGAGACCCAAGTATAGACTATTAGTATAGTCTAACGGTGAAGTGATCAGTGCGTGGACTACCGTCTTCCTGCAATCCATAGGCAGGAGATGTAGGAATCTCCTCAGGGTTTTCAGCTTCCAGAAGCATGAGGATGAAACTAGGCATATCTGGGCTTTCCCTGAGAGGGCGGAGTCAAATTTGAACCCTAGATTTCTCGCAGAGAGGACAGGCAGAGGAGGGGGATTAAGTTCCGTAGGCCACCACAGTTCAGCTTTAGGTGGTGATGGCTGGTTAAAAAACAGAACTTCTGTTTTATCCGTGTTTAATTTCAGACAATTGTCTGTCATCCAGGATGAGATATTAATCAGACATTGTTTGAAGTTGGTGAAAACTGCCTCGGAGTAATGCCTGAAAGAGAACACCAACTGGGTGTCGTCAGCGTACGAGTCCACCTTAACACCGTTTGTTCGATGATTGAGGCAAGTGGGGCGAGATAAACATTAAAAAGGGTCGGACTCAGGGCCGAGCCCTGAGGGAATCCACAGATCAACGGGCGAGCAGAGGAGACATAAGGGCGAAGAAAGATTTTCTGGGAGCGGCCATCGAGAAAGGAGGAAAACCAAGTAAGAACGGTGCCCCCCACGCCCATCTGCTCAAGCCTCTCCAGAAGGATCGGATGTGAGACAGTGTCAAATGCTGCGGACAAGTCCAACAGCACCAACATTGCATAATTACCATGGTCCAAGGTTTCTCGTATTGTTTCCGACACTTCCAGTAAAGCTGTCTCAGTGCTATAACCTGACCTGAATCCTGATTGAGAGTCATGTAAAAGATTGTTCGATTCTAGGTAGGCTGAGAGTTGTTTCTGCACTTCCTTCTCCAGGATCTTAGCCGGTACTGACAAGAGGGAGATCGGCCTGAAATTCTTTAATTCAGTCGGGTCAGCATCTTCTTTCTTAAGAATGGGTTGTACTAGTGCAGTTTTCCAGATAGATGGATAGGTGCCTGAGTTTAAGGATGCATTCCAGATCTGGTTAAGTGAGGGGTTTAGTAATAGAGCAAGTGAAGTGTAAATTTTAGCCGGACATGGGTCGATCGGGGATCCAGATTTGACTTTAATGAGTTGTTTAAGGGAGGCTTCAGAACTGAACTGGTGAAATTCACACCAAGTGTCTGAGCAGTAAGGTTTTGGTGGGGATGAGGTAGGGGTTTTTGTTAAGGTAAATGTAGAGTATATTGTTTGTATTTTATCCTGAAAAAAGACAGAGAGATCCTCACACAAGATGGCAGATGATGCAATAGTGCATTTCAAGGCCTCTGGCTTAATAAATCCTTGGACAATCCTAAAAACTTCTTTGACAGAGTTGTCAGAGGCTATCATTTGATCAGCCAGAAAGGCCCTAATAGTGTGGCATTTGAGTTTTTTTAGTTGTTTTAATGCTGCTCTGTAAGCATTCTTAGTCTCAGCGTCATATGTTTTCCGCCATGTCCGTTCTAACTTTTTACAGAGGCTTTTCTCCTTGCGGAGTTCAACTGTAAACCAAGGGGCGGATGGTTTGGTTCTAATTATTTTCGTATTTTTAAATGGGGCTACTTTATCAAGAGCTGTGGTAACCCAGCCATTGAAGGAGGAAGCATCCCAGCTAGGTTCCCCTGTGAGTAACAGAGAGGTGTTTGAGAGTGCTGGTCCCATTGATTCCAATGAGACTTTCCTCCAATTCCTTTTATTTTCATATTTGACTTTCACCGGATCTCTATAACTGGGACCAGTGAAAGTAAAAGGTATTAGGCTGTGATCTGACCAGGTAAGGGGGATAGGATCTGCCACATTTAAAGTAGGGACATTGGTAAAGATCAGGTCTAACAGATGACCGGCTTTATGAGTAGGAAGAGTAACCATTTGGGTAAGGTTTAAGCCCTTAAGGGAGTCGGACAGCTGAGAGGCTAAGGGACAGTTGTGATTGTCCATATGGATATTGAAGTTGCCCAGGACAATGAACTTTGCATGTCTCAATGACAGATCAGCGATGAAATCGCAAATCTCCAACAGCTCAGACGACTCTGAGTCCGGGGACCTATAGACCAGCAGTCCTGCCACAGCGAAGGTGGGGGAACTTTTGATACTAAAGGACATAGCTTCAATTTTCCTGGTCTGATCAATTCTTTTATATGAGATCTCCCAGTGGTCTCTTAAAATCATGGCAAGTCCACCCCCCATTCTGCTGCCTGTCCGGTTGACTGTAATTATTCTATAACCTTCAGGAATGGCCAGCAGTATATCAGGGTTGGAGCTTTCCCTCAACCATGTTTCAGTGAGAAACATAAGGTCAAGGGTTTTAGCTTCAAGTGTTAGCCAGATTTCATCTCTATGTTTGGGGAGAGATCGACAGTTGATTAGACATGCGTTGATACTGGGCCCATCGGCTGATGTCCCGACTTTGAACAGTGTTTCCATGCTAATGCCCTTCTGTTTGCATCCCTGGGTCTGTCCTTTATTAAAAGAAAAGGTGCAAGCCTTACAATGCCACTCTTGGCCTTCACCACCTAATTCGATGGTACTTGGGTTAAAGCTTGTTGGTAAAGTGCAGCTTCCCCCGGACAGCTCAAGGAGTTTATGCCTGGACCAGACAATTCTTGTAGTACGGTCCAGACAGGCATCTTGGCTGACACTGGACACGGGCAGGGAAGCGGACGGGCGCAGTCGGGCTTGCCTTTGGCGCGCCAGTGGCGCGCCCGCTGCGCGTCCGCTGTCCCATCCGCTTTAAATGGGAAGCGCGCGTAAGAAAAGCTCCGCCCACTATGGCGTCCGAGCAGCTGAGCTACGTATTGCTGCCAGTCCCGCCCTCCACACAATCGGCAAACAGCCGCGGTGGACCGGAGCGGGTGGCAGGTAAGAGAATTCAAAGAGAATGTGCAAAAATACAAGACAGGCTAAAAAGTATCTAAAACCACACTTTTGTTTTAAAAATAGATCGCTTTTTCCCTCAGAGGTTCCCCACAATCAGTAGCCGCAATGCAGTCCTACCGAGAATCGCTGCGCGTCCGCTGTCCCATCCGCTTTAAATAGGAAGCGCGCGTTAGAAAAGCTCCGCCCACTATGGCGTCCGAGCAGCTGAGCTACGTATTGCTGCCAGCCCCGCCCTCCACACAATCGGCAAACAGCCGCGGTGGACCGGAGCGGGTGGCAGGTAAGAGAATTCAAAGAGAATGTGCAAAAATACAAGACAGGCTAAAACGTATCTAAAACCACACTTTTGTTTTAAAAATAGATTGCTTTTTCCCTCAGAGGTTCCCCACAATTAGTAGCCGCAATGCAGTCCTACCGAGAATCGCTGCGCGTCCGCTGTCCCATCCGCTTTGAATGGGAAGCGCGCGTTAGAAAAGCTCTGCCCACTATGCCGTCCGAGCAGCTGAGCTACGTATTGCTGCCAGCCCCGCCCTCCACACAATCGGCAAACAGCCGCGGTGGACCGGAGCGGGTGGCAGGTAAGAGAATTCAAAGAGAATGTGCAAAAATACAAGACAGGCTAAAAAGTATCTAAAACCACACTTTTGTTTTAAAAATAGATCGCTTTTTCCCCTCAGAGGTTCCCCACAATCAGTAGCCGCAATGCAGTCCTACCGAGAATCGCTGCGCGTCCGCTGTCCCATCCGCTTTAAATGGGAAGCGCGCGTTAGAAAAGCTCCGCCCACTATGGCGTCCGAGCAGCTGCGCTACGTATTGCTGCCAACCCCGCCCTCCACACAATCGGCAAACAGCCGCGGTGGACCGGAGCGGGTGGCAGGTAAGAGAATTCAAAGAGAATGTGCAAAAATACAAGACAGGCTAAAAAGTATCTAAAACCACACTTTTGTTTTAAAAATAGATCGCTTTTTCCCTCAGAGGTTCCCCACAATCAGTAGCCGCAATGCAGTCCTACCGAGAATCGCTGCGCGTCCGCTGTCCCATCCGCTTTAAATGGGAAGCGCGCGTTAGAAAAGCTCCGCACACTATGGCGTCCGAGCAGCTGAGCTACGTATTACTGCCAACCCCGCCCTCCACACAATCGGCAAACAGCCGCGGTGGACCAGAGCGGGTGGCAGGTAAGAGAATTCAAAGAGAATGTGCAAAAATACAAGACAGGCTAAAAAGTATCTAAAACCACACTTTTGTTTTAAAAATAGATCGCTTTTTCCCTCAGAGGTTCCCCACAATCAGTAGCCGCAATGCAGTCCTACCGAGTGTGTTGTTGAATATAAAGATGTTGTTGATGAGACAGAACTCCATCATGCCCATGAGCATGCATGTATGTTCAAAGTAGCAGACAGGTCTGGCCCTCAAGAAGTGTTCACACGCCCTTAACCCACCCTTGTGTACAATACTCATATAAAGCAATTTAAGATCAAGGGTGAGAAGAAGAAAATCAGGTTCCCATGTAATTTCTTCAAACATTTTGAGGAAGTACTTTGTGTCATCATTGTGGGAGGGGAGAGCTCCCACCTAAGGTAGTAAGAAATAGTCTATGTATTTAGAGGCATTGTCTAATAGACTGTTCAAGGAGGAGACAATTGATCTACCCGAAGGGCTTGTGGGGCATATGTGTACCTTCAGGAGAGGGTACAAGGCTGGTAGTCTAGGATGTAGGTTTTTGAAGAATTGATATTCCTCCATCTCAATGAGGTCTTTACTCTTCCAGATGTTAACTTATCCCAAAAGTGGGTAATGGTGTTTTTGAAGTCAGACTGGCTAATAGTGATGTAACAGCTACTCTCTCTCACCAGTCCCAACGACATGGTTCAGTACTCTCTGTGTTCCCCTCCTCTGTTCTTTTAACTTTTTCTTCACTTTGTGCTGCAATTTATTCTTACACAGGGCCATTGTGTCATATGTAGCAGATATTAGAAGAAGCAACTCAAGATGAGAATAATCATGGAATGGAGTGCTGTGGAGTCACATACTGAACCATGCTGTTGGGATTTGTCTTCTGTAGAGTCACATACTGAAACGTGTTGTTGGGACTGGTGAGAGAATACTGACCACAAGTCAGCAGAATTATGAATATTAGTACATTATTTTGAAGAGCTTGCACACTGGAGCTGAATTGTAGGGTACGAACTTGCCTGGTACGAACTTGTTGGTTTGAATGAAGGCAGGATATGGACTACATTCAATATTGTGGGTGCAACGGGTTCAGGACCGTTACACAAATTTATGATCCAGCAAGACAATATTATTATTATATTATTGTATAGTATCCCACTCGGGCAGAATGTGGTATCCTCGTTATATTATATCATTGTGCTTATTTCTCATTATCTTTGATTTGCTATGTTATCACTGGGGTTGTGTGATGGAACCACGCATGTCGGTTCCATGCAGTCTCAACAACGCAAGTCTTAACCACGAATATGCCTTTACCACGCATGCCTTTACAATGAATTATGCATTGTTCAGACAAATAGGGTAAAGACATATCCGTGGGTAAAACTTGACAGGTAAGTCTTAAGCCCCTGACCCCTGTCCCTGCCCTGAGCCCTAAAACTACCCCACTCTCTCCCTGAAAACCACCCCTCCCCGAGCCCTAGAAACATCCCTGCCCCTAGTCCTAAAAACTACCCGCCTCTCCTAAGCCCTAAAACTGCTGACTCCCCAGCCCTAAAAACTACCACGCCCTCCCCTAATCCCTAAAAACTACCCGACCACCCTGTGCCCTAAAAACTACCCTGCCCCCTTAAGCCCTAAAAGTATTACGATCCCTGCCCCCCACCCTGTGCTCTAAAATGGCCCCAAGACCCTGCCCTGACACCTAAAACTACCCCCTCCCTCCTAAAAACAACCCCCTCCCCAGCCCTGTAAACTACCCCCCAGCCCTGAAAACTACCCCGGCCTTGAAAACTACCCAAACCACTCCCAGCCCTGAAAACTACCCCAACCCCCAGCCCTGAAGACTACCCTGACCCCCCAGCCCTGAAAACTACCCCGCCCCCCAAAACCATACAAACTACCCCCCAAAACACAGCCCCAGCCCCACTTACCTCTCCTGGTTGAGTCCTCTCCTGATCCTGCCTGCTGCTTGACTGCTTCCTGCTTCCACCAGCCAGCTGCCAGCAGCTAGTATCTAGACCGCGTATTGCCATAACCATGCATATGCGTGGTTAAGGCATATGCGTGTTTAAGGCAAGCGTGGTAGTGCTTGCGAAGCTGGAACACGCGTGGCTCTGTCCATGTTGTTCCAACTGATTCCCTATCACTGGCTCATGTTTGTTGCTGCTAATATGAGTTCACACGTACTTTTGTACTGTGCCACTATGTTAATATGTAATTTGAGAGAATGCCACATTTGAGCTACTTTGGTGCAATATTCAATGCCTGCTAGCCCACTTGGGCATGAATGAGTGGATGTTGTATTTTAAAACAATGTAATTACCATTATTATTACTACTATTACATCAAAACAGAGTAATTACCATTATTTGCTCTTAGTACCCAAAATTGTTATTTTTGTTTAAAACTATGCAGTGATGTTGCGTAACATCTATAACAATATTGCATGTTAAATGAGTTTCTCACTTGCATTGCCCATGCAATATTATTATTATATTATTGTATAGTATCCCACTCGGGCAGAATGTGGTATCCTCGTTATATTATATCATTGTGCTTATTTCTCATTATCTTTGATTTGCTATGTTATCACTGGGGTTGTGTGATGGAACCACGCATGTCGGTTCCATGCAGTCTCAACAACGCAAGTCTTAACCACGAATATGCCTTTACCACGCATGCCTTTACAATGAATTATGCATTGTTCAGACAAATAGGGTAAAGACATATCCGTGGGTAAAACTTGACAGGTAAGTCTTAAGCCCCTGACCCCTGTCCCTGCCCTGAGCCCTAAAACTACCCCCCTCTCTCCTGAAAACCACCCCCCTCCCCGAGCCCTAGAAACATCCCTGCCCCTAGTCCTAAAAACTACTTGCCCTCTCCTAAGCCCTAAAACTGCTGACTCCCCAGCCCTAAAAACTACCACGCCCTCCCCTAATCCCTAAAAACTACCCGACCACCCTGTGCCCTAAAAACTACCCTGCCCCCTTAAGCCCTAAAAAGTATTACGATCCCTGCCCCCCACCCTGTGCTCTAAAATGGCCCCAAGACCCTGCCCTGACACCTAAAACTACCCCCTCCCTCCTAAAAAACAACCCCCTCCCCAGCCTTGTAAACTACCCCCCAGCCCTGAAAACTACCCAAACCACTCCCAGCCCTGAAAACTACCCCGACCCCCAGCCCTGAAGACTACCCCGACCCCCCCAGCCCTGAAAACTACCCCGCCCCCCAAAACCATACAAACTACCCCCCAAAACACAGCCCCAGCCCCACTTACCTCTCCTGGTTGAGTCCTCTCCTGATCCTGCCTGCTGCTTGACTGCTTCCTGCTTCCACCAGCCAGCTGCCAGCAGCTAGTATCTAGACCGCGTATTGCCATAACCATGCATATGCGTGGTTAAGGCATATGCGTGTTTAAGGCAAGCGTGGTAGTGCTTGCGAAGCTGGAATACGCGTGGCTCTGTCCATGTTGTTCCAACTGATTCCCTATCACTGGCTCATGTTTGTTGCTGCTAATATGAGTTCACACGTACTTTTGTACTGTGCCACTATGTTAATATGTAATTTGAGAGAATGCCACATTTGAGCTACTTTGGTGCAATAGTCAATGCCTGCTAGCCCACTTGGGCATGAATGAGTGAATGTTGTATTTTAAAACAATGTAATTACCATTATTATTACTACTATTACATCAAAACAGAGTAATTACCATTATTTGCTCTTAGTACCCAAAATTGTTAATTTTGTTTAAAACTATGCAGTGATGTTGCGTAACATCTATAACAATATTGCATGTTAAATGAGTTTCTCACTTGCATTGCCCATGCAGTGTAATCACTTATTAAATGAGCTTTTCATACCTATTATTCTTGTATTTTGTGGTTACGAGTTCCACTTCAAAATGGCTGCCTTGTTCTGATGCAAGTTTAGAGGAAATGTTAGCCCTTTGTTTGTGTTTCACTGCAGCCGGTTGTTGATGACAAACCTTTTAAAAGTTGTAAGGGGGTGACAATCACCCACCTGTGAACAAGGTGACATGCTCACTGAACTTCTTTAGGTGTTATTTGTGCCTTCCTAGCAATGTACACCGTGGTGGTAATATGGTAATAAATTGTGGTGTAACCATTTGAGCATTTGGAGTGTGCGTCTTCCATTTAGCTCTGGAATTTGTTTTGGATATCCTTAGGGCCAACTTCCCCTACCCCAACTACCCCTCCTGTTACCTTCAGTAAGTCCCACACAGTGGGATTTCTAAGAGGTCTTCGGAGGCCAAGGCCTCCCTTTCTCCACCACTCTGCAAACGCACCTCCTGGCATGCTACTCGTTGGGGGATGAAGTCCACTTTACTCCTGAGGGCCCTTGGGGGCCAAGAAACCCTCCTGGTATCTCCTGTAAGTCCTACGCAGCGGAATTCCTGAGCGCTGGTTGGAGGCCCAGCCCCCTTTCCCCACCACTCTGCAAAGGCGACTGCTAGCTAAAAAACCATAGAAATTCACTGAAACAACCCCAGGTTTCAGGGACGTTATAGTTAGAAAATAGCCTTTAAAAAACCATAGAAATTCACTGAAAAAAACCACAGGTTTCAGGGACGTTATAATTAGAAATTAGCATTTAAAAAAACCTTAGAAATTCACTGAAAAACACAGTTTCAGGGATGTTATAGTTAGGAATTAGTATTTTAAAAACCTTAGAAATTCACAGAAAAAACAAAGGTTAGAGGGATCTCACAGTTATTCTGACATTTCACTCGTAAAAAAACAGTGAAATTCAGCTGTTACAGTTAGTGAGCTAACTATAACTCGCGCCCCCGCAATTCACTGATTATGATCTCACATATTACATCAGTCATGACATGGTCAGTGACATCACTGATGACATCACTGATGACATCTCAAATGACATCACTGATGGCATCATCCAGTGACTGTGAGTGTTTTAAATATGTTTATGAGTGTTAGATATATATACCAAGGTGTATTGGTGAATCAGTAGGTGCATGAGTGCCTCTTTGGATGATTCAGTGGGTGCGTGACTGACTGTATAAGTAAGTGATTAGATGTCTCAGTGAATGTATGGCTGAGTGACTGGTTGTGTGAATGTCTGTATCAGTCTGTCAGTTGGTGTCTAAGGGACATATGTATGAAGTTTGGTTTTGCGATTCTCAAATAGCGAATTTTAGAGAATCGCTATTTGAGAATCGCAAAACGAGATGTATGTAGGATTTGCAAAATAATTTGCGAATCCTACATATTCCTTAATTGCGAATCGCAAAGTGCGATTCGCAATTAAGAAAACCCTCCCCACTCATTCCTATGGGCCTAGAGGCCCATAGGAATGAATGGGAAGACATTCTCAATTTGCGATTAGCAATTAGAGAATCGCAAATTATGAATGCAATTTCAAGGTTGCAAGGGTGTCAAAAGGACACCCTGTTTCACCCCTGAAATAAGCATGGGTGCACATGTGGCGCACATACCCTAAGGGCATGTATGTGCGCCACATTGCACTTTGAAAAATGCAAAAAAGTGCATTTTTCAAAGAAATCAGTAAATTACCACCAACTTGAAGTTAGTGGTAATTTGCGATTCCTTAAGCCAAATTGCACTTTTTTGTGCTTCTTACATTGCATTTAAGGAATCGCAATTTGCGATTCCTTAAATGCACTTCATAAAATAGGGAATCGCAAATTTTGCGATTCCTTATTTTGCGAGGCAGTTTTTCATTAATACATACCACTAAGCCCAATTGCGATCGCAAATGCAGAAATTCTGCGAATTTCGGCGTTTACAATTGCAATTTGGAATGATACATATGGCCCTAAGTGGCTGCATGGGTGTGTGAGTGGGTATGTGAGTTTCTGTATGGGTGAGGGATTGGTTGTCTGAGTACCTCTATGGGTGTCGGAGTGTCTGTCTGGGTGGGTGAGGGTGTGTGTGACTGCCTGTATGGATGAGTAAGTTGGTGAGTCAGTGGATGTATGGGTTACTGAGTGCATGTGTTCGGGGCTGTATGGGTGAGTAAGTGAGTGTATGGCTGTGTCGGTGAGTGAGTGGATGTGTCAGTGGTATATGGGTGCGTAACTGGGTATGTGAAAGGCAGTAGAGCATAAATGAAAACAGAACACCCACAATACCTCAATAAACCACAAAAAATAACGTTAAACACTCAAATATAATTATCATATATAAAATTTAAAGATGAACAAAATATAACATGCATTAATAAAAATATTATTTATAAAAACCACTAGTTGAATAATATTAACTAGCATGTGCCAAAATTAAATTACATTTTAAAACTGTCCATATAAAAGAACACCCACTCAAAACCCCAATTCATAGACCTAAAAAAAATCAAAAAAATAGTAACACGCAATAACTAAAAATACATACATTTAAGCATGTATTATTAGAAGAAATGCAATATTGAGGCACAATATTTTACTATACTACATTTTAATGTTAATATTTACAATAAACAAAAGATGATACTTACCTTCAACAGTATGTCCATGAAATTTCTGCAGTCACAATATTTTGACTCTGATATTATAGTCAAAGGATAATTTGGAGTTGTTATTCTAGTATTATACCTTCCTAACAGCCATCCTACACAGCCCAGAAACTCGCCTTTTGCCTTTTCCACTCAACAAAAAGCACTACCCAGTAACTTTCAATTGTACTGATGATTTTGTTTCTCGAGGCTCTAGACAACCCCCCATCCGATTGACTTATGTACATCTACAGCACACACTCTGCACTAGCACAACATAAATCTTAGGACCATTATGATGAAGTTAGCTTAAACATTCTAAACATTCCACGTTATCCTACTTCGGTGCGTGTATAAGTGTATCCGTTGTGTGTGACTGTGTGTGAGTGTGTATGTGTGTGCTTGTGTGTGTGTGTGTAAGGGGATAGTGGGAGGAAGTGATGGGGGTCAGTGGATTGGAGTAGGAAGGCAAGTTGTCTTTTCTTTGAGGTTTAGGGTGATTTGCATTGCCTTACAATGTCTCCATGGAGGGTTTGTTGTAGCAGGCTTCCTGGTAGCCAGTTTATGAAGACAATATTGGTTCACTAATAGCATTTAGGATCCAGCTTTCCATGCTGTTTCCTGGAAAATTCCTGCCACTCTTAGCAAGGCAGCCGTCATCAGGGAATACAATTGTAAAAACAGAATCTGTCTTAAATATCTAGCCTAGCTAGTAAACTGGGTATGGAAAATAGTTTATATTGGATTTTAAGCAGCACTCATGTGCAACTGTCCCTTTTTTCTCTGGTTTGTTACAATTATCTGTACTGAAATCTATCAAGGCAATAGTGGTGGGTAATGACAAATGCGTAAAAATAGACCTCGATGCCTGCAAAATCATCCAATAGTCAAATATGGAACACACCTATGCTTCTATCACCATACCTTGATTTGAGTCGCCTTCACCCACGTACCAGAGAAAGTTATCATTTTAATGGTTAATTGAAGTTTACCACAGTCAATATTATTGTGTTTTACATCTGAAAAAGCTGCTAGTCAAGTGGTTCACAGAAAGTTTGAGGAGGCTCGGAAGAAGTGAGACACAGTCAGCGCCCTACATTCCTTTCTGTTGCATTGTGTTGTAAAATGGGAAAATGTCAGCTAATGCAAGGCAGATGTCATTATCCTGCCCTGAAAGTAGGGACAGCACCTTACATATTTATGCAGGTGTCAGCCTTCATCTGGGTGCAGGCTAGGGATATAAACTCTCATAATGCTATCTTCCACACACAGCTGGATCATCGCTTCCTACCACCCTGAGAAGACCTAGTACCAGGTAACCCTCCATTAAAAGGGGGATTTGGGGCACAGTCGACCACAGGGAGGGTGGCGCAGTCCAGAACTGCCATTTTGATTTGGACTACATGTGTAGCCCAATATAGTCCAGTAGTATTATAAGGTGTCCCTTAGAGCTCACTGCCACCATTTTAGGTTCAAGTGACCTGGTGGTATGGTGATATTTGAGACGTTTTTCATATTTGAGGCATTCTTTCAATAGCTGATACAGTGTTGGGAAAATGTCTGTGGTGGATAAAAAGGTGGCAGAAGCAATGTGGCTCCTCAAGGGGGCTGGTTGAGGCAGCGGTGTCCGCTGCCCGCATAGCTCATCAAGGGGTTGGAGGGAGTGGCTGCTGCTGTAGTGGCCTACTCGCTGCAGTGCAAGAAGTGGGCAGCGGCACCATAATGCAATGTGAGGGTAAGTGGGAGGGTCCATACGTGCCCAGAAGAGTGACCCCTCGTTGTGCAGGGAGTAGGGAAGCAGCTGTGTTTCTGGCAGGCTGGGCTCAGGTACAGGAGTATGCCTCAGCTTCCTTGGGGGTGGTTGGTGGCCTATCAGGTTGATGACGCATCAGAAAGGAAGCACTGGTAGCAGCCCCTCCATGCAGCTTGCGCATGTACAGGGCTGCTGGGGGATGGCTTTTGGGAAAGCAGGCGGCGTCGGCAGAGCCTCCCACAAGGCAACTGCAAGTGCCTAATACTGTGTCCTGTCAGAAGGAGAAGTGGGAGGCGTCGGCAGAGCTGCTCGCTGCTGATGGGAGGGCGTTTGATGGAGACGCGACCTAGAGCAGGGAGGGAGGAGGGACCCAAGAGTGACACAGAGGGTAGCCACCACTGGGGGCACTCTCAGCGGGCGGTGTGTGGTGAACCACCAGCTGATGTACACTTAGCACACACTAGTGCTTTAAAGGATAGGCCTTTGGGACACATGAGTACGGCATGTGACAGGGACTGGACTGGGGCTCAGAAAATGGACATGTGTTGGGAGGGCCCTGGAATGGATGGGCTCTCGGGGGATGAAGGCAAAGTAGGGGAGGGGACAGGGATGGGGTTTTGCAGCTGGATGAATGTCTAAGAAAGTGGGGGTGGCTGCAAAGGGCCCACCAGGGGCTTCAGCCACTTTGGGCTGCGCGAGGTCCTGGGGGAGGGGGGAGTGGATAAGGGGCCACTCCTGGGCTTGTTTGGGGATTGCTCGATAGTCCATTTTTCACGGGGGAGAGGTAGAGAGGGAGGTTAAGGGCCTGTGTGCGCGATAGTGGCGGCGATGTTGGAATGGAATGGGGAGGAGGACAATGGGGAGGAGGACATCCCAGGGTAGTAGGTTTTCTGTGGGGCAGACATGCAGCGAAGCCACGGGGGGCACAGTGGAGTGGGAGGAAGGAGAGGGCGCCCTAGTCACGGTGGAACGTCACCAGTGGTCTGGTGGCCCAGGGGTGCAGCTGTACACCAGTCCTGTCATCTTTCTTTCAGGCACAGGAGCGGCGAAGATTTCCGGACTCTGTAGAGCTGGGAGTGGCTTGAGAGCACAGCGGGGAAGAGATGGTTAGGCCCTGCACGGTTCGTCCTACGTCAGCAGGAGATCCCTACTTGGCGGACAAAAGAAGGTCCAGCTGGAGGGTCCTGAACGGCCTCCAACGCTTGCAGCATGGTGGACAGACAAATAGTGTCGGCGGAGCGGCGTGGAGGGGTTATTTCAGCTCTTCCTGGACACCGTACATTGTCCTACCACTCCTAAATATGTACCAGTTTGCAGGCAGGATGTGGTGCAGGTCCCAAAGTGTTGGACTATGACTATGAGAGCCTTGAGGAAGGCAAGGTGTGGGATGAGGAAACCAGGGGCAAATGGCAGAGGGGGTTTAACTAATATCCTGTCTAGCGTGTTGCAGGCAAGCATGGAGTGGCCAAATAGGGCAACGGAGAGTCAGAGGCCCCTTGTGAGGCGGCATGCAGCAGTACGGGCACCGACCAGAGAATTCCATGGGCATGTTTAAGTACATGGACATGATCCAGAAGGCCCAAATTACAGGGTGGAGGTTATGCATGGGCCCAGTATGATAAGGAATTCCAGGCACGCTTGGAATCAGACACTGAGGCGAAGTGGGGGAACTGGATTTGGATCTTTGGCAGCACACCATGGGTGCCGCAAAGCCAGGCAACATGATTTTTACGGCAAGTGGTTTGCCGATAGTGCACCGTTCCTTTCAGGGTCGCCCCACCTTTGAAGGGGTAAGTTTCACAGCAAAAGGCCAGAAGGGGGCACCTGCTGGGATTTTAATAAAGGAATGTGCACTCTGGGAATACTATACATTTTGTCATGAGTGCTCCACATGCGCAGGCCGACATCCCCAAATCAACTGGTTCTGGGCGAGTAGCAGCTATCAGTGACAAGGCTCAAGTCAATGGTAGCAGCATGGGGTGGACAGGGGACACATCAGCAGCAGCAGTTCTCAAACAACCAAGGAGGGTGGAGAGGGAAACAGGGATCTGGTGCAGAAGGCTAGTATTCTGGTTAAACTTGACAGGTTGGAGTACTGGCTGGGCTTTAACGGGTGTCCGGAGGAAGCACAGATTCTGTGGGATGATTTTAGATGGGGTTTTCGTTTGGGGTATGAGGGTCCTCAGGTGCAGCTGTGGGCTGACAATTTGCAGTCAGCAAAAGACCATAAACAGGCTGTGCAAGAAAAGTTGGATAAGGAGGTTTGTGAAGGCAGGATGGCGAGCCTCTTTCAGGATTGGCTGATGAAGGAGCTGATTGTCTCCCCAGTAGGGGTGGTGCCCAAAAAGTAACGGGGTCAGTTTCACTTGATTCAGCATTTTTCCTGGCCAGTAGGTGGTTCAATGAACGATCTAAAAGCAACGGATGTGGCCTCTGTGACATATTCTTCAGTGCATATGGGCATGTCACTGGTGGTGATGGTGGGCCCAGGGGCATTGATGGCAAAATGCGGTGTGAAGTCAGCTTTTCGGCTGCTTCCGGAGCATCCCGATGACTTTCAGCTTTTGGGCATACAATTTGAACCATAGTGGTACGTGGCCAAGGCCTTACTGATGGGATACTCAATATCGTTTGCTTTGTTTGAATGCTTCAGCTCGTTTCTGCAGTGGCTGTTTACATGGCATACAGGCCATGAGTTGGTAGCCCACTAACTAGATTATTTCTGTTTCATTTGGGCACCTGTCTCGGCAGACTGCCAGGCTCTTCTGGTGAGATTCCAAGAGCTCATGGGTGACCTGGGGGTGCCTTTTGCACCAGAAAAAACAGTGGGTCCACAGACAGTGTTGTCATTTTTGGGTATTGAAATTGATTCTGGTCGGATTGAAGCGAGGTTGCTATGGGAGAAAAAGGAGAATATGCTAACGATGTTAGCTTGCATGCTACCAAGGGAAAAAATAATGGTGAGGGAGGTTCAGGTGCTGCTGGGTCACTAACATTTTGCATGCAGGATGGTAAGGGCAGGCAGGAAGGACTTTTTGCAGGAGGCTGGGGCTCACGCTCTCTGTTTTTTCACTACCTCATCATCATGTCAGGCCCTCAGTAGGGGTCAAGGAGGATCTTCGAATGTGGTGTTTTTACCTGCAGTCCTTCAGTGGGATTCCTTTGGCACAGCAAGCTGACTTGAACTGAGATGTACAGATATTCTCTGTCACAGCAGGTGGTCTGGGTTTTGGTCTGTATTGGCAGGGCAGATATTGCGCAGAGCCATGGCCAGAACAGTGGACATAGGGGAGCAGGAGCATTACCTACCTGGAATTGTTTCCACTGGTGGTAGCAGTGATGTTGTGGGCAGCGGAGTTGGCACACAAGTGGGTGCAGTTCAGAGTTGACAACATGTCAGTGGTACAGGTGGTGAATAGACGGTGAGGGATGCACAGGTTCTCAATTTGCTGTGGGTTTTTGTGTTGGGTTGCTTGCGGCATGACATTTCTTTTACGGTGCAGTATACGCCAGATGTGGACAATGACATTGTGGATGCTTTGTCTCATTCACAGTGGGGGGGATTCCATGGGTTGGCCAAGGATGCCAACAGAGACCATGCCAGAGAAGTTGTTGTTGGTAGGCGATGCAAGATGGTACAACTGGTGGCAGGGTCCCTTGCAGAATCAACTAGGAGAGCTTACGGTCAGGCATGGATGGAGTTCTTAGCATCAGGGGCGCAGCGCAGCGAGGATAGTTGGTTGCAGACCGAGGATATGATTCAGTTTATGTTAGATCTAATAGAGAAGTGCCTGTCATGCATTACAATTACAGGTAAACTAACAGGAGTTGCATATATGGGAACATTGTTGTGAGGCTGTGCCCTATTGGGGGTGAATTGAGGTGCAGAATGCTTGAAGGCTGGATGCAAGAACAAGGGAGTGTGGGGTGGACCAGGAGGCCGCTAATGTGGAATTTGCTTTGCAATGTTTTGCCACAGTTGTCACAGGTGTGTAGGGATGCGTTGGAGACTTGCTTGTTTTCTGCCCTAATGGCATGGATGTTTTTCTGAACATTACGGGTATCAGAGTAGTTGGGAGGCAGGGGTCGAGGAGGAGTACTGTCGGAGGATGTTTTAAGGAGGGAAGGTAGATTGGAGATTTGAACTAGCAGCTCCAAAATGGGCCAAAGAGTGCAGGGGAGGAGCGTAGTCTTGCACCCAGTAGTGTCACCAGGGCAATGTCCAGTGGTGCGGGCAAGCGATGGGCGATATGTTGTGGGGCTGACTCTGGGATGGTGTTCAAACACAGGTCTAGGAAAAAAGCCACAGCATTTCAGTTGCTATTTTTGCTTCGTAAAGCAAGCGCTTGGTCAACTGAGCGTGCCCTCTGAGGAATTCAGTACTCATTCTATTGGCATTGATGTGTCGTCGGAAGCAAGAAGTCAAGGTTGGGTGCAAGAAGACATTATGCGTCTGGGGCGCTGGTCCTCCGACTAATACAAGCGCAATGTGCGGGTATTGGACAATGAGGGAAGCGCATCGGGGCAGGCTTTTTGAAATCCTTACTGCTGGTTTGTTTCTGTTCAGGTTCATCAGCGGATCTTGCAGCGGAGGAAGTGGCCTTCTGGGTGGTGGGTCATTTTTCATCAAGTGGGCAGTAATACAAGTTCATCAGAGGGGTTTCAGGGCAAATTTTGGTTTTGATAAACATTTGTTCCCAATTATTTGTAAAGGAAAAGGGGGCATGTGTTGGAGGGAATTGTTCCAGTGCCTGAATGGCATCATAGGTGCCCGTATGTGTTGATTATACACTTAGGGGAGAATGATCTCGTGAAGGAGAAAGGAGTAGTACTGATGAGTGCAATGAAAAGGACTTGTTGCAAATTAAGACGAATTGGGCTGGCTGTTATGTGTTATCAACAGAGGTTATGCCAAGGAGGTCCTGGAGGGGGCCGTGGAAGCCTGCTGCTATTGACAGGGCGCATCGGAAGGTGAAACAGGAATTGTCTCATTTTTGCAGGGAGGTTGGATTTGGGCGCATTTGTCATTCAGACATAAATTTGAGGCCAGGGAGTTCTTTTGTGAAGATGGAGTCCATTTGTCAGACGTTTTTGATGAATTTATATTTGTTGGAGCTGAAGGAGGTTTTGGCAAGGACTCTGAACATCAGGAGATAGGTCCCTGGCATAATGGGGGATTGGGAGGGGAGAAAAAGATAGCAGGTTAACTTTTTCTGGTTGGCGGGGGCCTGGAAAGTTTTGCAGGTGTTGTCAGAAGTTTGGTTGGCATTACCATGGTCACGTAATGGCCTGCACTATGCTAGTAGTGTACACCAATCACTGTATGCAAATCACAAATGCAAGTCCAGGATCCTCACCGCTGACCACCAATGTTAGAAATGGGAGTCTCCAGTTGGCAGAGGTAGGTACCTTTGTCCAAATAGGGACCCTTACTTCTAGGCAGGGTAAGGGGGATACACTCCTAAAATAACTCCTGCTCACCCCCTTGGTAGCTTGGCACGAGCAGACAGGCTTATCTCAGAGGCAGTGTGTTAAGCATTTGTGAACACATACAGTAATACAGTGAAAACACTACAAATGGACACCACACCAGTTTAGAAAAATAGTAAATCTTTATCTAAACCAACAAGACCATATACGATAAAAATCCAACATACAATACTCTTGAAAAATAACCTTTGAATTGCAGGAAAATCAATAAAACACAGTTCCTCCGACTCAGTAGCTCCTCCTGGGGCTACCGCGATACTGAATTTGGCAGAGTCTAACAATTCCAGCCGACCACATCGATACGGGCCAGCTAAAGCGTCGACAGACTCGGACACAGTTCCTTTCTTGTTGCGACCAACACATAGGTGCAAGTCGGTCGGGGCAAATGTCGTGGTTGCGTTGTGAGGTGGAGCGTTGCGGCGGGGGGTGTCCTCACGATGCGGGGCAGGCAGCGGCTCGTTGTCGGAGTCGGTGAGACCAGGGCTTGCGTTCAAGGGTGAGACGGTGCTCGCTGCAGTGCTGGCAGGTCACGGTGCGTCGATGGAGCCGGTCGATGTTCGGGTCGGGCAGCGACGGAGTCGGTGACGTCCTTGCAGCGTGTAGCGAAGCGTTGCGGAGTGCGGTGCCCACAGGACGTGGTGCAAGCAGCGGCTCGTTGATGGAGTCGGTGAGACCAGGGTTGCATTGAGAAGCGAGGCGTTGCTCTCGGCGGTGCTTTCAGGATACGGAATCCTGCGACGGACTCGATGACAGAGTCGGTTACCCTTTTTTTCTGCAGAGACGATCAGAGATGGTGCCCACAGACACGGTGAGGTCTTTGCTGTTCCTGAGACCTCTAGAACAGGGGGCAAGCTCAGTTCAAGCCCTTGGAGATCTTTTCTTCAAGCAGGGGGACAAAGCAAGCAGCAAAGTCCTTTTCTCCTTTCCTTGGCAGCAAGTAGCCACTGCAGGCCAACCCCAGACAGCAAACAGCACATGGGCAGTATTCCTCCTCAGCTTCTCTGTCTCTTCTCCTTGGCAAAGGTTCCTCTTGATTTCCCAGAAGTGATCTAAAGTCTGGGGTGTGGGCCCCTCTTTTTATACCCAAAAAATATTTGGTCTCTGAAGGCAGAGAGTGTATGTACTCAGCCAAAACCAGTTCTGTGGGGCACTTTGCAAGTGCACACAACCAGTCAGTGTTGTTAGTGTGAGCCCTGGCTCCAGACACACCACAGGGGGGCAGAGCCATCATTGTGGAAGGCAGGCACAGCCCTATTCAGGTGCAGGTGCTACTCCTCCCACCACTCCAAATACAGACCAGGCCTATTCAGCCCAGCCCTGACTCATCAGGCTCTCTGGAGCCACTGCCCTTCTCCAGCCCCTGTCATCCAAAAGCCAGACATGCAATACACAAACCTAGCAGAGGCACACTGGATGGTTAAGCAAGAAAATACCTGCTTTCTAAAAGTGGTATTTTCAAACACAGAATGTGAAAATCACCCTCACTAAAACATGCATTTTACAATTCTGAGTTCAGGCATACTAAACTTTATTTTTCTACCTAGTTCCCAGGGGTAGTTATGTTTATAAGATGTTATAAACAAACTCCCCATTCTGTCCTATGAGAACAGGCAGCCTTGCAATAGTGAAAAAAGAAATTGGCAGTAATTCACTATCAGAACATGCCAATCACAAGAGGGCATGTCCTGCCCTTCACATACAATGCACCTTGACTACAGGGGTACCTTGGGCCTACCTTAGGGGTGACTAATATGTAGAAAAGGGAAGGTTTAGGAACTGGCAAGGGGTGCACTTGCGAATTCGACATGGCAATACTAGACTGCACACAGGCTCTGCAATGGCAGGCCAGAGTTACATTTTACAGGCTGCTTCTGTGGGTGGCACAATCAGTGCTGCAAGCCCACTAGCAGCATTTGATTTACAGGCCCTGGGCACACACAGTGCACAGTACTAGGGTATGACTAGTAAATCAAATAGCCAATCATGGAAACACCAATCCATAGCAACAATTTACAGGGAGAGCATATGCACTTTAGCACTAATCAGCAGTGGTAAAGTGTGCAGAGTCATAAAACCACCAACAACAGGTCAGAAAAAATACAGGAGGAAGGCAAAAAGTCCTGGGATGACCCTGCAAAAAGGGCCAAGTCCAACATGAACCATGTGCAAAGGGAAGGTAGGCAGGCAGTTCAAGGTTCATTTTAGGACTTTTGGTTGCTTAGAGGTTCATACATGCAGTCATAGGCTGTAAGGGAACTATAAAGTTAAAAATGTTGAAATGCACTATAATTAAATGAGATGGCTGCGGGGTGGGCATGTGAGGGGTGGCGGGTGGGAGGTCGGGACATTTTTTAGAACACTTTAATGTATAGCTAGGTTTTAGTTTTGCAAGGCAGTTTTCCAGGTATAGTTTGCGATGTGCACCTGTTTCAATAAAGCAGCCTTTTTCACACAACAAAGTGGTCAGTGATATGTGCTATGCTCCCCTCTCCAAAGGGGGATCTGGGGGGCAGCCGACCACAGGAAGGTCTACCCCCCGGGCGAATTGGGAGGATGGCACAGTCCAGAACTGCCATTTTGATTTAGGCTACATGTGCAGCCCAGTATAACCCAATAGCATATAAGGTGTCACTTTGGACTCCCTGCCACCATTTTAGGTTCAGATGACCTGCCGGCTGGTGGCAGGGAGAGATTTGAGGCGTTCTTTCCTGCTCACCTGTCCCCTTAGCTAAAATTGTCCTGGGTCGTTGTCAGATGGGTTTTATTTTGGGCATCGTTGTTGAGACAGGTGCACATGTTTTATAATGTGTATGTTGTCGCTTGAAACAGGTGCTGAGCAGGGACCTGGAAAGTTTTGCAGGAGTTGACAGAAGTTTGGTTGGCGTTGCCAGTTGGTGAACCATGTCCAAATGGAGGGTAGGCAGGGAGTTTGAGGTTAATTTTAGGACTTTAGTTGCTTACAGGTTCATACATGCAGTCATAGGCTGTAGGGGAAATATAAAGTTGAAATGTTGCACTAAAATGTAATGAGCTAGCTGTGGGGTGGGCATGTGGGGGGTCCCGTAGGGGTGGGGGTGCGACCATTGGTTAGATCACTTTGATATGTAGCTAGGTTTCAGTTTTGCAAGGCGGTTTGCCAGGTAAAATTTGTGATGTGCACCTGTTTCAATAAAGTGGCCTTTTTCCCACAAAAAAGTTGTCAGTGACATGTGCTGTGCCCCTCTCTCCCAAACTGTATTATTTTTCCTTGTGCTTCTTAGTGTCCGGCTTTGTCTTTGCATGTGGAAGTGTAATGCTCTTGTTTGTTTCCCCCTATTCTTACCGTGGTCTGTCGCAGCGGCACCATTATAATATTTTCTCATGTACGTATACCAGCCTAACTCTGTGTACAGCTTTTAGGGTGCATGCACACATACCCTTGTGTTTCTCTTCATACATGCACATAACAGTGTGATGTTTCTGTGCACACGTCACTGCATGATTGTGCGCTCCTTCATGTGTAAATGCAAGAATACATTTATCAAGGCTGGCTCTAGGATTTTTGGTGACCCAGGCATAAAGTGAAAGTGGGAGAACTCCCAAATTTGCATACGACGTTACATCACAGGAAGTGACATCACAGGAAGTGCGATCAATTCACTGTTAATCATCTGCCATTCTTGAAGCTACTTTGCAAGAAGCAACTTTCTTGGTGCGAATATCAGTACAACAATAAAAAGATAAAAAATAACCTAATAAAATTAGTACATATAATTTAAAGCTCCATTAAGTAGAAATATATTGTATTAGTCGCCCTGCGTTGAAAAACTTGGCTGAGGTTTCTCCAAAACTTATTTCTGCTCCAGTATTTACACATTTGTTTCAGATTGGTATGTTATTATGTATGTATATGGTATTTATATAGCGCAAGTGTAACCAAGCAAAGCAGAGAGCGGTACAGGGGCAAAGGCAAAGACATAGTTAACATGTGATGGGAAGTGTAGCTGGTTTGTGGACTGTTACTGCTCCATGATGCAGTGTTCTTTTTTAAATAATTTTTCTTTGTTTGATTTCCTTGATTATAGATTCAACATCACATTTCAATGTTATTCACGTAAACACAATAACCAGCTATCAAAAATGTGCAACGAAAATTGGCAAGGCATCATAAATGTTATCCTAATCATCACAACTGTAGTAAACTGTATAGAATTGACACACATTGCTAGTCAGGGGTAGGCAAGCACACCTTTCTTGAAACCCATCGATAGTCCCCTAAATCTATATGTTCTGTCTGAATAGCTTTTCCACTCTGAGAATGAAAACTAAGCAATATCAAAGTGATTCATTCTGCAGAAAGGGAACATATTCCGTCCACACACATCTCCTGTGTAGATAATCCAGGTCCATGCACTCCGCCCTGATTCATTTCGTTACTCCCACCTACTTTCAATCCTACCATCTCAAGGCGATCTTTCATCCGTCTTGGCTTTCAAGATAATAACCAGGTCATCCCACTTGGTCACATACACCCTTCCTCTTGTTTGCTTTTGCAAGGCGACCAAAGTATCACTTTATGTCACTGTCTACTTCAGCAATTCTCTCACCAAGTGCTAAGGGAGGGGGACAGCTGCCCTTGAAGACATGGCAATCTGTTGCTTGGCCAGTAGCCACGCCAAATCAACAAATCTATTCTCAAGCCTAGTAAGCTTCAATCTTTTAAACAGACACAACATAACTCCTACGAGGACATTATCGTTGTGTGGCCGAGAAATCTCTTTAATCAGTTCCCACAACTCTTCTCAGTTGTATTTGAGATGAGGGCAACTCCAGAACATATGTACTAAGTTCACATTGGGACTGCGACATCTGAGATAAAAATCTGTCACTGCTGGGAAGATCCTATGCTGAAGTATTTTATTCTGTATGAACTGAAGTTGAGTATTTCTGGAAACTTTCAAGGAATATTCAAGTATTTGAGACTACTATTTGGGAACGAAACTCCACTGAACATTGCTTTGCTATGCTCCCTTTAGCAGGAGATATCTACCTTAGATTGTGTAATTAATTTTTTATTCAGCACTGTCATAGCTCTCCACTCTGCAGTTTTTTTTTTGCACTTCTTTGCCTACCTTCTGAAGATTTCCTCGCTGCAGGTGTGCGGCGAGCCACTGGAGATGGTGAACTTCTAATCACAACAAGATGATGGACGGAGTGTTTAAACTTTTCAAGTACTCACTCCTAGTCAAGAGATCTGAATTTTATCCATCGTTCTTTTGCTCACTATGCCACCCCAGTTCGGACCTAGCCATATGCAAATAAGTCTTGACCCTGCTCCTCATGGGAACAGTCCAGCCTGAACCTCCAAGCCAGGTCCTCCCTGGACTGGAAACAAGCATCCTGGGACCGGTTACAGGGTATCACCCCTCATTAGCCAGGCCATCTTGAATCCAGTGGCATGCCCAGATGTGGGTCCCTTGCTCACTGTGCCACTGGATTGAAGCTAGCCTGGCTGTTGAAGGGTGATACCCCGAAGCTGGTCCCAGGAAGCTTGTTATCTTATTTTCCTGAGTCCTTAAAGTTCAGAAGCGGGATGACATTTTAACACACCACTAATCTTTGATTGAGGTTTGATGTGGACATACGGTAATAATGATGCCAAAATAGTGCATTGATTAAATAGCTTTTGTTTTGTTTAAACCTGGTGTGCCCTGGTGTGTCACACGATCTGTTTTCGTGTATGGTGTAGCTGGAGGAAATAACAGAACTCGAAGACTTCACTGCACCCATGAGCGAGCCATGGCACTGTCCTGACTGACTTTCGCTTGGCTTGACATAAGTTACTATGCACAGTTTTATTAGTAGGTACAACAGATTGGAAATGTGTTTTAGAAGACAACATATGTCACTGTGATGTGTGTCCCTGTGTCATCCTTGCTAGCCATAACCTGCAGTTGTTTGGAAATGCAAAGTTAGTTTATTAGGTTCATATGTATTTGCTGTTTGCACATTTACAGCCTGTGACCAAATATCCGAGTATTTTTTCTCTAAAGATTCTCTATATCTATAAACCCCAAGACCTTAAATCGTGTGACTCCAGAGACCAGAATAAATATGCAGCTGTTAATCGACCTAGTTTCAGCACACATTTTCGTTTCCAGAATATTCGGCACAAGGCATCGATAGTAGAGTGCTGGGATCAAAATACGAACATGTTGAGTTTCTGGGACTCCTGGTAGACATGAAAAGGACTTATGCTCGCTTTTTGATTTGGGCATGATTTCTAATGAACACAAGGATGAAATGGCTGCATATCACTCTGCGTCCAAGAGAGTACCTTTTAAAAGAATACATCTTTGGACCCAGACACTGTCAGGCCCACTCACACATCAGTCTGATGAAACAGTCACTCCAAACCTGCAGTCTATATTGCTAAGAAAAAAATGCCTGGGAGCGCCTAACTCGTTTACATTGGACACTCACCAGCATTTTTCAAGTGCCTCTCCAGGTTGTTCTGCGGACATAATCTTTGTGTAGGGTGATGTTCCTCACAGCAGGGTAGTCTCCAGCCTGGAGTACCCACAGAAGAGACACAAAGAGGTGTGAACTTTCCACACCTAGATATCAAAAGCCACACAGATAGTGATCAGGAAAAGAGACAAAAGGCTGGCCTCACTTAAGGGACCCTTGTCTCTTTGAACAATAGAAACCACAGTCCCGAGCTTTGCCCCCACCATTTACCAATTGTCTGTGCTACAAGAAGAATTATCAGCAGTGGCTCTCAGCAAAATGACTTTATCGAATTTCTATGGGAGTCTTGACTCCTCTGTCCCCCACTTCAGTGTCTAGAGCTCTACCCTCCTGCTTCAGGAAGTTTAGCAATACACTTCCACTCTCTGGGAAAATAACTTCACTCCCATCTCGTGCACAAGGACAGACCAGTTGATTCCAAAATGGAACCCTCATACCTTCATTACTCTGGTTTACTTAAACATACAATGCATATATCACAAACATGCTAAATATACACTTTTTTTTATAACTTTTATATTAAAATTTTAGGGTTGAAGTAGCAAGACATTGCATAACAAAAACAAGTCAACAGCACTATAACATTCTGAGTGCGACTGCATTCCTAGCGTATTGAACAGCCTATGAAAAAAAGCAGTGAAGTACTTTCCAATGACTGAGACGTCACATCCCTCCCTCCATAGGCCTCAATTTACCAGGCACTCTTTTCTGTAATATAACTGGTACTTATGTAAAGTGCTCTAACACCTTCGGGTCGCTCAAGTTTACATTATATAACAAGCATTTGCAATGCAATAGGTCTCACATTTGCGAGAGTTAGAGCTACTGGCTTTGCAAATGATAATGTCTTTTATGGATGTATTTTTGTTTAGAGTGGAGTGGATGTATGTGGTGTGGAGTGGAATTATGTGGGTTGAATTGGAATTGTTAGTTGTGGAATTGTGTGGGTTGGAATTGTGTGGTGTATTTGTGTAGTGGAATTAGGTGGCATGGTGAACAGATAGGGGTGAGAGCTACACAGAATAGATAGATAGAAAGACAGAGAAGGATAGGTAGTTTGTGCACCGAACTGTGAATGAACTCTAGAGAGAAGAGCTGAAAGAGTATGTGAGGGAGAGAAAAAGAAGGGGAGAGCAGACTATAGACGCATAAAGAGGGAGGTTTTGTGTATGCAGAAGACATGCTAAGAAGAGGAGAAGAGCGTGGGTTTGCGAAATGGAAATCTTGAAAATACACGGGAAAGAAATTGTGCTCGAAGAGAGGTGTGAGAGAGAGAGGGATGAGTGAGATTGGAACCCGGGGGGGTTTGGAGGCGAGAGGTGGACCTGTGCATAGTGCGAGGAGGTATAGAAAGGTAGTATGTATGAGCAGGCAGTTTAGAGAGGAGAGGAGGAGTGTGAGGGAGGGATGAGAGGGTCACAGTGGAATTGCCAGATAAGAGGGGCTAGTGGTAGTGTGATGAAGAGATATGAGGGGCAGTGGGTGTGTGGATGACAGATGACCAGATTGATCAAGGTGTAAGGTAGGAATATGTTTTTTCGGAATTGTTTGTTGTTGAATATTGTGTTGTGGAATTGTGTGGTGTGTAGTTGTGTAGTGAAAATATGTAGCATAGTGTGCTGTGGAATTATGTGGATAGTAATTAAATGGCATTATTTGTCATGGAAATATGTAGAGTGAGATTGTGTGTTATGGACTTAATTATGTGGAATGGTGTTGCGGAGTGATGCAGGGTAGAGAGGAGAGGTGCAGGGTAGAGAGGAGTGGTGCAGGGTGGAGTGGAGCGATGTAGAATGCAGTGGGGTGGTGTGCAGTGATGCAGAATAAATTAGAGTGGTGTAGAACGGAGTGATGCAGAGTGCTCGATCTGAGCGTGAAACTGATTCAGGCACACCCAGCTTGAGCTGCAGCTGAGCACTTCGGAAACATGCAACATCCCTCAAAGGAAAGAAGAAACCCACAGCAAAATAAACAAATGAGGCAAGCGACCCAAATGAAACAGCATTTACCCGCCATTGCCACACAATTCAAAGAGACTACCCTCGCTGCTTGAAACCAGTCCCCTTCGCTCTATGCAGTTGCAAACCCTCCAGTTGTTCTTCCCAACCTAGAGTTGGAAAGCAGCGGACTCTGTCTACAGGTGACAGAGTGCAAGGAGGTGCGCACCCGTAAGCTCTAGGGCAGTGCCAGCTCAGAGAGACAAAATTGGCTGACGCCAGGCACGCGCTCGTGAGGGAGCGTGCACAGCTTCAGATCAAGCTCAGCACTCTGCCTCCGGGCACGGGCAACTATCGACAGGTTAATTGTTTTTACCTGAGCAGTATGAGCAAAAGAGATGTGTTATAAACATGGCGCATCTTTGCGCAATGAATTTTAGTGCAGCTGTGAGGGTCCAGCGTACATTGAGCTGGCACAGCACCCTCTTTTTTCTGCATCCGCGAAAGGCACGTGGGGCTGAGAGAGGTTCCTGTTGTGCTGCCTCTATACGACATTGAGCACTGGCGCAGAGGTGGCCATGTTGCCGGCAAGAGGCTATTGTGGTAACAGAGGGGAAGGGGCGAGGAAATAAACAGCCCAGCAAGCGCCTGCTCTGAATCTCCCCACATGATACTCCCCTGGATGAAAGAGCAAGCAGCACAAAGCTGCATTAAGTAACACAGGAAGGAAAGTAAAAGAAAAGAAGTGTCTGAAATAACATATAAGCTCTCCAGTGGAAGGCTACTGAGTAATTAGGCAGTGCTGCGCGGGCCATAACTAAATAGAGAAAGGAGGGACAAGGAGGGGCAACGAACCAGTAGAAACCAAGATAGTTTGAAGACTAAGCGACGTAGCAAATAGAAAGCAAAGGTGGGGATAAACCTAACAAACCTGAATACAAGTCTTGAAGAGACAGTGCTAGCACTGTCTAGGCACGACCTAATAAAAAATGCCTCACAGTCCCTGGTGAGCTGCCATGAATGTGCTTTGAAATTAGAGCTCGGAGAGGAGGAGGACAACTGGAAGAGGCAGTGGGGAGGGCATGCAGCGACATGGGAGGAGGTGGGAGGGACGAATGCTGCTCCCATTTGTCAGATAGAAGGGAAATAGTGAATAAACAGGGACAGCATCACTTAATCTCTGCGCAACTAAAAACAAAAAATACCCTGACCTTGTGTAATGTAACTGGTGCTTTTGTAAAGTGCTTCAATTCCTATGGGTCAGTTGAGTTCGCGCTCTATAAAAATTCCCACAAAAATTAATCTGACTTTCTGCAATGTAACTAGCTCTCATAAAAGTGCTCCAACACCTTCAGGTTACTCAAGTTCACATTATATAATAAAAAATGCCTCACAGTCCCTGGGGATCTGCAGTGAATGTGCTTTGAAATCAGAACTTTGAGAGGAGGGGTGACAGGAAGAGGCAGTGGAGCGGGCATGCAGTGACATGGGAGGAGGTGGGAGGGACGAATGCTGGTCTCATTTGTCAGGTAGAGGGGAAATAATGAATGAACAGGGGCAGCGTTGGCATCACTTAATCTCCGTGCACCTAAAAACAAACAAATTAACCTGACCTTGTGTAATGTAACTGCTGCTTTTGTGAAGTGCTTCAATACCTTTGGGTCAGTCGAGTTCGCATTATATGAATAAGCATCAGAGAAAATGCAACTGGATTTGCCCAAGCCTTGCCATTAACTGTGCTGCAAGGTTGGGCTGCTGAAGGTCCAGTGACCAAGGCTCGCTAAAGCAACAAGCAGCGAAGCGTGAGGCATTTTGGGGAAATCCTCGCACTTTGAAGCTAGGGAACATTAAAGAGGTGATGAATACAGCATCTGAAGCATCTAACATTTGATCTCGACATTTAAACGGGGCGAGGAGATTAATTGACGGGCGCCGAAGGTGAACCACTGAAGACGGACAAACAGTGACACGAGCAGGAATCAAAGAAAAAAATAGTCCCCCAAATGAACACATAAACACAGAAGCATAATGTTAACGGTAATTGGACGGTGCTCTGTGGGAGGAAACCATACACAAAAAGGAGGGACAAAGGGGAAGGATTAACCACTAGCAGGCAAGCATTTTTAAATGACAAATGAAGGGATGAATAAAATGGCAATGGGCAGCCTGTAAGTCCACAGAGTGAATACTTTAGGACTATCAATCAATGATTCGCAGGAATTAAATAATGACCATAAATGACAGAACAAACACAACGACACTGTGAATGCAAAAGTGTGAACGATATATTATAGAATCATATATCGTATACAATAATACACATATCAATATTTAAGAACACAGGACTGTTTTACAACATAGAAAAATACATACATATGTGCCTGATACATTACAAGAACATTAAAGACAATTGACAGAAATAACATAAATAAAAAAAGCTTAATTGGGCATCCGTATAACCTAATTGCCCATAGTCAGACATATGTCTTTCATTCAGGTGTGGATATGTCTGATCTGGTATGGAGCGCTTGTTCTGTTTATGTTGACGTTTCGACCCACAAATATCGAGTGTGGTTGAGAAACATCAACGTGGGGTCTTCCTCAGGACTATAAACAAAATTGTGTGGAAGATCAGTTGCCTCTGTAATACTGTTTTATAAGCTTTCCAAACTACTATTTAGGATGACACATACTTGGCGTTTCTCTAAAATACCAATCTGTACTAGCAGCAAGGATTTTCTTGGTGTTCCAATCTGTGAATGCCCAGGGGTCCATCCTCCATTCCATCCATGTTGGTGGAATAGGCAAATCAAGCCATGTGCATATCAGAGAACGGTTCGAAATACCCGTGGCCAGATACCTTGTGACTCTAAATTTATGTCCTGGTATTTCTGGGATCAGAAAATAATCCAACCTGTGCATTGAGCCAGTGGATCCAGACATAAATGAGTATTTGCTGACCCTGGGAGGCTCTTCTCTCCAGAGATCCATTAGACCCAGTGCCGAGGCTAAGGATCTCTGTTAGGTTAAATTCAGGGATTCTGGTCCGTCACTCTTCCATTTTTATCAGTGTCACGGTTTTTAGTCTGGGGGACAAATACCAGGAGGCCTCAGTGTGCTTCTTCCCAATTCAATTCGCACATCACCACTGCTTAACACCCTACCAGGTCTACCCATGTTCCTGTAACTGTCACTGGGACTGATCTACGTGCTAGGATACAGACCCAATGGAAACCAGAGTGTACCAGGGCCTTGTATCTTCCCCTTCCAAGAAATCTGCCACTATTTCCCACCAGGTTGGTCTCCTGAAGGATGAGGTCAGGTTTGTGTTGATGCAGAAACTGTGACACCACCCGTTCACGTTCTATGAGAGGACAAAGAGACCTGTCTCCATATTTTCATTACATTTTTACATAATAGTTGTAATGATGTATCAGGTAGTGTCTGGCCCCACTCACCCCACCCGGTCTGTTGTGTGCTTGCTGCCATGTTGGACAACTCCCCACTCAATAGAAATCCCCCTCCCGACTTTCCCAGGCTGCGAGTTTTGAACTACTCGCCTCCCCAAATCCTGGGATGCCTGCCCTTCATCCCATTTTAACACCAAATATGTTTATATTCCTGTCTCCAGTTTTTCTCCTCTCAGAGGATGCTTCTGACTCTGTAAGGTGGACGTCAGTGGTGGGACTCCTGCTTCTGATTGCCCCGGAAGGGATTTTACAGATTGCCCATGTTCCAAGCAGGGTCCTGTAAGATGTCTCCTTGGACCTATAGCTGGCCCTATTCAAGGGTAAACCTGATATCTGTCTTTGCCCATGCAGACTCTGTGAGTGATGGCTCCTATCAGTCCGGACCATTTGGTTGTGCTCGTGAGCCATATCGTCTTCTGGTTGCTGCTGGGGACCCACCATCCAGCCACTCCCAAGCCTAGTCTGGTGATTCGAAAAACCAGAATTTACCTTCTGCTAGAACTTTAAGTTTAGCAGGGGAAACCATCATGTACTGCAGATTGCGTTTTCGAAGTTCCATTTTTACCATCAGCAAAGGAGCTGTGCCTAGCATGCACCTCCTGAGAGAAATCCAGAAAGTTCATGATGGTGTGGTTCTCGAAGTGAAGTGGGCTGTGTGAGTGAGCCACCCAAACGACTGTGTCCCTGAAATTAAGGATGCATGCTATGATGGGTTGTGATCTCATCCCTGGCCATAATGGGGCACTCGGCACATAGTGAGCCCATTCTAATGCGAAATATGAGGATAGATCATCCAGTTTCACCATAGTTGGTATAAAGTTCTCAACAAAGCTTTCCACTGCTGTGCCCTCTGTTCTTTTGGGGAAACCCATCATCTATATGTTGTTACAGTGGGATCACCCTGCATGCCCTCCACTCTGTCTTGAAGATAGTGGGTGGTCTCCCTCAGTTGTCGCATTTGTTTCTGCAATATTTTGATTGGTTCTGTATGGTTGCTGATCCTGTTCTCCAACTTGGAGACTCTTTCTGCGATTCTCCCAACATCAGTCTGGAGGAAGTTGATGTCAACTGCCTTTGTATCCATTTTATTCTCAAGGGCAGATCTGGTTCTCTGATCGCCAATAACAGTTCCTTAACTGAGCTGTCTTGTTCCTCGATTCCTGCAGATCCAGAGGGTTCTCTCATTATATCTGCGTCCTGAGTACCCTTCCCATTCTGAAATGCATACTTTCCAATTTGTGCCTGTGTGTTACTTTCAGTCCATTATCACATACTATGGTCGTCTATGCACCGTGGGGTGTGCCCACCAGTCTTGTTTATGTGCTGTGGTAGTTAAGGTAATGCTGCTTCCACTGTAGCTAGAGACTAATGGAGAGAGGGGCCAAGCATAGGAGCCCATCTATGGCCGCCTGATTGCCGGATCTTCCCTTGGTCCGCCCCAAGGTCTGGATTGAAAAAACATAAGGGGAATGGTGGGGAGGGGCACCCGAGCATGCCACACCTCCTTATGTCCTCACTCCGGAGCAGGAGTCCAAGAGCTCTTTAAAGTGGCACCTGGTCACTATATTGACCGTATGGGCTCCGTTTAGTTAGTGGGCCCAGTGTTTCAGAGGAGAGCAGCCCATTTCCCCAAAGCCCATCCCGGTGGGTGCTCCCATCAGGGTCCACCCAACATCTTGGCCTTTGGAGTGATCTGGCCCATACATCAGCTGCAGGGTGGTTTTGTCTTTCTGAGGCTATTCGGCAGGTCATAGTGGTTCCTTAGATCTTCCGCTCTTGTTACCAACTGCCATGCTTGAGGCAACTATGGGGAAGTGCTGGTACCGGTCATCATCAGCTGCAGGCTGCACACCCCATCTTGTCTCTGCATTGCAGCCACGTCCCACGCACAACATGCACCGGGGATGTTAGACCTAGGTCCTTTAGTATCTATGTTTGCTTTGCTGTGAAGTAGAAACAGCCTTGAATGGGATTAGGTGGCAAAACAAGGTATATAAATCAAACCGTGCATTAGTGTGATGCTCTCAGTCATTGACAAATAAATAATTTCTAGTGAGTGAGTGAAACAATATTTTATACAGGATAGTGAGAAAAGATCATTACATTAAACATTTTTATTTTTCGGCGCCACTTCAGCCTACACAGCGTACCGACCCTGTACCAAGGTTGGAATTTTCCAGTCTGTTTTTAAAAGGCTGTCGTAGGCTTGACACACAGCAGACTCGAGCTCTTAATGTTTAAATAATCTGTACACTCAGACTCGCATGTTCAAGCGGCCTGCCCGGACATTGAGCACTATAAATAATGTTGCTTCTTTTTACAGCTTATTTCCTCAGATTGCTTGGTATTTCAAAAAAGCCTTCTCCTACTATACTCTTAAAACCATCCATGAAAAATTGACCTTTACTTACTTCCGAAAAATTTCTCTCCTTTCTTCCTTGAAAGTGACCCACAGCTTAGCTGCCTGCCTTCTATTTCAAAGTATATCCTCTTCTCATTTTCATGCCTGTCTGCCTTTATCTCTCTTACTGTAATTCTGTAAAGAGCTCCCATTTCAGTTCATAGTTCACAACCTCTCCTTTTTTAAAACCCTATCCCGGCAACCTAACAATGCCTAACCTCCCTCCGCCAGCCTCCTAATCTCACCAACCTTTTGCCTGAAACAACACTATTGATCAGCACCAACTGGTATTAATTGTAATCTACGTGGTGTGTGTTCAACAAGCTTGACTAAATCATCATGCTAAATGTGTAACATGTTCAAGAACAAACACTTTGGAAAAATCAAACTCCAAGCCACTTCTGTTCAATAATTTTTCTTATTGAAAGAATGATAAATCAATCATCTATAACACAATAATTAGGAAAATACATACACAAATGTATCTCTTGACTTCTGTACAGTTACTCAACCTAAATACATTTTACAAAATATACAGTGTTGATCATTCACAACCAGTCATGGGTAGCCCAATGCATTTCGGGACCCTGTCCCTTCTTCAGGAGCCACTGTAATGAAAAAACATATGTACAAATAAATGCTAAATGCATATCTCTCAATATTAAAGCTTAACAGATACAATAGCCACATGGCTACCAAAATAATGAGACACCCTGATTGTAACAGGAGACATGTCTTAAACATGTCATGTGTGATAAAAGAAGAATGTATGTGATGGATGAATTAAAAAGAGAGAAGGAGGAGGAGTTGCCATCACCGATAGATGTAGCTAATGAATGATACATAGTGTTGCCCGTGATATAGAATAACAACATCCCATAACTGACCATTAATACTACATGATACTTAGGAACACAAGAAGAGAAAAAATAAAATAAAAAATGGAAAATGGAAAATAGAATGTAAATAACAAAAACTAATAGAATGACGAAGAACCTACTTGCCACGTGACTGAATACTGATGTACTGTATAATAACAGAAGAGCTGTCGTGCTGTAAAACAGAATGAGACAAAACATATATCCTAATAAGAAATACTGCTGACGACCATATCAAAACACCAAGTATAGATACCTGGTGGAAATAAACTTAGAAAAACAACCTAAACCTGGCGGAAATCTCAAATAAAGATGCAGGACGTAGAGTATTAAAAAACGCCCAGAAAGGTACGAAATTGTAAAAAATACCTGGTAATGGATGTGAACCAATGACACCATCTGCAAAAATGCAGAAACATGGTAAGTAGAAAGCCTCAGGCCAAAGTGCAACAATCTCGAGGAAACACATAATGTATACGTGTCTAAGTGACTCACCGGTAAAAACGAAGACGCCACCTCGTAACGGATATCCAAACACTCCACCTTGGATACGGGTGAAAATGCTAACCCTATATTTGATTCGAAACGAAGCCCGCGAAAACACAATCATCACCCGGCTGTGAAGATTAAAGATAGACAGAAGACTGCTAGGCGAACATGGCCGCCATCATGGAAAGGTGAAATCCAGCATAATGCCCGACCTAAGTAACACTGTTCCCCGAGAGAACGAAGCAAACAAAGATAGTACCCGAGAAGAGCCTGTGAACAGGCACAAACCACTCAAGATGAATATACGAACTAGTAAAAACGTGGGTGTAGCCTGAAATGTTTTAAAAAAACGACAAGAATAAAAGAATGCTAAAATAAAAATAAAAAATAGACCACAATCAATGATAAAAAACATATCATGGGGCACAACTAATAAGCAACATATCACGATGCCGTAAAAACATACAAAAGAAAAAACACATGCGTACAAAGTGCTAAATGAACAAAAATTGACGACTGAGATAGTACTCAATGCGAACAATAAAGTTAATTGTGAAAAAGTTAAAACAGAAGGTGAAAAGAATGATAGAAAAATGTGCACTAAAGACAGTTCACCGAAAATAATCCCAATGATATACAAACATTGCTATGATATAAGGCATGTGAAAATAAACATGCTAATTCAAAATATAATGTTTTTATGTGTGATCCACATGCTCCAAATGCTACTAATGGTCAACAAGGTTTCATGAGACATAAAAAAGGAACAACCTATACATTATATCTGTATTCGATATATGTTAGTTGTAACGGGTAACCTGGCATGACATAAACAATAATGACGGGTTGTCCTACAATGTATGTGCTGATTGTAAGTGTGAATTGACACAAGAAAATTTTTTCAAGAACATTTTGGTGAAAGCAACTCCTCCAAAAAACAGCAATATTTACAAGAAACAGCTCAAATCCAATTTGTCGTTCAGACCAAGTGGCATCATGGTATTGAGCCTCCTGATCCAAAACACTTCTCTTTGAGATAGTTTTTTGCTTAGATCAATTCCTTCCTTTAATGTGAGTTTTTCCACAATTGCAAACCGGAGTTGGGTGATATTGTGACCTTGCTCCAACCAGTGAACTACTAAGTTGGAATTCGTGTTTTTGGTTCTAATCATGCTTTTGTGTTCTCCAATACGAACTTTTACTTTTCTCTCGGTTTTTCCAACATATAAAGAACCGCATGGACACTTAATACAGTAAATCACATGAGATGTGTTACAATCTGAAGAGTGGTTAAGAGTAATTTTAACGCCAGTTCTGGGGTGTGTAATAAAATCCTGTTGCATGACATTGTTGCAGTGCGTACAATTGCTACATCTTTTCATCCCTGTGAATTTAGTGTTAGTGGACAAGTTTTTTTGGCCAAAAGTTCTTTAAGATTGTCACTTCTAGTGTAAGCAAAAAGAGGTGGTTGATTGAATGATACACCGAAGTCTGGTTCCTGTGTTAGTAATTCCCATCTTTTAAGGATGATTTTCTTGATACTTTTGGATTTCGTAGAAAATTTTGACACGAAAACTGGCCGATTACTGGGTGTTTTTTGTTTGGTAATAAGAAGAGTACTCCGATCAATTTGTTGAATTCGATCCTCCGCACGTTTAATGATTGCTGAAGGGTATCCTCGTTGTACGAATCTAGTCTTGATCCTGTTCAGTTCTTCATTGAATGTATCTGAGGTGGATGATATTCTCTTTGAACGAATCATGTGGGAGTATGGTAAATTCTGTATCAATTTGGGAGAGTGAAAACTCTGGAACAATAACGTATTGTTTCGATCGGTGGGTTTGATGAACACACTAGTATGAATGGTAGCATTCAATTTAATCACTGAAACATCCAAAAAAGGTAGACTCGTCTCACTGATGTTAGAAATAAATTGAATCCTGTCGTTTCGGGAATTCAGCATTTGGATTTGTTCTTGAAGTGCTTCTTTGGTATTGGACCATATTAAAAAAATGTCGTCAATGTAACAGCAATATGTAATAAGGTGTTTACTCCATTTAGGATTTTCAAAAATGTACCTTTCTTCAAATGCAGCCATAAAAATATTCGCGTATGTGGGCGCCCCCCCAAAACCCATGGATGTTCCACTGATTTGGAGAAAAAACTCATTTTGGTAATGAAAGTAGCTATGTTGAAGACAAAATTGTAGTAGCTCCATGAGAAAAACTTTGTGGGCACGTATGTCTGGCTGATTAAGTAACGCCCATTCAACAGCTTCAAGACCTTCTTGCAGCGGGATAGAAGTGTACAGCCATGTCACGTCAATTGTACATAAAATAAATTCAGTATTATTGGATAAATCCAACTGTTGTAAACGTGATAGAAAGTCGGTGGTATCTCGTATGTAAGATTTCCAAGACCGTACTATTGGTTGAAGAAATTGATCGATGTAAACACCCAGAGGTTCAAATAATGACCCACATCCAGACACAATGGGTCTGAACGGGGGATCAGTAGGATGTTTATGAATCTTTGGCAGCATGTACATATGTGGCCGTTTAGGATGTTGTTGAATGAGAAAACTCTTGGTTTTGCTTGAGATCCAATCCATATCCTGAGCTTTGTCCAAGATATTTTTTAACACTTGTAATATTTCCGTGGTGGGGTCATGACCCAATTTCAAATACGTGTTTTCATCCATGAGATGTTCTTGCACTTTCCTGTGATAGTATGATGAGTCCATCATGACCAGGGCACCTCCCTTATCTGCAGGCTGAAAAGTCAAAGTCACATTATTGGCTAAATCTTTCAAAGTGATCCTTTCTTTTCTAGATAAATTTTGACCTTTGTGTTGATGGTAATTCAGTTTGCTTAAATCCTGCTTTACATAAGATTCAAAGCAATCCAATATTTTGTGAGAAACCGGAGATACAAAAATACTCTTAGGTCTAAACTCTGCAAACTCATGCTCCTCCTTGGTAATTGGATGTGTCAAGACATTATCAAAAAAGTGACGTAGACGTAAAGTTCGCATAAATCGATAGATAGCAACTTCTGTCTCATGGAAAGTAGTCTTGTACGTTGGTACAAAAGATGTTCCTTTGTTAAGAATTAGCGTTTGTTGGGCAGTCAATGTTTGGGAAGAAATGTTTATGATGATTGTTTCTGGCTCCGTAAATTTTGACGCGATTTCTCTTTGGTTTTTTCTTTGTCCTCGCCTGGTTTTACCACGCTTCCGGTTTGTCCTGCTGGTAAATCTGGTGACTGCGAAGGCTTTTGTCCCTTGGATAAAAAAGATTCTGTGGAACTTGAAGCATGAATTTCATTTGTTTCAGTACCAGTCTTACTGATGCTTCCTGAGTGGCCTCTGGTTCCATTGCTGTTCAAAGGAGGTCTAGTTGGCTGTATATCACGATCTGATACAACGCTTTCCTCTGATGAAGCATTAGGATTTTTTTTTGTAAGGTCTACGCTGTGCGTACATTTCTGCCCAAGTATATACCTCATTCAGACGGTAATCAATTGTATCCCTTTTAAATTTGCGAAGTTTACATTCTTGCAGTTCTTTGCCGTAATTTTCCAGTTTAATATTGATTTGTTCTAATGTGTTAGCCCAATCTCCTGCTTCAATACGTACGGATAAATCTTGTTTAATATTGAAAATTTCTTCTTCAAGTTCCTTGATTGTCTTAGAAAGTTCCTCTACTGTCAATAAAATTAGATCCAGGGAACATTTATTCAGAACTGCATACCAACGATCCATAAAGGACTTATTGAACTGAAAACGGAATAACATTGGTTTGATGGCTAACCGTAGACCACGAGGTATCCTTTTGTGCTTATGGTACTGAATAAGCGTTGAAGCATGTAATCTTTGATTCAATTCTCGTCGACAAATAAATTCCAGATGTTTCAATTGCTGAGTTATTGTACCTTCTTGGGTGTCAAACGTTTTGGTAGCAGAAATTAGACTGTAGATTTCAGTGGCTTCTTCTGCAGTGTATGCCTTAGTTTCTGCTCTATTTTCCGTGGTGCTAGCTATGCTCTCAAAAGAGGTCATGTTTAAAAACGAGTGGGTGCAACCGCCAAGTGGGCAGTTATAAAGTCTTGATCAAAAAATGTATATATGCGGTGCACTCCTATGATAATACTGTTTGAACCAATAACGTGGAAACCAAATTTATAAACCAATAAACTGGGTTATAGTGTGCTGCGCAGTATTTGTGGGCTGCCTGTCCCACATGTATTAGAATGAGGAAAAACCAAGCGAACATTCACTTGACAAACTGCGTGCACTACGTGGTGTGTGTTCAACAAGCTTGACTAAATCATCATGCTAAATGTGTAACATGTTCAAGAACAAACACTTTGGAAAAATCAAACTCCAAGCCACTTCTGTTCAATAATTTTTCTTATTGAAAGAATGATAAATCAATCATCTATAACACAATAATTAGGAAAATACATACACAAATGTATCTCTTGACTTCTGTACAGTTACTCAACCTAAATACATTTTACAAAATATACAGTGTTGAAAATTCACAACCAGTCATGGGTAGCCCAATGCATTTCGGGACCCTGTCCCTTCTTCAGGGGCCACTGTAATGAAAAAACATATGTACAAATAAATGCTAAATGCATATCTCTCAATATTAAAGCTTAACAGATACAATAGCCACATGGCTACCAAAATAATGAGACACCCTGATTGTAACAGGAGACACGTCTTAAACATGTCATGTGTGATAAAAGAAGAATGTATGTGATGGATGAATAAAAAGAGAGAAGGAGGAGGAGTTGCCATCACCGATAGATGTAGCTGATGAATGATACATAGTGTTGCCCGTGATATAGAATAACAACATCCCATAACTGACCATTAATACTACATGATACTTAGGAACACAAGAAGAGAAAAATAAAATAAAAAATGGAAAATGGAAAATAGAATGTAAATAACAAAAACTAATAGAATGACGAAGAACCTACTTGCCACGTGACTGAATACTGACTTACTGTATAATAACAGAAGAGCTGTCGTGCTGTAAAACAGAATGAGACAAAACATATATCCTAATAAGAAATACTGCTGACGACCATATCAAAACACCAAGTATAGATACCTGGTGGAAATAAACTTAGAAAAACAACCTAAACCTGGCGGAACCAGATTGTTGCACGTTGGCCTGAGGCTTTCTACTTACCATGTTTCTGCATTTTTGCAGATGGTGTCATTGGTTCACATCCATTACCAGGTATTTTTTACAATTTCGTACCTTTCTGGGCGTTTTTTAATACTCTACGTCCTGCATCTTTATTTGAGATTTCCGCCAGGTTTAGGTTGTTTTTCTAAGTTTATTTCCACCAGGTATCTATACTTGGTGTTTTGATATGGTCGTCAGCAGTATTTCTTATTAGGATATATGTTTTGTCTCATTCTGTTTTACAGCACGACAGCTCTTCTGTTATTATACAGTACGTCAGTATTCAGTCACGTGGCAAGTAGGTTCTTCGTCATTCTATTAGTTTTTGTTATTTACATTCTATTTTCCATTTTCCATTTTTTATTTTATTTTTTCTCTTCTTGTGTTCCTAAGTATCATTTAGTATTAATGGTCAGTTATGGGATGTTGTTATTCTATATCACGGGCAACACTATGTATCATTCATTAGCTACATCTATCGGTGATGGCAACTCCTCCTCCTTCTCTCTTTTTTAATTCATCCATCACATACATTCTTCTTTTATCACACATGACATGTTTAAGACATGTCTCCTGTTACAATCAGGGTGTCTCATTATTTTGGTAGCCATGTGGCTATTGTATCTGTTAAGCTTTAATATTGAGAGATATGCATTTAGCATTTATTTGTACATATGTTTTTTCATTACAGTGGCCCCTGAAGAAGGGACAGGGTCCCGAAATGCATTGGGCTACCCATGACTGGTTGTGAATGATCAACACTGTATATTTTGTAAAATGTATTTAGGTTGAGTAACTGTACAGAAGTCAAGAGATACATTTGTGTATGTATTTTCCTAATTATTGTGTTATAGATGATTGATTTATCATTCTTTCAATAAGAAAAATTATTGAACAGAAGTGGCTTGGAGTTTGATTTTCCAAAGTGTTTGTTCTTGAACATGTTACACATTTAGCATGATGATTTAGTCAAGCTTGTTGAACACACACCACGTAGTGCACGCAGTTTGTCAAGTGAATGTTCGCTTGGTTTTTCCTCATTCTAATACATGTGGGACAGGCAGCCCACAAATACTGCGCAGCACACTATAACCCAGTTTATTGGTTTATAAATTTGGTTTCCACGTTATTGGTTCAAACAGTATTATCATAGGAGTGCACCGCATATATACATTTTTTGATTAATTATAATCTACCAATAAACTTGGGTTGTGGAGTAGCGTTCTACTCGCTGTAAAGTGCTTTCACGCCTCGTCAGGGGTAGTAAGAACATTATAAATGCAATCAAAATTGCAATTACAAGTAATTTCTGATAATCACTGCTACCATCTATCACAAACTTTAATTTGCTGCCAACCAAGTGAAAGTGCTGATGGAGAGGCCTTCTACGTTTTTTCTCTGTGCTTTTCTCTCACAGGACAATCACACCTAACTGCACACCCTGAGCATGTACAACGCAACACCGCCCTTATGTTGTAAAAAGTGACTCTTCTTTGGGAGACACGTTTTTCCCAAACTACTCTCACCATGCACAAACAAAATTAACGTACATCCGACTTTCAGTACATTATTGAGCCTGTACCAGAGACAACCAACATACGTATAATAAGCCATATTTGGGCTTCTTATAGAGATCCAACTCTATAGCCAGCAATAACACCCTACATCATTGTTCTAATCTCAGCCACAAAGGTTCATTCTCAAGCAGAATGTGTTGGACAGAAGTGTAATATAGCAAAAAAAATATGAGCCATGTAGTTGGCAAATTGCTTCTTAATCAATGGCACAGTAGGGGTGTAAGTGATTTTCAAGTTTTTCCAAGCTTCTAAAACAATTTTGCCATGGATGCATCCTTTTGAGTTATCACCTTGACTTAAAATAATATAAGGGTATTTTGAAGCCAATTATGCTTTTATTAAAAGAGTCTATTTGGGGGTTTTAGTGAGAACTGTGCATTGTAGACATAGTGGACAACTCTGGGATTTCATTTCTCAAACAGATTGATCATCTTCTTCTACAGAAAAGTCCTCCTTCTCTTTCTAGGCGCTTTGTATCGGTATTGAAGACAATGCTCTCACATCAGAATGAGATTAAATTTTAATGCTGGGTTCTTTAAAATTATCAGATTTAATCCTCGATGACATAACGGGAAAACATTCCTGGAAAAAACAATTCAAACCTATTTTTCACTGCTGTGCCCTTCAGGTTTGCTTCTATTGTGATGGCACATGTGGATTGCTTGTTATATCTCTCCTGCCTCTGCTGCGCTTCAACCAAAGGCAGAGTGGGATATTGCTAACTTTTGCCTTTCATGAGTTTTTTAAAAGGTTTATCTTTTTCACCTCATTAGTCATCATCTCTAGCTGTAATGCACACTGTCTTTTTTAATAAACAATTTTTTTAGGTCTCGCCTAGCGATGCAGCGCCATGCGCTGCTCGCCAGGCGAGATCTATTGTTGCCGACTTGCTTTGCGATGCGGGACAGGACAGGTGCACGCGTACGCCAAGTCCTGGACAGGAGATGTGCACGCGTATGGTGCGAGCAGAAGTTGTAATAACGCCGCAAGCCGTACGCGTGCACATCGACTGTCTGTGCTCAAGCTTAACAGACAGGAGATGTGCCCGCGTACGGCTCGCGTCTTTTTACAACTCCTGCTCGCACCATACACGTGCACATGTCCTGTCCAGGCGCGGCATCCAGCATGCCTCCCGCTCAACCCCACTCACCGGCTCTTGTGGGGACTGTGCGATGCTCCCAGGCTGGTCTCCTCAATGGCAGGGGGGACTCGCCTCTTCACCCGGTCACTGGCGCAGCAACACGCGGGGCTCCGTCTTGCTCACAGGAGCCCCGCCAGAAATCTTGCTCCGGCCGCACCATGCGGCATTCACGAAGGCGGGGTGGGCTCCCGCCGGACTTCCCTCTGCGGGGTGGGCTCCCGCCTCGCTTCTCCAACACACGGGGCTCCCTCAGCTCACGGGAGCCCCGGACACCTCCGGCCGCGCGCTCCATGCCCCGCCCATGCCCCACGCAACTGACGTCGCCCGGCGCCGGACAGCAGATGTGCACACGCACGGCGTCTCTTTGACTCGTGTGCTTCACAGCTGTGCCCGGCGCCGGACAGCAGACGTGCACACGCACGGCGTCTCGCGGGCTTCAGAGCCGCAATGTCGAGAGCTTGTTTTTATAGCAGTAACAAAGTGGCTTTATCGTTAACGGATTACGGCGTGTTCACAAGTGCTCCTAGCGCTTAGAATGGTCCGCGTGAGCACTATTAAAAAGTAGTAACTCTGGATGCTTCTACGCTGACTGGCCCTGCATGGCGTCCTCTTCTGCTAGTAAATAAGGAAAGAGAACGGTGGTTGCAGCAGGTACCCTATTGCTGGGATGGCTGCGGTGGGGGCATTGTTTATTTAGGGTGCTGGGGTGACATGTATACTCTGCTGTTGAAAACCAGGTCATGCTTGCGTAGTGTAGCGCTAACATGTGGGAGCGTTCAACCCACTACGAGTTTGATCTTGGGCAGAAGATACTATCCAAAGGCCGCCTCGAACACAATCTGTTTCATCTTGGGTTTCTCAGTGCGTCTCGTCATGGCGATCTGAGAGAGTCCCAGCACCTGCCTGGCGCTTGGTGTGATCCTCCTCTACGGACAGAGGCAGACTACGATGGAGCCCCCTAGGCTGCCCCAGAACTGTGGGTCACCAAATGTACATAAACCACCCCCCTTCTCTCCTCGCGCAGGCGCAGACGCTTGGCTGGCCGTGGCTGACAGCGGAAGTCACATGCCGGTGCCAGTGATCCCGTGATCGGTTGGATAGAAGCAGCGGACACCGCCGGGGCCCGGGGCAAGGCAGCTGAAACCCGGAGCCCTCACGGCGGCACTCGGCATCACTCCAGGCCCGGCTCCGGCACTGCCCGGGCCGCCTGCAGCGGACACCCTGGTGGAGAGGGGAGCAGGCAAGTGAAGTGAGGGCGTAGCGCCCAGAGGATGGAGACAGGTGTGTGAGGCGCTTGGCAGGCAAGAGCTGCGCCCAGTCTATAGGCATTGTTGTAGGCTTATTGGGGAGGAGAGGGGGTCTTTTCTATTAATAATGCACCTAGCCCTATTGGGGATCTTTTTCTGTGCCCAGAGGGTACACGGCTTTGAGGTTACGAAAGGATGCTAGCGCCTTGAAGCACATGATCCAGTCCTGCGCATTGTTTTTGTGTAACTTGTCAGGTGTGACACTCCAATTGGTTGCGTTGAAGTTCACGAAGACTACAGTCCCCAGAATGCATCTGCTTGATGAGAAAGCCCGTGCTCGTGTTCATCCTTGTGTTCATAATGTCAAGGATAGTGTAAGTCACACCGTTTATGCTTGTGCCAGGACCTTTGTTAGCTGGATACTACCTTTGTTAGCGGAATACTGTGTGGGTGCTCTTGTTTGTGGTGTTTTGTGCCCCGAGCTCATTTTGAGGATACTTTTAGCGTTTTATTATAGCGCTTGTATACTTCGCACAGGTCTTTAGATCGCTTTCGTGGCGCTTAGTTTGTGTGTTTTACAGCCTGTTGTGTGCGAGAATCATTTTCGAAGTATTTTGGTGTCATGTGAGGTTTGGAGATGTACTTAATAAGGGGAGTGGGAAACTTACAATTTCTAAGGGAGGGGGGGGGAGGGAGGCACCGACTGCACTAAGAACCAACCACGAGTCGAGTCGTCAAAAGATGTTAAGTAAGTTATGTAACAAATCTCATGAAAAAAGGATAACTTAACTTTAAATTGGATCAAATGTATTTTCAACATTTCTCAGTGTCGTATTTTTTTTATGAGAAAGCCCCCAAGGCCTGATGGCATTGTCGCTAGTTATCTAAAATGTGTCACACTGTCATGCTTTCTGTTTAAATCGCTTATATTGTTAAATGCGAAGCGCAATTTTTTTTATATTAACAGTGTAATAGTGGGATCATGTACTGAATTACTTCAATGTGCTCTGTCTGATTGGTTAAAAAAATGATACATAGTGAAGTAAAGCAATGGCTGCGTATCACACAGTTTGGTCAAGTGGGGAAGCTGGGATTTGAGCCCAATATTCCTGGTTGGACATTGTGTATTTCAGGCAGAGACTCTATTCTCACGTCCCTTTCTCTTCTTTTGAACAGAAAAGATCAGTGATATTCAATTATTTAATTATTGTTTTGTAATTAGAGATAGTATACGGAGTTCAATAAATATATTTATAACTCCTTAAATCAAGCTTGCACTATACACATATATGCATAGTAATGAGATGTGAAGCTGTGCGTTTGTTTTTAATGTTTACAGAGACACTGGACCAAAGACAACAACATGCTGCACTCTCTCCAGGCGACCCCTGGAAGGGCAGGCTCTGCAGGGCCTCGGAGGCTTCTGTTTTTGTGGATTATTTAACTGCTGTCATTGGCGTTAGGCCTTTCTTAAAATCGTTTCTTTTTCTCAGTCAGTTTACATAAAACAGCATCGCCCGCCTTGCGTTACTCTGCTGTCTTGACAAGGGGATTATAGGAGAGGTTCAACACGCCAGTGACCACAACTGAAGAATCAATAAAACAACATGGACTGCCTCCCACTCCCTCACAGCAGTTTCTCCCACTAATCACACTGCTTCAAGGAGGGGAAGATGTGTAGCAGGACTTCAGAGAAATGTGTTGTGACTGCCTCTGTTTAATCTCCAGTTTTTACTTTGGGGTGATATTACCCCCCCCCCCATTAAAAAAATTGAGGGGGGGTTGTAAATCCACCCGAAGCTCTGCCCCATCCCCCAGTTCCTACGCCCATGCTGATCACGTCACACAAATTTGCGGCTGTGAAGCAGAGCGGTGTAGGGATGCTGAAGTCCCATTCTCATTAGCTTTACATCCCCCAGAGAAGCCATTTCTATCTGGGGGTAAGACCAGGGCCCTTCGTACACATGGTGGTGGGCGCGCCTTGTTGTATTTCTAAGGCCGCACCTTTTATATTGGTAGAGACAGACAGTCTTACATCACTGCCGGCTCTCACGTGGGCAGCACGTGTTCAAGGCAGGGCCTGCTTCAGTTCCACCTAACTCACACCAACCTCTTGGCTCAGGAAGAGGGGTGTCAGCCGTTTCTCATTGCCTCTTTAGACATTTGAGCTGTTGCTGGTCGCATTGTTCTGCTGTGTGTCTTTTCAGCACACCCCTTTGCTTACCCAGGGAGTGTTCATATTAGCCTGTTAGCAGTGAGATGCTCCCTCTGTCCTCTCACTAACTGGGCTGTTTCACCCAGTTCATTGCCTGAAAGAAATAAGTTGTGAGCTAAGTTGTGTTTTGCATTTCACAAGTCTGCCAATTGGCCCTGTCCATGGCAATGCAAATTGTTGTCTCTCCTGTAGTGGGAGGCTTAATACCAGGCTTCACAGCACATGAGCTGTACCAGCTACTCTCTCCCAGCATTCCTTACCGTCGTTCCGCCATGCTTCAGCGCGATGCCCTGCAGCGTGTCCCCAGAGCTCACAGGGTGCTCGGTGTACCTCGCAGCCCATGCGGCCGCCGTCACTCTGGCCGTGTGTGTCTTCTCCGGCGATCCTCAGCTTACGCCTGGACAGCCGATGTGCACGCTCACGGCGTCTCGTGCGCTCCCACCGCGCTTTCACTTTCGCGCGCGTGCCATGTGAAAGTAATGTCTTGCGTTATCTTGCGAGTAAAAAAGAAATGAACGGCAAAATATTTTCTCAGGCTATAACATTGCACGTTGACTTCTCTGTGCCCCTTTGTCCTCAGAATTCATCAGTTTGTGGGTTTCCAAGGCAGGCAGGAAACGCGTGTCGGCTGCGATTTACTCCTGACGAAGCGGGAGGTCGCGCAATTTCCAGTGGGTCGTGTACCCACTATCATTTCCACATGTGTGGCTTCCCTTCTTCAGACTGCGCCTCGGTGCCAACGCCACTCTGCTGAAGTAAGTCTCAAGTGATCGCTTGGCAAAGCTGAGTGGGTTGTTTTCCGGCCGCATGCAACAAGGAGAAACAAGCATTTGCAATGCAATGGGTCTCGCATTTACGCGAATTTAAGCTATTGGCATTGTAAATCACAATGCGTTTTATTTCTGTTTCAAAAAACAAAACATAAATAAAGGCATTATCATTTACAATGCCAATAGCTCAAACTCGCGTAAATGCGAGACCTGTTGCATTGCAAATGCTTGTTTATTGAGGTTGAAGAAAAAGTCATAATTATTGTGATATTCTTAATTTTTAATATGAGAAGGTAATGATGTGAGGTGTGGCAGTAAATAAAGGAAGCCCTGGTAAAGCAAAAAGGTCTAGCATTGGCTGCCAACCTTTTGGATTTGGCAATGCTTGTTTTGTTATGGCTTTTCTAAAACATTTCGTGGGGAAGCGGACAGGCCCTGCCAATATAAAAAAAATATCTAAAGTAAAAAATGTTTTTAGTCTTGAAAAGTTTATTGGCCAAATTGAAACTTGAAACTCATCAGGCCGAAAGACATTGGAGGAAATATTACAGCTGTGATCTTAGAATGCTATATCTTGCAAAGATCTATGAATGCAAACTAAAGAATAGAGCAGCTAAACCAACATATTATAATGCCCATATTTCCTGTGCTCCTAATTTATCAAAATAACTTTTCTACATCATTAAAGAGCTTTAATCTCCCTCTGCAACATCTGGATAAATCAGTGACCCAATGGAATGAATTTGACCTTTTTTCTGCTACCAAAATTTAAAATATAAGACATACAAATGTGTCAAACACCATTCCTGATCCTAGTGTCTGCAACACCACTGACTTGATTCATCTCTTACCTTGTTAACTTTACCAATTTTGATCAAATCTCTAAAGATTTCCTTGCGGAGGTAATCAGTAGGAGGCATCTTTCTGGTTCACCACTTGATTTAGGCCCTGCTATGTGGCTTTGTGATCTCGTCATTTGACAAGTGGATGAATTATTAATTACAATTTACCATATCCTTAAAAACGGGCATCATCCCTAGCAGGTGTAAAAAAGCTATTGTAAAGCCTCTTTTAAAGACCTCTACCATGTATCCCTCTGACTCTTAACAGTTTTAGGTGGATATCTCTTCTTCCTTACTGTCTAGATTACTTGAGAAACTAGTTTTTACTGAGGGCAATGGTCTTTTAGAACCTTTCCAGGCGTGTTTAAGGGCAGGCAGACGTACAGAGTTGGTATGGAATCTGTAGGTTTATTTTTGCAGTTTTATACAGCGCAAATTCGACCCAAAGGTATTGGAGCGCTTTACATGAGCACCAGTTACATTCCACAAGGACGCATTCCTTTTTTGTATTTTTAGGTAATTTGCTGAGAATCACATGATGTTGAGCGACGCCGAGACTCAAACCTGATTTCCCATTCTGAAGTTGGCAGGTCTGGCCGTTATGCCACATCCTCTTCCCTGTCGTTGACGATCAGTGTAGATAAGTTGACAAGGGTGAAGTTGCAGCCCTGATCCTTTTGTACATTTCATCCACATTCAATACTGTAGTGTTCTGTACTCCACACCAGCTCCTGACTCCGCACTTGGCTCGCGAAGCACTTGGTGGAATACTGATATGGAGTCAGGATTCTGAGAAAGGCGGTTGAACGGTCACTCCGCCCGGTGTGTGCTGCTGTTGTGCCCAGCTGCCCAGGGTGGTTTCTGTTAACAATAAAACTTACATGGTAACTTAATTTGCCTTTAGCGTGTTCATTACCATATGATTTGTGGCGATGAGCGTTTTTGAAACCACCCCACTACAGAACCTGCACGTACCTCGGTGCTTGTGCCGGCCGGTGCCTTCTGGTGCAGATTCTGCGATCTGTTGCTGCAATTGCTGTTGTCTAGAGTTGTACTGGAAGAAACAAGTGTGAGGCAGCTGGAGAACCGATGTCAGCACACAGATTTCTCTGGAGGAGGTCCAGGTGAAATGTACAGTCTTGGTCTTCTCTTTGGCTGTCAGATGCCTTCTGACAGGTGTGTGTTTTGGATACCGAGGCGGTGGCCTCATTACTCCACATTCATTTTGAGTTTGTTAGTCGCTGTTTCGGTTTTCTTATTGATCTGTGACACTTTGTCACTGTTGAAGTTGGTTCACATGGTCAGCGCTGTGATGGGCCGCGGGTAGCGGTCAATTGAGTTTGCAGAAATGTCAGCAAGTTTCTTCAAAGAGTCTTGTCTTTGTCTGTCAAATACCTTCTGATAGTGATGAGTTTTGAATGCCTGCCGAGGCTGTAACCTTCTGACAGTGATGAGTTTTGGTTGCCTGCCGAGGCGGTAGCCTTCTGAAGTGAAATGTACATGAGGGGAGGGCAAGGCATATAGTGGACGAGAGGGGGCAGAGACATTGTCCGATGTAGGACACGCCTTGAGGTGGGATTTTTTTCCATGTTTTCTCTGACCCATACAGGTGATTGGACCTGTGGTACTGTTGATGCCAAATACTTCCTCTAAATTTAAGGGGGCATTTCATTTACTATTGGTGCGGTCTCTGTTTGAAGTGTGTAGAGGAGGGTTTTGCCTAGCAGTATTGCACGTTTTCTTAAGCTGCGTCCTGATCGGGCGCCAATAACTGAAAGTCATCAATCCTGTCAACTGATGTTAATGAGCAGTTTGCTGTATGTTTTTAAGTCACACTCATCCAGCGGTGAGATTGCATTAAATTTTTCAATGTTTGCGAATCATCTTTACTATTGTATAGGCCTGGGCGGAAAACTACGCTACGCTCGCGTAGTTTGCGCAACTACGCGCTACGCGAATTGCACGTAGCACAGTGCAAACACGCGTAGCGTAGCGGGCATTTTTTGCTTGCTCGCGGTCCTCAACGTCAAGTTGGTGACCGCGAGCGAGCAAAATGACATCCCGGCGAGACTTTTTCCTCGTTCGCGATCAGCAACATCAAGTTGCCGATCGCGAGCGTGGAAAATAAACCTCCCGGCAAGATTCTCAACGCGGGGAGGTCAGGGTTCTCATTGCGAGTGGTCGTGTATGCTCGCGACCGCTCGCGATGAGAAACTACCAGTCCGCGTTGAGAAAACTGCCGCTCGAGTACAAATCTACTCGAGCGGCAGAAAATGACCGCTTGCACTGTGCAAGATGCCGTTTGCAATGATTGCACAGTGCGGACAAGCATCCGGCACTGTGCAATCATTGCGAACAGCATTTCCTACCGCACTACGCAGTTCGCGTAGTGCTACGCGTAGCTCGTGTAGTGCAAAGTGCACTTCGCGTAGCTACGCGTAGCGCTACTACGCGAACTACGCCCAGGGTTACTATTGTAGACAGTCGTTGTCATGATGAATGCTTACCTCTACACAGCAACGATCCCCGCACAGTGTTATAGAATGCGCTTTGACAGGTCAGTCAGAATAACCTACCGGGACCATTGCAGCCAGTCGTTAGCCTGACTATAGCTTTTACTGTTGTAAACAGTTGTTGGCTTGACAAGCGCTTAGTTCCCCACAGCAATGACCCCTCACACAGTGTTTTAGAGCGCACCAAGACAGTTCAATTAAAAATATATGCTGGAGCAGCACCTATTTTAATCCAGCCAACTCTTGTTGTAAGAGTTTCATAGGAAATAGAGACATTTTCACAATAAATGTGTGACCAGCTGTCTACCAAAGTATTCTTGGTCATCTTACCAGTAGCTGCACAGCTTTTGTACACGATGTGCACACCATTTGCACATGGTGATGTGCACATCTTTGGGCATTCTCATGATTAAGGGACATTAGCATGTTTAAGTGCACACCATTTGCGCATGATGATGTGTAAACCTTTGAGAATTTCTACAAATAAAAGGCATTAGATCATGGTGATGTGCAAGCATTGCTTCATATTGTCTAGTACACTATTTATGTAATTATAGTAGTTTTGTTATATGTTCTCTTCCTATTTCTACTGCTTAACATTACTATAACAGCTTTTTCCATATAGAATACTTCATGTGGCCATCTTTATTATTGTAACATGCAATCTGTGTCACCACCACATTGGTTCTTAAACACTCCAGGAGAACCACCAATTCCATGGAAGCAATGGTAAGATGCTCTTGAAACTTATTTAGGAGCTATCATGCAACTAGATTCAGGCCTGAGAGGAGGACATTTTTACTGCTTCATTCATTAGGATTTGAAGGAAGATCCATGTTTAAATATCTACCTGTGTTGCCAGTCCAAGAAAATTAAGAACTGGATAAGTTTCAAACTGCAGTCAAAAAAATTATAAATAGATTTGATATTCCTCCTAGTTGGAGGTCTCCAGACGTACATTTTTTCAAAACAACACAGAAAGCCACTGAAGATGTTGACAACATATATTTCTGCTTTAAGAAAACTGGTGGCTGAATATGAATTTGAAAATTTCAGTGACCAGCTCATTAGGGATCAGTTCATATGCCAGTGTTCAGAAAACCATACACCAGAAATTGTTGTCATTAGGTAACCAGTCACTCATTGAAAGCATTAGAATGGCCAAAAGTATAGAAACTTCTTTTAAGTCTGTGAAGGAACTTTATGATAAGGCTACTGAGCAAGTTAATCCAGTCAGGTGTAAGGAAGATAAGTATGTACCAAAGAAAGGGTCAATATCGGTTGGCACAAGTCATTCTAATTCCTTCTTTAATCAGCCCAACACCTGCTTCAGATATGGAAATCCAAGTCACAGAAAAAGGGGAGACCTTGTCCAGCGAAATATGTATCCTGTAGGTTGTGCAACAGAGTTGGGCATTTTGTCAAGGTCTGCCATAGTTCCAACCATAGAAAGGTCAAAGTAACAGCATTGTCTGATGAAAAGGGAGATGTTCCTGAAGATCTTGTAGCTGAAATGCAGGACATGGCGTTAGTTATTGGTCAAGATGAAGTATTAAGTGGGGATCTTCAGATTGTATAGACCCTTATGTTGATATTATAGTAGGAGACAAAGTGTTAGATTTGCTTGTTGATTCAGGCACATGTATTACTATGATGTCTAAAGAATTGTTCAATGCTGTCTGGGGGGGCAAACGTCTGTTGCCTCCTGATCGCTTGCTGGTGTCCTATGAGGGACAGAAAATTGAACTCATGGGACATATTGAGGATAATATGAGTTTTGAGGGAGACCCATTCAGGGTAAAATGTATGTAGCTATCAAAGGCTTAAACATCATTGAATGGTTTCACCAAGGTTTGTTTGGCATGGTGTTAAAACCAGGAACTCAAGAATAAGTTATAGTCATAAGGAACTCTGATGTAGTTGAGGATTTGTTCAATCTAGTTCCCAGAGATTTCTCAGGCAAACTGGGAAGGATCAAAGCGTTTAAAACAAGATAAACATTAAGGGGGGGTGCTATACTTATAAACATTAAGCTGAGAGGTGTGCCCTTTAGTGTACGTGACAATCTGCAGAAAGAATTAGAAATGTGAACTAAGAAGGGCATTACTGAACGGGTTAAGTCTTCACTCTGGCGGTCTCCTCTGGTAGTTGCTCGAAAGAAGAATGGGGAGTTGAGGGCTTGTGTTGACCTTTGGGATCCTAACAAAGAGATTTAGATTTACTCTCAACCACTTCCAAAGTTCAATGAGTTGTTGGCCTCAGATGCTGGAGCTAGGTTTTTCATAAAACTAGACTTATCTTCAGCATACCACCAGATAGAGCTAGAGCCAGAATCCCGTCATTACACAGCATTTGTCTCACCATGGGGCACTTACCAATACTGTTGGTTGCCATTTGGTTTGGCATCATTGGCTCTAGTGTTCCAGAGAGTTATGGAGTAACTTCTCAAAGATATCGAGAATGTTGCCATATTTCAGGATGACATGTTGATATTTTACAAGGATCGTCACTCACATGGTAACACACTCAAACAAGTACTTTCAGTTTTCCAATAACAGGGGTAGTGTTAAAAAGGGAGAAATGCGAGTTCTTGAAAGAGAGTGTTGAGTGCTTAGGCTCTCTAGTTCAGGCATCAGCCCAAAACCAAGGCTGGTCAACGCTACCGTACAAGCTCCACCACGTTGGACAAAAGTGGTATTATAGGGTTTTTAGGACTGTACAAATTTTTATTCACGATTTGTCAAGGCTTTTGAATCAATGGTCAGGCCATTTCAAATCTCCTGTAGAGAGACACAGTGTTTTGTTGGAGTGCAGAGTGTGTGACAGCTTTTGAGGGGATCTAGTCTCAATTGACGAAAGTTGGTAGACTCAAACCATTTGATTGTGCACTTAAGTGTGTGCTGACAGGTGATGCTAGCAATGTAGGCCTTGTGGCCATTCTAACCCAAAGAGCAGGTAAAGTAGAGACGAGAACACCATTGGCTTCACCTCTAGGGTACTTCGCGATCCAGAACAGCACTATTCTGTGATAAGAAAATAACTCTTGGAATGCTGGTGGGCTATAGAAAAAAATTGCACTAACTTATGGGGAACCAGGTTTGTACTTCAGACTAATCATAAGCCTCTAGCATTCATTCTTAGTGGGAACAATGTCAAAAACAACACACCTAGAATTGTAAGGTTTTCAGACCATTTGCTACATTTCCGATTTGATATTGAGCACATCCCAGGAGGGAAGAATGGGTGATCAGATTACCTTTCTTGGTTTCCCGTTGAAACAAGCTCATTAGACACAGAAGTCTATGACCTAGGGGATGAAAGTTTCTTGGTAGCCTTTGTAGAAGTGGGGGAGGTGGGCCACTTTTCTGAACTTGAATGGAAATCCACCACATGTGATGATGTTGTGCTAGGTGAAGTGTCCAAGAATGTCGGGAAAGGGTGGCCTATGGAGAAGATGCTTTAGCAAAGTATTCAACCGTTTAGTAAGGTAGCTGAAGAACTATCCTTGAAAGATGGGTTAGGTACAAGATTGGACCAACTTGTTCCTCCAGTCAATATCAGACCTTTAATTTCGGAACAAGCTTATTAGGGGCATTTAGGGGCTACTTTCATGAAGTGTGGGGTGCGGTCCCTGCATATCATCTTTATTCGGTTTCAGATATTAAAACCATAAAAGCACAAAAGACAAACAATAAAAACAATTCTTTCAGCGGCATACCAGGACACAATAATTAAATAAGCAAACACACAAATGCGAAGCCTCAGGTGAGTTACATACAGTACCACAATATAAAAAGTTAATCATGGGCACAATATATCATCACTCTTAAAATTCTAGGGGGTCAGACCTAAAAGCCAAACATTACAAAGTGCATAGTGCAGAGAAGGGTGGGTGTAACACAGCCTGGTTAATTGCAAGTGGACCTGAGCCTAATAGCCGACTTAAAAAAATTAAGTACAAAAAAAACAGTGCTGCCCATTTGTAAAAAAATAAAAGCGGGTTGCACTTGCCTAAAATTAGCTTTTTTCAGAGCCTGGATTAAAGAGGACTTCCTAGGAGTATCATAAAAACTACAAAACATCATAAAATGTACCATATTTTGTGGGGATTTTCCGCCGCAACCACAGGCCGGAAGTATTTGACCCTTGCTTTGCCCCCTTGGATGGGTTAAAAGGAGATGAAAAAGGTCAAACCTGAACCTAGTCAGTAAAAATCTATCATTTGAGTTTATGAAGTCCAGTAGATACGGCTCCTCCAGATGGGTGGTTCTTAACATGATAAAATGACGAACACTGGGCTTCAGAAGCTCCTTCCCTTCCCTGGCCACCATCTGCTGCTCAAAGAATGCCGCCTTGATGGTGATTAAACCCGTCTTGTTGACCAGGTCCGGGTTAATAAAGAGGTCTCCTCTCCATATACTCGTTAGACTTCCTTCAATGTATTTAAACCACAGTACACGAGAGGCATGGTCTAGGGCCAAACAGTCTTTTAAAATCGCCTTATTAGCGTGATCCCCTTAACTGCCCAAATCTTTAACCATAGGGCCACCGGGCGAAATGCTATTAAATTGGAAATATAGGTCATGCCAAGCTCCTCGTGTACCGTGAAGGAGGGAGTACCCTGGGGGACAGACAAAAATCGTCTCAGGAACTTTTTTCCACAGTTTGGAGATCATCTAATTTGATGTATCCCCAGATTTCACTGCCATAAAGTGCCTTGGAAATACATTTGCCCCTATAGATCTTTAGTAGGGCCCCTACCGGTCTTTTCCCTAATCTAGAGGCAAAATTAAATATGGCTGCTGTATCCCGTGCCAGGTCTTTTTTCTTGCGAGTGAGTTGGGGCCTCCATTTCAATTTAGCGTCTATCAAAACCCCCAGATAGGAGAAAACACTCGACTTAGGAATCGAAGACGACCCTACCTTAAAGGTGTAAGGTCTCCTACTATGGGCCCCCACTTGCATAATGTAGGACTTTGAATTGTTGGCCTTCAATTACAATTTCCCCATAAAGTGAACAAAAGAGTTTATAAGGGTTTGCAGGCCCCGTTCGGTCCTGGCCATTAAAACAGCATTGTCTGCCTACAATAAAGCTGGGAGTCCTTGCTGTCCCACCTGGGGAAAATCCACCTTAGTCTCCAGTAAGGTCTTCTCCAAATTATTGAAATAGATGTTAAATAAAAAAGGGGCCAGGAGACAACTCTGGTGAACCCCACTCCGTATAGGGAAGGAGCGTGAGACCTTCTGATTGCCTGAATAGCGTACAGTCGCATTAGTGTCCCTGTGTAGATCTTGTAAAAAGGAAATGATGTCTCTATTCTCCCCAATAGATAACAGAATCCGCCAGATCTTGGTTCTGTTCACGCAATCAAATGCAGAGGAGAGGTCCATGAAGGCCAGGAAAATTGTACCACGGCGTGCAACTGTATATTTATTCGTTCGCATGAAGAGATTCAGGCATTGGTCTAACGTTGAGTGACCAGGGCGGAAACCATATATGTTGTTTTCACCAGCCCATGTGGACAGCCTGTCTAGCAGGATCCTTCCAACAACTTTGACCACTGAATCCAGTAGAGAAATGGACCTATAACAGTGTGTGCTATCTCTGCTCCCCTTTTTAAACACTGGCACAATAATGGAGGTGGCCCATGAGACCGGGGGATCGGTCCTAACGGCCGCGTTTATGACAGAGGTAAGAACTTAAACCCAGAAATCTAGATGGGACATGTAGAGGTCGGGGGAGGGGGATTCCATCCGGGCCTGGGGCCTTGTTGCGGGTCATACCACGTATTCCCCGCCTCACTTCGCCCTCTGAAACAGACAGAGCAGATTTTCCATTACCTATCCCCGGCAGGGTGCCCTGGATAGTGGAACCCCCAAACATGCCCTCGAAATGGCTGACCCAGTCATTCTCTGTAATGTGGGTATCCAAAGCATTAGCAGTCCCCCCCCAGTAATGGACTGTTGACAATACTCCAAAACTTAGTGCTTCTGTTGGTGGTACTAGCTTCCATGAGCTTGCTCCAGGTATTCTCCTTCAAGGCTTCCTTACGGGTACGCAGGGCCGCTTTATACTGCTTTCTATATGTTCTGATTAAAGCATTATTTCTAGGAGTGTCATTCAGTGCGTTTTTAAGTGTCCTGGCCGTTACTGATAAACCTGAGTAAAAATACCTCGGTCCCCTGTCGTGTTGGCTGTTAGACGATGGGGCCGATAATTGGTCGACGATAACATGAGAGATGGATTCACAAGCTTTAATGACTCTCTCGTCTGACTGAGACTGGGCGGTCAGGCAAATCTGAATCTCATTCAGGCAAATAGCTTTAAGAGACGCAAGAAAGGAGTCAGGAATAATTTGTGTCCATTTCAGCCTTCTTCCCCCATCAGTTGTCCACAGTGCGACACCACCCCCACTCCCCTTCTTCATGCTCAAAACAGGCAATCTGCTTTAAAGCATAACGGGTTGTGGTCACTAAAAATGCTTGCTTTAATATTAAAATCAGCTATCAGATAAAAAAGAGGGGTAGAAACAAAAATGTTATCAATAAAAGTATCATCACCTTGCCCATTAAACGTGGGAATGATGGGCCTCTGATCTGGATCCAATTTGCCCATTGCTGATTGGAGGTCAAAGTCGCAAATTAGGGTGTTCAGAGTGTCCCCTTGGCTGCTATGCTCAAGATGTACTAAAGGATAACGGGGACAACTCAAGCCCCCCGTACTTTGCGATATTAAATCCCCACATGGCTGAATATTAAAATCTCCCACCACAACGATGTTAGAAGTGTGGCGGTTGGAACTTTTAAAATTAGTCAAAAAGGTGCCCAGACGCATTATATTACACACTTCAGGTAGAGACGAGGTAGCATTATAAAAATTCAGGGGCAATAAACTTCTGGGTCCTGAGGAAATTAACAAGGCCTGCAGACATGGGTTGTTTGTGTTCAATTTAACGATAACCCTTTTTAGCCGTAAAGAGACATAAACAGTAAGACCCCCCCTTGACTCTACCCACCCTTGAAGGGGTTGCAGGTACTGTAAATTACTTTTATCCTTCCGACGGAGGGGAATTATTGGTAACCCAGGTCTCTTGTAAACAAATAAGGTCAAACATTTTAACAAAGCAACACTACTCTGTTACTGCCATCTTGCTAGCCAAGCCAGCTATGTTCCAGGATATAAGATTACAAAAGTTGGAGTCCCTGGGGTAAGGTCCATGAACAGTATGGTCCAACTGGTGCCGGGGGGCTAATGGCGGTGACAAAGCTATAGGGAACATAGTTATGGGTTCTGCAAGTCAATCACAGCTATCAAGATTCCCTAGGGGAGCAAAAGTGTTGAAAACTTGGACCGGTGCGGGGCCTGAAACCATTCCTGTGAGGTTGTACGTGAAGGTTTCATAGTACACCATGGGATTGGAGTTAAGGCTGGGGGCGGCGGTCTGTAAAAGAAGCGTAGTGGAAGGCCTGTGATGGAAGAAACAGGGCCCGTTATGGAACAGTCATTAACAGAGTGAAGGATTCTCTGTGCCAAGTGTGGCTGGTTGAAATTGATTATTATATAGTCTCCACTGTAGCTCTTTTTTGACCCTCCTATCCAGGCCACCCTCCGGGCCATGATGATGTGCTTCTCTGCTCAGATTCCCAGACACGTGTTTTTGTTCAGCCAGTGCAGAACTTTATTTTTTAGCTGGTAAAAATCTTCAGTGGAACCAGGCTTTAGCACTGGTACATTACCCAGGACCACAACGTACGGTGTTGCTTCTGGTGGTAAGTGAATAGTAGTTGAGCCATTGGACTGCGCACTTAAATCCTTGATTGAGGAGGGGGTGGACCCGGGGGTGGTACTGCCTGCTCCACACTCTCTCCTAGGGGGCAAGTTGCTACTTTGGCGACCCTCCGTCCCAACAGCCACCTTGGGGTGCGCCCCCGCATGGGGTCCTTCCTTTAGCAGCAATAGCGGAGGCGGGGTAGGCCATAGCCGGGGAAAAGTAGGCGAGATAATAGGCTCCTGCAATTGAGGAAGAGTTGAATATACCCCGCCTTGTATTGACGCGGTGCCAAACTGATCTGCGCCCTTATGACTCCCATGGGCCGCTTTAGCCGTATGACCGACGTGGGCTATATTACTAGACTTTTTGATAAATTGGAACCAATAAGAAATGTCCCTTTCAATTGCGGCCAAGCGTTGCTTGATTGGGTCCAGTTTAGAATCCAACCCCTTAAGGAGGGAAGCCACACAGGTGTCCAACATAGTTGCAATCTCGTCTTTCATGGGTGGTGCCACACCCGGGCTAGAGGAATTGAGATTATCCACTCTGGAACATTTTGCCTTGGCCACCAGCACAGTACACTTATGCTTAGTCCCAGGTCCTGGCCCTTTACTAGACACCTCTTCTCCTGCAGTCTGGAAGGGGGCAGGGAAATTTGCAACGGACACGCCCGAAGCTGTCAAGTTCACTACAGGGGGACCCCTACCCGCCCCGCCACTACTCTTGGGGTCGCTGCCCCTAACATACTCCCGATCCAGGCTTGAGGGGGGTGCTAAGAATGCCTGGGGCATCATGTCCAGTGGTCTCAAAATGGGGGCCAGACTGGGAGTCAAGCTGGAGATACAAGGATCCGAACGGCTAGCGGGAGATTGCGACAACATATGAGTCACCAACTCGATCTCCTTATCTAGAACCCCCACAGCTCTCTGCAAAAAGCAGTCCATGGTCGTGATGGCTGGTGTTCCATGAGCAACTGCTGCTGTCTTACATTTCCCCATGGAGCCAGCCAGGGTAGAAGGAGCCTCCTCAGGGGTAAAAGGAGCCCACTCAGGGTGTGGTCCACATTCTGGTGGCCACAGATGGACAAAGAAATTGACATGCTAGTCGAAGAGTGTGTAGTGTGTTCAACCAGTGACAAAACATTGAAAACAACATCTCCACTATTAGTCCCTAATGAACTCCCTGCGGGACATTGATTAAAAGTCGGTATTGATTTGATGGCTCAATTTAACTCGCTTCCTTATCATTTGAGGTTTGCCTTCATCCTCATAGATTACTACACAAAATGGAATGAGGTAAAATTCATTGGGGATCTGGATTCTAAAACTGTCATAAAATTTCTTACAGATGTGTGCATGAGGGAAGAGTTCCCGGAGAGTATAGTTTCAAATAACGGAGTACAATTTGTTTCCTCTGAAGTGGAGGAATTTCTTAAAGCCTGTGGCATAAAACACCTTCAAAGCTTGTTGTATGGTCCCCAAACTAATGGGCCTGTAGAGTGCTTTAACAGAGTGTTCGGTGAGTGTGTATGTTGGGCTTTACAGAACAAGTGTGATCAGTACTACCATACAAACCATGTTGTAGTTTTATAGGACAACACCTTAGTGCTCTACTCAGGTTTCTACTTCCGAACTTCTCAGGGGTAGGAAACCAGATACTGTTTTCAGGCCTGCGTGGGTGTCAAAATGGCTGAAACAAAAGATGGATTTGGAAAGCATGGATGGTCTCGTGAGTAAGGTTGTGACTCTCGCTTAATGTAAGCAAAAGATCTGTTATGACACGTAAAAAAGAGTTCCTGACAAACCTATAAGTGTTGGAGACTACGTGAGAATAAAGAAATGTTTACATGTCAGGAAAGGAGATTCAAAGGTTTTCTACACCAGTTAAATTTGAAAAGGTATGTGGCAATGCTGTTCCAGTAGAAGGAGGCCATTGGTGGAATTATTCTAAAATTGTAAAGGCTTTTCCCCAACAATACAGTACACACCCAGATGGGGGACAAAATAAAGATGTCAATCAATTGCGAACACATAAAAGCTGTGAACTTGATGGTTCTCAAAGGTCTCTTAATGAATCTCTTCCTGTATGGTGGAGCACATGCCAACATAGAGTGCTGCTCCGATAAAGAGGATTGAATTCTGTTCCGGTATAGATGATTTCTGTATTAGTTACAAAGTCTCCCCAGCTATGTTACATTGTTGTACTATGTTTATAGTATGTGATATTTCTATTTCTCTTTTCCAACATTTTATTTATGGTAGGTTTACATTTGTTTAGCATATTATGGGGAATAATGTATCATTAGTATAAGATTATTAATATATTTAGATCCGGGTTTAGGATTTTCTTTATATTACCTGGTTATGTAGCTCTCATCTGTTGTTTAGTTTTGTTTGAAGAGAAGAACTAATGTAGTGTTCTGGACTCCACACCAGCTCTCAACACTGTGCTTGGCTCGCGACGCTCTTGCTGGAATGCTGGTGTGGAGTCAGAATTCTGAGAAAGATGGTTGAACTGTCACACCACCAGGTGTGTGCTGCTGTTGTGCCCAGCTCCCCGGGTTGTTTCTGTTAACAATAAAACATACCTTATAATTTAATTTGCCTTTAGTGTGTACAAATGATCATTCTATATTTATTTCCAGGTTCAATGTGATTGGTATCTCAGGCACAGCTTTGAATTGGTTAACTTACTACCTAACAACCGGGTTCGAGATTGTACTACTCCTGCCATATGAGTCTGAACCCAAAGCTCTCAGTTTTGGTGATCCCCTGGGTTCAATTACATTCTGTTCATTGAGATCAGCGGTCACCCCTTGACTCAGCTTCTAACTTCAGCTGGTGCAAATTTTTACCTGTATGTGGAAGACATCCAATTGATTTCTGCTCTTGCTCCCAACCATTGACCCAGCACTCTTTTACACCTTACATCTGGCACTTTGGTGGATGTCTAAGAACTTTCTGAAGCTAAATCCATCAAAGAATGAACTACTGATGGTGCCACCTGGCTCTGTATCTTCTGATTTGCTGCTCTGGGCCCTCATGTAACTGCATTTTCAAGCATTTGCTTTTCTATCTGAAGACAATTCAGAACATTCTACCATTTCTTGACAGCAATTATTACATTCTGGTCACTAATGCTCTCATTCAGTCCCGCATTTATTATAGGAAAGCGATCCAGCTGTCAGCCCACCTGAAATAATTCAAACAGCTTCAATTGATTCAAACTGCGGTCACTCATTTGTATGTAAAATACCTAAAACAAAATATTTACCCTTTTTGAAGCAATCACATTGGCTGCCAAGATGTCAAAGGATAATTTTTATATCAAAGGATATTGTTCACAGAGCTCTTTTAAAACAATTACCTGATTTCATGGCCACCAAATTTACATGGCATCAGTTGAAGATCTAACAGCCTATTTCTTTTGAGTGTCACTGGAAACAGAGCTGCCACCTTTGCTGACTATGATTACTCAATAGTTTCTACAAGAATCTAGAATTCACAGCTTCTAGCAATCAGCTCGAAGCCATCTCTTATGCAGCCCTGAAGGCAACTTGAAACCTTTCGGTACCCCAATTAATGTGTGCAGATGTGCTCCTTGTGAAAAGGCAGAATGCTGTCACTCACAGTGAAGTTAATTTAATGGCTGACCCTTTTACACATGGCTATGAAGGGAACTACTTTGTGTCCGGATGTGCTTGTTTGTTTGTTTTTTTCCCAAAACTTTTTGGGCATTTTGATTCATACGAGCAAGTTGTACAAGCAGGAGCCGTGTCAGGGAGACCCATGTTCCCCGACCCCATTCTTGCCCTCCGTATCCCATACATCCACGCCAACTATTTTGGGGGAATCTCCCCTTACAGTTCTGTGCAATGATTTCTATGCCAACTAAATAGCATTAACTCCCCCCCTTCCCTCTTCGTGTCATGGTTCCCATTTTCTTATTATGTGTGTCTTAGGGGGATTTCGATTAACTCAGTGTATTGCCACCCAGCTCCCCATCTGTTAGCATCCACCCGCCAGCTGTCCCCCCCAAAAAAACAGCAGCGCCATCCGCCATATCAATCATCAAGTGCATCGGGGGTCTGCGAGTCCTTCAGGTCCGCTAGCATAGCTGCCCATGTTCGGGTGTCATCCTCAAGATTTTCATCCCTCCGGACTTGTTTCATACGGATCAATTCCGCGGTCGCTCATTCACACATGTTTTGCAGCCACGCATCAATTCCTGGGGGTACAAGGCTTAGCCATGCTATTGGAATACGTCTCTTCGCTAACACTAACCCCAAAAGGACAAACCGTCTACTCAGTTTCTTAGGTTTGGGAGTGGGCAACAGTTCCAGCAGCACTAATCGTATTTCCCTGGGGATTGTCCATCCTGTTGCTTTTTGCAAACAGGCCAGTATATTCTCCCAATATTGCGTTATAAAGGGCATGTCCACACCATGTGTAGAAAGATCACCTCTGTCTCTCCGCATCGGAGACATGCACTTGAGCAGCCCGGGTAGATTTTGCATAGGGTCTGCGGGGTAAGATAAACCTGATGCACGACATTGTATTGTATTAGCTTAAATTGTGTATTAGAACTCACCTCCCGGATCCCCTCATGAATTCTCAACCAGTCTTGCTCCCACGAGGAGCTCCCCTACCACTTCCTCCCACGTGCCTGTACCGGGAGAGTCCCCCTAGGGAGGTCATCGCAAAGCACCCTATAAATGTGGGATATCAAACGCCGTCCCTGCGCCATATATAGCATCACTGTTAATACATTAGTACCAGGGGGCTCCTCAGGAAAGGACTGCCATAGTTCTTGGGCAACCCTTGAAATCTTCCCATATTGCAAGAATTGCCCAATTCCCAGATCAAAGGCGATCTCCGCTGCCTTTCATGGTAAAAATTGTCCATTGTCTTAGAGGTCTCCCATCGTGAGGCACCCGCCCTCTTTCCACCTCCAAATCGACATAGATTCTGCTATGTGCTTGAAGGGCTTCATCACCCACAGCAGCATGTCCAGGGCATAGAGCGCATGCTGCACCAGCCTCCTGACCGCCGTTTCCCATATCGTAGCCACATGTTGTACGATATATGGATTGGTCTTGGGGATACATGCGCCAGGCATTAGGAGTTCCGGCAAGGAGCGATCGCCATGAGTGCCTGCCAAAAGTCGCTTTTCCCAATTATCATACTCATCCAGCCAGTGAACTGCAAGTTGAAGCTGGGAGGCCATATAATAAAGCTCTAGACAAGGCACCTCCAAACCTCCATCTCCCCATTTTCTTTGAAGTGTTGTCAAACGTATATGTTTACGCTTGGCTCCCCACAGGAGCTCCACCAGTAGGCCATCCAGCATTAGGAAGTAGTGTCTGGGGATCTTATACAGGGAGTGTTGTGGGGCGTAAAGGCATCGGGGTAAAATAATCGTTTTTATGATTGCTATTCGTCCCATTATGGACAAAGTTTAGTCCCTCTAAAGTCGTATTGAGCTACGTATACCCTCCACCACTTTTCCTAAGTTGCGCTCCAAGTAGGAAGGGGCTGTATGCATCAGGGGAATCCCCAGGTATTTTGTCCCTTCAGTCACCCAGGGGAGGCCCACCACTGGTAACTCATCCTTTGACCCTCCCGCCAACCTCCCCATTGGAATCAGCTTGGATTTTTCCAGGTTTATACGGAGTGCGGATACTGTCCCAAATCTCTGCAGCACTGTGAGAAGATCCGGCACCGCCTGAGCTGGTTGACGGATATATACCAATGTGTCGTCGGTGTATAAGGAAACCACATGGTTGGTGTCCCCAAGGGATATCCCCCATCCACCCATATATTCTCTCAAAACCACCACCAGAGACTCCACTGCGCCGCAAAGATCAGCAGCCACAAGTGGCAACCTTGTCAGGTACCCCGTGCTAATGCAAACTGTTCCAACACCGTTCCTCGAGCCCTAATCTGGGCGACAGGGTTTTTGTACAGCAGTTGCATTCATTTAAGGAACCCCCTGCCCCACCCAAGCCACTGCAGGACTGACCAGATATATGCCCACTCCACCGAGTCGAAGGATTGCTCAATATCGAGCTTTGTCAACGCACAATCCTCGACCATAAGGCACAGAGCATGCCAAACATGTGCCAGGCTCCGCAGGTTATGGGATGTGTTCCGCCGGGGTATGAACCCAGCCTGATCAGGGTGAGCCAAGTAGGGCATATGCAGTAGTAGCTGGGCCACCAATATCCTGCTCAGAAGTTTAACATCTAAGTTTTGGAGTGAAATCGGTCTGTATGAACTAGGCAATAAGGGGTCCTCATCAGGTTTTAATATCATGGTCACCACTGCCTCTTGCATATTGGCATGCAAGGACTGCCCTTCCAATGCTTCACTGTACACCTCCAAGAGGCGATCCACTAGGAGTGGAGCAAACCATTGGTAGAACTCAGCCTAGAGTCCATCACTCCCAGGACTTTTAGCCGGCTTGAGACATCAGATGGCTGCCAACAGTTCCTCTTTAGTGAACAGGCCTCCAGGGCAACCTCCGCATCATGGTCCAACCTCTGCAGAGCCATCGTGTCTAAGAAATCTTGAATTACCTTTTGTGGCGAGGAGAGCATATTCTGATAGATGATGGCCAGATGCTTGGCCAATACTCCAATGATCGCTTGCTGCGTGCATACTAGTTCTCCATTGCTATCTTGTAGTTGAAGTATAGGCCTTATTGAGGTCTCTTTTTTTCAATCTGGCAAGGGGAGCCCCTGTTTTGTCCCCCTCCATGTGTAAGTGCTGCTGATACGCAGTGTACATACATTTTTCCAATCTGTGGCAAGATTCCAACAAAGCCTCATGGGCAGCACACCATTCCCTGTTACCTCGGGAGCTGTAGTCAAGGCCGCCTCCAGCTTACCTAGCTGCCATTCTTGCGTTTGAATATCCTGCTCCAATTGGCGTCTTACCCAGTATGTCATTTTAATACAACCCTCGCCCCCGGATAACTACCTTCATGGCCTCCCATTCCAGTGCCCTGCTGGACGCAGACCCCTAATTGTCTTCAAAATAGTGAAACAGAGCATCTGATACTGTAGCCTCGTATGGGGGGGGCGACAGCGCTTCTGCTCTAAGCTGCCACACCAGTATTGCTGGATGGTTCCCAGCACCCCCAAAACTGAGCAAGGCCGGCGAGCGGTCAGAAAGGTAGCGTGGTAAGTAGATTATCCCTTTTACATCTGGAGAGATCTTGGGTGTAAGACAACAATAGTCCAGTCGACTAAAGGTATTACTCACAGGGGTATGGTAGGAGAATACTCGCTTTGTGGGATTGCGGGCCCTCCACTCATCTCACAGCTGCAAGCCCTGCATAATGTCTTTTAAGGTCCCAGTCATTCACGGTTTAGGATTTGCACAAGGGAGCTTATGGTCCATTATCGCATCAAGGGCACAGTTAAAGTCTCCCGTTAAGACTATCACTACCCCCAAAGAAGGGGCCTCTGCTGCTATGACGGTAGGAAAGAAGGCAGGGCTGTCCGTATTAGGGGCATATACATTAATGAGACCTTTTTCCCTCCCCTCCAACTTGCTGTGTAAAATCACATATCGCCCTTCAGGATCGGTCAAGTGGTGTAGATGTTGGAAGGAAACTCCGGGCGCCACCCAGATAAGCGTCCCCCGTGCAAACCACGAATAAGAAGTGGCGTAGAGCTGCCCTCTCCATCTCCATTGGATACAAGGTACAGAGACACCCCAAATGTGTGTCTCCTGTAGACATACTATTGCCACCCGGTATTGTTTCAGATAAGCAAATAACCTCCTTCTTTTCTCAAACGCTGCCATACCCCGAACATTCCAGGTGATTAACTTCATCATGTGGAAAGCCATGAATCATAAAACCCTTGCCGTTCTCCCCACCATACATCCTCAGTCTTTTGCTTCCCCCGCATCCACTCAGACTGCTTTTGCCTCATAAGCATGAGAACCAGACACGGAAACAGTAACACTCCCAACCATTTAAAAATACAAACCTCATCTGCAATCCCCAAAAAAACCCTCTCCTTGGGCAGTCCTGTGAGTTCCACTCCCCCCTTCCGGTGCAGAACAAAGGCTTGCACATGCCGACCCACACACCAACCCATTCCTTAAACAGAAAATAACAAAAACCCACATCACCATTATTCCGAATGTGTGTGCATCTTCTATCCCATTCTTAAGTGTGTGGTTGAATAGTCCCCTAGTATTAGTGCTGCCAGGTAACCGGCAGGGTGTGAGGCCAAAACCTCTAGCTCCCCACACGGGCACCAACCTCTGAGCGGGGAAGCCCCCCGTCAATAGCAGCTCTCCTCATATAAAGAAGTAAATCATCTATGAATATAACTGTGGAGTCTTCCTAGTGGAAATGGAATGTATGGCTTGTTGCCAGGATGATATGTTACTCTTTGAAGGGAGAGGAGTTTGAGCTGTGAAGCTGGAGGAGAGAGCTGGAGGTACCTGTCATTCCATCTCAACAATAAAGATATCTATCTTCCCTTACTTACTGCGTTGGAGTGGATCTTTACATTGGCGACGAGTTGAACCCAGTCTGCGCAGGGGGCAGACAACAAGTACAGTACCTCCACCCTGGAAGAATATACCATTGAAAGAAAGTTAATCCTACGAACCTGGATTAACCTATTGCTGAAGAATATACTTCTTAATATACTGCTAAAGAAACTGTGAGTATTTACTTGATCTTGTTCAATCTACAAGCACTATACTGTACTCCATGGCTGAAATTGGGAAGGATCTGTAAGCGCTGTGCCTGTAACTGCTTCCACGCCCAATTACCAAATTGGAAAACTGTAAGCGCTGTGCTTGTGACTTTTTTTGTGCCCTGTGACCGATATTGGAAACTATAAACGCTGTGTTTCTGACTGTCCTTGTGCTCCATGACTGGAATTGAAAAGGATCTATAAGCATTTGCAAGTTCATTCTCGCACTCGATCTTGTTCTATTTTCTCCATTAACAAGAAACTGGGAAGGATCTGTAAGCGCTGTGCTTATGACCGCTCCCGTGCCCAATTACTAAGTTGGTGTACTGCACGCGCTGTGTTTGTCACTGTTTTAATGGTCAGATGGTCGATTTTGAAGGAGTTGGCAAATGTTGTGCTCGCGATTCATTCATGCAGCAAAGTGATCAAAAGTAAACATCTTACCAACGAACTGTGGAACGCTTCCCACTGCTTGCACTTCTCGCTCCTACGGCGCCTCGCGCAGTCCCAGTGTGCCCTATTTCCTGTATTAAACCGACGCACGCCACGTACAGCAGCGGCCATTTTGAGAGGTTGGGAAGACTTCTCAAAATGTGCCCTAATTCCTGAAGAAAACCGACGCACGCCACGCATAGCGGTGGCCATTTTAAGAGGTTGGGAAAACCTCCTACTTGGTACAAGGAACTACGATGTTTTATTGATTAAGACAACGTTTTTTACAACATCTTGGATTTTCACCACGTTTACTGGGATCTTTTCAACTTTCATCACCACCGTATCTACACGACATTCTGGTTTGTTATTTTAAGGTTTTTATTTTATTTTATTGTGTTGTAGTTGCATGATGCAGTGCTGCAACAGGTCATGAATTGTGTGTCGGAAGGATGGAGAGATAATCTTATTCAAGATGCTCGTTTCAAAAGTTATTGACATGTTGAAGCAGAATTGAGTGTGAGTGAAGGAATCAATTGGTGCCACCGGTAAGTCTTAGGAGTAAGATAATAAACATAGCACACGAGGGGCATTTGGGCAGAAATATGACGAAGAGACGTGTGCGTCAGTCATTTTGGTGGCCTGGCATGGACAATGACATTGAGGGGTTGTTAAGGAGTGTTATGCATGTGCCAAAAGTGATAAAACGAAAGTTGTGAGGCAACCTCCCCTTGCATGTGTGGCTTTTCCCAAACGTCCTTGGGAGAGGGTGGCGATTGATTTTCTTGGTCCCATCTCCAAACTTGGTTCCCGTAGTAAGTTTTTGATGGTATTAGTGGACTACCATTCCAAGTGGTTTGTCATTGAGACTGCTGATTGCATTGAAACTGAGAAAGTGATCAGATTCATGGAAAGAGGGTTTATGAATGAAGGGATACCCAAGACTCTTGTATCAGACAATGGAGTTCAATTAGTGTCCAAAAGAATGCAAGAATTTCTGTACAAGTTGGGAGTTAAACATGAAAAAGTTGCCCTGTTCAGACCCCAGGCGAACAGCTTAGTTGAAAGGATTAACCGCTTAATAATGGATAACATTCAACTTTCAATTTCTAATGGTTTGTCATGGTCTGAGGAACTCAAGAAATTGGTGTGGTCATATAGGGTGACATCTCATTCGGTGACTGGAGTGTCGCCATTTGTCTCTCTCAAGGGGCGTGAACCTGGTGTGAAAGAAGTCCCTGGTTGGCTTAAAAGTAAGGATTGTGTATGGGTTGATCGTGCTGCTGTGGAGAGTGATGTTGCGAAACAGCAATTGGCTGCTACGAACTACTACAATATCAGAAAAGGTGTTAAAGTTCCCGATATAAAGGAGGGTGACTGGGTTGTGGTGAAACGAGGGGCAATTGTCACCAAAGGTGAAAGCAAATTTTCTAAACCTATGCAAGTGAGAACTGTGAAAAAGAATATTCTCATTCTAACTGATGGCTCCACTTGGAGTGCTGGAAATGTTTGTAAATGTCATGCTCCCCAGCCAATTTCTTACGATTAATGTTTCTCTGGTTCTTCCCATCTCATTGTTACGTTCCTTCATTATTATGTGGGATATTTTGTGGGATATTTTTGTTACTGTATATAAGGGGGAAGATGTGTGGAGTCTTCCTAGTGGAAATGGAATGTATGGCTTGTTGCCAGGATGGAATGTTTGAAGGGAGAGGAGTTTGAGCTGTGAAGCTGGAGGAGAGAGCTGGAGGTACCTGTCATTGCATCTCAACAATAAAGATATCTATCTTCACTTACTTACTGCGTTGGAGTGGATCTTTACAATAACACTTGTAACCTCCCCCTACAAAGCATACCATCCCTCTCTCCCATCAGGAGCAAGAGCACCAGTTAAATTATCTGTACAAACCTTGCATAAGCCTGCATCACTGTGGTCAGTCGGAAGTGTCCTTTGACATGCTGGGGTCTATGATGAGATCCTGGGTCACACCTTCCGAGTCCAGCACTGTCTCTGTAACCTGCAGTGTTCCATCAGGGCAGACCCGGATCCGGCCTGGACTTCCGTCACCATTGTGAGGTTTCTTCTGTAACTGCCTCCTCCAGGACCCGGCCGTTCCGCCCCCTGCCGATGGCCTGGACGACCCCATTGAGGGCACCAAACAGGCCTCCATCCCCCCATTAGAGTCCAGCCAATCGCTTGCCTCCAGCGCAGAAAAAAAAGAACAGGGGTTTTCCATCACTCTCAACTCGTAACTTAGCTGGGAAAAGAAGGCTGTATTTCATGTTCCGATCCGGCAGACGGCGTTTAACTGCAAGGAACATCTTCCTCTGGTCCTGGACCTGTTGTGTGTAATCAGGATAAATTGATATGGGGTGGCCCTCAAATAGTAATGGTCCCTTAATGTGTGTGCCCTGCAGAATCGCGTCATTGTCCCTGTAATTAAAACACCAGCCAATATGGCTCTTGGCGTTGTGCCAGGCCGAGGTGGAGGGACCCTACGTGCTCTTTCAACATTAAAAAAACATGGAGACCAGGACCTTGACAATCCAGTCCTCCAAGAACAGTTCAGTAGAGGGCCCCTCTGCCATCTCAGGAAATCCCACAAACCGCAGGTTGTTCCTTCGGGACCTTCCTTCGGAGTCCTCCGCCAGATCATCAAGTTTGTCATCTGCTTTTGGAGTTCAATAACAGTGTCTCTAAGGGAGCGGACCACCGTCTGCAACGTGTCCACATTCTGCTCAGTGGTAATCACCATTTCAGACACCTTGCGCAAGTCACAGCGCAGCAGGTTAACATCAATGGCCACTGAATCAATTGTATGTACCATGTCGTCTCGGGTGGACTGGATCGCTGCCAATACATCCGCCAGGGAAGGGGCCTCCCCTGCACCCCGCGACACTTCCTCACCGCAACTCGTCATATTTGGCTCCCGTGTTTCAGGGCCCTGGGGGTGGGGCTGTGCATAATTTAGTATTTTACTGGTTTGCGCTCTGGGCCCCTTGGCCTCTCACCATGATGTCGCGGTCCACTAGCATCAACTGTTCATGGGACCCGCTTGTATGTCTCAGAGAAGGCCCCAATTATCACTCTGCTAGTTATACACCTGGGGTGAACAGTCAGCGATAGGCTCCACTCTGCTGCACTCTGGATGTCCCACCAGGGGCCTTCTCCTTAAGGGTCTACTGTCTGTCCTGTAAATTAAAGACCATCCAGTCTGGAGCACAGGTGTCACTCTTCTCCCCCAAAATGGCCTACTCAGAGTCATCCACTCACAGCATCTCGCCTGTAGCCCCCTGACTCCCCGGATATTACTGTCCAGTAATTGAGGCCTTCACTGTGTTCCCTCCATCCTGTATGTTCAGGACGTGTATTCACCTGATGAGGGCCGCTATGTCTTGTCTCGGGGCTGCTCCCCTTCAAGGCCCCACCAGCATCATGTCTGCCTTACCACCTGTGTCATCCCGGCAACGTCACCATGGGCTAGGCGGTCGGAATCCCCCAGGCTCTCCGGGACCCAGGCAGCCACCCCGGAAGGCTCGTGCCCGTTCTCACACCAAGCCGCCAGCAGCAGCCCCTCGACACCGCAGGGCTACCACTTGATCTCTCTGTTTCAGCCTGCTCTCCCTGGACCCAGCGTCCAAGGCTGTCTCGGCCGCTCCTCTTCAATGAAGGCCACCGCCTCTCGGCCTACCGCACCGGCAGTGCAGCACCTCTCGGAGGACATCGTCCACGATCCAGAGTGGGTTCCGCACGCCATCAGACTCACCCAGGCTGGACTCCCCACCCCACAGCTACCCTCCGGCCATGAAAGGTCCTCACCACCGCCTGGAGACACTGTCATCTCCGAAGGCCACTCAGTCTCCTCTTGCAGGTGCGCAGGCCTCCCCAGCAGCAGCACTACTTCGGCAAGCCATGGTCAGCCGAGGATCTCTTAATCAGAGTCCTGGAACAGCGTACTTCACGACTATGCTCTCTGCTGTTAGATGCTCGCTCTCTGCTGTGGTTCTCGCCTGGCATCGACCTTCTCTCACCAGGTAAGCGCAGGATCACTCTCCCAAGAGACTGTCACCTCTGATCCGCCACACGGCACAGAAAATGGCGCTGTTGGTCTGCTAGATCAGCGCCTCTCGTCGGCCCGGTACCCCCTCCGGGTGGTCGTTCTCGGTGCTCAGACACCATCAGGGGAGAGCAAGTAGTCCTTAACAATAGTTCATGTGGGCAGATCAGGTAGAATAATGCAGGATGGTGCCGAATTTTACTGCCATCGACAGGAGTGCTGGAAGAAACATCTACTAGGCCATCTTAGCAGGCCACGCCCCGCCGGATGTGCTTGTTGTGGAAGAGCGGAATGCCATCACTTACTTATAATGGCTGAAGTGGGGTGCCCCATTGCCCCATGCTGTATGTTGGGGGAACAGGAAGATGTGAATGATGCAACAATTGATGAACAGGACCGACTGAAAGCCACTATGAGTAAATATCATTTAGTAATGTCAAAAGGCTTTGGCTAACACACGAACTATAAAGGGCATGCTACTGCAAATTAAAGTTGTTCTAGGGCCCACTTTTTCTCTGATAGTTGGGAACTGCCCAAGCTTGTTGCAGACAAGTCCTAACAAAAGTAAAGAAGAGCAGGTTGAATTAATCTGATAGAGGGGCCGTTTATTTTGACATGTTATTTAGTTGTGGAGTTTCAAGGAAGTGGCTACATACTGCAGGGGACTGATGTAATTTCCTATGCTGTTTGTGAGATTATGAACCATGAAGTGGTGCATTGTTAGGAAATTTTATTGACAGTGTTTTAGGTCTTGTCTTGATAACGACCCTGCATTTGTAGGTTTGCAAGGTAGAGTAAATATTTTATTGATTGATTAATTAAAATCATTTCAATTTAAAAGGTTGTCAAAAATTAATGATTGGAAAAAAAACAGTTGTTCAATCTGATTTAATTTTCTAAGATTACAAGCCAACAGCTATTAAATGATGTGAAAGCCAAAGTGCGAGTGCATTGTACATATCAATTTATGAGTGCAGTGTGCAAGGTAATCTTTATAATTTTTTATGAATTAAGTCATTTTATGTTCCAAATCAGCAAACCTCCACTACATTTACCATTGAACACTTTGAATATGTGTGTGTGTGTGTATGTATGTATATATATATATATATATATATATATATATATATATATATATATTTTAATATGTCTAGATGTGTGCAGTGCCGGCTTTGCACCATTGTACCACGGGGCATATTGACAAGCCCGTAGCGCCACCAGAGTGTCACTTTTTTTGATGCTCCGGTGGCGCTGTGTACTGGTCCAAATTTACAAGACCACCCAAAGTCACTTGGCGTGGCTTTACACCGCCTTGTAAATATGACCCTCTTTCACGTAGTACTCTGCAGCAAAGGGGGTGTGTCATGGGAGTTGCTGTGGGTGTTCCCATGCAACACCCATGGCTTTTTGAAATTGCCCCAGATTTACAAGGATTTGTAAATCTGAGGAAGCGCCAAAAACTAGTGCCTTTCCAGGGGAGGCACTAGGAGAAATATTTTTATTTCGCTTCATTTTTTGTTCTTTCTATGTGTGCATTCTGCAGCTCACATAGAAGGATCAAAACGCAAGTAAATATTGTTTTTGTGCAGGAAAGTGTCCCTTCCTGCACAAACACAATCATCCCGGCAACACAGGCACCCTTGCACCATGGTGCTGTTTGTGCACCAGCGCACGGGAGAGCACAGGGGTGTGCCGTATTCTTGTAAATTTGGCGCATCCCTGTGTTTTTAAATTGAAAAAGCTTGGTGCAGCAAAATTGTTTGCAGTGCCACACTGTGCCATTTTATTGTTTATATGCCCCCAGGTGCCAAGGTCGAGGGGGCACCAGTTGAACAACAGGCTGAGGAGTGATAATAGCCTGCAGAGATCTTTGTGTGCACTGCATTTTTCATGGGATAATACACTAGCATGCTAACACTGGTGAATAGTGCACTTGATGGATATATCTGCGATTTTTCTAGTGATAGTTTAATTTATGCTAAAGTAACATAGAGGGTTAATGTTCCTGCTGCAAAGAACAATGTGTGGCATGCTCAATGCATTACTGCTTTTGCACAGAGACCATTCTAATATTCATTTAATGCATGGTTAATAACAACCTTTGCAAGGCAAAGAAACATATGATAAAAAAGACACAGGTGTACAGTGCAACCAGATACAAGAAGCTTAAAAAGAAAATTAAATTTAAGACTCAAATTTGCTATTGATCACAATTTTGTCTTGAAAGTGCCAATGTGCCTGTGTAAAGAGACAAAAGTGCCGATATGACAAAACAGCTGTTGATTGTATTCATCCTAAAAAATGTAATTATTTTATATATTTTTAACTGATAAAAACTAAACATAGCATAAATTTGGCGCACCAAATTTAATGATATAAAAAGGTAAAATCACAAAATATAAACATTCGAAAAATAAAAGACTATCTTTGGTCAACATTAAAAGGGGAGAGTGCATCTACTGGAAGACAGGGATAGCACCTTTATCAGCCTTCATTATCAAGGGGTCGAAGCATACACAAGAATACTGACATGAATTTAACTAATCTAACATTCAATGCTGTATTTAACGGGTACAGGGCTGCTATAACCGCCTTCCTGCAGGATTGAACTTTAAGGATATTCAACTGAGGTTGAAGCTGTCGTATACAGGCTTTTAGTAATTGGGGGCACAGATACATTACATGTAAAATTGATTCCTGTTCCTTGTAACAAAGTCTGCATTTTGCCTAAAGCGGTCGGGTTTGCTACTTCAGTAGGAGGTCCTATGTTCGCATGGACCCAAGTCGAAAAGCCAGTAATCTGCTTTTTGTGTGTTTTGAGTAGTTTGCTCACATATACGATTACTTCCCTGGAGTATTATAAGATGATAAAACCTTTAAGGCGTGAGACCGCTGGGCCAGTACTTCTTTAACCGAGAATCTGCCCATGGACCAGGCGTTGGTGTTCACCACTTTTTAAAACTCACTGTGACTAATGACCAAACTCCATACCTTCCAGATATGTAGGACATCCAGGCATGCATCCAGATATCGGGCATAAGCAATTTTGCCCCCAACACTCTAGCTCATTCCATAGCACGTCATTGAGTGTGTTAGAATTTGCTGCTCTGATCTTAAGACACAACTTGATGAATGCACTTATTCTGGCCACAAGTTGCGGAAGAAGACAAAATTCCAAGTGGATCTGAGCAGGTGAGGCTGATTTTGGTAGCCGGAGGACACATTTATAGACTCTCATCACTCAGTCAGTAATAACTTTATTCAGTACTTTTCCGTAACATAAAAGTATACAAATGAATAAAAGACAATAATAATAAAAACTTTCACATCAAGAAAGAAAAATATCACACAGAATAATTTACGTATATACATTTTGCTTATAAGATGAAAAAAGTACCCGGTCAGCATCCAGTTTTATACACTCTAAGAACTAATTTTTATACAAAAGGGGTTCCTTAAATCACCCAACTTTTCCGTTATTACAATCATCTTAAAAAACAATTCTGTAAAATCAGTCGTAAAATTCCATTTAACAATAAAATCATACAGTAATTATGCAGGAATATCCTTTACTTAGGGAACTTCCACCAGCAGGATTTTCCTTATTTTCAGCACCTGCCATAAATAGGAAGTCATTGTACAACACACAAGTGGAGTATTTAATTGCAGTAATAATAAAAGAGCTGGTCCACACTGTTTAAAATGATGTGTTTTAAAAATGGGCACTAAAACTTTTTTCCTGGAAATTTCATAATATTGATAAAAAAATACTATGTGCAAATTTGTTATAGGGCACTTACTGTCGCACGGGCACAGTGCAAGCTCTGACAGGGAATGACAATTACTCGGAAACCCCAACATCAGAGACAACATATTTGCCCTAAATCGAGTCAGGATAAACCTTTGCTGAGGGTTTTGTACCAAAGTAAGGTAAAATTTCAAGCCCCTCCTGGTGAGCCGTCATACTATAAGCAAGAACAGTTGGTTTCGCTCTTTCCCCCATCCATCTCTCCCTCACAGCCTTGTTGTGGCCACGGTATTTCAGGTTATCTTTGGCTAGTGATCTACAGGAGTCTGGTTTATTAAAAGATCCGCTAGGCCAAGCCCCTCACATAAGGATTTTATGTGTCACAGCCACGGGATCGCCATTGCATGATCTAACTTCATGGTATCCCTGAGGATTAACTTGTTCAGCCCCATTTCTTCTCTTGACCAAATTGAATGCCAGAGCATGATCGGAGCCACCTTTATCCTATCAGATATATACGGGGTTCCTAATTCAGAATGGGCTATGTAGTTCGAGCAGCTGGGCGGAAAAGCTAAAATATGTTAAAGAAATGAATCTTCGGCCCTTTGGATATTCCGTGTATTTGAAATTCCCCAGACCCCCGCGCCATATAAAGCCACTGCCACAGTCATTCTCGCATATATAGTGAGGAGTTCCCTTATTGCCTTAAAACCGAGCTTCTTTATAAAAGAAAATATCCCATTACTGGATTTCTCCATTTGCGCACACCTATTCGCTATCATGGGGGACCAGGAATTTTAGCAGAAGGTAGGTAGGAGAAGGGCACTCAATTTGTGCCCTTCTGCTTAAAAGGCAGGTTTTTACCCTGGGTTTGGCCCCGTGGGGCATAGTATACGTCTTGGTGACATACACTTTCAGTTCCAGGCCCGACATAAAAGCAATATAGTCATCAATTAGGCCCTGCAACCTCCTCCCAGTTCTGGCAATTAATACAGCGCCAGCTGCATAAAGTAAAATTGGGAGGGGGCTCAAACCTATCATCGCTGTGTCCCTAGCAGATATACTTACGACGATTCTATCCGGTTTGTGTATAGGGATAAAAGGAAGGGGACTGGGACGCACCCCTGCCTAACCCCTCTTGTGATGGTAAAACTGCCCGAGCATGCCCCATCCCTTCCAAAACATACGCTGGCGTTAGCGCCGAGTACAATTGTCTAATGAAGGAAATAATTCCTACATCAGTTCCTAAATCCTCCGTGATATTCCTCAGCTTTAAGTGCCAAATGCAGTCAAAGGCTGCTGACAAGTCCATGAAGGATAGATATAGCGATCCCTTCTTACTCACTGTGTACTTCCCAATGATGATACTTAAATTCAAACATTGGTGGGCTGTACTCAGCCCTTTTTTAATCCAAATTGAGTGTCAACTAATATGTTAATAGTGGATGCCCAGTATTCCAATCTATTGAGTAATATATGCCCCATACTTTTGCATTATAATCGAGGATTTCCATGATGTGGGGGGCCTATCACTGCACTGGCATTATAAACATTCGTAAGCAGCGGTGCCCACATGTCTTGCTGCTCCCGGTACATATCCAAAGGAGTCCCATCTGGGCTTGGGGCCTACCCTTTACTGCTTTCATCCAGGACCCTTTAAACTCATGCAAACTAACAGACTGAAGAGTGTGCTGCAAGATGTCTGTCCCTTGGGTCTCTTGGTTTCCTGCGCTATTTTCTGTCGCATGTTCCATGCTCGTGAGAGGGTGATTATCATAAATGACAGTAAAATGGTTAACCCAAGCCTCGTCTGCAATGTGCACCTCAGTTGAGGGTTCATGGGGCCCCCTGAAATAGTTATTATTAATCACCTTCCAAAAGGATCTACTATCCTTAAGGGCGCTGGCCGGTACCAAATCCTCCCATGCTGCTTCTATAATGCGTTTCTTTCTCCGGCGATGGTCTGTTTAAAATGTGCACGTGCCATCCTAATGGATATCAGATCTTTTGGTTACTGCTGTAGAGCTACGTGCAGCTGCTTTCTAGCTAATGTACACTCTGAGTCAAACCAACCCCTCTCTCTGGCTTGCGACGGCTGTGACCTACGACTCAATGCCTGTTTAACACATAGAGTAATATAATAGTTGAAAAAGAAGAAATTATTTGTAATGAGTGAGACTCAGAATCTACTTTCTCCCATTTAATAGGATACCCATTTGTTGTTGCCAGGATTGGATCAAATCCTAACTTTGATGTGATTTTACTTTTCATAGCTAGGGTCACCCTGACCTCTAACATTGCATGGCCGCCATACCCCGAAAGGGTGGTTTCAAGCCCTTTAATAACTGGATCTAAGTGTTCAGAGGCCATAATAAAATCAATGATGGACTCGCTCTCATTCAGCTTACTATTTTGCATCCTAAGGCTTAACTTCACCATTAGACTATTCAGGGCTGTTCCATAGATATCATGTTTGAAATGAGCGAGAGCCTCGCCTTGTAGATCTATAATTCCACCATTTGGCTTGTCTACAAATGAGCAAAAATGTATATTAAAATCTCATACCCAGGCATCGGGGGAGCAAGATGGAGTCAGAGTGAGCACTCGCGTGGATCGGCCGCTCACGCTAGTTGCGTAACCGATCGGCTAGGCGCCCTGCGATGCACGGACAGACGCGGAGACTACTGGCGGGAGGATCACAGACGTCCGGTTTTCGCTCACAGCGGTATACAGTTGCTGCCGCGGTAATCTATTATATTTCCCCCGCGGATTCCCATGTGCTGCCTGCCTTGCGCTGGAGGACTCTATTCTCTACCTGGATCTTCTGGATTATTGAAATTCTGGCCCCGGACTTGGCTGCATTCACTGCCTCAGTCCTATCAGGACACGAGAAGAATCGGCGGCAACAGCATCAGGGCAACCCTGGGATTATGAGCTGCAGGGGGTCAAGAAGGGCAGCAAGCTGAAAGCGACCATTGCCAGCACTGAGTCTAGAGACGCCGCTCCTACGGAAAGCACCACCCGATCTAGACATGAGGTTAGTGGGAGTAAAAAGCCGCTGGGGAGGTCCGGGGAGGTGGGTTGCCTAAGGACTCAGTGGGCGCTCAGCCACCGATAGCTAAAATATTTTTGGGTGCTAAAGGACAGCCTCCTGTTATAAACACCAAGACTTCTATACATACTCCTCCCCTTGAGTGTGCCCCCCAGATCGGTTAACTTCCCAACTACCCGTGCCAAGCCAGCAGCAAGAGACCTGTTTAACAGAAGCAACCCCAGTGGAAGTGCTGCAAGCTGACGCAGGAATCATTGCGGGCCCACAAGGCTCGACTGAAAACTTAAATAGTTCCCCATGTCTCCCTGCTGTGGTCATTTGTAAGGGGCTAATCGAGCAGCAAAATCAGCTATCTTTAGCTGTTACAGTTCAGAACACGGACGGCTGCCCCTACATGAGTGGTTCTACGAATGGTCCTGGTGATCCCTCCATGAACTCTGAGGCTGGTATTACTAACTACATCCTGGGCCTGGAAGCTGCCGCTGGTGCACAAGCACCGTGGACTCCAGAAACCGGGCCTGAGAACTTTTACTCGGTGTCTGATGGCACAGGGACCACTTCCGACGAGGGGGGCCTTGACACAAGTGAAGATGACAGCGAGGAGTCGATCCAAAACACTGGAACGGTGCAACGATCCAAGAAAGCAAGGAGTAAGGGCAAAAGACGTAGCCAACTTAAGTGGGACTACTCAGACTCACAGATGTCCTACCCCTTGGCTGACGACGACGACTCCCACATGACAAAGTGGGAAAAGGCAAAGAGCTTGCCGGCAGATACTTCGGAGCCCTCACTAGCTTCAATCTTAGCCTCAATCAAAGAATTTCAGGAAGAGGTTCGGGCAGACAACCGCGCAGCCAAAGGGGCTGCTAAAAAGTTGCAAGGAGGCCGAAGACGACTGAATAAAACATGTACTGATATAAGCGACCGAGTTTCTATGATTGAGGGGCGTACCGAATGTCTGGAAATTGAGTCCACGGCTGTCAAAAAGCAGAGCGAGACCAACGCTGCCTGCCTAGTGGATATAATGTCCAAACTGGAGGAACAGGAAAACCGCCAACGCAGAAACAACCTTCGCTTGCTTGGAATCCCGGAGGGGAAGGAAGGCGAAGATCCCAGGCGTTTCATTGTAAAACTCTTGCAAGAATCCTTCCCCGAACATCCAGGCTGGGATTGGGATCGCGAGGTTCAGAGGGCACACCGTTTTCCCTTTAACATTAGGCGACAGCGCGATGGCAGCAGTGCAGCGGGTGGACAACCAAGGGTGTTCCTGGTGTACTTTGGGAACTTCCTTTTGAGGCAATTAATATACGATCAGGCTCGCCCAAACTCTAAGAAGGGGGCTAATGGAATAACATTTTTTGCAAAACCCGACTTTTGCCACCAGACAGTAGAGCGAAGATGGCGTCTTAGACAACTAATCTCCCCATTCCAGCAACTGGGAGCACAAGTATACCTAATGAACCCTGCCAGACTTAAAGTAATTTTTAATGGGGGTACAAAAATCTTCTTGTCTGAAATTAAGGCAGGGGAATACCTGGACGAGATTAAATCTAAGAAGGGCCCAAAATAAAGAGACTACCACTCGGGCATGAGCAGGGCAGGGGAGGACTAAGGAGGAATATATTTTGTTATTTCTCCATCATGGCTTTCTCTCGTTCCTCTTCACTCCCTCCCTGGGTTTTTCTTCTCTCAACAGGCTAGTTGTATGTTAAATTTAAAATTTGTCTATCTAGCTGAGGGGGATCTAGCCGAACTCATAACTAACATATCCTAGGCGTGGTCTGCGGCTGAGACTCACTACTGACTACCATCATTCAGGTGATTCCTGATTGCTCAAAGATAGGGGGGGGTGGGTTGGGGGGGGAGGAGGGGTATCTAGAATGACACAGAGGAATCAAGGACACTTTTTCACACATAATCACTCACTTAGACGTTGGGTAAGGCTAAAAAATTCACCAAATGAAGTGCACTCAAAGGATCAAGAAAATTCCGGCTTAAATCTTTTTAAAATATCCAAATGGCTAAAATAAATTCACTCAGGTTTATCTCTGCTAACATCTGTGGGCTGAATGATGCATTAAAAGGCAAAAAGTAGCGCAAGGTCTGCGCTTTCTGGGGGCGATATCATTTGCCTCCAGGAGACTCACATAGAGGGATCACAAAAACATTTACTAAACTCGTTAGGGTTTAAGGTTGTGGGGGCTACTACACAGGGTGCCAAAATTAAAGGGGTAGGCATTTTGGCTGAAAAGAGACTTCTTTAAAAAAATCCCCGCATCAAATCTGTCTCACTGGGTAGATGGGTAATCTCTGAATGCCATCTTTCCCCTAATCCCCCTTTTACCTTGTGCTCAATCTATGGAAGTAATGTAGACGACCCAGGGATCATAAATTTGATTTCTGGGGAGCTAGCTCACTGGCCTACTCCAATAATTATTTGTGGCGATCTTAATATTAACTTGCCTTGTCATTGGAAAATGGACAGCAAGTGGAGGTATAAAGGTAGAAAACCCCTAGTATACCAAGCACTTATTAATCTAGCCCAAATTCATGGGTTAAGTGATGTTTGGTCTAATATAAACTCTACTCAACCCGGCTATACCTACTTTTCTGCCCCACACCGGACATTTGCTAGACTAGATTATTTTTTAATCTCATCTTCTCTATTAAGCAAATGTACCATAGACATTGCTCCACGCTTCATGTCGGACCACAATCCACTCATTTTAAACATTGGGGGATTGGGGAACTGGAAAGAAACACCAAGATGGAGTTTCGAGAAAGCGCTATTGCATGATGAAGGCTATCGGTCTCATATTCAGGTATGGATCCAGGAGTTTCTGGAAATAAACATAGGTACGGCCCCGACTATGATAGTTTGGGATACACTGAAAGCAGGTATTCGGGGAGAGACTCTAAGATTCTCAATCAGGAAAAACAAGAAAGAAAAACTAATAATGTGTGATCTCCAGGATAAACTAAAAAAGCAGAAATAAAATTAGTCCAAATGGCTCAAACTGGAATGGACACTGAGAACACTCAACAAGAAGTAATACTCATAAAGGCGGAAATAGGGGCAGTATTTTCAGAAAAAACCGCAGCCAAGTGGGCGGCAATACGGGAAAAAAACTATGAATGTAGCGACTGCATTGGTCACCATCTTGCTATTAACACCAGGCAGCAGGCTACAAGCAATGAAATATCTGCAATCCAATTGTCAACAGGGATAGAGACCAGTGATCCTACTAAAATACAAGAGGGTTTTCGAGAATTCTACGCCGAGTTATATACAGAAGAGAATAGTATGTCAACCGACTTAGGAGAAACTGAGATTATCAACTATATAAAAGCGGTCGATCTCAGGCAGCTTAGCCAGGATAATTGCGAGCTATTGGATGTTACTCCGACCTGGGATGACATCACAGAAGCCTTAGTCAGTCTGCCTGATGGGAAAGCTGCAGGAATGGATGGCATTCCTGTGGAATTTTATAAAATTTTCGCTCCTCAAATAAAATCTATTTTTCTGGCTGTCGTTACCGCTATATTTAATGGGGCCTCCCCTCCTGCCTCTTGGTCCAATGCTAAAATATCTATATTTCTTAAAAAAGACAAACCACCCTTAGAGATGAGCTCATACAGGCCTATCACACTTATAAATTGTGACTCCAAAGTCTTTTCCAAGATCCTCGCAATAAGAATGTCTTCAGTAGTTGAGTCCCTGGTATCAGAATGGCAACATGGATTCATTCCAAAGAAAAGTACTACCGAACACATTAGGCGGGCTATCACACTGTTTGACGCAGCACAGGTTGCGGGAGACCCGATGTCACTGATATTATTAGACGCTGAAAAAGCCTTTGATCGGGTCTCCTGGCGGTTCCTGTGGTGTGTCATGAGGAGGATGGGCTTCGGGCCAAATCTTACGCAGGCTGTACAAGCTCTGTATCAGAGCCCGACGGCCTGTGTGTTGATTAATGGGGGCTAACTGAGCTATTTAACATCTCTCGGGGCACTAGGCAGGGTTGCCCCTGCTCCCCCTTACTCTTTGCCCTTTATATAGATCCCCTAATCAAGAAAATTGAAAAGAATCCAGCAATCCTGGCAGTAAGCATGCAGGGCAGCGACACCAAAATTATGGCCTACGCTGACGACCTGGCCATAACCACCCCTGAACCTGAGAGTGCTATTTTGGCATTGGAATTGGAGGCACAGAAATTTGGGAAAATCTCGGGGTACGCACTGAATCAAAAGAAAACCCAAATAATAGTCAATAAAGAAATTAACTGGATTGATAGTCGGATTGTCCCGAAGGCCAAATATTTAGGGGTAACATTAATTGCTAATATAGACCAAATTGTAACTGAGAACCTATCCCCTCTGGCCACTGAAACAAAGCGAGCCCTTATACAAATTGACAATTTACACCTGACTATCGTGGGTAGAAGCAATGTAATTAAAATGACTTACTTTCCGAAATTGCTATACTTTTTCGGGCCATTCCACTGGAATTCAGCAAAACTAAGTTGCAGAAATTTCAGCAAATCTTCTCGCAATTTATTTGGGCTTACTCACAGCCTAGGCGGGCTCTAAAGCAACTGTCCCTCCCCAGGGAGCGGGGTGGCTGGGCTCTTCCTAATATAGTGCTTTATTACTGGGCTTCCGTTCTGCAGTATAGTACTGAACTGGTGAAGGAATACTCTTTCTCTCTTTCAACCGGGCTTCCTTCACCATTTCAGCTCCTACTGGGAGAGGAGACCCGCGGCTGTCTTCTTAGACAGGTATCTCTCGGATACTACAAGCATGTCAGATTTAAGACACTGATGAATTCGTTTAAGGTTTTCCGCAATATCCGCAGAATATACGGGCTGGGCAGACTTAATTATTACTCCCCTATCAATGCAAACGGCAACCTGCCTGCTATCTTTGGCAGGTCTTATCTACTAGACTGGTATAAAGCTGGTATTATAAAGTTAGGAGACCTAATTTCCAGCGGAGTTAAATCCTTTGCAGATTTACAAAACAAATATGGATTGAAAAACCAAGATGCCTTTAAATATTTTACTATACATGACTTTCTTTCTCGAAAGGCTGGGGGACCAGCAGGATTTTCAGAAATCAAATTCATCAAAAGGTTACGGGCCCCAGTGACTCCCGGATAGGTCATATATACTCCGCACTAAATAGTCAAACCCCTGATGACCTACCTAGAATCGCAGATAAGTGGCTTGTAAAACTGGAGGCCCCACATAGTACGTTTTATAAATCACTGGAACTTTCTCAAAGCGACTTGCTGTCAGCTAAACTGCAGGTGCAACACTTTAAAACCATCTTTTTCTTATATATTACTCCTAGTAAAATTGCTAAATGGGGAGTAGGCAAGGGAACGCTGTGCCCTCGATGTTCGGAGTTTGGAGCTGAAGCAATACACATGTTCGCCACCTGCCCGAAACTTACTCCAGTCCTTCTTAAAGTACAGGATTTTCTGGGGAGGGTTATCTCTCAGGCTCTAGTGCTGACCCCCATAACCATCCTGCTGGGGACACAAGAGGAGGCCAACAGGGTAAGGGGTGGAGCGTTTATCTTTGTCGCTATGACAGTGTGGAGGATCTGTGTTGCTTCAGCATGGATAGAGACTGACCCCCTCCTTTTTCCCAATGGTTGGCTAGGCTAATGGCGACCTACCACCTTGAAAAGGCTGTATATGCTAAAAAAGGTCGTAAAGGGCGAAAGAAGGGGTTGGAGATTTGGGGTTTCTCACCTCCTGGTTGGCACAGCCTGGCCCAAATGGCTAAATACTTAGTTCTGAGGAGGGCAGCTCATGGCTGGCTGTAGCCCTGACTGTGCTCTCTCTTCTTTCTTCCTTTTATGTTTACGTACTTTCTTTTTTTTTTTTTTTCTTTTGTGGTACTTTCTTCGTCTTTTCTTCTTATCTACCGCTCGTCTGCTCAGTCTTATTTCTTATTTCTATTCTTTTTTTTTCTTTTTCTCTGATTTATAACCCAATTTCGTGGTTTATATATATATATATTTTTTTAATTATTATTTGTGTCCTTGAAAACATAGTCATCTCGTGGTTGTTTGGGGTGGGGGGTGGAGGGGTGGGAGTCGAACTGATATATCTCTGTATTTACTGCTTTGGAAAAAAAAAAAAAAAAAAAAAAAAAAATAAATCTCATACCCAAATATGCTCAGAGGTTTATAGTGCGAGGACGTGAAAGTCTGGATGACTAGCTCCAGGTCCATCACTTCTTGGGCTCTCGAGCTGTCAAAACAATTATCATAAAAATTAATTAGGAGAATGTCCCATGGCTCGCCCACCTCACATATTAATAAATGAAAGTAGAGAGATTCATTAATGATTTCCATATTTTCCAAGATATGGTGTTCAGGATGTAGGTCGCTAACCCCCCTTCGCCCTACCCATCGCTGATGGTTTAGCCGTGGTAAAAAAAAAAAAGAATATGGGCATGAATTTAACTAATCTAACATTCAATGCTGTATTTAATGGGTACAGAGCTGCAATAACGGACTGCCTGCAGGATCGAACTTTCAGGATATTAACTGCGGTCAAAATTGTTGTCTACAGGCTTTTAGTAATTGGGGGCACAGCTACATTACATGTAAAATTGATTCCTGTTCAAGAAACCAAGCTAAACAGGGATATTTTAAAGGATATTTTAAAAATGGAAAAAGTCTTAAGGATACCCTGGGTCAGTTATGTACGAAAATTCCTGCAGAATCTGGGACATTTGGAGTATTTCACTGATCCTGATTCTATGCAAGCGGTACGTAGGAAAGACTTAAAAAAGAGGGTCTTGTGATGTTGGAAATGTCACGGTTGACGACTGAAATATTAAAGCCCACGGTACTGGAAAATCAAATGATTTTAAGTGTTTTTAAAATTCAGCCATATTTGGTGATAGTATCAGAAGGATACGACAGATTCCTACTAACAAGATTCAGGCTTGGAATGGTACACAGACTTATTAGTTTTCCCGATATGAATGACTGGAGCCGAACTATGATACCCTGTCCCTGTGATAATTGCTCAAGTCAGTCCACTATCCATGTTATTTTCTTTTGTGGATTTTATACTTTCATTAGGAAAGTCTGGATTCTGCCAATGTTGAGAACTATGGGGATAAGAAAATGTCGTCCAGCTTACATCGCATTACAAACTATGGACAATGCTAATATGATTTGGAAAATTGCAATGTTTTTAAAAAAAGTGGTCAGCTATAGGAAGAGCATAATATCATGAGGAATTGTTTTTTAAGAATATTGTTTTTAGAATTAATGAAACGTTATTAATTTTTAATTGATGTTATTAAGCGCGATATAATGATCATAGCTGCTGCCCAAAAATTTTTTTTAATGAATTAATTTGAAAAATCGATATTCAATTTTAAGTCTTTTAATATGATTATAATGTGTACGAATTGCTTTTATGATTGCAATATCTTACAATCGAATAAAGCTGAATTTGAATTGAATTGATTCCTGTTCCTTGTAACAAAGTCTACATTTTGCCTCAAGCGGTCGGGTTTGCTACTTCAGTAGGAGGTCCTATGTTCGCAGGGACCCAAGTCGAAAAGCCAGTAATCTGCTTTTTGTGTGTTTTGAATAATTTGCTCACATATACGATTACTTCCCTGGAGTATTATAAGATGATAAAACCTTTAAGGCATGAGACCGCTGGGCCAGTACTTCTTTAACCGAGAATCTGCCCATGGACCAGGCGTTGGTGTTCACCACTTTTTAAAACTCACTGTGACTAATGACCAAACTCCAACCCTCCCAGATATTTGGGCATCCATGCATGCATCCAGATATTGGGCATAAGAAGTTTTGCCCCCAACACTCTAGCTCATTCCATATCACATCATCGAGTGTGTTAGAAGTTGCTGCTCTGATCTTAAGACACAACTTGATGAATACACTTATTCTGGCCACAAGTTGCTGAAGAAGACCAAATTCCAAATTGGTTCTGAGTTGGTGAGGCTGATTTTGATAGTCGGAGGACACATTTATAGACTCTTATCATCAATACATCCACCAGCTTATCATCATTTCCCAGCATAATTTTGCTTCCGTATGATAGGGCCGATAATAACTTTGCCTGCATAACCTGGAGGATTGGTTCCATGCTGGTGCCCCACAGCTTTTTTGCTAGCTTTAAGAAGGCGGCCTGGAAGGTGTGACTGGCCCTTGTTTTTAATGCACTCTTTTTGCCTCTGAAAACTCCCTCTTAAATCTAACCAGTCCTCAAGGTATCATATTCTGGAACTTTCTCGATGTTAGCGCCACCTATCTGCCATGAGCCAGGTATGTTACAACATTTCTGAAAATAATAATTTTGGTCTTTTCTATATTCACCTCAAACTTGTTCGACTTATATATTCAGAAAGGACACTTATCAGCCTCTGCAGGTCCCCTCTAGTATGACTCAACACCAGGTTGTCTGCATAAAGTAGGTTAGATAGGGATTTATTCCCAAGTATCGGTGAATGGCGAATTAACTTTATCTAGCATCCCAGTGAGATCAGAAATGAACAGGTTGAAATGCAAGGGGCCCAAAATGCATCCTTGCTTTAAACCTTCTGTAGTTGGAATTTTTCTTGAAAGGGAGCTACCATCACCCACTTTTATCTGTAACCAGTTTTCTGAGTGTAAAAGTTCTATCACTCTCAGAAGCCCTGGCAGGACACCCCAGAATCGTAGTTTTACCCAAAGGAGCTTTCTTGAGGTCCGAACAAATGCTACCTTCAAGTCTACAAAGCAAACATACAGAAGCGAGTACGTCTCTATGGTATGGGCCATAAGCATGAAATGGTCACCAGATTCGATAGGCAACCCTGCTTTTGGCAGAATCCTGTTTGGTTCATGGGGATGGTTCTTCATTTGTTGGCCTACAGCTTAAGGTTTTGTTTACAGCAGGCTCACAAAATATTTAGCTTCAATGTCAATTATTGCAATTAACCGATATTTGTTTGGTTTTGTAGGATCCCTGCCTTTATTAATTGAGTGGGTTATCGAGCCTTTCCATGACTCAGGGAGATCATCTGTCTGTGGGATGTGTCTATACAAAACTGTGAGCCTGTGAGACCACAATTTAGAGTCCTTTCTAAATAGAGCCTGGGGTAGCCTATTCGGGCCTGGTGCACAGTTGGACTGTAATCTGGTGATCATTTTCTGGATATCGGCCCAAGCATAATCTGTTGAGTAATAGTTGGTTGATTATGGTTGATTGACTAATTCATGCTGTTATCATGCACAGTCAGTTTCGGAAAGTTAAGGCACTTGCTGCCTATTGTGCCAGTTGTAATTTCATTTTGAGCAGCTGCTCATAAAGTAGAGATGCTTTCATCCCAACTGCCCATAGGAATTATTGCATGGTTTGCAGTATTTATGCTGCATTTTATCAAGCATAAGTGGGCCCCAGATGTCAAGAAGTGCGTTGTTCGATAGGTCACCCATGCCTGTTCACTGATGTTTATGTTATTGGCTTTGCGCGGCCCATGCTTTTTTACATTAACGATTCACCAGAAATTCCTTACGTCTATGTTTTTGCTGGCACAGATGAGCTTTGCCCAATAGTCATCATAGTTTGCTTTTTTAATGGCCTAGAGTTCCTTTTTCAATTTACTTCTCTGACGATTGACTGCAGCTTTTAGAACTGGGCATTGTGGATTAGCTTCAAAGCTGTTGCAAGAGCCTGTTCACTATTGTCTTGGTGCACCTCACTTCGTAAGGCAGCCATTGTTTTGTCAGGGCCATCAGGTACAACCATTATTGTGGAATTTCCTGGGATATTTCGTTGTGATGTATATTGTGAGGTCCAGTCAGCAACCTCTGGAGTCCTCTAGAGTTATTTAGCATAAAAATTGGGCAGCTATTGAGGATTTCTGGTGCTATTTCCTTAAACTTTTTAAGTTCACGGTATGTCCATTGGGCAGGAGGGCTTTTAACTCAGGAAGGAATGGGTTATTTGCTACTAAAGAGATGGCTTGAGGAAAATTGTCACTATCCAGTCATTAGCTGATACTAAGCTGTTGCATGTGGCTGAAGAGGACGACATTCACCAGTGTGTAGTCCAGAAATGAGACACAATTCTCCATTATGCTGGTCCATGCTATCGGTTTATCACCAGGGAACCTACTGTTGAGAATCCTAAGGCTTACTGACGTGCAGTAACCAAAGAGCATTTTCCATAGTATGTCAGAGCGCTTTAATGATGGAAAAAATTGCTTTGGGATTGCCCCTTTGATGCTCATTACGCATTGGTCTGCCTCTTCTTCTCGGATGTGAAACAGGATGAGATTGAAGGCCCCTGTTAAAATCATGTCTGCATCATTGTAAACCGCTTTCACATTCATTATAACTTGACATAGCTTTTCAGCTGCTATCATTTTTCCTTTTGGGCAGGGATTTAAAAAGAGGTTTATGATGATTAGGCGAGTATTCCCTTCTGCGTTGCACTGCAAAGAAGCCAGGTTCTGTTAGTGCAAGATGAGAAATTTGTACCTTCAGGTAAGAGCTGATGTAAATAGAGAGGCACCCTCTAGGTTGGCAAAACTGCATTACTGTGATAGCTGGGCAGGTGTATTTGATGAACCTTATTAGCGGAACTGGGGTTTGTGACCAGGTACCTTGAAATTTCGTACGGCTTATACTTCCTCAAGTAAAAGTGGGTGTTTCTTGGACACATAAACATCAGAACTGTGGAAAGACTAATTCCCTGCACTCCGTCCGGATATGTTGGAGTCCTGCTAGCTCACAGTGCCCCATCTGTACCCCAAACCTGCTAGGGTAACAAATGGATTGTGCATCCTCAGAACATGACAACCCTGACTCCCCAAGGAATCGTGGTAACAGATCTAGACCCCTTTTGCTTAGTTACTTATGCACAACCAAAGAGATACACATGAAATACACAGTAAAGCGTTTCAATATTTATTGAGCATTGTGATTTTTGAGTAAAATACTAGTGCTGCAATAATCAATAGGAGGAAAAAGAATAATGTGATTAGAATTACTAGAATGGTGAAAAACATGACCAATTCAACCATTTTGCTTATTACAGAGAATATATGCTTCCATACAAGTACTGCAATATATTATGCTCCTACCTATGAAGTGGTAGTGTAAGCAAAACTGAGAAGAAAATTATCCTGCATGTGCACGCAAATGAATGTGTGTCAAATGTCATTGTGTTTAGGGAGAGAAGGCAACTTAAGAACGTGAGCATGTAAAATGACATTTCTTAACCCAGCCTCATCTACCCACGTGACAGAAAAGCTTATGGTTATGAGGTCTTTATCATCAATTTCATTGCCTAAACCCCCAAGATTCCACAAACAAATCTTTCATTCTATTAGTTTCTGTGGCTGGGTGGCGTTTCATCTGATTCAATTACAGCTGGATTTTGTGAATAGTGCAGCTGCGAGCCAGTTTTACTCTGACTTCTCAGAATAGAGACCAATTTGGGTCTTCCCCGTCAAAGTGGTTTCTGAATTGATAACGGCAACCGTTATGCATTCGATCTTTATGCCCCAGTTCCTGAAAGTGGCTTTATGCATATATACCGGTTTGGCATGACGTTGCGTGGAAAAAGTGACAACAGCAAGCTCAGTTTGTTGCAGCCCGCGGGGTGTTATAAACTCCATGGAGGATTAATTTTTTACATTTAACTCAAAATAATATATGGATAAATACAGATAAAATGAGCAAAACATAAATATGGATAAATACAGACGGAAATGTCAATAAATACCATAAAACCGGGAGCCCTAATTAAATATCACCCCAATTATCAGGCCACTAGAAATGAAGGCTCTAGATTCTATAGAATATATACCATACTGTAAATAAAACCACCTAACAAACCATAAATAAAATCATCAAAAGAACAATGTAATATTACAACAAATAAACAATACTTCTTTAATATTGAATTTACAAATGAAACCATATTTAACAAATATTTAAAAAATCCAAACAGTGACACATTATTAAAAAAAACTCTTCACCCATAATACCTAATTTCCCAAAAACCAACACTATACTTTAAACAACCATAAATCAAAGAATAATGTAGATAAATAGATAAAACACATGGCAAAAATATATATTCTAAAACAACACTACATGAACAGAACAACAAGCAATAAATTTTTTCAATATTCAAAAAATTACATTTTAAACATTCCCTTCTACAAAACATATACAATTATACCTAGAATTGTGTAGCGGTAGGACATCTTCAAAAAGCACCTAAACATCCATTAATCCAATAAAGAAAAAAAAATGAAATCAATTTAAAAAAAAAAACTTCCAAGTGAGTCAGTCAGAAAATTTTATTTGAATGTGAGACATACACATAAAAGCAGATGCACAATATTTCAAATATTACAGTATACACAGCAATTCATGTAGTAATATAAAAACGATAAAATCACCAAAACATGCTTTTCATAGAAATAAACGGAAACAGCAGATTTTTTAAAAAGGCACTGATTCTAGAACAGAATTCTTCATTTTGAAGTAGCTGAAGATGACGGCAGGCTAATCTATATTGGAAAGAAATGTTTTTTAGATAGGGAAATACAAACAGTTTAGCAAACTATATATAAAACTGCCAGAAAAACAATAAATGTAAAAGGGATTAGTGGATTCCCCATCGCAAGGACAAGTCTGTAAAGACAAAACATGTTGGAAACCCATCAGGAAACAGAGTGGGTAGATAATCGTATCAGCCCGAAACCTAATTAAGAGCAACCTTTCCCATCTACCGAACGCCAGACTCTGATAAAATGCCATACCTCCATCTGGTCTTGTAAGAAATTCCTCCACTGTACGTTTTACCATTTCAACTTTTTCCTTCTCACCAAAAAATGGGCCTTCACAATTTTCCTGTCTTGGGGGTGCTAAAAGATGGAGTTTCAAAAAGATGGGGAAAACGTATGCTTTTTAATCTTCCTGAGAAATATGCCAACCAGGGAATACTGGAGGCCTTATCAAGCCTTAAGCAGTCCTTGATGATGGCTAGCTTGAGAAAGGCCTCCAGATTGGTCCACACCAAGTGTCATAAAGCTAAAGGAGCCCATTTAATTTGATCTTCCAAATACCTAAAGCCTAGTTCCTCTTGTGTGATGTAAGAGGAAGTGGTGGGCAGCATGGATACTACCTTCCTAAAGAAGTAGTGTTCCTCTTTCTGTAGATTACTGCCATTAGTGAACCCCCACACCCAAGCACCATAAGCTGCAATAGAGGGGCACTGACTTTTAAACATCTCAAATCAGCGGGTAAGACCCATGTGCCCAAAAAGTCACGGTACGTCAAAAAGCAAGCCTAGTGATCTAGTGAAATTGAGCCGAGTGTTAGAAATATGGGAGGACCACGACCCAGAGGAATCGAAGCAAATGCCTAAGTAAGAAAATGTATTAACAGCTGTAAAGCAGCTAGATCAATGCACAATAGCAGACTCTCTGTCCTTTAGGGCCACAAACCATGATGTGGGACTTGCTACAGATGGTCACAAAATCTAAACTGGACGTGAATACCACAAAGTCATTAACTAACGAATACAATGTATTTGGTGTACCTGCAATCAGCACGGCATTCTCCGCATACAGTATTGCCAGCAGTGGCTTATTGTTGATTATGGGGACACCGCTAGAAGAACTAACCAGAGGCGGAGTTAGGTTGTTTATAAACAGAATGAATAATAATGGGACCAGCACACAACCCTGTCACACCTATAGCCAAGTAGAAAGACTCAGTAAGTTCCCCAGGTCCCCATATATTACACTTGAGTTCAAATGGCGTGGAGTGCTTGCAAAAAGTGTACTGAAGGACAAACCAAACCCAGTTCTGCCAAAGTACTCTACAGCTTCGAATGATTAACCGAATGGAAGCTGTCAATAGTTCCATGAATGATAGGTACAGGGGGCAGCGTTTGCAATTGTATACTTGCCCAAAATTAAATGCAAGGTAAGGCACTGCTCCATTGTACCCAGCCATTCCCTGAAACCATATCAAATGAGAAATTTTACTGTTCAAACATTGGAGGAATGTTGCATGACATTTTCAGTAGTACATTGGGAAACTGTGCCTGGCGAAGCTCTCCCAGCACCTTCCTCACAATGTTTGTGAATTCCTACAAGTTGTCCATTTATACCTGTGTGTTGGAGTTGGTGTACAAGTTAAATGTATTTGAACTGGGCCCTCTGTCCTGGCAAAATGCCCTAGTAAAAACAGTGGGACGCTAATTCCCTCGGTTTCAAACAAGATGAAGCCTGCAAATTATGCTCCTATCCAGTGGCGGCTGGCGACATTTGAAAGTGATGGTGAACAAACGTTTGCGATGAGTTTTATGTAGTGAGCAAGCCAGATTGAAAAAAGTGGGGTTCAGGGTTGTTCTCAGGCCCTATATGCACATATTTTTCCCTTAGCGCTTGACACCAGGAACAGTTGAGAATAGGGAGCAAAGGACCTGCACGACTTTTGGGTCAACTTCGCCAGGGAACAAATGGAGCAGCTCCACTTCTAAAGGGGCGCAGGACCTACAACCATGGCCTGTAGTGTCACAGTGGGGAAGATCACGCCCCACTATCTTTCGTGACTCCGCTTCCCCTCCCCCTCCCAAACACGTAACACAAACTGTGCTCTTGACACATTAAAATAGTCCTTTTCTCTAAGCCAAGATTTCTTTTGATTCACACAAAATCGTACCTGACAGATTTTGAGACTGACAATACACTTGAATTTCCTACTGACAATGGTTATATTGGTATACCTCTGTAAAATTGCTTTTCCCAACTTGTTTTTCTGAATATCTGACGCAGGATTTCCGAAATTCAACAATGCTCCTGCGTTCATCTCTTTTCCTCTAAATTGCACGATTCCAGCTATTATGCCAAGCCAAGCGTGTATTGTCTTTTAATTGGTATTAGCACAGCAAATCCTTTACTTTTTCACACTACTGAGGTCAACTTGTCTTTTCCCAAAGCTTGCCAAGAAATGTCTCAATGTATTTGCAAATGTTCTGCAAATAAGTTTTTCAATTCTAATTTATAATCATTTAAACCAGTATTTTCTGCATTAATATACAGATGTAAATGTCTTGCTGAATGTGCATGTGCTTTTGTAAGGTGTTTATAAGTACTTAGCTCTTTTCCATTCTTTTTTGCTCCTTTTCTCGGGTAGGTTCTTTGCGAGGCATGACAAATCCAAAACAAAACACTTTCACAGCTTTTAAAATTACATCGGCAGGAAATGCCTCGGATCACAAACACTAAGCACAGAGAGGCACGTAGTTTCCAGAGCAAGGCCACAGCGGAGTGCCAGGAGCAAGACAAATAGCTGCTGAGAGCTCTCCATGCCTCCATCGTGGCAATAAATCACATGTTTCTAAATGCCACTGCTGTTAGATCAGGGGAAAAGCATTGAGTTATCCTTAAGGACACATAAACAATCACAGTATGGCTTCATAATAAATCCACACTGTGATTGGTCATGTTCATTAAGTGGCCGGCCCCTACACTGTCTACAAGTAGAGGAACGCAGGGACAGGCCAACCTGACCATAGCCAATACAGACTTTGCTCTTATGCTTTCTCTACTTGAAGTTGCATGGGAGCAATGTCAGGATTTGTATGAGCAGGTGAGCCCAGTGTTCCAAGGGAAACTGGGGAGTTGTGCTGTCTTTTCCCTGGCTGCCTAGCAGAGCATGGGTTTGAGAGGTACAAAGTGTGCATGACAGGTTCAACACAGTCAGAAATCTGTTCAACCCGACATGCGCACTGACTGGACTTCAGATGGATGAAATTGCCCCCTCACTGCCTTCACCTCTGATCAACAAACACTTCGGCAAGTCTGAGCCCAGTCCATTAAAAAGTCGGGAGTGAGACTTGGGGAATTTTTAAATTATACGATTGTGGCTGCTTTTAGTACATGGGGAAACGCCCTTTTGCCCACAAAGAGGAACTACCCCTGCTCCTGTCAATTTTATGAACATATGCCAGATAGTCCAGATACAAAGGGCATTAGTGAAAAGTAACACTACAATAATTTACCAGAAGTCCTTTTTTTTGTCTCGCCTAGCGTTGCAGCGCATGCGCTGCTCGCTCTGCGAGATCTATTGTCGTCGGTTTTCTGTCGGGTTTCTTTGGAAGTGGGGTGGAAGAACACCCATGCTTTTGATTGGCGCGCATCATAAACGCTCGCTTTTCATTGCAAGTGAGGCTTGTTTGTTCCCTCCCTGTCTCCCTTTTGCCTTGCCCACCCGGACTGGAGATTTTGCACGGCGTTACATGCTTTCCTGTATATATTGCTTCCGTATTATTATCCACATATACTTTCAGTGACAATAGCAGCAAAGCTGCATTTCTGGTACGTAATGTTTTGACACTATATGGCGTATATTGTATGTTGTTCGCTTTTACAATCAGCGGCGCAACGTTCGTCATAATAATGTTTTACATCTTTATTTTTCTCCTTCACTTTATAAACAGTGGCGCGATGTTTTAAAATGCGGCACTTATGGCGTTTTTACAATCAGCGGCGCTGCGTTCTCCTCTACACCATAGCTCTCCATAGCGCATGTCGTTTAACCAACCTCAGCATTTCATTTTCTACGTGGCTTTAACATTTACATATCGCTTTCACTTTTACAAACCGCGGACCGTTTTATTTGTTTTGTTAGTGTGTGGCTTCTAAATACCGTCTTTGCTGTGGTATCCCACTTATTAGCTCTCCATGGCGCATGTCGTTTGACCAACCTCGGCGTTTCATTTTTAGATACATATTGCTTTCACTTTCAGAAGTCGTGGGCCTTTTTATTTCTTTTGCTAGTGTGTGACTTCTAACGTTCGTGGAAAATATGTTTTGCAGCTTTATTTCGATTCCACTTTCACAACCTGCGGCGCTGCGTTATCCTCTAGATCATAGCGTCTATGCTGTGGTATACCAGTTGTTAGCTCTCAATGGCGCATGTCAGTAACCCAACCTGAGCGTTTCATTTCTTTTTAGATACGTGCAAAATTGTAATTACAATGCCAATAACTCTAACGCTAACTGATGCAAGACCTGTTGCATTGCAAATGCTTGTTCTATAAAGTCAAGAACCTTTGAATCCAGTCCATGTTTCTCTCTGTAGTTCCAGAACATACACTGTCAAGGCTGGTCTATCCTACTATAAATCTCTACTTTCGAGTATCCCTAAAGTATTGCGTTTCCTACTATTAAAAATCTATTAAAATGCGCAAACAAGCAATGATGGAGTAAAGAAACTAAACCACTGCATGACCCTCCTCTTCAAAGACCACAATAGGCTCATCACTGCAATGCGCCCCCCAGCAAACCTCTTTACCTATTGAACTCGTCTCTTCACAAGCCTAGCCCAATACCTTAGCCTGAACCTAGGCACATATTCAGAGACCTTTAGTGGCTTTCTGTGGTGAAGGTCTACTTTGTAGAAAACAATAATATGTTGATTAAAGAGTTTTACTGTGACCCATACAAAAGTGTGAGTACAAAAACACATCTCAAGGACACACACAGCAGTCATAAACCACTGGTGTCCCTAAAAGGCCTCAAATGCCCAATTACAATTTTTTTTTTTTTTAAACAAACTTTATTGATTACCATAAACTGTTATTTAATAGTTGCAAAACATGCCATTCCGGTATTTTCGGTTATTATACAGCTAGCTTATGCTAGTAGGAGTATTACAGTGCGTGCACAAAGGTGCACCAGGATTATATAATTAATCCAAATACAGTTTGTATGATGTAATTACAACATTGATACATTAGTTTGAGTAGGTTATCAACATAACTATTAACGATTTCCAAAGAGCCCTCCCTCCCCCCACTCACATTCTGGCCCTTCAGGTCCGTTTGTTTGGCGTGTCGGTTGCACGCGTGAGTATTGCTTTACATTACATTTTGCCTTGTGCGGGCATGTGTATCTGCTTTTCGCCCATTAGTCGCGCTGCTCCGTTCAGTGCAGAGTGTCACCTACGGTGTGGTTGGGGTAACATGTTGTGGAAAGAGGTCTAGCGCTTTGAAACCCTCCAGTATGACATCCCACTCCATAGAGATTGGGTGTTTGCGCAGTTCCCGGGTTTCTTCTCGCCTGATGGCCGCACTCTCTGCGCCACTCCAGCGCACCACTTCATCGTACCATGAGGATAACGCAGGGGGTCTTGCAGACTTCCACCTCATCGTTATAGGCCGTATAGCTAATATAAAGGCGAGGTCTAGGAAGCGAAGCTGGACTTTCTGGGCGCCTGCACGTTTGCAGAGTCCTACCAAACATTCAGTTATATTGTCTTCAATCAGTAAATGCGTAACTTCACCAACAGCACCACGCACCCCCTCCCAATAATCACCAAGGTGGGGACAAGTCCACAGCATGTGTACAAAACCTGCCTCTTCAGTCTTACAACGAGGACAGCAGTGTTGGGCGTCTGGGAACATTCGGTGTAGACGGTGCGGGGTTAGATAGGACCTATGCAGGACCATGCATTGTATAAATTTGAATTTTGCATTCCGAGACACTTGTTTGGGGTATACTTGCCCAAGCTTTATCAGAGATGTCGCGATCAATAGTTTCGGACCATTTCGTTCTCAAGTCAGTGAGTGGGATTGACGCCTGGGCGCGAATACCTATATACAGCCATTTGATGAGATGCCTCCCCTCTTCCATATAGTATAATGTAGGAACTAGTTCGTGTGGCGGAGGCTCTTGCCGCTGGGGGGCCCAATTCTTTCTAATGTAATGTGATACCATGGCGTGCGTTAAGTAAAGGTGACCTGGTGCCCCAGTGGCTTGCACGAAGTTGTCATGGTCTAAAAGGGTGTTGTCACTAAACAAGGCGCCTACTGTATCTACTCCCACTTCCGTCCAGGCCAGAAGTCTATTCTTTGTGAGTCTGCCACCAGGGGTTGGTATCCCCAGCAATGGGATGTTCCCAGCGTAGGGAGTGGCCTCGGGTGTGTAGAGCAGCGCTTTTTTCCAGCACTGAAGTGCCGTCTTAAGTAGTGGTGGTGCAAGTGGGGGGAGTTTGCTTTTTGGCAGCAACAGTGTGTGAAGCAATCCTCGATCCATGTCCTGGTGATGTATAGCCTATTTCTTGTAAGTTTCTGCCAGCAGTCCAGTAGGATAGCCATTGCAGCTGACAGGTGTAATAATATGCCTTGAAATCTGGCTCCCCTAGCCCACCCTTGTGCGGTTCTAATTGCAACTTTTTAAGACTCACCCTTCGGCGGCCGGCTCCCCATATAAGATCCAACAGTATCGTGTCTAGGGCGCGAAATGTGGATGGTGGGACTAGTAATGGCAAGTTTGCAAAATAGTATAATAAGCGGGGGTGGACCACCATTTTGGAAATAGCTACTCGCCCCATCACCAATAGTGGCAGTGACGACCAGAATGTCACTCGTGATCGTACTGCACTGATTGCTTTCATCAGATTGCCGTCGAGCTGATCCGCATGTGATCTGTATATATGAAAACCTAGGTAATTGAATGTACTGTGTGCCACCGGTATATTATACTTGATAAAACTAATTACATCTGGGCGGAGGCCTTCGTGTAAGAAGAAGGCATTCGACTTCCCTTCATTAATGGCAAAGCCAGAGATACTTTCAAATTTAGAGAAAATAGTGGGGAGTGGCTCGACCAGGTTTGTGAGGTCCTGTAGATACACAATAATGTCATCCGCGTAGGCTGAGATCAAGTGGATGGTATTGCCTATTGGAATCCCCAGGCGGTCAGCCGTCTGCCGTATCGCGAGCTCCAGCGGTTCTATGCCAAGTACAAATAATAGGGGGGAAAGGGGGCAGCCCTGTCTCAAGCCCCTATGTACAGTGTATTCTTGTGATATGTGGCTGCCAGTGCGTGCTCTCGCAGTAGGGGCGGTATACAGCAATCGAACCCAGCGGAGGTATTCCAGGGGGAGTCCAAACCTCTTCAGGGCTGTGAATATATATTCCCACGTGACGGTATCAAAGGCCTGGCGCAGGTCTAGTGCTAGACAGCCGGCATTGATATACTCCGCAGGGGCAGTAGTCATAATGTGGTGTAGCCGTCTGATATTTAATGACGTGCTGCGCGCCGGTACAAAGCCGCATTGGTCCCTGTGTATCAGCGTGTGCAAGTGGGGTAAGAGCCGGTTCGCCAAGATCTTACTTAGGATCTTATACTCTGAGGCTAAGAGGGACAGTGGACGGTAGCCCGATAGTTCTGTGTCATCCCGCCCTGGCTTGGGGATCGGTATTACCAGTGCCTGCATGGTGGTGTGCGGGAGGCGGCCCAATTCCAGTGCTTTATTGTACAATTCCTCCAGTCTAGGGAGGAAGGCCTCTGAGTAAGAGTCATAGAATTCTATTGGCAGGCCGTCAAGGCCTGGTGCTTTATTGCGTGGGAGTCCTTTAATGGCCGCCTTTATTTCCATTCTTGTAATGGGTCCCGAGAGTTGTTTCTGGGTGTCTGCTGTGAGTTGTGGGTAGGGTAAACCCTCCAGGAAGTTGTCGATCAGTGAGTCATCAGTGTGTGCGGGTACGCTGTAGAGCGCGCTATAGTAGTTGCAGAACGCATCATTTATGTCTCGCTGTGAGTGAACTATGCCCATCCCTGGAACATTAATGCTGTGAATAACATAAGGTGTTGGATCGTCTCGCAATATTCTAGCCAGGAGTGCCCCAGATTTGTCAGCTTCGGTGTGTTTCAGCTGTGTGTACGCTCTGTAGTCTATTACCCGGAGAGTTTCGAGCAATTCGGCATGTTGTATGCGCGCTTCTCGCAACAAATCCTGTTGGGTCGGATCACCCGTTGCTGCCTGCTCCAAGTCGGTCATTGAATTTTCTACTCTAACGAGATTTTTATGTATTTCCTGTCTGGCCCCCACAGTGGCACCTATTGCAGTGCCCCGCACCACCGCCTTGAGCGCATCCCATTCAATCAAGTTGGAGGAGGCAGTGTTCCCGTTTTCTAAAAAATAATTCGTAATAGCTGTGGAGAGCGTACTGCGGAAGGGGGCGTCCTCTAACATCTGGGGCCAAAGCTTCCATGTGGGGACCGGGGTAGGCACTCTGCCCCATGTAAGGCGGATCTCGAGGGGGTTATGGTCAGAGAAGGTTTTGGCCAGATATGTGGAATGGGTGACTTGGGCCGCGATATTAAGGGAGCAGAGGAATCTGTCGATTCATGTGTGGAGTTGGTGGACTGGCGAGAAAAAGGAATATTCCCTGCTTGTTGGATTCAGCATTCTCCAGACATCCCCCAGTGCCCACCCATTAGTCCAGCTGCATAGGGCCTCAGTGTGCTTTATAGCACCAGCTCCATTTAGGGAAGGGTGTGACCTGTCCAGTGCAATATTCATCACTGAGTTGCAGTCCCCTCCCAATAACCACGGGTACGTATTCCACCCAGTCAACACTGTACTTAGTCTGTTAAGAAATTTGTCCTGATCAAAGTTTGGGGCGTAAATGCTACCTAACACCACTAGCAAACCATCAAGTGTCCCTCGCAATAATATATACCTTCCCTGGTCATCCGTGCGTCGTTCCAATTCAATAAATGGGACCCCATGTCTAATCCAAATGGTCGCCCCCCTTGCGATGGCTGAGTAGTTAGTAGAGAATATTTGTCCCCTCCATTTCTTATGAACCTTCCCAGCTTCTGACTCAGTGAGATGCGATTCTTGCATAAAAACTATCTGCGCCTTGAACCTGAGTATTTGCACATGGACCCTATGCCTCTTGTGTATCGATCCAAGCTCCCGCACATTCCAGGAGATTAAATTCTAGGAGCCTAGCGTAGTGGAGTTGTAATGCATATGTCAGTAGTGTAAGCGTTGATCCTCCCAACTTGGAGCCAATCCCCAGTTGCGGTCCAGAATTCCCAATTCCCTTCAAACTTGTAATACACGACTCAGCCTGTGAACTATGCTGGGCCAAACAGAAAAACAAAAACATACAAGCAATGCAATACGATGCGTACGCGTTGTGGGGGTGGTCGCCACCGTCTGTCATGTTATTTACATATAACATTTTCCTTTGTAAGCTCAACAGAACCCGGGGAATATCTCATTTCTCTATTCATATTATCCATCATTGGTGCTGCATAAAGTAGAGGGGAGAATGTATTATTATGCCATATAATCATATATCAAGTACCAAGCAGCAACTGGTATTATGTCATGCACATTAACTTCGGGCACATTCAGCATTAGTAATAATCGGTTCCATAAGCTTCCATGTGTCCCAATAGGCCCTGTATGGCCCTTACAGTTACAGTTACTATTGTGGTTATAATATATAAAAGAAAGGATACATTCATGCACCAGAAGCGTTCGTTGTGCGTTCTCTGCGCCTGTGTCCTGGTGATCAAACCTGTGGTCCAAACCATGCTATTCACCCCAGTAAGTCATCTGCTGTTTGAGGCGTCAATGAGGGGAACAAGATGATGCTGCGCTCAGAGTCCGACTCTATGGTACTGTCCTCCGATGAGTCAGTTGCGATTTGGAGGTTATCGTTTCTGAAGTAGTTCGCAGTTGCCAGTGCCTCTGTCTTGCTGAGCAGAGCCTGCTCACGTGTAGGGCCAGTGGTGGGTGGCTTTTGTAGCCCCTTAGCATTGCGACGTGAATTGCGGCCTTGGGTCCGTTTGGGGCTGTGGGGTACACTGCGGGACGAAGCACCGGAGCTTGAAACTGGGTCCATCACTTCAATCCATTCCTCTGCATCCTCCGGACTGTCGAAAAAATACGTTTTTTGCTTGTGGATTATTTTTAAGCTGGCAGGGAATAGCAATGCATATTTGAGATTTAGGGCACGCAGTTTCCTCTTTACTGCTTGGAAAGAGGACCTCTGGCGCTGTACCATGATCGTATAGTCGGGGTATAGAGATATCCGATGATTTTCAAAGTGGATCTGTGCCCGTTCTCGTGCCTTTTGTAGTAATATATCCCGGTCTCTGTAGTTCAGTATTTTGACTATTACGGGTCACGGTGGCATTCCAGCTTTTGGTGTTCCAGTAGGAATCCTGTGGGCTCTCTCCACGCAGAAAAAAGGCGAAAGGCCCTCCGGGGACACATGTTCCCGAAACCAGTGCTCCATAAAGTCGGCGGCTTTGGGGCCCTCGCTGCGTTCCGGAAGCCCAATGACCCGCACATTGTTTCGACGGTTCCTGCCTTCCGCATCCTCTATCCTGTCCTGTAGACCATTAACTTCCTGCTGTAGCTGCTGTATGTGCGTCGCGTGCTCTTTAACTTGGGGTTCAATTTCGCTTAGGGATTTCCCGTGTGTGGGCACCGTGTCAGCTAGCTTGGCGTGGTCGGCCCTAAGTAGCGTGAAGCCGGTTGTAAGTAATCCAATTTGCTGTTCGATTGCTTTCCGGGAGTCTCTGACCTCTTGTAGGATCAAGTCCAGCTTATCTGGAGGTGCCTCTGCGTTGGTTTGAGGAATGGAACTTGGCGATGCTGGCCGGGTAGGGTTATCTGGGTCCTCTGCAGTGTGGTTAGCAGTGGTTGTTGTGTCCAGGTTTTTCCCTTTGACCCTCCCCATTGTTTGCGGCTGCACACCTTCCCGGTTATAACTAAGCACAGAGGTGAGGAGCGACAATAGATGCTACAGTTGTGTTTCAGATAGGCAGACGTGTTCTCTGGTGGCCACTTATCCGTATCAGCAGGGAAAGTTAGAGCTGAACGATGGCAATCTGAGTCTTGAAGAGCCAGGGTTCCTGTGTTAGTTGGGAGTGTGCAGTGCAGCCCAGGATGAGGCGCATCGTAAACAGGCTGATGAAGGGACACAGTGGTGCCGGGTTGCCCGCTCTCCCCTCAGGATTCAGACAGGGCTCAGGGGGGCTTTATATGGAAGTGTACATATCCCTTAGGTTCTAGACTTCACTCTTGCTTCGGCCGGGCCCCCATGTGGGTCGGATGGCAGAAAGAGGGGGGGGGGGGATTAGTAGATCGGCCAGTCAGCGTAGCCACGACCCCCAGTGCAGCCCCAGAACAGTGTCCCGTCAGCACTCTCCTCCCCAGTGGGTGGCCCAGGCGTGTATCTCCTGGTGGTATCTTACCGTGCAGGCTCAGCGGAGGTCATGCAGCACAACAGAAGAGGGAAGGCATTAGAGTTTGTGTAAATTACACATCCATTCCACTCAGTGTTCGCTGATGAATGGCGCCCATATCTCTCTCCCACTCTTTTAGGCAGCAGCTGCAGGGTAGCGTCCCATTCCAGGGTGCCTCACAGTGGCTGTGCGCCAGTATTTATGTGCCGTTCTGGCAGCTATATCGCCTTGATCAGCCTCCCGGTCGCGCCGTCCAGAGTGCGCGACGCGCTGGGTCGTAGACAGACCAGCGTCAGGGCGCAGCGCGGTGCGACTCTTCGGCCGCCGCCTCCCAGTGAAATTCACCCGCAGTGCTCCCCCAGCCAGCGGCCATGGACAGAACTTACTCTGGGAGTCTCCCCCTGCAGGCACGGCAGATCTAGCAGGCCGGGTCCAGGCAAGCCGCAGCACCAGCCGCACTCAGCCGCTTCACGTCGCAGGGAGGCCTCTTCACTACTCTTCGGGGGAGCTCACCTCACAGGCCAGTAACTTATATTCTGTCCCATAGGGTCTATCGGGGGCAAGCTCACCAGGGTCAGGGTCACCAACTCATTTTGCGCAGTACTCTCCCATCGCCCGGCCAGTAGTCGTCCGTAAGGGCCTATGGCAAGCGCGTCCTGCCCGCATTCACTGAGGATCAGCCATGCGAAGGTCATAGTAGGCCGCAGAACGCCCGTCCCGGGGTGCGAGCACAGCGACGCTCCGCAGCACCGCTTCTCCGGGCCCGGGCAAGCACCAACAGTTAGGTAGAGTCCGCCGCAGCTCCCGACTCAGGTCGCAGGCATACGGTGCCTTTGGGGCATGCAGGGAGCGCGTCACGCCAGCCGCATTGTTCCCGGACAGTTAGGCCCCGTCGCCAGCAGGTCCTGCCGCAGACGATCTCCTCTGTTTCATCGACTTTCCAGGCAGGGAAAATGACCAGAACTGTCACCCAGGTGCACAGCAACACTAGTGCAGCGTGTGTAGACGCGATGTGGCACTATGCACAGTGATTTAACAGGATAATGCTCCCCGGGGTCCGGAGCCTTTCTAATCTTCGTCTGCCATCTTAGGCGGTTGGCCACGCCTCCCCGCCCAATTACAATTATGACTGCAGCCAGTACCTCCGCACCCATATCTATTACAAGGTAATCCCCCCAGAATAGGGAGTAGCTGTGAGTACCTGGTTTTTCCAGGTGAAATTCTACATGGTATTTCCTGTTCCGTGTGGTGTGAGATAACATTCATATTGTACCGGGATGACAGTCTTCATTACTTCTCTTACCCACCCAAGAGTTAAAATAGGGATCATTCTTTTACCCATCTTCAAAGGGTCTAAATGTGTCAATGTCTTGGTACCTTTGATAGCTTCTTCAGAACAACAAAACCATTGGAACCTCTCTTTATACAAAAAGAAATTCAAGCAGATGTTCCAGCGGGAGTTAGTAGATGGAGGTCAATGGACACTCCAACCCAGAACTGATGCTCTTCCTCTACTTATGTTGTATCTTGGTCACGTTATGAATGATAGCATTCTATTTCAGAGGACATGGTGCCAGTTACAGATTACAAGCTTTATAGGTCCATTTCATGATTTACTGTTATAGATGAGCGTGGCCATAGACTAAGTTTCACCTTGGCACCCACCTTGAGGTTTAATATCTCACCAAGTGATTCCATGGCAGTTCCACCCAAAATAGTTCCTCTTTCTAACTCGAAATCCTAAAAACGAAAAAGAGTAACACAAAGGCCATGCTTAATTTGTGTCGCTAGTTGTAGGTGTTGGGTACCTACACTCATTTCTGCCAACTGAAACTTATTTTTCATCATCAGACTTTCACCTAGTGTAAGAGAAAGGGGGGCAGAAAAGGGAGAAGGAAGGAGGAGGAAAAATATAGAAAAACAGGACAAAAGGGAGAAAGTAGGGATGAAAAAGACCCTGCAAGAGTGAGATAAAGAGACAGGCAGTGAACGCTGGTGGTAGGAGAAGCATGTACCTGATTCAAGACTGGGTAGGCGTGGAACTTGGCAATCCTGGAATTTGGCAGAGAATCGGTGGGCTTCAAAGAAAAAACTTTAGGTACTTGCAATTTTTTTTATTCCTTAATGAAGCACTGCAGAATGAATTCTCCTTCACCAACCTCTCGTGCAGTACATAAAATAAATTTGAGAAAATGCTCTCCCACTCGACCTCCGCTTGACCACCACCCTCCTCTACTTCCGAAACAAATAAAAACATCCCGTTCAACAGTTTCTCACGACCTTCTATTAAACAAGCAAGCACAGGTCCAGTCACCATCCTAACCATTAGTGACAACTCTGGACTTCATCTCCAAACTCTCCCTGCAGGCCGTCATCGAAGATTCCAGGAAATAAATACTTAATATTATTTAGAATTGTCAATGGCCCATAATGTAAAAGGCTTCGAACAGGCGACTTGCATATTCTCTTGCAATGCACACCGCTGTGTTGCTCAGATATCTGGGCCGTGCAGTGGCAAGAACACCAAAATAGATTGAAGATCTCCTTAACATACTGGTTTTAACATCTTAAAATTGTCATCAGCGTTCGCCACAGTACAAAATTATAAACTGGGAAGGGGTGGTTCCTGTCTAAATTAAGTCCATCCTTTCCTCTCAAACAAAGCTCAACACATTTTTCTGGCTGAATTTCTGTCAGATCAAATAAACATCTCTAATGCATCCCCGGGTCAGTACTGTCGCTCTCTTTTCATTGTGTACATGCACTCATTGGCTGACAAATTCAGACCACACAGACTCAAATCGTAGATGTATGCTGACGATTCCCAGATCCATCTCAATATCGTCAAAGGCTTTGGGCAACATTCTGACCAAGCAAACGTCGCAAAATGTCTGACCAACTTCCGATGATGACCAACATCGAGAGTAACTCGCACCCCGCCATGCACAGTTGTTTTCATAAATGATGTAATTTCAGATGTCATCAGTGTTCTCTATGCTGGACATGTCATGTTAAGCAGTGCATGTCTGGGGTGCACGAGTTACAGGTACTTCAGTTAACTATTAACTGGTGATTTTCGGGGGGGGGGGTTAGTATAAAATGTTGTGTGGTTACTGACATTTTCACATAGCTATAATGTCACTTTAACCTTTGTTTTTTTCATTGAATATCTAAGTTTTTTTTTTTAAATGAAAAATTCGTTTTTAGGGTTCGCCTGCAGGCAACTCGCATGCGATTTTGCTTGGCTACAGTCTATTGTTCCCTAGATAACAAACCTCTAATTTTCTATATTTACCATTAGTTGGTTCTTCGGCACTCTCAATTACTTGCTCCTCATTGGTCAGTGCGTGCAGGTGTCAATTCCATTTTGTTTGTTTTCATCCTTTTGATGGAGCGTGGACCAGGTGATGATTAATGTTTCTATTGGTGTCTTCCACTGCTCTACTCGCATTAGGGTACTTTTTTGTTCTTCCTCCTCGTCGGTGCTTCCCCCATCGTAGGTAGGCTTGCTCTGTTATTGCTTATTTGTTTTTAGAAGTTACAGAACACTATCAGCAGCGACATTCACAGCAGTCCTAGCATCGGGTTAACTGACATAACTGAATTGTTTCTTTGTGACTTCAGAACATGAAGATTTCAAATGTCGTTTTTGTATAACAGTTCGCTTAGTACCTTGGAATTTGCGGTTTTGTGAACATTTACAATTTTTGCTCTCAGTATCGCACAATTTGGTTCGTTAGGGTTTTCAGGATTAGAACTTTGGTTTACCCATGCCATAAACAATAACATAACCAAAAGACGGTTTATTTCGTTGATAAAACTGTTTACGAGCATATTCATCTGACGCGATGTAGGAATCCTGGACTGGCACGTGATTGGAGCTTGCCAAATGTAGTAGTAAATATTAATACATTTTTATTCGATTATGCATCATAATCATAAAACATAAAAGCCACTCAAATACATTAAGATCATTAAAACATACAGGCCGCCGTATTGCCCTCAGATCACACATTATGAAAGCAGTTAGCAAACAGTTTAAAGGAAAAACAGGGCAACCTATATAACAAGACAGTGCAAATTAAAAACTCAGGGGCATATTAACAACGGCCAGCGATAATTATCGCTGGCCGTGCTTAGCGATAATTATATTATCGCAGGCTATCACTGGCATTTATCGCCCTGGTAGCGCGTTATTAACAACGCGTTACTCCAGGGCGATAAAAATTCCAGAGATAGCGAGGTTATCGCCCTTTTGCAGGGAACATCGCTGGTTTTCCAGCGATGTTCCCTGCAAAAGGGCGATAACCTTGCTGATACGACCCTGTGGTCAGGACATCTAACCTGGGCTTCTATTGGAATTCCATAACGCATATTAGCAAGCCCATTATCGCCGTTTTAGCGGCAGTTTCCTGCTGCTAAAACGACGATAATTTTAACGTGGGTCTTGCTAACATGCCGCATAATTTTGTTCCAGTATAGAGCACCTTTAAATTAGAAGAGACCGCCAGCATTACAGCATGATCAGATGTAAAAAGTCAGGTCGGAATTGACGAAACCCCCTGGATTTTAAAAGTGCTGTTAAATACTTTTTGCGCACAAATTCATAAAGCTTTCAAAATAAAACCAAATGTACCAAGGTTTGAGGGGAACAACCATTTCAGGGAAAAACTAAAAGTGAATGGGGATCAAACTGACCCGGAGGAAAACAGATTAGTGTGCGGATAGAGCCCAGGCGAAATTTTGAAAGCAGTGATCTGTCCCAAGGATGTCTAACAGCTGTAAGATAGGGTTCAATGCCTGATACAGTTTTAAAAAGCAAAAGGGATCTATTAGTGTGTTTCTCAAGTGCCCTGGCTTCCCTCTCATCCTTTAGTTGATTTAAAAATCATTCCCTAAGAGGCCTCCAGTCTCCTTTTTTAAGAAACTGCGGCCTATAAAAAAAGAACTTGTCAAATGCCCTGTGTTTGCTTTGGTATCAAAGAAATCAAGTGGTAAAGCTAGATTCCTTTTCAAAATGTACCCACCACTTTCACCCCATTCCATCGTTTTCCATCATAGAGGGATCAAAACCTGAAATTAAGGCACAAGTTCCGAAGTCATTGGTTCGCTCTGTGCAGTATATGAATATATATGCTTGCACAATACTTCTGTAGTGCATATGTAGCAACAAAGTAAGTAGCGCAGGTCTGAAGATTGTGTAGGGTTACAGGTAGAGTGGTTACTATACAAACAAATGTATTGAGTTGAAAATGCAGCTGTTTGATCTCTGATATGGAGTGGGAGCTTTACTTCTCTCTCTAAAATGTAAAAGTTTTAAGGGCATTTTTTGTAGCACTTTCCAGACTGATGAACCTAGAAAATAGTAGATAGAGGAACAGAAGATGTGATCTAGTGGTATGTTGCGGACTGTGGATCAGACAGTGGCGGCTCCTCCACCAAGGCGGAGGAGCGTCGCCCTACTGCTCATGGGGCAGTGTAAGCGAAAATATGAAATGATAATAACTGAAGTTATTATCATTTTAGTTTTCGTATGGTCAGGCTAGGACGGGACAGGGCTTGGCTTCCCTGACGTCGGAGAGGAGGAGTGGTTGTTCACTCTGTAAAGTCCACATAAATGTTGCCCATGCAGGCTGCATTACAGCCTGCATGTAGAACATGCCCAGGCCCCCATTCCCTGGCTAAGCGCCAAACCACTGCGATCAGACCAATCACAACGCTGCATAGCAGCGTTGTGATTGGCTCAGTGGAGCCTGGGTGCTTACCAATCACAATGCTGCATTGCAGCGTTGTGATTGGCTGTGGGGAGCCTAGGTGGTTCCCGGTCCCCGGAAGAGAGTCACTCGACATGGGAGAGACGCAGCAATGGAGAGACACGGCAAGATCAGGTAAGTGATATTTTTTTTATTTCAACCCCCGTACCTTACCGGCCACCACAGGGATCAGACACATTTAATTTCGAATCTTGGCTTCTCTCAATGAGCACATTGTCTGATCCTAGCAAATCCCTATCTGCTACTCATTAAGGGGCACATGCATCAAGCAATTTTGCGATCGCAAACAGTACGTGTCGCAAAAATCGGCCATTTGTGATCGCAAAATAGCACTAAGCAATACATCATTGAAATTCCCAGAATATTTCTGAAATTCGCAAAATTTGCGATTCCCAATTTTACGATCATGAAATAGCGAATTCGTATTTGCGAATTCGCAATTAGGTAATCGCAAACCTATGCATCAAACATTTGCAAATTGCGATTACGCTAGTATTCGCAATTTTGCACATGCAAAATTGCACCAATTCAAATCAGGTGTTAACCAGGTAAAAACTATTTAAACAGCCCCAGAAGGCCTCAGAATGTTTCACAATGGCCGTGCTGGATGTCATGGCGAGGAGGATGAGGATACAAGCAGCATCACAGAGAAGAAGGAGGATACAGGAACGCATTTTTAGATTGCGCATTACATTGTTGGGGCAGACAGACGAAGAGATTATTGAGAAATATAGGTTAAATTCTTCCATGATCTATGATCTGATAGCTGAATTAAATCCACTACTGCAGCGTCAGACTCGCAGAACGCATGCCATCCCCACCCACATGCAGGTCCTATGCTCACTGCACCTCCTAGCCTCAGGTAGCTTCCAGGGGGTAATAGCTGCAGCAGGAGGGGTTTCCCAAAGTGCACTATCGCGTTTCTTTAATGCATTCCTGGACACTATGTTGCGGAGAATACACCACCACATAAGATTTCCCTCAACACCACAGGAATTGCAGCAAACCAAATTTGACTTTTACCAGATAGCCCATATTCCCCCATGTAATTGATTGCATTGATGGAACGCATGTAGCTATATGTCCCCCCTCAGTGAATGAGTACATTTACAGGAATAGGAAGTCATATCATTCACTGAATATACAAGTCATGCAAAGAACATCATCATTGACATAGTGGCAAGATTCCCAGGTAGTACGCATGATTCCTACATCTTCAGACACAGTGGCATACATACACGTCTCCTTGGGGGTGAATTTGGCGAAGGATACCTGTTTGGTAAACACATATAACTCTGTTTTGCTGATTCTCTGGTCATTGTGAGACATAGCAGTGAGTAAGTAATCTATTGCCTTCTACCCCATAAGTGACAGTGCATATGCTGTGTGCTCATTCATACTGACACCATACCTGAATCTAAATACACCAAGTGAACAGCGGTACAATGCAGCGCACATATCAACGCGCAATGTGATTGAGAGGACCTCTGGCCTACAGAAAAGTCGCTTCCGCTGCCTCTATAAAACTGGTGGGGCATTGCAGTACAGGCCAGACACTTGTTGTAAAATTGTTGCCACTTGTGCCATGTTGCACAACATTGTAACTGCTAGAGGCGTACCCCTGGAACTCTCGGATAGTGAACCCGATGAAGACGATGAGCCAGGACAACCTCAACAAGCAGCAATCACATCGAGTGCAGCAGAAAGAAGACAGCAATGTGCAGAAATAACACAAAATTATTTTTAAGGTGGGTAATGACAATACGAGACACTACATGGTTTAATTACCATTTTGATTTATTTAAAGAAAAAGACTTCAGGGTATGCTAATGCACACATACCAAGCAGAAAACGTGCAATGTGTAAGTCAGAACGCAACAGGATAACTTTGCCATGGTACTTGTACATAAGCCCAGACAAATTTGGATAATGGTTACCTCACCAAATGACATTCCTGTGCTCAATGCCACACTATTTTCGGCGGCCCGTTCTGAGTGCTCTGACTGACACATCCCTGTTTGAGCCTTCTGATGCTGAAGTATTCCTTGTGCTGCACCTCCTGCATTCGGTCACTGGTGCCATGTTGCTACTGAGGCTGGAGGCATCCTCACTATCCCCTCCACTCATGACATTACTGGCAGCAATAGAAGTAGTTCGCAATTGTTCCACAGCATTGGTGACCTGTATCAGTCCATGGCCACATCACCGCAGCAATGTGTAATTTCCACCTGCATGCCTACAGCACGTCGAGACAGTTGTGCTGTTGTGGTGCTCAGGCGGTTGATGGCCCTAGTGTAGCCATCTAAGCGGCCAAGAAATTGATGGTGTCTTTTGCGGCCGGACACCTGGCCTTCCTGCATCAACTTGCATAAATCCTTGAGTGCTTGTGTAATGTCACTAAAGTGTTGATTTGTTTCCCTTTGACCTTCCAGCACAGCTGTTGTGAGCTGTTTGATGCTGTCACTCATCTCTCTCATGTTCCTTGCAAAAGATGAAAGGTGTGCCTGCATTGAACGCATGTGTTTGCATTGCAGGCGCTGTACCCTCAACATTGCGTTCTCTAGCCCACTAAAGGACATTGAAGTGTCACCTTCCTCAGCTCTCATTTGTGCACCTTCCCTGCGCCTCCTGATGCAGACATTCCTATGTTGCACTTGGACTCATGGTCTTGATGTTGGTGTCTGCTCAGACTGTGCTGTTGGAGGGTCTGGTTGGCTCTCCTCTTCCATTTCTAGTGCAGACAATGGTGCGTCTGTGATCCTGCGTCTTGTGGGTGCAGGTGTTGTGGGTGATGGGGACACTGCGATGTCTTCCCCTGACTGTGGCTGAGTCTCAAGGGGGTCATGGCTTTCACTGTCATCTGACTCCTGCGCAGGTGGATCTGTGATGTTAAACAGTGCAATTTCAGTTTGCATATTTGGACATGCATTTCATCTTGCACATAGTATTGTTTAATAATGTTATTTATCAACACACTGTGTGTAGAGATTCAACTTGCTTGTCACAATTGATTACACCTATGCTGGTTTGCTACCCACTTGCCTTTCCAACTGGAGTTGCTGACTGCTATTCCCATAATGCATTTGTGTGTTACAAATAAAATGTGGTCTGGACTACTATTCGCTGCACTAAGCCGGATCTGACTTACGGAGTATGTTTTGTAATTCTAGCATTGTATGGTCATTTGCATGCATCTTACCTTGGGAAGTACTGAGCGGTGCAGAGGAATCAATCGGCGTCACTCCAACAACAGCCTCAGGCTGAAGGGTGGACTCCACCAGGTCCTCTAAGGCTGTGGGGGCTGTTTGTGTGGATGGTCCTCCTCCAGTCTTTTTTGCATCAGATAGCCTTGCAGCAACCCTTTCCTTGGCCCGGCTCTGCAGGTCATACCACTGCTTGCGCAGATCCAGAATGAAGCGCTGTGTGACCCCCACTGAGTTGATTTTGGATTGTATTCCCAGCCATATTTTTCTTTTTTCAGACTCTGGGACCTGCAGTGACTGTTTGCCAAACAGTTTTTCACGGCTCTTCACAACTTCCTCTATGAGGATTTCCAACTCCTTTTCACTGAACTCCAGCTTTCTTTTGTGCTCCTTCCGGGGGGGTTCCTGATGCCATGCTGAATAATTGCACAGGTTCAGCTGTCCCAACAGGCTTCCTAGTGCTATGCTCCTGCAGTCTGCCTCCTCCTCCTCACTCTCAGTACACAGGTAACAGCATCAGATGGCTCACTTCCTGATTGTGAGGTCATCATGCTGCATCGGATTCACAGATTCGCTATTAGTGATTCTCTAATAGGGGATTCGCAAAAAATGTGAATCGCATTTTTGAATTCGCTAATAGCGATTGCGAATTATACCGAATCGCAAAATAAATTGCAAGTTGTTTGATGCATTGACATTTGCAATTACCAAATAGCGATTCGGTAATAATCACTATTTGGGAATCGCAAAATTAACTTTTGATGCAAATGCCCCTAAGTCTCGTGTGAGACAGCGCAGGCACTGTCGCTGCGAGTCTATTGTTTAAAACAAAAAAACTAAAAAGGGCTTCAGAGGATTTGGGTTTCACCTCTTTTGTTCGAAATATACACCACGCTTGTGTTTTTTGCCCCTTTGCTGCATCAATACATCTACAAAGTGCACAATTGGAAAGTCATACATTGCTAGAAAAGTATTCTCTTCCATTCCATGCTTTTTTACAGAAAAGCATCTCTCACATCTAACAGAACTGATCGCTGGTTCCGTCTCTAAACACGTCCATTAGTTTCGTACTGGCGGAAGGGCCAGAGTGACACATGTTGGCTCTGTCTAGTCTCTGAGAAAGTCTAGTAAACAAAACTATCTACTCTGGGCATGTGCAGGAGAGTTTAGTGAGTTCTTTTTAGCATACTTTCCCTGGGCAAATCATGGTTATTGTGTCATGCACTCTGCACATATGAAAGAAAATGTAGCAACCTTCCTCTGTGCACAGCCTGATTTGTGTTTGTACTGTGCACATGTGCGGGATAAGTACATGTTATTTTTGCGCACGTTGTTAACTCATAACGAGACTCTGCTGCTGTCTCTCTTGATTCTTAAGTAACACGCTCCTACCCGACTGTTCAACTCACTGGTGGTCACTGGATAGAAACACCTTCATGGTCACAGGAGAGAAATGTCCTGTCAGGAATCCATCTACTGAGTTGTGTCTTCTGTTGGTGTTTTTATTTATGCATTTATTTTTTTACAAAACAACAGGAGTTAAAACATTCCTCTCAACCTTTCAACAGGACAAGAGTTATTCCGTAACTCGCAATCCTCTGCAACATCTTGGCTGGTTACTTTTCAGGATCTGGTCTAATTCACATCACTACTCAAAGGAGGCAGGTGGCTCCCGATTCTTAACCCTATAATTAAGTTATTATACCTTCCTGCATATATTTCAATCCCACTGGTGCAATGGCATATTTTATTTAAGTAGCATTGTTTTATTAGTTGGCTTCCTTTGGAGGGCATCAGGTAACCTTGTGCTCGCTGGATTTATATGTAACCTCAGTCATTGACCTGTCTCTAACCCAACCTGTTCTGGGTTCAGGCCACTAAACTGCATTCTCGATCAAGCTCTAAGTCCAGCCTTCCCTTCTGGCATGCAATTCTGCCCCCAAAGCCTGCCCACTCAGGGCCAATTGTAGTGGTGCGTCTGCAATGAGGTTGCTGCGTACTTGGAAACTGTACATCTTAAACAAGTCTGCAGTATTTTCATGGCTCCTTAAGTGTGTGCATTTTCTAGTTTTATACAACAGACTGCAGCATCTCTGTCCCTGTCGCAGGGATACATTCAATATCTGTGAACTAAAAAACCAGTGCAATGCATATATTATATGTGGAGACGCGGTGTTGGTTGACTGCGTCATATGCCATTTTATTTTAATTATCAGCGTTGCTGCACAGTAGACATGCTGCTATACAACATGGCTAAAAAACCCACTGACAAAGCCAATAGAACTTACGTAAGCGAGACTTATTGGTTTTACCATTGCTTGTTGTTTATCATACCTTACTATACCAACCCTTACTATACCAACTTGGCCTTGTGTGGCATGGGGTTGGGTGCAGAGCCTTACTTGTGGTAAAGCCCTGTGCCTAACACCCACATGGGTGGCCAACCACATGCTGGGCACTGCTTTTAGCCATGCGCGGCGTGGGGTTTTGCATAGGGCCAGGCCTGTGGCCAGGGCCTGCACCCAAATCCCCCATGGCTGGCCAACCTAGCTGTGTTTGGCCTTTGGGTGTGCACTGAGTGGGTTGGGTGCAGGGCCAGGCCTGTGACCATGCCCTGTGCCCAATGCCCGGAGAGTGCCCAAGGCCCCCCCTTTTTTTCACGGTGTGGCAGATCCATGTTTCTGCTGCGGAATCACATGGGGTCACTCTGAGTGCCGCTGCAGCTCCGCTCATCCTCAAAGCATAATTTTTCAATTTGCACCTCAGAGGTGGTCCCTTTGGGACCGGCCCACTACACTTAGGGGGACTGTGTACCCCTTCTCTGCCCCCTTAAGCTCTATTTAAATTTGTGTTTTAGAACACAGGGACCCAGTGCACAAGTCCTAACATGGCGGCTCCAACATTTTGTTGAGGATGCGGCCAGCCAATAAGATCACACGGTTTGAGCTTGCGGTACCGTGGATCTCCACCATGCATTCGCTGTGGCACTGCGGTATGAAATACACATGAATTTAAAACCTTCATTTCTCAAAAACTACTGAATTGATTTACACCTGCACAAGCTTTATGTGTAAAGATTTAGCTTTCTGCCAAATCTGGTGTAATTCCATTCAGGCGTTTTTTCTGAATCGCTGTTTAATTTTCCTGTTGAAAATTGCATACGGAAAACTCATTTTGGAAACCCTATTTTCTCAGCCTCCATTTGACAGTTCATCCTGAAACTTTCCAGGAAGGAGCTGAGGTGGATGAGATTTTTTTAGAAAGCTTTTTGAAGATTTATCAAATGGCCTTAAAGTTATTAGCAAACCAAAAAATCAATTTCCCATGGAAATGTTGCCCTAACTATAACTACCCATAAAATCAAATAAAATAACTTTATTCGAACATTAAATATGATCATAAAAGCAAATACATAAAATCACACTTGGTATATATGTGTGTGTTTTTGTGTGTGTATTATATGTGTATATATGTATATATGTGCGTATATATATATATAGATTTATTTTTTTCACTAAAAAGGTTAGATTGACATTATAGTTAGATTTGGTAATATGATGTTAACATATGTAAAAAAAATAGAATTTCAATGGATATGGTTAAAGTGACATTATTGTTAGGTGCTGAAATGAGATAAGAACTAATGATTAAAAAAAACATATTCAGTGTTTTATCAAGCCCCCCCCCCACCATCAACAGCATCTCATTCTTAATATTTGATAGACTTTTCCTTCCGACATGTGGACTCTGAGCTGGTCCAGCGGTTTAGAGGAGCTCATAACCCCAGAAGTGGTGAAGCAGGCTATACACCAATTAAAAGCAAACAAAGCCAGATGGGTTCTTAGTGTCTTTTTACAAAACTTTTTGTCAATTTCTTGCAGAACCCCTCGCCAAGGTCTTTAATTCTTTCCTCGTCACCAAGTCTGTCATGCCGACTATGTTAGAATCCACTGCAACCTTATTATTGAAACCGGGTAAGGATCCGTTGGCCAGCTCCTCCTATAGACCTATTGCCCTGTTAAACTTTGATGCCAAGATCTTCACCTCCATCCTAGTCGCCCAGCTGTATTCCATCTGGCCACTGTTGATATCTAGTTGCCAATCGGGTTTCATCCACAATTGACAAGCTCGAGATAATGTGCACTTGGCAGTAAACGTGATTGATGTGGCAGAGGGCTCCAAAACAACCACTCTGCTCTTGCTTGACGCAGAGAAGGATTTTGATCGAGTGGATTGGGGGTTTCTGTGTGCAGTCCTATTTAAGACGGGGCTGGGCCCTCACATGATGTTGTATTTGTTGGCCAATTATACATCTCTGACCACCCGGATCAGCGTCAACAATTCCCTTTACTCTTCGATACTGTGGTATGTACTTAGTTTTAGTTGCATATATTTCTTTAATGTAGAAATGTAAGACTATCTAGAAGTCACTTGTTGCCAATTGACATTAGAATGTGTTCTTAGGAGTAAATGTTGGAGCTGTGTCTGGTGGAGCTGTTAAGTTTGCTGGCTCCACAACCATGTGGCCATGAAATAAACTACTTCAAATTGAATCTGTTTCCAGCCACTTTACTACAAACACTTGGTGAAGATTTTGGCTACATGGTGGAACCTTCTGTGTGCAGTACTATTTGTACTACACACAAAAATACATCCGCTACTCTCTTTCTCCAGAAAACATCTTTCACCGACTCTTCAAGCAGAGGACCAACTCTACAAATATTCTACAGGGTGCGATTTCATATTAAACGAGGATTGCGACATTTTATACTTGTATTTAATTTCACCGAGGCGGTTTCATATTTATTTTTGAACCGGCGGCTGTTCTGGTCTCATGCTCCGGTCTCAATACTGTAGAACCAAGCGTATCCTTGCGACACAGCACCAAGATCCATACTCGCGATGTGCCCTGTGACGTTGCCTGTTTTCTTTCACTCACGTCATTCAGATTTGCTGCTGGTTCCAGCCCAGGTTTTGCCTTATGTCACACGCTCCGCACCACTCTGATGTCCTTCGGCCATTTCAAATCATTGGGATTGCCCAATCTAGGATTTGGCTGACGTCAGACGCCCCTCAGTACACCGACGTGTAGCAGCCATCTTAACTCCTTGGGATTATTTCCATTGATTTCCTTCGTCTTCGTGCCCTTTTGCCTTTTTGATACAGAAGGAAGGAGACGATGAGCCTGTCATCCGGACAATTGTGGATATGTCTTATGTGCTCGTCAACCAACTACGGAAATTCAGTGATGTGCACACCTGGACAGTAATCTTCGTGGAATTTCTTCAATCAGCAAGTTAAGCATTCTTTATGTTGCTATCAGTTGTGTGTCTCTCGGTGATGCACACACCACAGGCTTGACATACTCTGTTTAACACACCAGCAATTATCTCCTCGTTTCTTTTCGTCAAGTGTGTGTCACTGGGTGATACACACACCACATAATTGGTCACCTGGTATTTATCGCACGTCGTTTCCCTAGAACTCATGTTGTACTGCATTTAGTGTTGTGTTTCGAGGAGAGTTTTTTTTTCTTGACTTACTCTGTTTCCTCACAAAAATATTGTTTGTTATTTTATTCAACACCACATAAAATGTGTACTAAGCAGGCGGTAAATCCTCCACCTGCCTTCTTGGATACCCCTGGAGAACCACCAGTCAGATGGGAAAAATTGCACAATGCCTTTGAAACCTATTTAGGGGCAATAGGTGCCTCAAGGTTTAATGTAGATAGGAAAAAATGTTTGTTATTACACTCTTTGGGGTTTGAAGGTAGGTCTATCTTCAAACATTTACCAAACTTGTCTCAAGAAGAAAGTGATGGAATTGATGGATATCGAGAGACAGTCCTTAAAGTAAAACACAGATTTGACAAGCAACCCAGCCTCATGGTACTCAGACATACATTTTTTAAGAGGAAGCAGAGTGAAGTGGTCTATGTTGATTCTTACATCTCAGCTTTGCACAGATTAGCAGCTGATTACAGATTTGAGAACTTTATTGACCAGCTGATAAGAGATCAGTTTGTATGACATTGACTGTCACGTGCACGGGCAGAGCACATACCGAGGTTTGCACACCAGAACCTTTAGCTCTTGAGAAATTGTTTAAAGTATGATTAAAATGTGTAAAAAACAGGTGTGCATTCTCCCCCTTGAATGTGTTTAATGTAGTTTTCTGGCCTACCTGTGAGTCTGCACCCCTTTAAAAATGACAAGTTGTTATGGACTGAATAGCTGACTTTCATGTTATCTCAAGCGCAACCTTTTAGCTATACAGTACCTCTTTGAAGTCACTGATCAGATAATACCGAGTTATATGTTTCTAAAGATGATTATGGATGATTTTGCTTTATCTGTTTTACTTCATTACTAATTTTGTGTTAGGTCACATTAGTGCACTTTGGGACAAATATTTTCGAGTTTATTTCCGGGTGGGTAGTCACAAGGTGATGGGCGGAGTGCGATGTTACGTGGCAGCAATTAATCTGATGTGCATAAAGTTAGAGCGGCAAACGGGGAGAAGAACGATAAGGCCACAGGATGGTGGAGTGTTTTGAGAAGCCTGGTTGTAGATTGTGCTAATGAGGAAAGTCAATCAATCAATCAATCAAAATATCTTTATTCGAATATAAAAATATCCATAAAAGCACAATAAAACAATTCATAGATGGCAACATATTCATGACAAAAGATACAGTACATTAATGGTAATGACTAAAATAGGTCATAAATAACATGATATATCATATATTAACAATCAATGGTAGAATTTAAATATCAATACAATAAAATACATTTCTAACGACCTTCATTGGGCACACATAGTTCTACGTGACCGTACAGCCGACTTCAGGAATGATCCGACACGGAAAATTAATTCATCATCCGCCAATTTGAGCACCTCCGTGTATGCTAACCTGAAGTCGGAAATAGCACGTGATTTAAGAAAAGGTATCAAAAATCCTTTTGCAAATTTAAAATAAAAACCGCAAAAGAATAAAAAATGCAACATTGTTTGATTACTGTGTGCGTTACATGGACAAGGCAATGCATCAAGATCGGTATTATAGCCCAAAGGGAAACATAATAAATATTTCATAGTGCCTGCTCGTAGACGAAATAACAACCCTCTTTCCCAATATCCTAGGGGTTTTAAAAGATATCTAGCAGGCAAATAAGAACAATTCTCTATGGACATATACTTTACAACTGAGGTTTTCTTGGTCTCTCTCAGGTGCCTTTCATCGCTATATTTTTTGTACAGTGCTTCTTGTATTGCTTTTTTATTAATTAGCTCGGATTGAATTGGATTTAAAAAGATGCGTAAATAATTTACGCCTTTTAGGCTCTCTTTTACAGCAGCAAGCCATGGTATATCCCCGCCCTCTCACATCTAAGGCAATCCGTTATTATATCTCTAGTGAGGGTTGCCGCAGTGTTTTTCCAAATTGCAACCCAGAACAGTGCCGGACGAGCCCTAATGTAATCTTCAATGTAGGGCAGGTTCAATTCTTTGTGGCACACATATACCGATGAAGAAATCGGTGCACCCAAGAGTTTCCTACATAATCTATTTTCTTCCGATTGAATACTACTACATTTGGTGAAGCCCCAGATTTCTGCTCCATAGGTTGCAATGGGAGCACACTGCAGTTTAAAAATTTTCTTAAAAGCTAGGGCGGTTTCAGACCTTTTGGGTCGGGGTAATCCCAGAAGTGTATTGATGCTTCTTGACAGTTTACTTCTGCTGTGTGCCACATGTTCAGACCATGAGCCATTCATAGCATAAAGTAACCCAAGATAAGAAAAAGTGCAAGTGCTTTGTAAACTTTCTGAATCAACAATAATTTTATTAATGGGGCGCTTTTAGGGCCGCATGCCATTAAAAATGATTTTTTAAAATTAGTCCTTAAATCTAAAACAGCCATTAAATCTACAAAACCTCGTACTAAGATGCGTAAAGCATTCGGGGTGCGTGCCATTAAAACAGCATCATCGGCATACAATAGAGCAGGCAGTGTGTTGCCATTTATACTGCTACGTCGTGGGTAAGTCTTACTAGTGAGTCATGCAAATCATTAATATATAAAATAAAAGAAGGGGTGCCAGGACGCACCCCTGTCTGACACCTCTATCAATTTTAATATCACTTGATACGTCCCCATCCTGACTAATCCTCACGCGCGCATGCAAATCTCTGTGCAAATATGCTAAAAATGAACTAAAACTTCATCCAAGCCTTGTTTTAAAAGAATAGACCATAAGCGTGACCTGTTAACGAGGTCAAACGCAGAGGTGAGGTCCATGAAGGCAAGATATATGGGAGATTTTTTTGCGACAGTGTACTTGCCAATAATCAAATTTAAGTTCAGACACTGTTCTACTGTGCCTACTTTACTTCTAAACCCCAGTTGACACTGCCTTAAAATATTGTCGCCCTCAGCCCAAGACCGTATCTTATTATAGAGAATCCTTCCCAGGATTTTCAGGGTATTGTCGATAAGGGAAATAGGTCTGTAACAACTGGGGTTAGAGCGATCGCCCTTTTAAAAATCGGTACGATAATACTCATGGACCACGTGCTCGGATTGTATCATAGGTTAAGTTATTAAAAACGTTCAATAAAAGAGGTGCCCAAAAATCTGGGTTATTTTTAATAAGATCAATGGGCAGCCCATCAGGGCCCGGCGCTTTGTTACCCAGACTTTGTTGTATTGCATCCTCCACTTCCAACAGAGTTATATCTATTGGGGTAGGCGCATGATATTCATATAAGTCCTCTGTACCAATTGGGGCCGAGTAGATTGTAGAGAAATGGGCCACCCATAAGTCGCTGGTTATATTACAACTAATAGCAGTTAGGGGATGTCCTAATGTCCTAATGTTTTTAACTGCCGCCCAAAACCATTTCCTTTTTTAGAGATGCACTGCATGCTAAGCTCTCCCAGTGATTTTTTAGGATTTCATCTTTCCTTTGTGTGGTTACTGTCTTGTAATGGAGCCTCAAGGTTTTGACAAGTACCCGATCTCTAGGGGTCATTGACAGTGCCTTACGAAGCTTCCTATTTGCTAAGGAGCAGTCTTTATTAAACCATCTCGGTCCCGTTCTAACTTTCGTAATAGGCCTTGACAACAACCATTTTGTGCCCGCACACAATTGAGTGAATGCACCAATCACATCGGGATTTTGATCCTTAAACGACAGGCAGGTGTCGACAAGTGGCGAGAAAGCAGTTAACATATTATCAAATAACTTATTGATATCAATTCCTCGCCAAACTAGTCTCAAATTATCTGTAGAAGGTAACAGATTCCTAGCACCACACTCCTTATTGTTTACAGATTTGGGGGCAATTTCCAATAATATTTTAATGGGGTTGTGGTCTCCATGATGGGTCGGTATAACCTCTGCACTTAACAAACTATCTTCTAAGATTAAGGAGATAAAAACATAATCGATAGTGGATGCACAACCCCTGCCTCTATATGTTGGTTCAATACGATTATCTTTATCGGGGATAGCAGCAATATCCATAGTATTAATTAGATTATAATTACATAAATAATCAGATAGTTCTATACCCTCGTGCACCGAGACAAACAAGTGGTAGGAAATATTGGTATATTATTACTCATTGGAATCCTTGCATTAAAATCTCCCCCACACAAATACCGACAACATTAGTAAAAACCTTAAGGTTTTGTAGAGTTAAAATAAAGTTGAACAAATTATTAAACATGATATTTGGCACCGAGTAAAAATCATTGTTGTAAAAGTTAATTAAACATATGGAAATACCCCTCGTAAAAATCAAAGCCTGTATGTTATCATTTCTTGTATCTAAAACATTCACATTGCCACCCGTTAAAATATTCACCCAAATCGAGAGCCCACCAGATGGTCGCCCTACCTTGGGGACCGGGACAACATTATTAAAACACTGGAACCCTTCTAGGTAGAAGTCCCGAGTGGCCAAGGTTTCTTGCATCATTATGATGTCCTAATTTTCAACTATTTCGATCCAGTCTGGTAAATTCATTTTGGATGCCAAACCGGCAACATTCCAACTAAGTATACTCAGTTTAGAGTTGATGCCAGACCTAGTTGGGTTTAAGTGTCCTACCAAAGGGCATTCATCAATTGAACTATTAGTTTCAATAGGTGGCTGGGCGGGTACAAGTCAATCTTGAGTGTCTAAAAAGGACAGAGGCAAAAACCTATTATGCCTCGATAAAGAGGCACCAGCGTTCATTTGTGAGCTAAAAATAGGTTTATAAAAATATCCCAATGGGAGCAAAAAGATATTGCTGGGCCCCATACCTGTATCTTCCTGAACCTTTAATAGGGATTTTACCAGTGCAGGGTTACGAAAATTAACAACGATACAGTCCCCTCGATATTTTTAACAGAGGGCCCAACCCAGCTTACCCTTCGTACCATGATAATATTATTTGCATCAGCCACCTTATACCCCTTATGTTTGGCTAACCAATCAACGCACTTATTGCGAAGTTGGTACCATGTCTCAATTTGATTTTTCTTTAGAGGAGGTACACCTGCAAATACGCAGACAAATGGACAGGATGCAGGTGGAAGTTTCAATATATCTTTACTGGCTTCAGTATCTATATTGTTTACTTGGGGTAAAATCCCCCATGTATATTGGGATCCCTTGTATTTGAACTCTCTGTCATGGCACACATAGTGCTACTAAAAACAGGTCGTGTGTGTAAAGTAGTAGCTGGCAAAATATTTAAACCTACAGTGTCAGGTATATTCCCTGGTGTAACAATGTCCTTTGCTATGGGGCACCCTGTTACCTTCTCACAAGTGGGACATGTCCCAGGTGGTAATAACAGTGAGGCTAGTGGAGCAGGGACATGTAACTGAGGGACAGTATCAGCCACTATCAGTCTTGATTCCACCCCCTCTACTAGAGCAGGTTTAACAATCTTGAGTTGTGAGCATAATTTATTTGACAGGGTATCCAACCTATCAAGCCGTTTCCACAAAGCACAGAAATTGGAATCAATTAGATCTTTAATTTGGCCAAAAATGCTATTAATAACATTGTCAATAAAAGTCTCTCCCAAGCCGTTATATGGAGAAGAGGGCAATACAATACTCGTCTGAGTGCCAACAGAGTTCCTTGGTTCTTCATGGTGAGGGGAGATAACAGATTCAGGATTCGGAGACTGAGTCTGTGAAGGTTTATGTAACCAGGTGCTCATAGCAGAACGAGTGGAACCGGTGCGAGGTGGTTGTTTTCTTTTCAAAGGGGCGGACTTTGCTATTTTCCTCTTCCTCTTTGCACCCGCACACTCTATAACACAGGGCAAGGGAGAATCCTGGTCAGTAATGGTACTGATAGCCTTTTGGTTCTGTGTCAAGATTGCTTCATGTCCAGACATAGAACCGGTGGCAGAAGTTGGTAAGCTCAACGGATGAGCATTCCAAGCACTACTGGGCAGGAGAGAGCCAACTGTATCAGCCAATTCCGGCCCTAACATAGGACCATCGTGCAAAGCCTCAATGCCAAGGGATAGTCTCCTCTCTGTTAAATCAATCTCATTAGAGACTATATTCACCGCCCTTTCCAGCATACTGTCTATACTTGTAATAACTGGGCGGGAGGGTATTGTATCAATTCTCTTCCCCATATTTGGAAATTTAAGCAGCCGGGATACAGGTGATCAAGGGGCAGTGCTCACCTGGTTCAAAACCGCCAATGAAAGAGAAATGGCCCAGCCCGGCCTCAGTCGGACACTGACGGGCAAGGACGGGCCCGCCCTTGGCCCGGGCTTGGCCCGGGCGCTGCCCGCGCGCGTCCCGCGCTGCGGAGGGCCGGGCCTCAACTTATTGCGCCACCTGGCGCCGCGGTGATGCTGACAGCGGGCGTCCTTCCCTGCGCCTGCTGGGATTCGTAGTCCGTAGCGCCGTTCCCTCACGGCTGGCAGGAGGAAAGAAGAGACTGAGGGAAAGCCGTTCCCCTCACGGCTGGCAGGAGGAAAGAAGAGACTGAGGGAAAGCCGTTCCCCTCACGGCTGGCAAGGAAGAAGAAGAGCTGGGGCAGAGCCGTTCCCCTCACGGCAGTGACTGCTGATGAATGAGCGCGTCCCCTCAAATGGAGTATAGTGAGTCTTTGGACCTTTCAACTGGTGATAATTCCGACCCAGCTGGTCCTAAAATTCACTGCGGTGCGTAAGTTTTCTTCATTTAGTAGTTCTTTAAATCTCCTAAGTAAGGTAATGTTATTCAACTTCTGTTGGTGAGTCTCATTCTTGGCTGTGTGCGCCACGTTTATATCCCTCAAAATTCTGTGCCAGTACGCCTCATTAGGCAAAATCAAAGCAATGCGGCGCCGTCCGCCATGGAAAAAGCTCTGGCGAGTACGCCTTGTCTCTCCTGACTCCGGGACCGCGTTTCACTGGATACTCAGAGGAAGCAGAGTGAAGTGGTCTATGTTGATTCTTACATCTCAGCTTTGCACAGATTAGCAGCTGATTACAGATTTGAGAACTTTATTGACCAGCTGATAAGAGATCAGTTTGTATGACATTGACTGTCACGTGCACGGGCAGAGCACATACCGAGGTTTGCACACCAGAACCTTTAGCTCTTGAGAAATTGTTTAAAGTATGATTAAAATGTGTAAAAAACAGGTGTGCATTCTCCCCTTGAATGTGTTTAATGTAGTTTTCTGGCCTACCTGTGAGTCTGCACCCCTTTAAAAATGACAAGTTGTTATGGACTGAATAGCTGACTTTCATGTTATCTCAAGCGCAACCTTTTAGCTATACAGTACCTCTTTGAAGTCACTGATCAGATAATACCGAGTTATATGTTTCTAAAGATGATTATGGATGATTTTGCTTTATCTGTTTTACTTCATTACTAATTTTGTGTTAGGTCACATTAGTGCACTTTGGGACAAATATTTTCGAGTTTATTTCCGGGTGGGTAGTCACAAGGTGATGGGCGGAGTGCGATGTTACGTGGCAGCAATTAATCTGATGTGCATAAAGTTAGAGCGGCAAACGGGGAGAAGAACGATAAGGCCACAGGATGGTGGAGTGTTTTGAGAAGCCTGGTTGTAGATTGTGCTAATGAGGAAAGTGTATTCGACTGCTTCTCCTTTTGACATCACATTTAACCCATTACATTGCCATTGTGCATTTCTATATCAAGATTAAGTTGCCATTAGTCCACAGGAGCCATTGTTTTTGATAATAATTGAAGGAATTGGATGACAGGGTGATTGATGCTGTTAATGTTGTAAATGTTAGCAATGTTTGGAAGTTGCAAGCAAAATGAGGGTGTTGCAGCAGTAATACTATTTCCAAGCCCGCCAAATCTGAAGATGTAAATACCAATGGCGCAAGCATGTGTTTTAGGTGTGGTAATTCTCCACATTTCAAAGGAGCCAATTGTCCGGCAGACAATGTAATGTGTAATTACTGTAAGAAAATGGGTCACTTTGCCAAAGTCTGTCTGAAAAAGAAAGGTTACAAGAAGCCTGCCATATGTGTTGTTGAGTCTGACGAAGAGTCTGATGCTGAAATTGTGTCTGTTGTTAAAAATGATGGTGACTGCGCTGAGAAAGAAAACAATATCAAGGGTGTCCCTACTCAAGGTTTTGTTGAAGGTGATCCTTCATCTTGCGTTGATCCTATTGTGGACATAGAGGTGGGAGATAGGACTGTCAAACTGCTTGTTGATTCCGGGGCCAGGATAACCATGATCACACAGAGGTTGTTCGAGGAGGCTTGGAATGATTCTCAACTATTATCCCCACCTGACCGCTCTCCTGTGTCCTATGAAGGCCGCAAGATAGAGTTGATGGTTTGTTTTTAAGAAGAGATGAGGTTCAAGGGAAGAAGAATCAGAGGAAAGTTTATTTGGCAGTAAAAGGGGTTAACATCCTGGGATGGGTTCATCAGGGACTATTTGGGATGATCTTAAAGCCAGGTGCCAAGGAGCAAGTTTTGGTTGTAGACAGTATTTGCGAGGGACAAGTTTGGAAAGACAAGTTTCCATCAGTGTTTGGGATTGATTTGGGTAAACTCCAGGGATTCAAGAATAACATTATTGTTAAGGAAGGGGCTGTCTCCATCAATCATAAGCTCATGGAGTGCCCTATAGTATTAGAGATGATTTAGAAAGGGAATTGAAGGAACTTTGTGTGAAGGGGATCATTGAGCCTACGGAATCCTCTTTGTGGCTCTCCCCTTTGGTGGTGGCCCATAAAAGGCATGGACAGCTTAGGATTTGTGACGATTTGGGCTCACTCAACAAGGAAATTTGGGTGGACTCACATCCTCTGCCCAAAATAAATGATTTGTTTGCGTCCACGAGGGGAGCCAAGTTTTTCTCCAAACTTGATTTGGCCAGTGCCTACCATCAGGTGGAACTGCATCCTGATTCGTGCCACTCGACTGGTTTTGTATCACCCCTGGGTACTTTTCAATGTCGCCGAATGCCATTTGGCTTAGCGTCATCGGCTTAATTATTTCATAGGGTCATGAACAATATTCTCAAAGAAGTGGATGGTGTCCTAGTATTTCAGGACAATGTACTCATTTTTGCTAAGGATGCCAGTTCCCATGATTGTATTCTTCACAAGGTTTTGAAGTTGTTTGAGAAATATGGAGTGGTGTTGAAGGAAAAGAAGTGTACGTTTTTTTGCACAGAAGTAGAATATTTGGGACATATGATAACACAAGAAGGGGTTAGTCCCAGACCTGGTTTACTGGCGGCCATTGTTAATGCCTCAGCACCCATGGATAAAACTTGTGTGAAATCTTTACTGGGTTTGTGTGAGTTTTACTCTAGGTTTGTTCCTAATTTTGCAACCATAGTGCGGCCCATCAGCAATCTTCTCAAAAAAGGCGTGAGATTTGTGTGGTGCAATGATTGTGTGTCTGCTTTTGATCAGGTTAAGATGTTGTTGGGGAAGAGTACTGCTCTCAAACCATTCGATCCCAGTCTCTCTTGTTGTGTCATGGTGGATGCCAGTTAAGTGGGATGGGAGCCACCTTGACGCAGATAGAGGATGGTGTTGAAAATACTATTGGGTTTGCCTCCAGAGTGTTGAGAGCCGCTGAATGCAGTATTCTGTGATTGAGAAGGAGCTTTTGGCTTGTTGTTGGGTGATTTAAAAATTTTGTCCGTATGTTTGGGGAAAGCGTTTCCTTCTACAGACTGATCATAAACCTCTCATGAGTATTCTAGGTGGCAGTATGATCAAGTGCTGTACACCCAGGATATTAAGGATGGTCACCAAACTTCTTCAATACCAATTTGATGTGAGACATATTTCGGGAGGTAAAAATGGGAGGGCAGATTTTCTTTCCCGGTTTTCTTTTGAGATCAGTGAGCATGATGAGATCAAGTTTGGTGACCTCATTGATTAGGATTGTGAAGATTGTCCGGTTGCGGCTTTGGAATAACCAGAGTTGAGATTGTGCTCTGAAGATGATTGGAGGTCTGCCTTTCAAGATGATTGTGTGTTGCAGGAAGTTTGTACTCTAGTAAAGAGGGGTTGGCCCAGAGAAAAGGCATTGTCTCCTCTCTTACAACCGTTTTGGAAGGTGGAGAGTGAGATTTCTTAGGAAGATGGTTTGCTCTTGCGAGCTGACAAGCTTATTCCTCCTCATGCTTCTAAATTGGTATTATCGAGCGGGCTCACGAGGGACATCTGGGATCCACACTCATCAAACGTTGCATTCGTGAAACCTTTTGGTGGCCTAGGATGGACACAGAAATCGATGAGAAGGTTGCGAACTGTTGTGTGTGTGGAGCCTCTGACAAAAATCTTAAGGTAGCTACCCCTCCTCTTCTGCCTATTGAATGTCCGCATGGTCCATGGGTGAATCTTGGAGTTGATATCATAGGACCCTACAATATCCTCTCAGGGGGATTCAGGTATGTTTTGGTTCTCATGGACTATGCTTCTAAATGGCCAATAGTTAAATTGGTGAGAGAACCTAATGCCAAGAGCATTAAGGGAAGTTTGGTTGAAAGAAGTGTTTCCTGAGGTTTTGGTGTCGGACAATGGGAAACAATTTGTTAGCAATGAGTTTCAGTCCTTTCTTGGTGTTTCTGGTGTAAGGCATGTGAGGAGTTCCTTGTATCATCCTCAAACTAATGGACTTGTTGAGAGGATGAACCAAGTGGTGGGTGAGTGTGTCAAGTGGGCCAGAGCAGGGAATCATGATGTGAGTAAGGCTTTGAGTAGCATGATCTGGTTTTATAGGACTATGCATCACTCCTCTACGAAGGTCTCACCTTTTGAATTCATGAGAGGTAGGAAGGCCAACACTAGTTTCAGACCTGGATGGATGTCAAAATGGATCAAGTCAGAGTCAGATGTCTTAATATTGATGCCGACTGTGAAGGAGAATATGTCTCTTACTCAAGTTAAACAGAAGGAGTGGTATAATTCCAAGAAAGGAGTTAAAATGGCTCCACTAGAGTTTGGAGACATGATCAGGATAAAAACTTCGGTCCATGTCAAAAGGGGGAGAGTACATTTGGGGAACCTGTCAAGGTTTTGAAAATTGTGGGAAATGCTGTGCAAGTTGAAGGGGGTCATTGGTGGAACCTAGCTAAAGTTGTTAAAGTTCGGGCAAAGGGTTCTGTTTCTAAGTGTGGACACAGAGGGTCTGTTCGCAGTGACAAGTTTACCCAACAAGTAAATCTCAGGAGAAGTGCCAGAGTTATTGTTAAGCCTGCTAAATGCAAATTGTATTTTTTTATTTTGGGGGGGGAGAAGGGAAGATGTGTAGTATGTACTTAGTTTTAGTTGTGTATATTTCTTTAATGTAGAATTGTAAGACTATCTAGAATGTCACTTGTTGCCAAGTGACATTAGAATGTGTTCTTGGAAGTCAATGTTGGAGCTGTGTATGGTGGAGCCGTTAAGTTTGCTGGCTCCACAACCATGTAGGCATGAAATAAACTACTTCAAATTGAACCTGTTTCCAGCCTCTTCACTACAAAAACCACTTGGCAGAGGCACCAGACAGGGATGCCCTCTGTCTCCCCTAATTTACACTCTCATGATGGAGCCTCTAGTTCACTACCTTGAATCAAATCCCGGGATCTAGTGTTTTGAGGTAGATGGTGAGCAGTATAAATTGGCCCTCTTTGCCAATGATACTCTATGTTTCCTCACACATCTTGAGACGCCACTCCCACATTTATTAGACAAATTACATTGATTTTAGGAAGTCTTGTGTTTTAGTATTAATTACACCAAGTCTACGGACATAGGAGTAGCTGATCCAAACCACAAGATTCATCCTTTACTCTTTTACTACGGCCTGGCTTGGGGGGCTACTTCCCTGAGCTATCTGGGCATTTGCCTGACCATCTCTGTCTACAAGCTATATAATTATAACGTTCCACCGGTATTGGAGGCCTTACTTAAAGGCCTCTATCGCTGGGGCATGAATGAGATATCTTAGCTGGGCCAAATTAACGCCGTAAAGATTAACTACTTACCACGGCTGGTGTATGTAACGCACACCATGCCCCTTTGGATCCCCTGAGAGACTATCCAGCAAGCCAAAAGGTAGTTACTGCAATTTGTGTGGTAACTCTATCCCCCACATACCAAGGACCACTCTTTATAAGAGACCGCTGGATGATGGGCCAGGCTTCCTTGATCTAGAAAACTATATACATGCCACACAATTGGAATCTGGTCTGGATTGGCATACCCCCCTCCCCTACACAAAGCTTTGGGTGCTCCTGGAACAAGGATGCTCAACCCTTCCATACACAACATCCTGTGACTGAGACCTCATGATCGTTTTCCATTGCACCAATCTCCTCTTTATGCTACCGCAACCCTTCTCAGGTGCTAGGATAGGGTCAACCACAGTCAGGCGGCCAATGCTAATCCCTCCCTAATGTCTCCTATAATACATAATTCAGATTTTGTACCAAGCACTATCGATGCCTGCTTTGCGGACAGGGGTGGCCCCTTTACTGGATGAGCTACATCACGTGGAGTCACCTTAGATAGACAAACTTCCAGACAACCCTTCCAATTGACATCCTCCGATTAATTCTGCCACAACCAATTATTAAACTGGGCTCACTCACCCCTGTAAAAACTAAAGGTATTAGAACCAAGACTACCCTGGAACACCTATTGCACAGGGGTCAACTAGGAAAGGCATTACCCACCCATACCGGGCTCTCTGTGAACTTTTCCAAGCATGACGACATTCATACCAGTCACGGTGGGAACAGGACCTAGGTACATCCATTCCTGATGAGACCTGGCAGCAGGTGTGGGGGTGAGCATCAAATACCTCTATTTGCCTCTAACAAAAGGCCAATTCTTATAAACTCCTCACAACATGGTACTGGTACTGTACCCTGGTTAGGCTGCATGCTATAGTTGGCACCTCTGATCTCTGCTGGAGGTCCTGTGGCATGAGGGATACTTGCACATGTGGTGGGAATGTGTACATGTTAGGCGTTTTTGGGTGGAGGTGCTTATGTTGATTTCCCAAATATGTTCAGCAACCCTTCCAATGAACCCTTTGGTGCTTTTGTTGAGAGTGTCTGGAGAAGACTTTGCTTATCCGTATACTACCCCCAGGGGCACGTTACTCTTCTTTTTCCTCCTAGTGGCCAGGCTCACTATAGCTGACACCTGGAAGAGCCTCCTCCCTCACATCCTTGCTTTGTGGTAGACCAAGGTGTGGCACATTTACATAATGGAATGCTTGACTGCTTTGGTAACTGACATGATGAATAAATTTGAACATACCTAAACACCTTTCCGGTGTCATGTAGTTCCTATAGTACCCATGCAGGACCTGCACGTTTGGATAACATAAACCGTGGGCTTGGTGTTAGACTGACTCTGTGCACCCCCACCGCATATGTTAGCCTGATTTGCATTAGCTAGCTCACAGTGCCACTAGAATCTCCTCTTATCGGGGAGAGATTCGTTTCTGGCAACCTTAGATCATGACAACCCAAATTCCTCAGAATCGTGGAAACAATGTACTACCTTTCGCTCAGTCACTCGTGCTTACTTATTCGGTTTGTCTCAGAGAGTTACACAGAATAAACAGTCTGGGCGTTTCAATAAGTATTTATTGAACAGTTGTTATTCTAGTGTAAAATATATGTGCTGCGGCAATCAGCAGACAATAGCAGAGATATATCAGCAGTACGATAAAAGCAAAGGGATAGAACAGTTCTACCATATTGCAATAATCATGAATACATACATGAATATAAAAAGCATTATGAAAAGTGCGCGTACTCCTACGATGCCTAACTAGATGTACCTGAGTGTACCTAGCATATGTGTAGGTCTAAAAGCCTAAGAGCCAAGAATCCTTCTAGGATTTAGTCGAACCCCCATACCTGAATAGAGAGAGTGTGTGACCCCGTCCTGGTCTCGAGTTGGACACCCCGCAAGGGCTGTGTCAGACCGCTGTCAGCTGGAGCAACTGCATGCAGGAGCCTCAGAGTCTCTGGTCAGTGTGTCAGCATGGAAGTCTCGGTTCCCTCTGTCTTACTGGGGTAAGATGTGGTATATTTATACCCTGAAGACTCTGGTTGCTTCGTATGGTTTGTATTGGCCATGTTACACTTGAGGAAGACGTCAGGGGTGAACTTTGTACATACATATTATGCAGGTGGTGTATTCCTAGAGAGCCATGCATAATTGATGAGTACAGTGTGGGCCTGTGTTTGGGAAAAACCCTGCTGTATTCAAAACCACAGAATAGATAACGTTCAGCCCTCAGAGCACGTTGTGTGCTAGTGAGGACCAATGTAGGTGAAAGATCATGCCTATATAAGGAATCATGACTATAATAGGACATGTACAGTTATGACCGTAATAGGGCAAGTACGAATATGACCGTATTAGGGCAAATATGAATACGTCCATTTTAGGGCATGTATGAACGGGTCTACATTAGGGCCTCTATACGGGACATAACACCCACTCCTCTTCCGAACGGGATGACAATGACCATGCTTAAAATCTGGACAATTTAAAAACATTTTAAAAGCAAGTAAAAACATGGTTTTAAAATTGTTAAAAAAAACCTCAAAAAATGTTACAATTCAGCTATTTCCAATTGCCACTAAAAAAATAAATGTCTATTTTGTTTCTTTATATAAGTTGCTTCACTCAAAGCGGAAGAAGGCCATGCTTTTCTCAAGCGAAAGTGTCAATTTAGGAAATGTTCCAAATTTGCTCGCTTATTATGAAAACGAGTGGAGAAGCCGAATTCATTCCTAGGACGCGATGAGCCAATTCGAGATTAAGTGTCCTGGCTGGGAAGCACAACATTATCTGTGTGAGCTACTGCAGACGACAAATCCAACGCCTCACAGAGAACGTCAATCGCATATAGATGGAATGTAGCACTGCCAACAGTCGATGCTGCGGCAGCCTGTGCGGCAGTTGTTACCCGGGTGCCTGTGGAGGAGTCACCTAACCCAGCAGTAGCAAACGGCACCTGTGGTTTCTCCAGGAATGCGTTCATCAGAATTGGAAGCCGCTGGGGACAACGCAGAGCATGGGCCTTTATGGGGTCCAGCATTGCATCCGTGTCCGGAGGCGCATCTGACGGAAATGTTAGACAAAGCTCCAACGTGCATTCTTCTCCGCAAAACAGACATCGAAGAACAGGTAAGATGCAGTCTACCCAGACTGGTCGAAAGGATAGAAACCAGGAGGCATTGAGTTCTCGCAGGCAAGAAATGCCCAGAAGTTGTACCATTCGTTCACGGTATTTCCGCTCCAGGAGCATGTTCGCCATTCCCTCGGGAATTGGGCCGTCTATTTCGTAGCAGTAGTATTATGAATAGGACCCCTGCAATCAGCAATAGGGTAAGCGGGAGTCCTCCAAATACGCTTCCCAATACAGAGTGTATAAAATTTGGGATTACTCCGAGGACTGTCTGAAAGGTACGTAACAGTCCTGACCCTATGGTCTTAAATAGGTGTACAATACCGCTCGTATCTGACATATTAAAGATACGTCCCACCATTTCTACGAAATGAAAGGGGCAGTTTGTACGTATAAGCGCCTGTATCTCAGTCGAGGTCCTTGCAACTTGAAGTTCAAAGGTTTCTCGAGCAGAGGTTAAGGGCACGGGTTGCTGTAAAAGCATGGCTTGCAGTCTGCTCAAAGTATCAAATTGTATGAAAGAAACGTTCAGTGAAGGCCATAGCGGCGCCTACCCTGACTATGTTCAGTGGCCGAAACAATACTTGCATACAGCAAGTAACCCTGGAGTTAACAGTGACCAGATAAGCGATGCCCGGAAGCATCCCACAGCAACCTTGATCATTTAGCATCAAGTAACTCCCATTCGAGAGCAGCTGGAAAACCGGTGTGATCATGGCCGCTGGGGTCCCTGTCATGTGACACGATAGGTTTGCTACTGAACCGCTACAGGCTCCGTGTAGTGAAATATCCTGACACATGAGAGAACCGCTTAAAGCTTTCTTGTAGTTTGCACCACTCAGATACACTTCTCGATCCCCAGTCTGGCATCGATATCTATATGGTAACTCCCAAGTTTCCTTAATGTAACCCTTACCCATCTTTTCATATTTGCCTGCCTGCCTTTGCTCAAGGCAATATTGAAACTGAAACGTAGTGACCGGCAGAGTGATTTGACCATGAATTAGCCATTCAGTTGATGGTGATTCGGCTACAGTGAATGGTAACCTTTCCAGTTTCTCAATACGCAGCATTGTATATTTGGCTCCCCTTTGTGCCATTTCTGTCTGTTTATCAGTCAGATTGTATTCTGAAAACAGAGACATGGTGTTTATAAAACGCCAGGACCCATAGCCTGCACGCAAAGATTGTAGCGTCCAGCTTAGCATCATAATAGAACGCAGCTGAGATTGCCCGTGTTGTAACAAGGCCAGATCTTGTTCTAATATGTCGATTGCCGAAGACACAATGTTGCCTAAGGAGTAAATCCTGGAGGTCAAAGTTGTTAACCCATTATCCACTACAGCTAATGCCTTCTCTAGGTTAATACGGTCTATTTCCCGTATTCTTTCTGCGGCCTCTTGTTGGGATATTTTCCAGTTTTCATTATAATAGGCATAAATGCCAGCATATATGAAACGTTTCTGATGTGTTTTCCTTGGGCCTTGCAAAAAATCCCTAAGGTTGACATCAGGTGTGAGTAAGGTCAAGTGATGTTTTACTTCTGTGAGTGTTGAGGTTTCTAGCCAATCAAGGCACAACTTCCCAACACTATACGATGTCACAACCCCTGGGTGTTGTCTCTGTACATAGCGTGTATCGGGCCTATGGATACTAAACCCTTCGGTTGTATTCATAAATCTCTGTTGACAGGTGTTTGTGTCAATGGGCCAAATCAGCCATTTCGTCCAATCAGGATCTAATCTGTTGTACTGGAGAATGTCATCTAATCCTACCCCTTGTGTAGTTGAATTCTGCCCCCCACCCATCTGTGATGGTGTAGGAAACCCGGGTGAGTTCAGTTCCTTGTTCTTGGCTAGTCCAAGACAGGATGTCTGTTGCACAGTGTCATTTAGAAATATCAGCTGCTGTGGAATAAGGCATGCTCTAAAAAGTGCTTCTGTTCCCTGGACCTGCCAGTCCCTAGAACCCCAGACCGATTTTAAATCTATAATGTTCTTCCATAGGTCGAAACCCTGTGTAGACAACTGGGCCAAAAAGGAAGCAGAGTAAATCTGTTTGGTGTTAGTCAACATAATTTTCTGTGCTGATCTTGTTGCCACTTTGTAATAAAATGACTTCGGGTCAGATGTATTAAACCCTGAAAAGTATGTGAATTTCTGTGCAAAAGTTCGCGAACTACCTTTTGGAGGTGTTGGGCAGTGTTCCCACTGGTGGTATTCAAATACATTTCTAGGTGTTATAGATTTGTGCGAGAAATGATGACCATAGTGTTGGTAACAGTACAATGTATCATAGTCTGAAGTACCTTCTAACATTTCATTGTTCGGAAATGCAGCAGTTTTTTCTAAATCAGACTTTAAATCATGCACAGTTTCAGTGTCCCAATCATCAGAAAATGTACTGGTGGTAATGATATCACTTAAAGAAATTTTAAATACATGTTTAAGCTTTAAAAGTTCAGTCGGACCGAATATATCAGAATCAATCTTGTCCCATACTATACCGTCCGGTATAGGAACTGCTGTGATGTTCACTGAAGACAAGTCTCTTGGTTCACGATGTGAAGACTGGTGTGGTTTTAAAATCAAATTGACTCTTTGGGCTGCTCTGTTGGAGGTATCGTCCATTAATAAGCATACTAAAAGTTATAATTAAACCTAGCCAGAAAAGAAAAAATTAAATCCCAGTGATATACCATAGTTCAATCCAAGGTGACAGCAGGTAAGTCTTTCTAAAAAAGTTCAAAAAGTCAGTGAGTTTCTGTTTGCGTGATTTTTTGGCTGGCATCGTTTCCGGCTCGCTTGGGTCCAGTGAAAACGTATCAAAGTTCATGAAATAGCCAGAAGCAGTTCGATCAATTGTTGGAATTGCATCGGGATTTGTTGAAATCGGATTTTGCTCTTGACGAGGCATGTTGACGTAGATATCTGTAGTCGGTCTGATTGCAACTTGGTTGTTAAGTTGATTTTCATTTTGAAGATGAATTTCTTGTTGAAGTGGAACGAGTTCCATAGCATTGTTGCTTAGTCCTTCGTGCCGTACAGGTGGCTCTTCAAACGTGATGAGTCTTTCTGTTTGGACTTCTTGGATTGTAGCGAGAGGAGGGCGTCTGCTACTGTGGAGTCCACGAGGCCTACTGTTTAGTATCGGCCACATAGTGTGGTTTGATTAAGTCGATTGAGACAAATCTTTTCTCCTTTTTCCCGGCAAGAGGCGGCAGAAGTACAGTTCTTGTGCCTTGGATTGCAAGGACTGGTACAGGCTTTCTGTAGTATGGCCCAAATTCTTTCTTATCAGCAATCTTCTCTCTGACCAGATCCCCGACTTTTGGGATCCAGACAGGTCTTGCCGTTACTGCCTTGACTTCCTCAGTGGCGGCCTGTTTCTGGAGCACGTTACTTAGTTGTGTTCTGGATTCATTTAGATCCTGTAAAACAGCCAAACGATCATGGATATCAAATGGTTTTTTATCCGCCACTGTGCCTTCACAATCAAGATCAGGTACCCACATTCTTGTCCCAAATAGGACCTGGTAAGGAGTGACACCTCCTAGAGAGCTTCTTGGCTGATTGTTTCTCGCTCGTTGTACCCCATATAAGTGATCGACCCATCTACCGCCCTTGCCTAATACCCTAAATGTTAAAGATTGCTTTAAGTCACGGTTTTTCCTCTCCACAACAGAATTTCCCTCGGGATGTTACTGAGAGGAGTACCTCAATGCTACGCCCATTCCTTCCATGGCCTCTTTGTAAGCCCGAGAGCTAAACGCCGGGCCACGGTCAGAATGTAACGTGCCAACTGCGTATGTGCCGATAAAGACTCGCAAATCTTTTATAACAGTTCGAGCGTCAGCCGAGCGCTGAGGCCAAACCCATAGGAATCTAGAGCAGGAATCCACTGCAACCATGATATATTTCTTGACCCCATCAGATTGTAGGGGTCCGCAGTGGTCCAAATATACACATGCGAGAGGTTTGTCTGATTTCAGCAATGGTGTCTGCGCTGGGCGTGTTACGGTGGAACCTTTCATCTGCTGGCAGATGTCGCACTTTAAGACATAGTCTTTGGTCTGCTTTGTTAACCCTGGCCACCAGTAGCACTGTTTCAGTAAAGAAATAGTCGCTGTAACGCCTGTATGTGCAGAACCCAAACCCTCGTGTGCTGCTAGAATTAAGCCTTGCCTGCGATCCATATTTGGTATTACTCTATCCCCCACTCCAGGAATCTGAGCATATGGAATGTTTTGTGCATTTAACTTGTTGGAGTACTTGAGTGGAAATTTCTTTGGTACTGCTGTGCTGCCTTTGCGTGAAGCATTGACAGCTACCATAATCTCGCTGTCTACTCTCGTCTTTGAACGAGTAACTGCAGCTACGGCGGCTGTGCATACAGCCTCCTTTGCGGCTTCATCAGCCAATGAATTCCCTTCAAAGTGAACGCCATCACGTTGATGACTCAGTGTATGTATCACGTGAGCCCTTGGTAGTTCGTTTCTCAACTCCACTACCTGTTCCCATAGCATTTTATGCTTAGTTGTGCCACCTTTTGTGTCTTTAAACCCGTTTTGTTCCCAATGATGTAAGTATTCATTGTACGACTGTACACAGTAAAAGGAATCACACACAATTAGTGTGGGGAATTCGTGTTCCGTGTTTACAAGTGCCAGTATCAGTGCTTTTAACTGAGCCGTGCAGTCTCCTAGAGATTGCGTTTTAGTGCAACTCGGATGGAACTTTCCATAGTGCATGCGACCTTTAACAATCGCACACGCTGCGCTGTAAGCTTGCTTACTCCCTATGGCTGGTTGAGCAGATCCGTCAGTGTAAATAATGTATTCATACTGACCTAGAGGCAAAATCTCATTTGGTAGAGGATATTCTTGTACGTATTGCAGAAATGCTTGTGTTTTTAAACTTGGATCAAATCTGTATTCAACATCCGTTGCAGTAAGAGAATTAGCCCATTGTATCCATCTGAGATGTAAGGCTTTCGCATTTGGAATGCTAGCTTTTGTAACAGCTTCTAAAGCTGGTACTGGGGTCACGACAATTATGCGTTTACCCTGAGCCAGAGCTCTTTCTTTTGCTACAGCGGTCTGCACTGCTGTCAGGATTTTTTCTGTTGAATTGAAACGCATCTCTGCGTTTGTGTACAGGTGTGATTTGTATGCGATTGGTACTGTTTCGCCTTCATTGAAAGTCAAATAAGTGTACCCGCATTGACCCGCTATTACTCAGATCACTAAGTTGCGTACGTTTACGCGTGTCTGTAAATGTTTAGAAGCTGTCATGTCTTCCTGTAGGGAACGCAGGATATTTGTATGTTCCTGTGTCCATTGTCTGACTGAAAAATCAGGTTTTATTAAGTCGTAGAAAGGTTTTACTCTTTCTGTGTAATCCAAAATGTATGTTCGACCAAAATTTAGGAATCCCAGAATTGATTGTAAATTCTTCAATGATTTTGGAGGTTGGAGCAGCGCACACTTTTCTAAAAAGTTAGCTGCTAGACTTTTTCCTTCACTTGACAGCTCATATCCCAGAAATAGGACACTGAGGTGGGCAATTTTGATTTTTAAATTAAATTTATAGCCCTCAGAGGCGAATCCCATAATAATGGTGCTCACCCTGGTCAAGTGCCTCGGTAAGTCATTGTCCGTCAGATAAATATCATCTACATAGGACAATGCTTCTTCATGCAAATTTTGGAGTAACTCTGTTACTCTTGCTGAAAATACCCCGGGGCTGTTTTTATACCCTTGGGCTAGTCGACAAAATTGTCGCTGGGACCCTAACACTGAATGCGTCAGATACCTGCTTTCAGGCGCTATATTTTGGCAGAAAAATCCATTTGAGATATCAAGCGTTGTTTTGTATTTTTGCGCACAATGTTATTCATTAATGCGGCACTATGTGCATTTTGAACTGCAAATGTCTTTGTGCAAGTGTTTAAATGTCTGTAATCCAATACTAAACGATATGTGTTGTCAGGTTTCATTACGGGAAACAAAGGATTGTTCATAGGTGAAGTGCAATTTTCAATCACCCCCTGGTATTCTAGTTGATCTAGGATCTCCCTGACTTTTTTTTTTAGCTTCCTGCTTTATAGGGTATTGCCTTTGAGCATTTGGGGAAACTTTTAATGGGATCACGTGGTGGGTTGAATCCTCATCCCAACCAACATGATTTTTATACAATGCTGGAGCTAGGGCAACCGCCCACTCCTGTGCATATGCATGTTTTAAATGTATGGGAACGAGGTCGGAAAAGGCTGGAAGAATGACAGTTTCTCCCCTAGGGCACTCCATGGCGAATGCTGGCGGCCAGTCTTGTTCTGCTAATAGAATGTCATAACCAGATGACAGATTTTTCCAAAAGAGACCTTTAACTTTTCTGGGCTTGTCCCCCTCCATCTGTAGTGTTATCTCATGCAACTTATGTGGGACACTTACCCGAGTATCAGGTGTTTCCACCGTGATATACTCACTCAACTCCGCTGTCACCAGAAATTCCTTCAGGTTCTGGCGAGCTATCGTTACTTCTGCCGCGCTGTCTAGCATCGTCAGAGCCCATTCCCGTTCAGAAGCTGTGTCCTCAGAATTCTGGGCATGTCTGATCTTGAGACCTGCTACCTTCTTCTTTTTGAACTGAGGTTTCTGTTTTTGTTTATCTTCTTTTTAGGTGTGTAGTCCGCAGCGCGCTGCGTGTCTCTGGACTTTGTACGCTCCTCTGACCGTCCTTCCCTCTCGGAGTTTTTGATGAACCCTGAAAGGAACGAGAGGAACGAGTATCAGTATCCTGATACCTGTCAGGTTTTTTAATATTATCCCTATTGCTGAGGTTATACCTCCTTTCAGAGGGCTCCTGTTGAGGAGACCTACCTCTGGATTGAGATCTGTTGTCTTTAGACTTTTGTTGTTTTTTATTTTCCCACTTCTTTTTAGAAGAAGTAGGCGTCTGCTTTGTAGTGTCCTTTTCAGGACTGCCCACTAGTTGTGGTTTTAATGCTTTCCCACCTAAACTGTCTCTGCCTAGTTCTGCATATGCAGTTTCAATTATTTTGGGTAGTTCGTGTTGATGATCCTCTGTACTGAACTCCCTTAGGGGTTGGTGGATCGCCACTGAAGCTGCCTCCCCTTTAATATTAGCTAGTATTATGGCTGATACCTGGTCAAAGTTATTTAGTAACTTCATTCCTAAGTTAAGGGCAGGCTCTGCTCCGTACTCATTTTGTATCTGTCTCAATACGTCAGGTATTACTGCTAAGGACGGGATACCATGTGTTCTGGTATATATGGCAGTAAAGACTGAACCCCAAGATGTGCAGTCCTCTACTTGTGGTGTGATCCCCATGGGCAAGCAGATTGTTAGAATTCTGTGTTTATCACAGGTGGTAGTATTCGGGAATACCGCCTCAAGCTGAGTTATTTTCTGAGCTATCCAGAATGGTATTTGTCGCGTTTTGCGGGCATTTTGCCCATTACCGCGTATAATGTTTGAGGAGTAATTTTATTTCCTGTACCCTGAGCTGGAGTACTAGTTGCTGCACCTGGTGCAGGTTGGATTGTTAAAGTCCTCATGACAAATTGTGTCAGGTTTCTGTAGATTTTAATTAAATCTTTGTGTTGTACTAGTACGTCTGGCTGTGGCATTGTGTTAATGCCAGGATGCGGTGTGTAAGCCACTAGTATTGGCGATGTGGCCCTGTCTCCTCCGAGCGGGCCTAATCTTACTCTTTCTCGTACGTGGGGTCAGGCGCCATTAAACCAGTAATGATGTTCCTGGTAAGTGAGTGGAATCTCTATGTCCTCAAACTGACAATATTCCCATGGTGCATCTCCTTCTATATAGTAGTGAAATGTATTTGTTGTTGCATTTGCTGCTGGGAGTGTAACCCATGAATAGAATACCTCTGTTTTGTTTGATTCGTGTGCCTCAATCACGAAAACAACAAGGCCACCCTTGGCTTGTACGCCATTTTCTAATAGTCTTAGGGTGACTGTCCGTCTGAATTTTGGTGCAATCTGTATTGCATCCTCAGGATCTTCTCCTCCCAGGTCAACTCTCTCATCCCCTGAACCAGGCATGTTTAGATGAAGAAGTGTTCAAAGGTAACTAAGGTGAGGTGTTATGCACAATTCAGGAACTAAATGTCCTTTCAAGCTTGATTAACCAACAGCCAATAAATAGTATTTTCGTACTACTCAACTGCGGCGGATTTTGTGCCCACCCACTCCAGACGTCTCTGGTGTTTTTGTGAGTAGGTTCTCTGAGAATAGCACGACTGAACTACTCAGATTCTACTGTTAAATAAGTACCAAACCAACGTTGGTGGCGCCATATCATGTAGTTCCTCTAGTACCCATGCAGGACCTGCGCGTTTTGATATCATAAACCGTGGGTTTGGTGTTAGACTGACTCTGTGCACCCCCACCGCATATGTTAGCCTGATTTGCATTAGCTAGCTCACAGTGCCACTAGAATCTCCGATTATCGGGGAGAGATTAGTTTCTGGCAACCTTAGATCATGACAACCCAAATTCCTCAGAGTCATGGAAACAATGTACTACCTTTCGCTCAGTCACTCGTGCTTACTTATTCGGTTTGTCTCAGAGAGTTACACAGAATAAACAGTCTGGGCGTTTCAATAAGTATTTATTGAACAGTTGTTATTCTAGTGTAAAATATATGTGTTGTGGCAATCAGCAGACAATAGCAGAGATATATTATCAGCAGTACGATAAAAGCAAAGGGATAGAACAGTTCTACCATATTGCAATAATCATGAATACATACATGAATATAAAAGCATTATGAATGTGCGCGTACTCCTACGATGCCTAACTAGATGTACCTGAGTGTACCTAGCATATGTGTAGGTCTAAAAGCCAAGAATCCTTCTAGGATTTAGTCGAACCCCCATACCTGAATAGAGAGAGTGTGGGACCCCGTCCTGGTCTCGAATTGGACACCCCGCAAAGGCTGTGTCAGACCGCTGTCAGCTGGAGCGACTGCATGCAGGAGCCTCAGCGTCTCTGGTCAGTGGGTCAGCATGGAAGTCTCGGTTCCCTCTGTCTTACTGGGGTAAGATGTGGTATATTTATACCCTGAAGACTCTGGTTGCTTCGTATGGTTTGTATTGGCCATGGTAGACTTGAGGAAGACGTCAGGGGTGAACTTTGTACATACATATTATGCAGGTGGTGTATTCCTAGAGAGCCATGCATAATTGATGAGTACAGTGTGGGCCTGTGTTTGGGAAAAACCCTGCTGTATTCAAAACCACAGAATAGATAACGTTAAGCCCTCAGAGCACGTTGTGTACTAGTGAGGACCAATGTAGGTGAAAGATCATGCCTATATAAGGAATCATGACTATAATAGGACATGTACAGTTATGACCGTAATAGGGCATATGCGGATATGACCATAATAGGGCAAGTATGAATATGACCGTATTAGGGCAAATATGAATACGTCCATTTTAGGGCATGTATGAACGGGTCTAAATTAGGGCCTCTATACGGGACATAACACCGGACATATATCAAGAGGGACAGGGCAAGTATGAATCCTACCACTACTGTGTCTTCTACCATGCAACATGCTCATATGGGGGGCTTTTTAACATCTGATAGTGAGCTGGAGTGGGAGAGTTGATGGGTAGTTGTAATTCCCACCGGACTTAATAGATCTGTGTATCGATGACACATTGTTTGGCATCTCTGTACTTGTTTAAATTCTTGGTTGCAATTCATTGCTCTAGGCGCTTTTGTATGGTTGTGGCCCTTTGCGCCCTTGCTTTCTTTTTTTACTCTACTCTGGTGCTGCGATCACCCTGGTCCTCTCCCTTCTATATCTTTCCTCCTCCCTCCTTTCTTTTACTGCTATGGTTTTTTCCCTTGTATAATTTAATAACTCTTTAAATAAAAGTTTTTAAAAAGTTAAAAAAACACCAAATAAACAAAGAAATTTGCAGTTACTGTTACTGAACTAATGATGACTTGCACCCACATAGAGTCCTGATTTTGACCTCACATTTCACATCCCTCATGGCATGTTAAAAGACATCATCGATGAAATTGCTAATGATATCTCAAATTACATCATTGATCACATCACTGATGATATCGCTGATGACCTCATTGTGAAAGTGTGCTGTAGGCTTTGTTGACTGGAAGATATTCAACAGCTACAGCTGTGCAAAATTTTCTATCACAAATCAACTGATAGTGGACATAACTTATGGCAACATGCAGAACCCATAGCATATTTGTTAACTCACCTACATTAGGTGGACGCTACCCTCATTTTACTGGTATTCACCTGCCTCACAACCAAAATGTCTCCATAGACTTTAATGCGTCACCCACTTTTTAAACCTTGAACACTCTCCAAAAAGTGTTTGTTCCCTATTGACCTTAATGAGACCACCCTCATAAAGACTTCCCATGAGCCGCAATTTTGAGTCAAGAGAGCGACAAATATGCATTAGACACTGGTAAGACACCTACAGCAAGGCCCTATAGACAATCCTCATCGTTTGGTAAAAATACACTACACACTTTCCTGAAATGAGCAGATTGGCAGACTACCTTAGAGACATGCTGACAACCACATAGTGAGTTAAACCATCTCTAAGTGTGTCACCCCTACATTCTACATAATTCAACATTGTTCACTGTCGCAAAATCTTCAGTGAAGTTCTGGAAATAAACATCACACCTTATAAGCGTCTGCTTTACATAGAATTTGTCTAAAGCACTGTATATCATCTATTTAACATGGTTACTCTATGATGTATGTAACTATAGGCCTTTTACTACCAACTTTCTTTTTTAAATGATGTATGGGTTTACTGAGTAATGTGAGTAGCAATATCATGGATAATGTCATCAATGATGTCATCAGTTATTGACATCAATGTTGTGATTTGCAATTACACCTCTCAGTAATGTTGTTTAAAATGTCACAAGGGATATAACATGTCAGGTCATAATTAGTGCTTGATGGAAAGCAAGTTATAGTTAGTTCACTAAATTATAACTGGTGAATTCCAGTGTTTTTAAAGTTAGTTCTTATCTCATTGCAACACCTAACTATAGCGTCACTTAAGCATTTTGTTTTTTTCACTGAATGTTTTTGGTTTTCTTAATGTATTAAGATCTTATTATCATACCTAACTATAACATCACTCTAACATTTGATTTTTGGTAAATTTCTGTATTTTGTTTTTAATCATATACCAAGCTGAGCATACGCCTGTTACGATCTCATTACCTAATTATAACACTACTTTAACCTTTACTTATTTCAGTGAATTTCTGTGTTTTTTTAAAATCATATTCTAGGTTCTTCATGTTGTAACCATGCACTGCTTATTACCTCACTATTAAATATTGCAACATAAAATCTCTTCTAACACTCTGCAACAATTAAGCCTTGCCTCTCTAGGGTTATGGATCAAAACATCAAATAGCACAATACAAACTGTTAGCTGTGTTAATTGTTCGCTGTCTTGGTACCCAATGGGTGCTACCTATACCCTGTGCTTAATTCCTGCTGTTGGTTGCGGGTGGTGGGTACTGGAACTCATTTTTCGGGATCAACTTGGCATTAATTTCTCGTTATCATGCTTAAACCCAGGGCAAGAAAGTAAAATCCAGAAATGGGAGAAAGAGGGAGAAATATAAAGATTGGAAAACAGTGCCAAAGGGTGAAGACAGGGAACATTAAGAACCTGCAAGAGTGAAATAAAAGGACCGGAAATATAGGGTGGTGGAAGAAAAAGGCAGGAGGAGGAATCAAGAGTAGGTAGCCTTAGTTATTCCGTAACCACTGTATTTGACAGCACTGCTTCAGGACCCCAGCAAAAACTTTCACATTAAACAATACCAATTGGCTTATCTGTGTACTATATATTACATCTGTACTGTAAATCTTATGTGCGTTCAGGCAGGCTGTATCTGTATGCTGCTAGACAGAAGGAATAAATTGCAATTGAAATAATTAACATGATATGTTGCAACATTAACATGCACAAAAGTTTCAATTTGTTTCTTATAATTGTCCTTTTTTTGTCTCTTCTCTGCATATCTCCGATGAATATATTTCCAGAAGTTCCCCGGGTCTCCTGATAACACCTGCCTGCTGAATCAGCTGAGGTCCATTTAAGACTATGCCTGGTTGAGGCATGAACTACAACGGAAGTTCTGAGGGCTCCAGTGGAGGGGGTTGGAGATCAGGGATCCCCATATGTACTAAACGGCAAAAGATTCCTTGGGAGCCTTCAAATCCTGTGTGGTGTGACCACAAGAGAAAAAAGTTTTGTTTTGAAGATGTAGATGAAACTCAATAATTGTGTACGCCTGCGTCTACCATAACAGGTACTCTGTGGGAATGGACGCACCATGGAGGATCCACTCAACACCACAGATGGGCCGTTCCCCAACACTTCTGATCCCTTTTACCATGACCATGCAGCCAGTCGCATTATCATCCCTTCTATTTATTCCATTGTCTGCTGCGTGGGGCTAACAGGCAATGCCATGGTGATCTACGTTATCCTGCGTTATGCTAAAATGAAGACTGCCACCAACATCTACATTCTGAACCTAGCCATTGCGGACGAGCTCTTCATGTTAAGTGTGCCATTCCTGGCCACCGCCACAGCTCTACAACACTGGCCCTTTGGTTCCTTCATGTGCAGGCTGGTGCTTAGTGTTGATGCCATCAATATGTTTACGAGCATCTTCTGCTTGACAGTGCTTAGTGTGGACCGCTACATTGCTGTGGTGCACCCCATCAAGGCGGCCAAATATAGACGACCAACTGTAGCCAAGGTCATCAACTTCTGCGTCTGGATTCTATCACTTGTGGTCATCCTGCCTATCATCATCTTTGCCGATACAGTGCCATCAAGTGATGGCGGGGTAGACTGTAATTTCCTGTGGCCAGAGAATTCCAACTTTCTCTGGCTAGAAGCCTTTGTGGTTTACACATTCCTCCTGGGTTTTCTTATCCCATTGGTGGCCATCTGTCTCTGCTACTGCCTCATTGTGGTGAAGATGAGGGCAGTGGCACTCAAGGCGGGCTGGCTGCAGCGGCGTAAGTCAGAGCGCCGCATCACGCGAATGGTTATGCTAGTGGTGGCTGTCTTTGTCGTCTGTTGGATGCCCTTCTACATCATCCAGCTCTTCAGTGTCTTTTTCCACCCTCCTGACCCTTTGGTCACTCAGCTTTTTGTCATCCTCAGCTATGCCAACAGTGGTGCCAACCCCATTCTGTACGGCTTTGTCTCTGACAACTTCCGCCGTTCATTCCAGCGTATCATCTGCTTTCGATGGATGGATGGTGGGCTGGAGGAGCCCATGGACTACTGCGCTGTGGCCCTGAAGAATCGGGTGTGCAAGCCCAGAAACTTCCCCCAGGATTACTTAGGCTCTGAGATGGTGTACAGGAATGGGACCTGTGCTACAAAAACCACAATGCTTTGAGTGGAAGGTCATCTGATGCTGGGGGAAGCACCAGGGACTCAAGGACAGTTCATAGACCAAGCATTGCTATCAAAACTGGCTATTAATTTAGGCGCGGGCGCTAGTTACTGTATGAATAGGTGGCAACCAATTTAATCCATAGACAGAAATTGTGACTGATGGACTAAAATAATATTGCCCTTTGCCCTTCCTTGTAAGCCTTTCCTCACCAATCTCTTCTTTTTTTAATACAGTCCCACATTCCTTTTCATTACCAGCAACTGTTTAGCACCCTTTGTTAGGTAGGACTACTAGTTCACGTTGCCCCCCCTCTCCTTTATCTTCTCCATCTCATCCCTTTTCCCTTCCCTTCCATTTCCCCTCTCTACCCTCCATTAAAAAGTGTTGTAGATAAGCAAACCAATGACACAACTGCATTTGCTCAAGGTCCTCTGTAATAGGCAGAGTTCTGGGTGGAAAATGCCAATTTTCTCAGCTAGTTGAAAGGACCAAAAAAAACGTTTGTCCTTCTGTTTTCTTCCCCATTATTACATCTGGGATGTTGGAAGAAATGTCAGGACATTTTAATGACGGCCTCTCTCCCTCCCTAGAGGGGCTGTGTATGCTTCCGCCGTGCTGGAGAGGCACTTCAAATGAGCGAAAATAAAGCGGATCAGTGAATAAACACAAATCATTAAATACGATTAATGAATGTATATTTAAATCATAAACCTTCCACGTCTAACTTTCTTCTTCTTTGACCCCAAACGGTCACTGTTACCAGTTCCAGTACTTTTTGCTCTCTAAGACCTGGACAAAAAAAGGCATGACTTCAACTAGACATATTGTACTTAGGAGAGAACTGGCTCGCTCTCTCCTCATTATCCAAACCGACTAATACCACATTAATACTTCATGGACAGGAACGCAATCTCAGTGATAGAAATCACATGTACCAAACCTTCGATTACACCTCTGGGTGGCATTGAGCATTAAAAACTATTCTCGACTGCCAACCTCCTAGACAGCCGCGACCCATCTGTACGGGCAGAGAGGCCATGCTACCACCTTTTTGTCCCCAACAAGAAGAGTGTCTGTCAGGTTGAACAAGTATGTCAGTCAGCCTGACAGACACTCTTCTTGTTCAGGTCAGGCAGCGAGGAGCAAGGCATGCGCTAAATGAGCAGGTGCCTGACTGCCTGAGTTGAACTTTGCCAGGCTGAGGATTTCACAGCCCTGTTGGTGTGACCCCCTTAGTCTAGCAAAAGTGCTTTGAGGCCTCCCCCTTGTGATGAGGAAGAGTGTCACTGATAGCCTTGAACCAGAGCATTTCAGTTTTAAGCGCTGAGGTTCCAATGGCCGAGTTTCAATCAGTGACACTTCCAGGGGTGGGCAGAACTCGTGGAATTTGACTCCGCGGAATTCTGTGGAGGTACATTAAAACTTGCGAATACCCCAGAGTTAGGCCAACAGGCAGAAATAGGCAGCTTGTGCTGCTCGCACTATGATTTTGTGCTGGTAGTGTTTTACGTGCTGAAAAATTAGCACGAGCGGCACCACCCGGTGCACCAGAGTGCAGCTACTCGAGTTGATTTTGCTGCCCCTCGAGTAGATTTTCTACTTCAGCGGCAGCCTTCTCACTGTAAATGGTGGCGACCGCCCGGGTTAAAGAAATCTTGACAGGCGGCCTCCTAGCGACTTGAAATCATCCTGGGATACCATATCTCATTCGCACTCTCCAAATAACCATTCTCGAGGTGGGCATGAGAAAAAATTTCACCACACGGCAATTGGCGGAATTTGGCCAGAACTCTGCGTTACAAGAGTCACCAAAATTCTGCCAATTTGGCAGACGGAAGGGAATTTTCCGCCCACCCCTAGACACCTCGTCACAGGGTGGGGTGAGTGGGGTCGGCAAGTCTCACTGACTCCATCCCACTCTGTGACGAATGCTGCCTTCCCTCATTGGTTAACATAAGGTTAGCCAATGAGAGAAGGCAGAAGTCCCAACCCTCCCGGGACCTCCGAGGCTTTCCTCCAGGAGAGCTACAGTGAAGGTAAGTTTTACGCTGTTTGAAACCTGTGTGTGTGTGTGTCTATATGCATAAATGTATGTATGATTCGATATTTGGGAGCGCTATGAATGGGTGTGTGTGTGCATGTGTGTGAATGCATGAGTGTGAGTGAGTGTGTATGTGTGGCACCCTGTGCCCCTCCTTGCTTAAATTGTGCCTACCACTGCTCCTAGATAACACAAAACCATCTCAAACTAAGTCACAGATCTCACCCTCCAAGCTCTCACAGTATAGCAAATCATGACACTTGGGTGCAGATTTATCAACACTTTGCGGTTTCGCAAAGCTACAGAAAGTGAAGCAAAGTGGTGCAAAGTGTTGATAAAGTATTTATTTCCATGCGCAAAATATGTTTTTCACTACGTTGCGTCAAGGGGTATCCATTTGTGCTACATGGGTGTTCCCACTCCAGCACCCATGGTCTTTGACGCAAATCACTATTAGATAAAATTGGTAGACCGGGTTTCGCGCCAAAAAATAACACCTCCTTGAGGCAGGCATTAAAAAGAGGAAATAATTTTATTTCTCTTAACTTTTCTCACATTGCACGGCTGTGGCACTGTACAGCACACATCCAATGATTGAAATGTTTTAGTGAGTTTAAGCACTGTGGGCCACATGTACGAGCACATTTTCCCGTAGACACAGAAAGGGAAAAACTTTTTGATACATCTGGCCCTGTATGTTGTATTGGAACGATACCCTTTGAGTACAAAGAATATGCTAAGCACCTTGAACAGAATTTTGCACTATAGTGTGGCAGTAGACAGCCTGCTTGTGAGCCAATGTCGGGGAAGAGTGAGGCACTGTCATATCTTAGTAGATGGTTCTGCAATGCTCTCTTCCCTTGGCACTACACAGCACAGCAACTTTGGTTTTTGCACTTCGTTGTGCTATTGTTTTTAAATAAATGTGCCCCTAGATGACTTCACCCTTAAGTGGACCACAGCAGCAATCCTGTCCATATTCCATGACATTTGTGTTCATGTCCCAATTGTACTTTCTCCTACAGCTTCGGATGCCTAGGAACTCTGGTTAAATATCTTCCTTTTCTAAGACGTTCATCTGCAACCACCTATGACACCCAGGATCTGTGTCAAACACCCATTCCCTTATTTGTAATGTCATCATTGTTTAACAGACTTTTATTGGTTTTCAAACAAATAATGAAAGCATACATGTGTCTGCATGGGCAGTGCAATACAGGAACGGACGTGGCAAAATACAGTTTGACTTTAACCAGGAGCAGACCCATGGTCGACCCAGCTAGCCATGATATAATCTTCTCCAGGATCCCCCAGAGACCAATTAATAGACATTCCGCCACTCTCCGTAAAAAATCTTAATGATAATTCAGAGACTTGCCCCTGGAATTGTATTCAACCACAAGAGTCCAACTAGTAACCCCCCAACTCCCTTCCCACCCCCCAGCCCTATAGTTCCCCAACTATCCTCCCCTCCACCCCCCAAGCATGCCGCTGGATCCTAACATTTACGAGTGGCCTCCCAGACCCCCATGCCATTCAGTAAAAAGTCCTGATCTCGGCGAGCCTCTGCTAAGAAAGACCAAGAACACTAAGAAGGGCTCCCCCACTGGACTCGCAACCACCCCTTCATTTCTCTCCCATATCCCGTGTCAGTCATTTCAACCGATCCCTACCTCCTCTCTCTCGTCGGGGAGGGCTTCCTCATCATCAGGGGGGTATTTAACCAATTCCACTAGCGCCATCCATGCCCGAGCCATATCCATTGACTTCTCGTTCTCAGTGCGCCTAGCCACACCTAGTTTATACTCCCCCTCACTCTCCGCCCACTTCAGCAGTTCCCTTTGCCAGCGTCCCACTCCAGGCCCCTGCCTCGCCTTCCAATGGGTGGTAAGTTCCCTTTTCGCCAAGATTAACCCCAAATCAATAAACTTGCTGGTTATTTTATTTTTGGCAGTGTGTGGGAAGTCATGCAGCAAACAAACCCTCGGCGTCAGGGCCACCTCTCTCTCCGTCACAGTCGTCAGGACCATTTTCACCTCCCGCCAATAGTCCCCCAGTTGCGGACAGCTCCAGAACATATGCAAAAACCCCGCCCCTCTAGCGCACATCGAGGACAAGCTGTAGCAGTCAAGAAATATTCATTAATCTTTTCCGGAGTCAAGTACGCCCTGTGCAGGACATAAAATTGGATTAGTTGAAAGCGCGCGTTCCGAGTGCCCTTCCATGGTCTCTCCATTATTGCTCCCTAAGCTTTTTCTTCAAGGGGTTCACCCAAATCCTCCTCCCACTTAACACGTAATGCCGTTAAGGGCTGGCGCAGGTCCTGGGTGATCCGCCGATAGAGACAAGTCACCGCTTTTATAGTTCCTGCCGCCATAACAACATATTGACAAGCCAGGAGCGTGTCCGGCTCCGAAAGCCTCGTCCGCCAATGCCTTCTGACAGCCGCCGTCAGAGCCGCATGAAAGAGAAAGTCCCCCCGCGGAAGATCATGTTGTTCCGCAAGATTGTTAAAAGGGAGAAGGTTGCCATCTTCGTAAAGATCACCCAGTGTGAGAACCCCAGCCTCCTCCCAGGACTGCAGTTTACTCCAATCTCCCCCATGAGGTAGCACCGCACACATGTTCAACGGAATTTCGTGGGCGTACGGAATCTTAATGCGCTTCTTCCTGAACATGCGCGCCCAACAACGCTGTACCACTTGCAGATCGGCCCGCATTACCTCACCCCTCAGCGGCACCCGTAACAGAATGCAGGACAGCAGGCGCCAGCTTGGGTCCGCCCTCCCCAATTCTTCCGGAGCTCTGAGGCGACCCGCTATCCACTGTGTGAACCACTGGAGCTGCGCAGCATGGTAGTAGCTCTCAAAATCCGGGAGAGCGAAGCCCCCCTCTGTTCTCGGCCTCTGCATGGTACCCAGGGCTACCCTCCGCCGCCCAGCGCCCCACAAAAACCCCGATAGCAGGGAATTGAGTTGCGCGAAAAACTTCCCAGGGATCCAGACGGGGAGTGCTCCAAAATAATAAAGAAACCGCGGCAAGATGATCATTTTCACTAGGGCGACTCTGCCCGCCACAGACAACGGGAGAGTCCCCCAAAAGTCAAAACAGGACTTGGTGTCGCGCATCGCCCGGCCGACATTACCCTCCAGCAACTCATCACTATCATGATAGATCCTAGTCCCTAGGTAGGTCAAGCAGCGAGCTTCCCAGACGACCTCCCCGCAGTCTGATGTTCCAGCCCAGTAGCTCGGACCGGAAACAGGCACGACTTAGTCCAGTTCACCCGAAGCCCCGCTACTCTTCCCAACGTCTCCAACAGAGCCCGCGCCCATGAAGCGCAGCTCCAGAGTCCGGCAGAAACATGAGCAAGTCGTCCGCATACAATGCTATGTGTTGTATCTGTCCCGCCACCAGTAATCCCGGGTAGAACCTCCCCGCCCTGGCATGGGCGGCCAGAGGCTCCACTGCCAGAGCAAACAGGAGAGGAGACAGCGGACACCCCTGTCTCGTCCCCCGCGCAACCCCGCAGGGAGTTGAAATCAAGCCCCCGTCCGAACCCTAGCAGTGGATTCACTGTACAGCAACCTCGTCCATGCCAAAAAGCCCTCCCCGAGGCCAAACTCCCTCAGCACATCAAAAAGATAGGGCCATTCCAGGCTATCAAAGGCCTTCTCAATGTCGACCGCAAAGATACAGGCTTCCCCTGCATCATATGCGTCAGACTCTAATGTGTGCAGAAGTCTGCGGACATTCATTGCAGCGTTCCGGGAAGGGATGAAGCCGGCCTGATCTCTGTGGACCAGCGTCGTCATATACGGCAGCAACCGACTCGCAAACACCAGGCTTAGGATTTTATAATCCAGATTAAGCATTGCCAGGGGCCGATACGAAGAGCGATCCCAGGCCGGTTTGCTCGGTTTAAGAAGCGGGACGATAATGGCCTCCCGCGTGGAGACAGGGAGGACACCCTCCCAGCGCGCTCTATTATATAGTGCCACTAAATGAGGAACCAGTGCTTCGGCATAAATTGCGTAAAATTCTACGGGCAACCCATCAGTACCAGGCGTTTTATTCCTGGCCATGTGTTTGATAGCGCTGCGAACTTCCCTTGCCTCAACATCCCTGCCAAGATCTTCCGCCTCCTCAGGTTCAATCCTGGGAAGGTCAGCTCCCGGGAGAAATTCCTCATCCCCCGGAAGGCCAGGGCCCAACTTGCTCCTGTATAACTCAGTGTAGTACTGCAAGAAGTGATCATTAATTCCCTGCTGGGTATAATATACCTCACCACCCTGGCCCCTCAGCTCCAGTATCGCCGTCCCTCTTCGCGCTGGATTGGCAAGCCAGGCGAGCAGCGCCCCTGCCTTATCGCGGTCCGCATGTGCCCTGGCTGTATATGCCTTGTAATCAAAACAGCGCAGCCTTTCTATCTGCACCGCTAGGGCCTCCCGTGCTACAAGTAGTGCGTCATGGGTGTCCGGTCACTCCGGGCGTATTCTCTCCTGGTCACGCACCTTCTGTTCCGCCGTTGACACCTCCTGCAATAACACTCTGCGCACTCCCACCACTTCCCCAATGCAGCGTCCCCTGACCACTGTCTTAAAGGCATCCCACTCGACCATCAGGGAAGAGGCCGAGTTGGCGTTGATCCTAAAATACTCAGCAATAGCCGAGCCCAGAACATCCCGAAACACCAGGTCCTCGAGCGTTTCTGGTCTGAGTCGCCACGTGGGGATGGCAGGCCTAACACGCTGCCAATGAGAAATCACCAATAACGGATTATGATCAGAAGAGGTCCTAGTTAAATACTCGCTATGTACCATCCCCCATGGACGTCCGGAGAGCAAAGGATAGAATCTAAACGAACATGCAGATCATGTAGCGACGAAAAATACGAATAGTCCCTGTCATGAGGATGATGAGCCCTCCATGTGTCAGTCAGTCCCCAGTGCTGTTGCCAAGCCCGCCTCACCGCAGCCAGCCTATTCACCGGGGCATCCGCAAGGGGAGGATGGGAACGGTCCAATGAGACCTCTGCTACACAATTGAAGTCTCCCCCCAGGAGCACAGATCCCACCAGCAAGGGCGCCAGCTTTTGAGAGAGATCCCCAAAAAAGGAAGCCTGATCAACATTAGCGGCATATATACTCCCTATAACAATGTCTCTGCCATCTAAGCGCCCCTTCACCACTACATACCTACCCTCGGGATCTATTAGTTGCTCAGTACTCTGGAACGGAACTCCTGCTCTTATCCAAATCAATGTGCCCCGCGCATAGGCCGAATAGGTCGTACAGAATATCTGCCCCCTCCATCTACGTTGCAAGGCCACCCCCTCCTGGTTGGCTAGATGCGTCTCCTGGAGGAGCGCTATCTGGATCCCTCTTCATCTGAGGTAGGCGTGAATTTTGTGTCGGCGGGTCATAGTATGCATCCCCCTGATGTTCCAGGATAGACACTTAAGATCTATGGGGGCTCCCATGGTACAGTGGTATGCAGTCTATCCCCCATGTCTCCCCCAGCGGCATGCTTGAACCCAAAACCCCCACCCCCTCCCCCGCAAACTCCCAACTCCCACTCCCCAGGACAGGTCCCCTGAAACTAGTTCCCATCCAAACTGATGTCCCCATCAACTATGAAAAATAAAGTAGTAGGACGTATGGCGACCCGGTAAGACCCAAAGCCCCTCTGGCAACTCCCCCGCATTATGCAGTCGTGTGGGCCCCCATTAGTAGATGACAAATAATTGCCCCTCCTCCCTCATCCCCACTCATAGACCCTCATAGCAGTGTAGCCCGAGTCCAATCGAAAGCCAAGTCCCGCCAGACACCGCCCAGCATCTCAGCCAAACAAGTCTGCCGTGTGCGGGGTGACCACTGGCAACTCTGTGTCTGAGTCCCCATTCGTGCTCTCGGGCAGTGAGATCTCAGAGCCAGCCGACCCTCGGGCAGCGGAAACAGGGCTCAGGGTGGTCTCTCCCTGGCTAATCTCTGCCACCGCCTGCACAGCTCTATCCCTTTCCCGCTGTTGATCCGGCAGCGAGAGGGCCCCTGACGAGTTGGCTTGTTCGGGAGATCTCCTCCCTCCACTACTTGCTGCAGAATTCCTCCTGGATATAGTGCGACGCGTCTCAAGCCATTGCCATCCATCTTGCGGGGTGGTAAAGAAGAGGGTGGCAGTGCCATCTACCACTCGCAGGCGTGCCGGGAAAAGCATAGCATACTGTATGTGGAGCTGGCGTAGCTTTCTTTGAGGCCCATAAAAGAGGTGCGCTGTCTCTGGACCTCCCTAGTGTAATCCGGGAATATCATTACTCTGGAATTTTCAATTCGTAGGTGTTGTTTCCCTCGGGCTTGCTGCAAAAGATGATCTCTGTCCCGGTAATGCAAAAGTCTCGCCACCAGCGGTCGTGGAGGCGCCCCGGCTTGGGAGGACGCCCGGGACCCTGTGTGCCCTTTCTAGAGCGAAGAATGATGACAATCCCTCCGGGGCAATCTCCGTCCGAAGCCAGTGTTCCAAGTACCGGACAGCATCCTCCCCTCTGCCCGTTCCGGTACCCCCACTATGCGGAGGTTGTTCCTACGAGAGCGGCCCTCGCTGTCCTCCGCCCTCATCTCCAAGACCCGCACTTTGTCTTCTACCTGTTTCAGGGATCGCTGCAAGGTGGTCACTGCGTCCGGGATCTCCTCCAGCACCTTCTCAGTCGTCTTCACTCGTTCCTTCAACTTTCGGTGGTCATCCTTGAGCAGGGTGAGATCCACTCCGATAGCATCAATTTTTGCCTCGAGGGCCGTTCTGGAAGATGTAATGGCTTGCATAATATCGACCAATGTGGGTCCCCCCGGTCCATCCGCCCCTGAGCGCTCCGCAACTTCTTCCTCCTCATCAGTTTGTTGTCTGTTTCCTTCACTCAGGTCTCCCGTAGGACCTTTTTTCCTGACCGTTCGGCCCATCTTCAGTGCGCCACTCGGGCCGCTCAGTGCTCCTCCCAGCCAACAGAGGGGTATCCGCGCCCCAGGTCGTTACCTCCCGTGGCACCCCTCTCCACTTGTAGGGCACCGAGAGCGACGCAGATCTAGTCAGGGGCGGATGGGTTGAGCCGCAACCACCAGTTTTAAGAGCAGGCCTTCCCAAGAGAGTCAACACCCCAGCCGGGCCTCATCGGTCCTTCACCACCCAAAAGAGAGTATCCAGTGCACCCTTGCACTCCAGGGGCTTCACCGTGAGTGTTATACTCCAAGGGAGAACATTCCAATAGTCACAGCACGCTTCCACCAATTCTGCACAGGGGGCCGACTCTCCTGTTCCACCCTCAGGTCCACCGCCAAGTTTGCCGTTCTGGAGACTCCCAGACAGCCTCCCCCTCTGCCAGTTGCGCCTCCCAGGCAGCTCGGAGCCGCACCCAGGGCTTCAAGGCAAGCTCCCGGGACTACTGCGTCAGACAGGGCCCAACAAGCCCCCAGGCGACGGTCCACTCTTCCCCCGCGTTCCTCCGCCGTGCACACCAGGTCTCCACACAGGTTAGGTAGCCCCAAATTCAGGCCTCATCCACTGTCGCCAGAGACACCTCAGTCGTCTCGCAATCCCTTCTGACTCAATGAGCTTCAGCTCCCTGGTTCAGGGGCACTATTCACCATCCCCGCTCCGTTCTCACCTGCGCCTGGCTCACCACCGTCGCGCCAGGTCATCTCGCAGAGGCAGTGTGCAGCCTCGAGGTGGCCTCCATCTCCCGCAGCTGTCGTCTGTTCACCAGCACTTCCCCGCTCCGCCAGTATTCGCGCTGCACTCGTCCACTCACCGGGCTGCACTGCCATCAATCAGGGCCGCCATCTTGGCGCCGGGGGCACCGTCAGGCTCGGCGTCCCCGCAGCACGAGCGCCCTCTGCTCCTCAGCGCCGCTCTCGATTGGGAGGACCTGGGCAAGTCCGGAGCTTCTCCGCTGCACCACAGTTCCAGGTACTGTGCTCCGGTCTCAAGCACCGGCAAAACTGCTCTCCTTCAAGCCGCGGCCGCCATCTTAGGTCGCCGCCACTGATTCGAGTCGGGTCACCAATCAGCGATGCCTCCATTTATCCGCACCCCAAATTAACGCCGGATCATCCCCAGGGGCAGCAGGGATTCCGTCACACAGGAAGCCCCCAGGGGCCCCCACAGGGCCTCAGGATACGTGACTACAGGGCCACGGGTGCTCTTCTTTCCGTCAGACCGCAGGTCCGCTGTTCGCCCTGGCTTCGGCAATCCCAGCCAGTGGAGCTTCCCAGCCCGCCCCAAATCCTTGGCGGCAGCTTGGCTTCCCTGAGCCCGGGTCGTTACGGGACCATTTGAGATATTTCCCTGCAGAGGAGTGAATGGCTTCACCGCAGCGCCTGCAGAGTCTCCCGCTCCGCCATCTTGAAGTCAGGCATCGTCTTCCGATTGTTTATAGGGCGCGTTTCAACCCTCACCTCAATGCAGGTCCCTCAGGTGAGTTCCAGCCTTCGCTCCGGCCCCGATCCGCTATCTAGGAGGCGCTCCAAGCGCATCAGCGTATCTTACCGGCTGAAGTGTTTACCGCTAGTCGCGGCCGCCATTTTGTCTCCCGGCGCGATCGGAAAAGAAAATCATTGTTTTCTGCACTTTCCTGCTTTCCGATGCCCTGAAAGTTCATCTAGGGGAGCACCCGGTATTCCGCGATAATTTGCGGTGCCGGGGGCCACTTCAGTGTGTCAGGATGACTTGCGGCGGAGGGCGGCCACGGAGGAGCTCCGAGGTCCGCTGCTGTCTACATCGGCGCCAAGCCACGCCCTTCTTTGTAACGTCATCATAGGACCACTCATACCAACTATACCTCTACTATCATGTGCTCACACTTTTCAGTCTGATATTAAAAATCAGCGAGGCATCTTCACAAGCAATTAAGGTCTCAACAACTTCTTCACCAAAGTAGCTTGAGACATTGAAAAATACAGTGCAACTTCAAGCCAATCTGCGACTAAACTCTAGATCAGGGTTGGGTGCAATTGCAATATTTTTTCCACACAAAATATGAATAATGGTTATGAAAATGATGCATGTTAGAAGAAATACGCTTTGGCAGTCATCTCCTTGAATCTTGCACGTGAAGTATACCGTTGTGTTCAAAAGCCACTAGAGATATCCGCACAATGGATTTTTCATACAGTTTCTAAACTGAAACCATGAATTTTGCTAGCACGGCCATTCAACAACCACTAGGACGCCAGACATTTTCTGCTTGAACCTCTCTCTTGCAAATTATGCGGAAAGACTTAAGCAGAGAAAAAACCTATAAAGTACAATAAATCCAATATTCCACATTTAGATATGATTATGCTCATATTCCCAAAAATGTTTGGGCATCCTGCATGTAGATACACCTACACTTCCATATCCTCACTCAACAGAGACGACCAAGCAAAAAAACTCTTAGGAAACTCTTTACCTGACAGATCCCTCCTAATACCATTCCTACCATACCTCTTGATACCTCTGATCCACCTTAATAAAGTCTGGGCAGATTTCTTAGCCCCTCGTGGACAAGAATACAGACACCACATTCACTTCTTGAATCATCATCATCATCAAATCCTTACCTAAGATAGTCGGAAACACTCCTAGAAAAGACTTAAGTGAACCAAACAACCACACACTTGTCACCAGTACTTCTGGATAAAGTACAAGAGGCTCAACTGAAGAAGCACTGGAAAACTCTACACTCATTTGACATGCAACAATGTAGAATTTGTCACAGGCACTGAAAGAGCCCTCATCATGAATATGTGATTTATCGGAAAATTCTAATATGGTGAATATCACATTGATTAATCGAGCCTGACATAGGGAAGTCTTGTCGAAAATCCAAATTGTCTAATAGCTTAATTGATGAAAAAGAAAAGTAAAATTACACAGGGAAGAGGTATGAATTGAAAATGAAAAATTGAAAAGTCACTGAAAGCAATGACAAGGCCAACAAAGAAGAAATTGTAATCTGTAATAAAAAGAATAAAGAAGAGGGAAAAAATAAAAAGGTCTTGGTGTTTTAGATTGCTGACCACTGTAATATAAACCGAGTAAGTGGTGAGAGTAAGAGGGAAGGAGGCTAAACGAAGGAGTGAATAGTAAGTACGTAAAAGAGAAAAAAGGGAGAAAAGGCAGGGGGAAGTACTATGATGAGAGTCCTCAGCAAGGTAAAAAACTCAACCCACCCTAAAAATGGAAAGGAAACCATACAAAAGCATTAAATGGAATAATGTAAAGGAGTAGATGGCAAGGCTAAGGAAAGGAATATGATGAAGTGATTCCTAATATGGTCACATTCCTAAAATAAGAGGAACAAAGGAGGGAGGTGAGAACAGGAGGGATGAAAAGGGCCTGCTAAAAATAAAACACATGACAGGAAACGTGCTTAATGCAAAATAGCAAGCAGCACAACAACAACATGTCATTTCAACTGACCAGAGGTCTTACTAAAATAAGGGTTGAAGCTTAATGCTAAATATATTAAATTAAGGAAATTTTATAGACAGGTCTACTACAGCCATGAAACGTAGCAAGCATAATCGAGTCTAAAGAAAACTTCAGATCCATTAGAAACCACTTTCACATTTTATTATAAAACATATTGGCACACATAGTGGTATACGGATGAATAAAAACAAATAACGCTTAAGTACATAGTAATACATGACTATGTTTTCGCATGTCAAAGAGTGATTTGGAGGTTTGGGTGGTCTTCCTAAAGATGGGAAGCAAAACTGACAAATAAAAATAGATATAACAGACCTCTGAATTTAACTTCGTCAACCTTGACAATGCTAATATCAAAACAAATGCTATCCCTTAGAAGGATGAAAATGAGTGAACCTAAACACAGGAGGACTTCTACTGAAGACTCATCCCAGACTTCAAACATCGTCAACTCAACAGCCCACTGCCTTCCCTCATACACCTACCTTTCTTAAAAATATATATTCTATTTGCTGTTTATTTCACTTTACATACAAGTCACAATTCCAGCATTATCAAAGGAGCTACATCAATTCGTTATAAAGAATATAATATTTTTGGGGGGGGAACATGGCGGCTCTGAGCTAGACGCTCTTGGCCGCGGGCGCAGTTAATGGGGGCATGCTGCCGGAGCCCGGAGGAGAGCAGTAACTGAAGAGAAACAAGCACCGAAATAAGCCGGAATTCGGTATCTTTAACATACCATGATTAGGAGACTCGTAATGCCGCATATATGTGGGCCTGATGGCCTTGGTGGAGGCGGGAGGTCGCTCTCAGGTTTCCCGGGGACGCGCTGGGCTGAGGCAGCAGCTGAGCTCCGGCGTTCGCGGGAGGCTGGCGTTTGGCTGAGGGGCAGAGACAGAACAAGTCGATGCACCCAGCTGAATTCAGAGGAAACGTGGAGGGTTCCCGGAGGCTTTCGGTGAGAGGAAGAACGGTGGGAGAGCTCTCTAAGAGAGTGGAGCAACACTCACTTATGGATACAGGTATTGCCAAAGAAGGTGAGGCACCCACCAGATATACTTTGAGGACCAGGAATATTGTCAGATACTCTGCCTGAATTGACGCAAGGCGCAAAAGTAACTGTTAAGGCAAAGCGGGGGCGTCAAGGCGGGAGTCTCCAGAACAGGGGAGAAGGAAAATTGCAGACACTTTGAAAAAATATTGAGGGGAAGAAGAGGAGTAAAGGAGCAGTCGATCATACAAAAGCAAAAATAACTCCCTCGCTTAAGTCTTTCTTCCGAGTCCTCCCAAGTATGCAAAAAGGTGGTGGGGGTGTAGTACATATGGAAGTGGGAACCCCAGATGGACCCGGAGACAGTGTGAGCTCACAGGAACCTATAATTAACTCAGTAAAAGATATGGATAGAGCCAGTAGGCCGCCAAGAACGAAGGAGTCAAGTAACAGTACTACGCCCTTTCAAGGTGCTGCAACGGTCCCTCTGAGTAACAGATTTAACCTTCTTGCGCTACCAGATGAAGAAGATATTGGTGCTTCACCTCAAGTTCAGAGCCAAGCTCGGAGCCAAAGTCAAAGCCAAAGTATTCGAAGAGGGCTGAATAGCCCTGATGATGTATGGCTAGAGGTGAGGCAGGAGATACCTGAGATCCCTGAAAACCCCGAAACTTCACTGGCGTCCATCTTATTGGGACTAAAAAATGATATTAATAATCGTTTCGAGACCTCAGAAGCAAACCAGTCAGCCATACAAGCATCATGCCTGGAGTTGACGCAAAAGTTAGACGATGTAACCTTACGCACTAAGGCGTTAGAGGAAGAGGTGGTAACCGTAAAACAAAATATTGGAAAAAATACTGCGGAAATCACAAGGCTGGAAAGGCAGAATCAAATCTTACGGGAAGACATCAAGAGAGTAGAGAACCATTCTCGAAGGAACAATCTGAGGTTCTTGAATGTTCCTGAAGCTAAGGAAGGGTCTGACATGAAAGCCTTTATTATTTCGTTGTTACGGAACACGATCCTGCAGGGCAAGGAAGAACTAAACCTCGAATATGAGGTTCAAAGAGCGCATAGAGAACCTTTCCGACGCAACCCTCAGAGAGCTAAGCCCAGGAAGATCTTAGTGAATTTTCTCTCATACAACATCAAAGAGGAGATTCTAAGTAGGGTCCTAAAAAATGGCCCATACTCAGTGGATACTCACTGCTTGTTAGGTCAGATCTATGTAAGGCCACTGAACAAAGGCAGTGGGAGTTGGGAAATAAGATGGAAGAGCTGCGGAAGATGGGTGCGAAGGTTCAGTTAAGATTCCCTGCAATGCTACGAATCATGTGGAACAACCAAATGTACAACCTCCGAACAGTAGAAGATGTTGAGTCGCTAATAGATAGAATTAAAAAGGGAGATTCTGCCAAGTGACTAACTTCTGAGACCGCTCTTTGGTAATGTATAAGTTAATTAAAGTCCCCCTGAAACTGAGCGCCCATAGGCATTATAATGCCTAAAAAGTAAGGGAGGGTTCCCCGGGGTGGGTTGAGGTGGGAGGGGAGGGTTGGTGGTGGGGGGGGGGGGGGGCGCGGGTGGGGTGCAGTGGGTTAAAAAAACTTTTAAAAATCCTCAGATCCCCATAGGTTGGAAATTTCAAGTAAACTGGCGATGAAGCAGGAAAAGGTGGAGGAGGCGGGGGAGTATTATGGCTAGGGCTCCAAGCATAGATATACTCACATGGTATGTGAATAGTCTTAGATCAAAACCTAGGCAGAGGAAAGTGATGAAGTATTTAGAAGAAAGGCAGGCGCAAATCATGATCCTACAGGAGACACACTTGCTTGCAAGTGAGAGCAAGGAGTTGTTCGGCAGGTATGGTTGGGTCCAAAACTATATTGCTTCAGACCAAGCACAATGTTGTAAAGGGGTTGCAATCTTAATCAGAAGCGGTAGTGGGATCGAGCTTAAAGCGTCAAGCACAGATAACTCAGGGAGATGGGTCTTAGTACGAATAAGTTGGGCTGATAGTGATTTTGTATGTGTCGGGTATTACGGCCCAAACGAGGATGATCCACAGCATATCATAGAGCTGGAACTAAGATTGGCGGAAATTTCCGCGCCCGCAATTGTGGGCGGGGATTTTAATGTTCTGATGGATCCTGTATTAGACCGATCAACGCGGAGGGAAAGTGCTAGTACTCCTAGAATGAGGAATGCGCTGAGGGGTATGATACAAGATATGGATTATCTAGATGTATGGAGATATCTTAAGGGGAAGATGAGGGGATATACATACCATAGTAAAAAATATCATCACTTCTCCAGACTTGATTATTTTTTAATCGACAGGTCTCTGGCGGTTAATATAAAAAAGATAGAGCATCTCCCAGCACATATTTCGGATCACTCCGCAGTAATAATCACCCTACAAGCCTTAGGACCACAGCCATGCAAGAGATGGACGCTTAAACGTGCCCTCCTGCTGGAAGCAGGAATAGATATTACTATGAAAAAGGCTACAGTAGAATACTTCATCAATAACAAAGATTCCGCCTCCCCAGGGATAGTCTGGGATGCCTATAAGGCCTACCTTCGCGGAGTCCTGAAAAGTCTCGCATGTGCAAAAAGTAGAGAAGAAAGAATAGAACTAATAAAAATAGAAAAAGAAGTTGGTACCTTGGAGAATGCTTTGCATTCTATGAATATGGGAGAGGAAAGGGAGAGGTTCGAAAAAAGGCTAGAGGAGGCTCGATTAAGATTTAAAATAAGGATGGAGGCAAAGTGCAAAGCAAAATGGCAAGCTGCGAATGAAAAGGAATTTGAGTACAGAGAAAAAACTGGGGCATTATTGGCCTGGAAGGCTAGAGTAGAAAGAACCAGGAACGAGATTAAGGAGCTTAGAGGGAATCAAGGGGAGGTGCATGACAGTTGGGAGGCTATGCAAGAGCATGTCGTGGCACTGTTTTCCCAACTATATAGGGAGGACACTATCTCTGATCCTCTAAAGCTCAAAAGTTGGCTTAGTACAATAGGTCTCCCAGTACTTAATGAGGATGGGAGAACAATGATGGAAGCTCGGATAACACAAGAAGAGATTAGGGGAGCAATTAAAAGAGTAAAAAATGGAAAGGCGGCTGGATTAGATGCCATCCCGTCAGAAGTTTACAAAACTCTGATAGAGGAAGTTTTGCCTGTGTGGGAAGATTTGTTTAATTTGATATATATGGGGGTACACAGGTTCCAGAATCATGGAGAGAGGCAACTATTGTCCTGATATTGAAGCCAGCTAAGGATCCCGTAAAGGCAGAATCGTATCGACCAATATCCCTGCTGAATGCAGACTATAAGATCTTTGTCAGCATTTTAGCAGGGAGGATGGCTAGAATCGCCCCACAGCTCATACATGAAGACCAGAAGGGCTTCATTCCCGGGAGGCAGCTGCATGAGCTGACCCAGCAGCTGATTGGCTGTGTCGACATAGCTATATCAAGGTCGATACCCTTGGCGGCGGTCACCTTGGACGCTGCCAAGGCTTTTGATCGCGTGTGCTGGGACTATCTATGGGCAGTGCTGGAAATCATGGGGTTTGGGCCCTTTTTCATAACAACGCTTAAGGCCCTATACCAACGATCGACAGCAAGGATCCTCCTAAATGGGGTGCTTACAAAGAGCTTCTTGATACTAAGAGGAACGAGACAGGGGTGCCCCATATCTCCACTATTGTTCGATATATATATCGAACCTTTCGCCCAGATGCTCCGTCAGGATGAACAGGTCATTGCCTTTAAGGCAGGCGCATATGAAAAGAAAATCGCACTATATGCGGACGACCTTTTAATATATACAGCAGACCCGGCTGTCACAATTCCCAGGGTGGAGATTTTAGTGAAAGAATATGGAGCCTTCTCTGGATATCTAGTCAATAACGAAAAAACAGGGATAATGTGTTGGAATATTCCTGATTGGAGAGGAAATGATCAGAGGGAGATTAGATACCTTGGAATAAGTATCATTAAGGTATTAGAAAAAATCCCCCAGCACAATCTGGAAAGGGTAATGAAAGATATTGAAAGAACACTTTCTAGATGGAAGAATCTCCCACTTTCAATTTATGGTAGAGTAAATCTAATAAAAATGGTGCTGCTGCCTAAATTGACATTCTTTTTTAATAGTATTCCTCTAGCTTGCCCCATGGGGTTGATAGATAAAATACAGGGCAAGTTCGGTAGCTTTGTCTGGGCAGCTAGGGGGGCACGGATGTCATGGAAAAAACTACGACGAAAATTGGCAGAAGGGGGGTTGGCACTTCCGGACTTAAGGTTATACTGCCTGGCATTTCAGTTTAAAAACTGTAGAGCCCTCCTAGGAACACCGGGTTCCACGGTATGGGGCGGGTTGTTGGAGGAGATGGTCAAGGAGTGGGGTAGGAAAGGGTTCCTTTATAAATTTGGTGCAAAAAATACTTCAAAAAGTCAGATTAAAGACACTAAAGGCAGCACTCACCCTTTGGGTAGGGATAAGAAAAATACAGGGAATGGGGTACTACTCAGATGGAGCACCAGTGTGGGACTCACCGGGAACGCCAGAATGTTTGCAGGATCAACTCAGCATTCCTCTAAAGAGAGCAGGGATTGAACGATGGGGAGATCTTATGGTGTCGAAAGAGGTGGTCCCATGGGAAATCTTGACAGCTAAAACAGGGGGTCCCTCTCAAGGTTCAAATACCTACAGTTGTTATCCTGGGGGAGGCAAACAGGGGAGAGATTGGAGGAGGTACCTGGGACTTTGAAAGGAAATACAAAATGAGGCCCCGAAAAAGAAAGAAGTATCTGTCTGGTACCAGACCCTGGTGATATCAGAAGAAAAGAAGCAGAAAGCACCATACGAGATCTGGGCAGGTGATATTTAGCTGACAAAACCATAGCGAATGTGGCAACTCTCTTTTAAATTGCTGTATAAAGTGGTTAAGCCAGCAAATCTGAAAAGGAACCACTTCTTTACAGCTAACAGATTATATTGGACAACGAGGAAACTGGCTAAATTCGTAAAAGTAGTAGCCCCAAGATGCTATAGATGTGGAATGCTGAGTGCGGACGATCGGCACATGTTCTTTGAATGCCCCTCACTGCAGGTTTATTGGACGTTTGTGGAGAAAGTAATAAATGAAATTCTCTGCCCCAATATAAAAATTAGTTTAATGCTGGTAATGATGGGGGTGGAGGAGAACCCGGTTTCACCTTTATCGAAGAATAGGCAGGCCTTATTGTTTTACTTGATTCTTCTCGCCAGGAGAGAAATATGTAAGAAATGGACAGACACTGTACCGCCATTGGGGATGGAATGGCTTCAGGTGGTAAAATTCATTTGCAAAATGGACATAGGACTTCAAAACAGTGCACACTCTGAGATATGGGATGATTTGCTAAATTGGAATGGTACCATCAGATCCTAAAAAGTTTTTGGAGTCCTATGATTACACCTGCGTGGAACTAGCAACCAGGAAACTGGGTGGGCTGGTACGCAGGACTATTAAGATATTGCAAACAGCCTGGGGCGGTACAGGTTGGCTAGACATTGCAAACTATGGTGGTATGAGGACAAAAAAAAAAAATATATATATAATATTTTTTAGGAGAAATAACTCAATACAGAGCCGCGAAAATTGCAACGTAAATGATATTTCCGACGAAGAAAAAGTATTTGTGTTTCAGAAAAAAAAGAAAAGGAGGGTTAAAACTTTGTAAAGCAGGAAAAATAAACCTATGTTATTGCTAGTCCTCCTGCACTCAATCATTTACAGGTGTATTTCACCTTGTTTAATTCACTAATAGCATTTTTTATCATTAAAGTCAAACATCACAGAAGGCAAGACATTCTGGCACTAAGAGACTTAGGCCCTCATTAACAATAGCCCAAAAGTTTCTGGCATGTGCAGAAACTCCTGTTACCACACATATCCTTATGCTGAATTTTGTGTGTTTTTAATCAAACCTGGTACATACTGGGGGGCATATTACAAAGAAGTGACGGAGCGGGCGTTAGCCTTGTTGGCTTAACGCCGCGCTACGCCACTTCTGAAACACAGGGCTGCACCGTATTTACAATAATACGGTGCAACCCTGTGTTTTCCCCTGGTGCTAAATTTAGATGCCTAGCGAAAACGCAGGCATCCTTGCACCATAGTGCAAGGGTGCCTGCGTTTTGGGGAATGATTGTTTTTGTGCAGGAAGGTGTCCCTTCCTGCACATAAACAACCTTAAATGGTGATTTGTACCTTCTATGTGTGCTGCTTTGTGCAGCACACATAGAAGTTGCAACTCGTCATTTTTAAAATGATTGTTTATGTGCAGGAAGGGACATCTTCCTGCACATAAACAATTATGCATGGCATTTTGCTGTTTTATGCAGCACACATAAAAACAGCAAAAACGTTCAAAATAAAGCATTTCTCCACTTTGTGCCCTGTTCAGGTCAGGCTTTCCCTGGTCTTAATTTTGGCGCACCCCCATAATAAGGCCACTCTTGTAAATATAGGGCAGAGTCAAAATCAGTGGGTGTTGCGGTGGTACACCCACCGCAACATCCATTGCCCACCCCTTTCATTCTAAGTATAGTGTGAAAGGGTGCCTTATTCACAACATAGCGTTAAGCCACGCTAAGTGGCTTAACACTGCCTTGTAAATAAGGCGAAGCACGAATCGCCACCACAATGGCAAAAAAAAGTGATGTTCTGGTGGCAATCGAGGCTTTTAAATATGCCCCTGGGTGTGATATAAATGGCATCCCCAGGAAAAATTTCGGCATGTCACAACTGCTGATATTGACTGGTGGAAAAATGCCCGGTAAATAGTGGATTTGGAAGCAGTACACACAAAAATAGGCATATTATGCACAATTTTAAGGGCAAAACCTGTAATAGGCAATAATTATTGTGCTCTATACTTTCCAATACCTTGGTGTCAGAATTTGTGATAGCTAGAGCACATAAAATAAGGCTTGTTCTAAGCAGAGCCTAAAGAAATTGTTATTTTAATAATGGATCAGCATGCAAATTCAATAGATGACAGAAAATGTGGAGCTTATTGGGGTACCTTAAAAGCAGACGACATTCAATCTGTATTGTTTGGCCTCTTCTGAGGTGCAGGCCTGCCAGAAGCTTTTGTGAAACCCAGGTCAAAAACTTTATGTGGGGCTCCACTCTCGTTTTAATACAATGAGCACTACATTCTATTCACAGAAAATGTTTTCTGGAGGAGGAGTCTTATTTTACCCGGCAGCTCCAGCATTTTGCTACCATATCATAAATGAACAAGCCACGTCTGCTATTTTATTTATTATATAAATTATTTTTGCAGTTGGAGCATGTGGCTGCAAAGCTTAGGGACCCGGAAAAAAAGCGTTGGTTGCCCGTCACACGTTATTATTTTTCCTAGAGCTGGATAACTATAGCCTGCTACTGTATGTTTGGACTAGTCTAGTATCATTAAGCATGTTTTTGACCACTGCACTGAAATCAGGGTCTATATATTTGAGGGAAAGGGATCTTGGTTTCCCTCAATCCCACTTGTGCACTTATTAGGAGTAGTAACACGTTTCATTATCATCATCGTGGGCTATGGAGTATATCCAACCTGATGAGAGAACCCAAGTCCTATAATTTTTACAGAAAGAAAAGGGAATTTAGTATGTTTTTTGAGCAAGGAAATAGAGTCAATCTCTCTGGAATGATGTTTACAGGGGTGATACTAAAACAACCATTCAAATTATGTGAACAAGCCCCTGAAGAAGATGTGTTTAACCCCTTTGCTGCTAGTCCTGCCCCCACCCCCACCTCCCCTGTGCTAAGCCGTTATTTGGCTATTTGGGGTAGTTTGTGCTTAGGCTCCAAAAACATTTTGTCCACATCATGTATCCACGCCAAATTCGCGTCCTTTTTCCAAAATCCTGAGGATTCTAAAGGTTATTTGTTTTTTTGGGGAAAAATAAGAAAAAGTGCTGTAGAAGAAAGAGTCTGTTTTTTCCCCTTCAAATGGTATCAAAGAAGGGTTTATGGTGCTTTAACCACCACATTTGGCATTTTAATGGGACATAGCCTATTTTTCCTATTTTTGGGCTTTCAAACTCCTACCAGTTAGTTGTAGAAATGGGTGTGAAACCAAGAATGGATCCTGGAAAGCTATACATTTATGAAAAGTTGAATGAATTCTAAATTTCGCAATGGATCATTTGTGTAGATCATTCAAGGTTTTCGTATAGAAAATAACAGTTGAATTAAACGAAATATTGAAATTGAGTTAAAAAACATCCATTTGTGCCTATGTTTTCACCTGTAACTTCTAACTATATCAGATTTTTTAAACCAATATACAGTTACGCCCGCTGGACCATTCTGGTTGCAAGGATATATAGGGCTTGTAGGTTCACCAAGAACTCGATGTACCCAGAGCCAATAACTGAGCTGCACCTTGCAATGGTTTTTCATTGTGAACCGGGTATACAACAATTTATTTGGTAAAATATATAGAGTGAAAAATAGGTACCATGGAAACCTATGTATTTCTGAAATGCAAACAAGATATGGAGTTTAGAAGCAGTGGTTGTTTGCACATCTCTGAATTTGTGGGTACCCATACTAGCATGTGAATTAGAGGACATTTTTCAAAATGACTTCTTTTTTACACACTGTCTTACATTTGGAAGGCAGAAATGCATAGAAAGACAATTGGTAATAACACTTATTCTACTATTCTGTGTTCTCCTAAGTCTTATGATAAAAATGGTACCTCACTTGTGTGGGTAAGTCTAGTGCCTGCGACCAGAAACGGCCCAAAACGCAACGTGGACACATCACATTTTTCCACTGAAAACTGACCCTTTTTTTGCAATGTGCCTAGCTGTGGATTTTGGGCTCTAGCTCAGCCAGCACCTAGGGAAACCTAGCAAACCTGTACATTTTTTAAAACTATATACCCAGGGGAATCCATGATGGGGTGACTTGTGTGGCTCTCACCAGGTTCTGTTACCCAGAATCCCTTGCAAACCTCAAACTTTGTAAAAAAAAAAAGCACATTTTCCTCACATTTCTGTTATGGAAAGGTCTGGAATCTATGTGAGCCACAAACTTCCACCCACCCAGCATTTTCCCAAGTCTTCTGATAAAAATAGTACCTCACTTGTGTGGGTAGGGCAACTGCTCGCGGCAGGAAATGGCCTAAAACAAACTGTGGAGACATCAAAATTATCCATCACAAAACAACCTGGTTTTGCAAGGGAGTAACCTGCGTTTTTGGTACTGGGCTTGGCGGCCATCTAGGGAAACCTACCAAACCTGGATATTTATGAAAACTAGACACCCGGGGGAGTCCCGGGAGGTGTGGCTTGTGTGAATCCCCCAAAGTTTTCTTACCCAGAATCCCCTGCAAACCTCAAATTTAGCTAACAAAATCACATTTTCCTCAAGTTTCTGTGTTGAAAAGTTGTGGGATCACCAGGCCAACACAGATTTCCTACCACCCAGTGGTCCCCCAGGTCTCCTGATAAATATGGAACCTCACTTGTGTGGGTGGGCCAAGTGCCCGCGAAAGGGAAGGGCCCAAAATATACTGTGGAGACATCAAAATTATCTATCACAAAACAGCCTGGTTTTGTAAGGGAGTCACCTGCGTTTTTGGTCCTGGGCTCCTCAGCCATCTAGGGAAATCTACCAAACCTAGACATTTCAGAAAACTAGACACACAGGGGAGTCCAGGGAGGTGTGGCTTGCATGGATATCCCAACATTTTCTTATCCAGAATCCCCTGCAAACTTCAAATTTAGCTAACAAAATCACATTTTCCTCACATTTCTGTGTTGGAAAGTTGTGGGATACCGGGCCAACACAAATTTCCTACCACCAGTGTTCCCCCAGGTCTCCTGATAGAAATGGCACCTTACTTGTGTGGGTGGTCCAAGTGCCAGTGGCAGGGAAGGACCCAAAATGTATTGTGGAGACATCAACATTATCTATCACAAAACAACCTGATTTTGTAAGGGAGTCACCTGGGCTTTTGGTCCTGGACTTGGCAGCCATCTAGAGAAACCTACCAAGCCTAGAAATGTCTAAAAACTAGACACACAGGGGAGTCCAGGGGGGTGTAGCTTGCGTGGATCACCCAAAGGTTTCTTATCCAGAATCCCCTGCAAACCTCACATTTAGCTAAAAAATCATATTTTCCACACATTTCTGTGTGGGAAAGTTGTGGGATCAATGGACTGACACACATTTCCTACCATTCAGCATTCCCCAGGACTCCTGATAAAAATGGTACCTCACTTGTGTGGGTGGGCCAAGTGCCCGTGGCAGGGAAAGGTCCAAAACGTATTGCGGAGACATCAAAATTATCTGTCACAAAAGAACCTGATTTTGTAAGGGAGTCACCTGCGTTTTTGGTCCCAGGCTCGGCAGCCATCTAGGGAAACCTACCAAACCCAGACATTTCTGAAAACTATATACCTCCGGGAGTCCAGGGAGGTGTGGCTTGCAATGTGATCAAGAAAGTGGTAATCTTTCAATCCAGCCACATCCTCCACTACTGCAACTCTAGGAACTCTTGCCTGCTCCGCTACAACAAAGCTGTCTATCACAGACTGCTGAAAGTGAACAAATGTCATTGTTGACTCTGGAGAACAATCCTTGAATACAAAAAAGCATTGAAGGTTGCTAAATGGAATAAATGGATAGCCAACTTCTTATACCAAACGTAAGCCTTATGAACAGCAGTGTAAGGTTCCAACCTCTGATCTACTCTATCAACACCTCCCATGTGCTTATTGTAGTCTAAAATGCACACAGGTTAGCACACTTCATCAACCTGACCCCAAACAGTCACAGGTGAAATTCTCTCATAATGAATGGTAGTCAGCATGTAGACAGCTCTCCTCTTAGAAAATTTCAGAGCCAGAAGTTCATCACTACGCATGGCACTGCACTGTACCTTCTCAAGTTCCTTATACAAACATGCTCTTTTTGGTAACCTTTACGGTTAGAGCGGATTGTGTCACAAGCAACAATGTCCACTTTGAACAATTCCCTGAACACTTGCACACCAGTGTAGAAGTTATCTATGTATAAATGGTGACCTTTGTTAAAAAGTCCTCTACCAAGTTCCCACACAATTTTCTCACTAACTCCAAAAGTGGATGGACAACTAGGGGGGTCAATGCTGGAATCCCTATCGGTGTATACCCTGAACATATAGGCATATCTAGTACTACTCTCAGACAGCATTTACATCTTAATTCTATAACGTTCCCTCTTGCTAGGAATGTACTACCTAAAAACCAAATTCCCTTGAACAGGACCAAAGACTTATCCACCGTTATTTATCTCCCTGGAACATATCTGAAAATTGATCTACAAAGTGATCAAGGACAGGCCGAATCTTAAAAAGATGGTCACCATCAGGGTGATCTTGTGCAACGCTGAAGCATTATCAACAAATGCAGCACCCGAAGAAGAAGCAAATACCAATCATGACTCATGGTTGCAGGAAATATAGCTGTTGCCATCAAGGGACTAGTAGTAACCCCGGGCGGGTAATTACGCTCCGCCAGCGGAGTTTACATAGTTTTGCCTACTCCGCGTTCCGTTGCGAACGCGAAGTTCAGGCAAAACTACGACTCCGTGGCGGAGAGTAGTTAACCGGCCCCTCCACTCTCCCCAAATAATTAAAAGTTATTAAAAGGCACTTACCTGTCCCGTGGCTGCCTCCTGATGAACATCGAAGCTCTCCTGCCTCCTCCTTGCCGTCCTGCTGCAATGCTAACCCCTACGTTGAACGTCTTGCAAGTGCGCATGCGCACTCGCAAGATGTTCAACGTAGGAGTTAGCATTGACCTCCTCGCCGTCCTGCTGCAATGCTAACCCCTACGTTGAACGTCTTGCGAGTGCGCATGCGCACCCGCAAGACGTTCAACGTAGGGGTTAGCATTGAAGCAGGACGGCGAGGAGAAGGCAGGAGAGCGGCGATGTTCAGCAGGAGGCAGCCACGGGGCAGGTAAGTGCCTTTTAATAACTTTTAATTATTTGGGAAGGGCGTGCAGAGGAGCGTAGCGAAGTTCCACGGAGTTGCTTTCCAACTCCGTGGAACTTCGCGTAGAGGCACCAACCCTGCTCTGCCCAGGGTTAACTAGTAGACCAATATGAGGACAGTGACAAACATTAAAAATCACCTCATGTTATCTGAAGCCATAGTGCCTTTTATAAAACCTGATTGTCCTTTTCCAATTAATTTAGGTAAAGAGGGGTCTAAGCGTAAAACAAGGATTTTGGCCAAAATCTTATAATCAACATTCACAAGAGAATTTGGCCTATATTTTTACAATGGGTACAATGCTTTTCTGCTTTATGAATAAGACAATTTGAGCCTCTTGGAATGTGCCCTTAGTCATACTGGAAGTGGAGAAAAATAAAATAATAATAATCTTGGTAATAATATAGTAGTAAAATGGAGGGAAAATTCCACTGTAAATGCGTCAGGTCTAGGTGTTTTACCTTTCTTAAGTAAGTTAATTGCACTGAATATTTTTTGTGTAAAAAGGCCTTCATCTAGAGGAAATAAGTCAAGATAATCTTCAACAGGTTGGTGCAATTCTTGTAAGTAGGAATCAATATGAGATTGCTGTGGAATAATTTCTTGAGTATAACATTTTTTATAAAAACTTTAAAATGTAGCTAATATATCATCCTCATTAAATAAAGAAACGCCCTCGCAGCTATGCAAGGAGTTGATGTTGGGGCGTAGTTTCCTGATTTTGAGATAGTTAGCTATTAATTTCCTTACTTTATTATGACCACTGTAATAACAAGCACTGCTCTTAAACAAAATTGAGAAGGCATTATTCATAGAGATTTGATTAAAATGTCATTTGGCCTTAATTAGATCCTTCAAAGCAACTTCAGATTTAGATGAGTAACATTGATATGCCACATATGCAATTTGAAAACCATGACCATTACTTTAAACGGGTATTGAAGTGAGATGTCAGGGTCATTATGTATCTCAAAAAATGAAGGATACAGAATCGGAGCAAATCTTAGCATTTTGTAACAAAGAATTATTAAGTCTACATCTACTCGATTTGGCTGAACTGGTATTAAGTCCAAATCAGTAATCACCAGGGCATGGTCTGAAATTAAAATAGGGTCAATAGTGGTGTCAACAATGTTTTGAGATAAATATTTACTAATACAAATATGATATAATCTAGTGAGTGATCCATGAGCTGGAGAGTAAACCTTTTGGGCTTATGATCAGGGATTACAGAATTTACAAGAAACAGACAGATCTCTTTGGGAGATGGCTAATCTAAACTGTTTGTGCATTTTCTGTGGAATGAATTTAACTGGAGTTTGTTGATAAAGAAAGTGTTCCATAATCTGATTACAATCACCATCTAGAATAAAATTATTCATCATATTGTATTAATTTTTTTTTAATCTCAGACCAAAAATTTTAATCAGCTCATGTAGGACCATAAGCATTAAAGGGATCGGTATTGATAATAATCCATCTGCTTTCATTATTAATTCCTTGACAAACAAGTGTGAAATGTAATTTTTGTTACACAAAATAATTACACCATTTATCTTAGTAGGTGATGGAGAAACCAAAACTGAACCCACCCATTAAAGTTTAAGTTTTAAAGCTTAAATCTCTGTGAGGTGAGTTTCTTGCAGCAAAACTAAAATATTCTCTGTCTTTTAATAGCATTAATAAAACCCTTGACATTCCAGGAAAGTACTCTGAATTTTACTTAAAATGAAACACTTCTGACCTGAGAGGTCTGCAACAAAAACAAAATTCAACATCGAATGTGATCAAATAGATTAAGAATAGTCCACAGAAGGAGTGATGGAAAGGAAACATGAGGGAAAAACAAAAGAGAGCAGCAAAGTAAAAAAAGGTAGACATAGGAAAGAATAAGGTGAATGAGATTGAAGGAAAAAAGACAGTACATGTCAAACTACTGATTACTAAAACAACATACCTTGTTGGAATAAAAAGGAACTGGGGATGGTGACAGCACAAAGTGAAAATGGCACATCTAATGAAATTTGTACTTGTAAAGCGCACCCATACCCCCAAAGGGGTGTCCAGGCGCTGTACGCATACCGCTGTGGAACCCTTCCTGGCTTTTCCCTGTGAAATGTCCACTCCTGGGCACCCCCAGGGTGAAGCCAGGCATCCCAGCGCTGTTGGGGCCGTTGTGGAGATTAAGCAAGCTATTGCCCAGAGTTGCAGAGTGGGACCCATGATTAGAATAGGCACCGAGGCGAGAATTATCAGGTCCGAGGAAATTGAGCCCAAGACCCGCCGAGGCGGGAATTGAACCCTGGTCCCGGGCCAGATCTCTGCATCAGGGTCTGCCGCTCTAACCATTGAGCCACACTTCTCCACCTATCTAAGGAGCAAGACGCACTGACTACAGAGTGTATTGATAAAAATGTGAAGAGATGAAGACAAAATACAATAAACAAGCCTGCAAATGGAAAGAAGGTATTAGAACACTATAAATATATTTGATAAGAATAAAATCAGATATTGGAACATAGTTTAACCACCACAAGCAAATGATGACAGAGTAGATGTATAAAACAACCTACAAGCAAATCAGTGCTATCCAGGAGTACAATAATAACTCCTCTAGGTTTGGGCATGGAAGCATTTGAATGAAGGATTGACCAAGCCTGTGGGCCCTGTGAATATTTATCATTCTAAAAGGCAACAGATCTAACAATTGCCTTTGATGTGTTCTGCAAGACTATAAATTCGGAGATTGTTTCACCTATTCATGTTCTCCAAAGCCTCTGACTGCTTCTTTAACTGTGCCATCTCTTTCTCCAAAGAAGGGATCTTATTTGTTTCCTCCTGGTGTTGCTGACTCTTTGCTCCACTGTAGAAACTCTTGCCTCTAAGTAAGACCACTTATTAACCGATTTCTGCCTACGTGTATTGGTTTCCTCAATAAATGGATGTGTTTTCTCAATAAGAGGAAGTAGAGCTCTAATTTCTTCAAGCAAGATCTCTTTTTTTAAGTTTTATTTATTGAGGTTTACACCAAGTTGCATACAACATATCAAATGGGAAAGGAAACCATGACACAAAGGAACAAGGGTAAAAGTAGCAAAGAGTATGAAAAGAAAGAAATAACAGCCTGCAGGGCAAGTAAGAATCATTATTCATGTATTGGGTGGTAATGGGCAACCATACAGAAAACCCATCCTTCAGTAAAAGTGTTCTATCTTGGCCCAGCATTGCTGGCGGTACACATGTGCATGGAGTTACTAATGGTAAGCGTACGTGGGGTGCTGTGCATCACCGGGCGCGTTGCAGCCCACAGACCACAACGGGAGTGAGCGAGTAACTGGTTATGTACAAGTTGGTGCATCAGTGAAAGTTGACCCTCCTGGGAGTTGGGATCCAGAGGCTCGAGTTTCGGAGGATGTGTTAAGTGAAGAGAGATATGTGGTGAAGGGGGGGGCCATGTATTTACTGAGCGGGAGCCCAGGGGGCATCAGCTTCTAGTGAGCAGTAAACTGCTCTTGACAATAGGCCACATCATGCAACCAACTCTCCTGGCATGGAACTGGGCCGCAGCCCCAGTGAATTGCAACCTTCCGTTTGGCCATAATTAATAGCATAGCAGTAAGGCACCGGACCCTGCTGGGAGTGCCCTTGACATAGCCCAGGAGGGCTATCAGTGGGATCAGTGAAGGGCTGTGGTCTGTAATCTGGGCTATAGTGTCATAGACGGGCGTCCAGAAGTGAGCAACCATGGGGCAGTCCCATGCTAGATGGAGAAAAGAAACGTTAGCAGCTCTGCATCTGCAGCACCGTGTGTCCTCTGCAAGGCCCATGTGATGCATCTGGGTAGGAGTGCAATACATTTTGTGGAGAAATTTGATATATGTAGTAAGCACAGTCTATAGTTGGAAGAAAAGGATTTGGTCAAACCACAGCAATATTGCCAGTGTGCCATGGTAAGTGGGGGATCAAGTTCGGCCTTCCAGCCTAGTTAGGCCTTAGGGGTGCATATAGGGGATTTCTCCTGCGTGGTAGAATAAAGGTGTGTTATCAGTTTGCGCAAGGAAGAACTCACAAGTATCATAGCCAATGTATGAAATTTGGAAGGGAACGGAAGGGAACATGTAGTGGAAAGTCCGAATTGACGCTTAGATAATGAAGTATGTAAAGACATTAAGCGGGGTACATTGTGGGAGTGCAAGGAGGTCATGCACTGAAAGAAAGTAATCAAGTGAGAGAGGTCACCCATCGTAAGGAACTGCAATCTAGCAAGTTGGTGATGAGTTCCATCATCTGCCACTGAAGAAAGAACTTGGTGATCCTTCAGGGGGATATTGTATTGTAATTGCATTTATATAGCACTTACTTCCCCTGATGAGGCGTTGAAGCGCTTATGGATATGAGGTGGATATAGGCAAGTTAAGTGAGTGCGGATTTGCAATCTTTCCTAAGCCCAGACTGTAGAGGCTGTAGTGTCAATAGTCATATGAGGGCGGCGGACAGACAAAGATAGTGCAGTGTGCAAGGAGCCCTGTTATCTGATTCGATTACCAAGTGAGGCTGGAATGGAGGTGGGTATAGCCAGTTGTATGCAAAGTGCGCTTGTGCACAGTAATAATAAAGTTCCATGTCTGGAGTGCATAAGCTGCCTTGCTCAAAGGAGAGAGTAAATGTCTCCCATGCAACCCTCACTTGTCTGCCGGCCCAGGCTAAGGTGACAAGATGTGAACGGAGTCTCTTGAAGAAGTGTGTTGGGAGGGGTATAGGGATATTAATGACGAGATAAACAAACTTGAGGAGAATTAGCATAGTAGTAGTAGTAATCCTCCCCGTCATGGACAATGGCAGGTGGGTCCAGATTGGGACATGATCCTCAAGCCATGACATTACCTTGCCATAGATGACTCTTCAGAGCTCCCCAATATTTCTGCTAAGCCATATACCCAAGTAGAGGACTTCCTCGTCCGCCACTATAGGGGGTAATTGATGATGAAGCAGCTAGTCACCTCCGTTAGAGGAAACAATACCAATTTAGACCAGTTTATGGTGATGCCTGCGAGACCGCCAAAGCGTAGTACTTCACGGATCACAGGGAATGAGTTAAAGTGATGGTCTCGAAGGTAGAGAGCAACATCATCTGCATACATAGAACTAGGACGCTTCTGCCATAAAAGGTGAGTCCTTTTTGTGAGTGATGTTGACGTAGTCTGGCCGCCAGTGGATCCATGGTGATGGCAAAAAGAAGAGGTGACAGGGGACATCCCTGTCTGGTGCCTTTGTTCACAAGGAATGAGCTGTAATTTCACCATTGATGCACAATCTGGTGCATGGTAATGTATAAAGGAGTTTAATCCAGCTGATCAAGGAGTGAGCCCCATTCCCGGCAGTAGCTGCAACAAGTAAGGCCATTCCAAAGAATCAAATGCCTTGGTGGCATCAAATAGGACCGCCCCTGCCTTAAGCTGAGGATTGATATAATGCATTAGTGCGAACATCATGTGTAAATTGAGGTGTTGCGCCCAGATACAAACCCTGAATGGTCCGGGTGGACTATTTCAGGTAGCAATGGTGTTAGGCGAGTGGTGAGAAGTTTGGCAAGATTTTCACTGTCAACATTGATGATTGAAAGTGGTGAGTAGGAGTCACATTGATCTGACAGCTTCCTGGGTTTCAGAATGGACACTATTACCGCTTCACATAAAACGGGGGGTAGGCTTCCAATAGAGAGAGCTTTATTGTAAACCGCAAGCATGTGGGGAGACAAGGATCTGAGCATATTCTTTATAAAAGGAAACAGTGAAGCCATCTAGCATCGCGCCTTGTCACCAGGCATGCTCTAGATCACCTGTACAATATCCTCCACTGTGACGAAAACTTTGAAATACTGCTGATGGGCGTTCTCAAGCCATTGCAATCGGATTGAGGTACTGTTCCAGCAGTGCCGGGTCATAAGCAATCATTGAGCTACAGTGCTTAGTATAGAAGGTGGTCATGGTGTTTCAGAGGCACTCGGGGTCTTTATGCAGAGGCTGCTGGTCATCCTGATGTTCCGAAATGTAGTTGCCAGGCCATGGGCGGTGAATCAGTCTAGCCAGTGTTCGGACTTCCCTATCACGCTCACTGTAGCTCTGAGGAGGATATATCTCTCTTGCATGGCTTCTTCATCATAGTCACTTAGCTCCTTTCTAATGGAGGAAAGGATATTCGCGTCCCCTGAAGCAAAGTTCATCAAGATCGTGAAGTTCAGATTCAAGATGGACCAGGTGTGTAAGTATCGCTTTTAGGGCCCCAGCTTGTTTGGCAATGCAGACGCCCTATATTACTACCTTGAAGGTCTCTCATAGAGTGGAGGCTGAGGTGACAGAAGGGGAGTTATGAGAGAAGTAACCCAGAATGTCAGTTCTGATTTAATCGTGGAACACTGGGTCACGCGGACCATAAGCAGGGAGCTTCCAAGAGAGTGCACAGATGCTTGTCTCTGGGAGGGCCAACTCAAGGAGGACTGGTGTATGGTCGGAGAGGGTTCTAGGTACATGTTCAGTCACCATGGTCTAGGGGGACTTCATCCCTCCTCACCAGCCATTAATCAATCCTAGACCAGGTTTTGTGTGCTGTTCCGATACATGGGCCCTCCCTGTCTTGAGGATGTCTCAGTCTCCTTATGTCTATTAGTCCATGGTCATCTGCAAAGAGGCATAATTGAGCCGCTGCCCCCGGATGAGGTTTTCTTGTGTTGCTGGTGCAATCAAACTGGGGGTCTAGTATCAAATTGAATTCACCACCCCACACAACAGTCGTAGGCCCCACCCCGCTAATTCGGCACCAAAGCTCTGCAAAAAAGTCAGGGTTGTCAAAATTAGGGCCATATACAGAGACCGGCATAAGGGACGGGCCCGAAGCATACCATGTAGGATGACATATCTACCCTGTGTATCACAGATGGACTTTCGCGTACACCATTGAAGACCCTTGCGAATGAAATAGATACACAGCATGCATAATTGGAATAGACTACTGTGCGTGTTTCAGCGAACCAACCTGCATGTAGGTGAGGATGGGATGCATCACATAGATGAAGTTCTTGTAGGCAGCAGATGTCAACGCGGTGGCATCAGAGGTAAGCAAATACAAGGAGAGATTTCCTCTGATCATTAAGCCCACGCACATTCCAAGAAAGACATCTAAGGGTAGTTATCATAATTTACAACGGTAAGCTGCCTCATGGTGGAGTCTGCAGAGGTTACTCCAAGCGCAGTAGGGTACTGGGTCAGCCATTTGACGTGTAAGTGTAAGTATGCTCTGCAAGAAGAAAACAAAGTAAAAACAGCTAAAAAGCTGCCCCCCACCACCCACTTCAACTCCCCCAACTGGTTGAACCTTCCATGCCTCTCCTCCCTCTCCCCTCATATGTAAACAAGCAAAAAACTTAGAGGAATACATCCCTCAGGGCACCGGCAGGTCATGCAAACAGCCAGCGAGAAAAGCTGGGTGGCTAAGGAAGCAGGATAGTCCTGGCATCAGAGGGCGGTATGAACTCAGTATGCAGTACTTCAGGCATCGAGTCAATATCTTGTCAATTGTAGTGAGCTCAGGCTGACCCAAGGACCACACTAGGCAGTCCAGGTCCAGCCTGGCAGCAGAGAAGATCACAGCTGGGAACCTGCAGGGGACAATATAATTAGTCATTGTCACTGAGGTTGTCGCTTCTTGTGGCATCCATTGAGGTCAAGTGGTTCTCCTGGGTGACTCCTAGTATACAGGAACATTTTAGGGCCGCCTTCGGGTCGGTGAATATATGGATTTTACCATGCAGAGAAACCTGCAGCTTGGCAGGATAAATCAGGGAGTACGCCACTTAAACTTTCTGGAGCAGTCTCTTGGCTGGCAAGAATTCTGCACAGCCAGCGTAAAGTCAGGGTAGAGCAATAGTGAGTTTCTTTGGTACTGTCTGTCTCAGGGCTCCTGCGCCAGTTTCAGGATAGCGTCTCTGTGCCTGCAATTGAGTAGATGTGCCACCACTGGCCTAGCAGTAGCCCCAGGTAGCGGATGGGGCCCAGTGAGCAGTGGGCTCGCTCAACTGCAAACATGGGAGATAGGGTTTGCCAAGCAATGCACAGAGTATAACCTCAAAATCGGCGTCCATCCTATCCATAGGGATATGGATCCTATCCATAGGGAACTCTGGAATCCCCAGGATATGCAGGTTGTTTCTCCGAGACCTGGCCTCCAAATCTTCTAATTTGTTTTTGATCACCTCCAGGACTTTCTCCATTCTCAATAGGGGCTCATTCGTGGCAGTAAGTGCGTCCCTGACCTCTGGTCTCCAATTGGTCGATGCGCCCACCATGCTAGTCAATCTTTCACATGATCAAGCCTGGTGGTTAGGAGGTCTATCTTCATGTTAATTGCATGGATACTATGCTTTAAATTAGAGAACATGCCTTTAATGTCTTGTTCCAATGTCTCTATAACAATGTCTCACAGCAAGGCTGCAGGGGCCGACTCGTCTTTGCTCTTGCCCCGCTGATTCAAGAAGGAGAGCTTTGGTTGCTTAAAAATGCTTGCCCATCGTGGTCACTGGAAGAGGCGAACATGCCTGGCAGTCAACTGGCCCACATGCCAGGCTCCACATCACCACTGGAGATCCGAGGGTGGCATGAGCAAACCCAGAGTCTCCTCGTGTCATTAGAACAGCCACTCCCATGTCCGCAGGTGCCCCCAACACAGTGTTAGGACCCCCCCAAGGCCTGGTGGTCACAGCTGCCCCCAGCAGCACACTATCTCAAGAGGACACCCAAGCCTCCATGGGTAAATCCATCTGCATCGGAAGATCAGTGGCCCCCCACACCACCAGCCTTTCAGCTGAGGCCAGACCACACTTCTGGACAGATTTCCCCCACTCACCACTTCGGCAAAGCGGAGTGTCCAAACTTCATGCTGGACCGCGCCCTCCAGCACCAGAAGGCAAAGTACAATGTCCCCGGGGACGTGACTTCCCCAGCGGCCCCCAGCATCACCGCACTCCCTCTCAGCAACAGCGATAGTGAGAGCAGGCCCCGGCCCGCGGGATTCAGCTACCAACCCCAGGAGCCATAGCAGAGCATCTAAACCCAGTGTCGTACTGTGCCCCCCGCCACCACAAAGCAATGTCCAATGTCCTTAGAGGCTGCGATATACCAAGCTGCTCCACGCGTATGCCGCACTCTCAGTCAGGAACAGCAGCAGCAGGCACCGGCCCCTGGAAGTTAGATGTCGAACCCCAGAGTCCCAGTAGCAGGGGCCTCCAACTCGACCCATGCAGCAGTAGGTGCAGGGTCTAGCAGGCGACGAGTCAGGAGCAGGCCGTCCTAGCCCTCCTCAACGGCGGCATGCATAGATCAAGGCTGGATTTTCGCTGAAGCCTCCTCCAACACTCCAGGAGCACTTTGGCCTGGCAGGCAGCTCCAGAAGAGGCTGCAGGCCTAGCACCAGAGTGCACTCCCCCACCAGTCCACCGAGACCTAACAAGCCACAACATGGTTGTGGAGGAACCGCTCCCCCCTCAGCCCTGGGCAGTACTACAGGAGAACTTTACCTGGTCAGCTGGCTCGGGCCCCATCACAAGCTGTATCCACCCTCAGGAAAGGGACTATGGTCCTGATGATGCATGGATCAAGATTGATTGTCCCCACAGCCGACATTAGGCAGCGGCCATCTTGCTGCGCTAATCTCTGGTGCAATGCTATTAATAACTTTGGATAATCGGGTACATAGGTATGAGAAGATCTCTATGGATTGTATGCATAGGTAAAGGAATACACAATAAAACATATCACACACACCTGCAGATAAATAAATAAAAGGTCAAAGATATATCTTGACTTCAGTGGGAATCTGGCAAGAAGAGTTCAGAAAATTCATTTCTTCCCCAAAATTCATTTCTTCCATTATGAGCAGATTATCGCTCCGTCATAGGAGCGCTGAGGGGATCCAAAATGGCCACCGCTGCTTTCAAGATTGGGTAGATTGAGAACGCCGTGGTGTTTGAATTTAAAACAATCACATTGTGGAGGATAAAAAGCACCTCGCTCACTTGCAGGCCTTCTGGAGGAAGTAGCTCTTCATTTCTGTCCTTCCATTGACATAAGAGAGCAGCTTCGTCAGGTGACTCGCTCCGCCACACTACTGAGTTCCCAACTCAGGCGGACATATTCTGTGGCGGTCAAGCTCTGCCCCTCAAGAGTTGATTGTTTAACCTCAAGAATAGTCACTTGTGGGACGCCCTTTAGCATAGTTTCTTACAGGCATTTATTGACAGTGGGTGCAAAGCTTTCCATTTCCTAAGGATACATAGTTTGGTCACAGCAGTCATGCCTGAAATTTCCAAGAATTGTGGATTATAACCATATTAGGATAAACAGGAAAGTCGAAGCAAAAAACCTGTTTTCATACAGGACCATACATCACCCAGTAATGGTTCATGTTTGGGCAGGACCAGGGGATATCGACAATGTCACAATCTGATTGCTTGTTGTTGGGAACTCTCGTGGTCAGCTTGCGCCGCTCCTATGGTTCCACTCTAGAGTGTTAGGGCTTGGGCGGCAGTTGCTGCCAGGATCTGGAGGTTGCTGGATGTAATAAACTACACTCCTACCTTTCTGCTGCCGCGTCCTCGTCTTCCTTTCAGTGGCGACGAGTGGGAACCGGCACCTCCAGCTCCACGTGTGAAGGCGCACCGAAGAACTCGCTAGCTGTGCCATGCTGCGGGGAGCTTCGTGACTTTGTCCACAGAGGCGTGTGCGTTCTCTTCCTTCCCTCAGCGCCAGAGGTTGTGAAACCACCCGTCCTTCCTCCCAGGTCGGTGAAGTGAGGAATCGGGGGCTAATTTTGGGATTCCTGGCGCTCGAGCTTGCCTTGGTGCGCGCGGTTCTGTTGCTTAGCAACCCGTGCGCGCACCACAACTTGTGATGTGTCACGTCGGTGACGTCATGGCGCCTACGTGCGGCGGCCATTTTCAGGTCAGGCTGTTGTGAAGACATCCCTGAGGTCACGCATCTTCGATTGCACCGGCCATTGTGGAATCAGGCTGTTGTTCACGAAGCAGCTGCAGCCTATTCTGCGTTAAGCTTACCTTTGAGTTTCAGTATTTTAAAATCCTGGGCAGCGCATCCGGTGATGCGCACACCATTCTCACGGTACCGTGAATTTGTACATTTTGCCAGTACTCCCAATTCGTACTGCACAGCGCTATGACACCTGCATATTTTGTACATCTCCTGACTTTGCTAAATTTAATAGATTTAGGCAATTTGTAGGTCACAGTACTATGTATTGCTACATTGTTGCCTCGCACTTTTGATTTTGCCACACAGCGCGTCCGGTGATGCGCACACTTTACCTTGGTTCTGTTTCCTTTATGCATGGTTACAGAGCTTTCTTTTTAAATTGGTGTGTACTTTGCAAACTTTGATTGTTTAATTGGCATTTCAAATTCACAAGTACATTTTTGCGTGCTCTGGAGTTCGTTCCTGGTGTGTACTTTGTGTATTGGATTGATTGTGGCAGCAACTCACCCACATTCGGCCATGGATGACATATCTGCCCCTCCACCATTTTTACAATCGGCTGGTTCACCTCCTGTTCAATGGGAGCAGTGGAAAGACACCTTCGAAGCATACCTTGAAGCTATTGACGGGAGACTTTCACTTCAAAGAAGAAGAAGTCCCTGTTAGTTTACAATTTAGGTGCTGAGGGCAGGAACGTTTTAAAAACCTTACGTCTTGAGACAGTCAGTATGCTGGTAAGTGGTGACAGTGGAGATTCAATCATCGTTGATGACTACGCTACTGTAATTAAAACGCTTGACAAGAGATTCAGTCCCAAGAAGAACATAGTTCTTGAACGGCATAGATTTTTACAACGTGCTCCGATTCCAGGAGAGTCAATTGATGATTTTGTGGCTGCTCTTAGAATGTTGGCTGTAAATTGCAACTATAGGGAATTTAGAGATGAGATCATACGCGATCAGTTAATCGAAAAACATCTAACAAGAAAATTCAGGAAAAACTTCTGTCTTCTGATGATCCAGATTTAGAAACTGCGCTTACTTTAGCCAGGAGTGTTGAGCATTCTTTGTTGTGTATGAAAGAAATGAATAATAGTGCTTCTTCTAATGAGGTGAAGGTTCTTAATACGAAACCTGTCTCCAAATCTAAGAGTTTGTTACTTAACCCGTCCACCACTTTCCTTTCCAGAGGCAAACCTGAACAAAGTACCAATACTCCTGTTTTTAAAAGTAAAGGTAATGAGATCATGTGTTTCGTTGTGGGAGCAAATCACATCTAGGCAATGCTAAGTTTTGTTTTGCTGTCAACCAAACATGTTACAAGTGTGGAAAAAAGGGTCATTACTCTAGAATGTGTAAAGCTGTTATTGCAAAAAAGGATCAGACTCGCATGGTTAAGACCATCGAAGAAGATACAGTTGACTCTGGTGAGGAAGTTTATGAGTTGCTGATGTTATCATCTTCTGCATCGACATCTGATGGGGTGGTAGAATTATCTTCATTGAGAGGATCAGAGAAAAGGAAATCTCCTTCTTGTAAGATTCTAGTCAATGAATGAATGAATGGGCACTCGTAAAGCGCATGGCTACCCGGAAGCATCCCAGCGCTGAAGCCATAACCAGAGAACCGAGTGCACTAAGGGAAAAGCCACGTCTTGAGTTGTTTCCGGAATGCCAGATGATTAAGCTCGCTCCGAAGGTCCAGGGGAATAGAATTCCACAGTCTGGAGGCATTAAACGAAAAAAGCCGTCCGCCACTTCTGGCCTTCTTGATCCTGGGGACTACTGCCAAGTGAAGCCCGTCTGAACTGAGTTTCCTGTTCGCCCTGTAGGGGCGAATCATGCCGTTGTTGATAAGGGGTCCGCTCCCCACAAGCGCCTTGTGGGCTATGCAGAGTGCCTTAAAACTAATTCTCTGTTCCACCGGAAGCCAGTGGAGAGAGCTCAACGCAGGCTTTGCTGAGCACCTATTGGGAGTCTCCATAAGAAGCCTAGCTGCGCAGTTTTGAATGACTTGAAGTTTTGCAATTACTGACTTTGGAGCTCCCAAGTAAAGGGTGTTTCCGTAGTCAATCCTCGACAAAATTAGTGCCTGGATCAATATCTTTTTTGCTGGGAAGGGTAAGAGGGGGAGAATTTTTCGAGTTGTTCTAAGTAGGCCATAACAGGCAGCGGCGGTCTTCCTCGCCTGAACTTTGAACGTGAGTTCCTGGTCCAGCCATATTCCCAGACTTTTTATCTCGGTCTTAGGGACCGGCACCGGACCCATAGAAGTAGGCCACAAAGTGCTTGATAACCCGCTCCCAGGGTTGCCAAGAATCATGAGTTCTGTTTTATCACCATTAAGCTTCAAATAAGAAGCTCTCATCCACTTGGACACAGCCTCAAGGCAAGACCGAAGGTCATTAGGCTGATGGTTGGAGCGGTTCAATGAAACGACCAGCTGCGTGTCGTCAGCATATGTCACCATGTGGATCCCAAAAGGAGATACGACATCTGCCAGTGGGGCCATGTATACATTAAAAAGAGTAGGACTCAAGGAGGAGCCCTGCGGGACTCCGCACTGCAAGGGGATGGGCTTTGAGTGTGTATCGCCTTCACAGACCTGGAAGGACCTGCCCTCCAGGAAAGATTGTAGCCATTGCAGGGCTAGTCCCGTCACTCCTGCTTCCCTGAGGCGGCTGACCAGGACACGGTGATTCACTGTGTCGAAGGCTGCACTCAGGTCGAGGAGGATTATTGCTGATGACCCTCCTGAGTCGAGGATTTTTCTGGTTTCTTCCACTACAGATAGTATGGCGGTTTCCGTCCCTTGCCCGGGGCGGAACCCCGTTTGGGAGTGGTGGAGAACATGATTAGTTTCTAGGAACATGGAGAGGGTGCGGTTAGCAATTTTCTCCGCTATCTTACTAATTCCTGGTAGGAGCGAGATTGGACGATAGTTGCCCAGGTCGGCTGGGTCCAGCGTAGGCTTTTTCAACAAAGCTTTTACCATCGCCCTTTTCCATTCCGAGGGGACCAAGCCTTCCCTGAATGAAGCATTAATCAGACAAGTGGCAATGGGGGCGATTGTTGGACCCACCATTTCCAAGATGTTGGGGGGTGCCGAGTCTAGCGGGGACCCACTTTTTACAGCTGACAGGGTGGCTAAGAATAGTTCCTGGGTCAGCGTGGGAAAGGTCTCCAGATTATTTTCCGCTGGATGCCTACCCGCATTAGTATTCTCAATGGAGATATTGAAATCGATTTGGGGAAAATGATTGAGAATGTTTTGAACTTTAGTCGAAAAATATTCGGCTAGTTCATTGCAACGGCGACCGGAGGGATCCAGTGGGACAGGGGGGCAAGGCGCTTTGAGTAGTTTTTTAGCAATTAGGAAGATTTCTCTAGGGCAGCCCGCGGCAGACACAATTTTTTCTTGATAAAAGGCAGTTTGCGCACTTTTTATTTCGGCCTTATACCGCCCAACGGCCGCCCTATATTCCAATTTCTTCTTAGGGGCGAAGTCTTTCCTCCATGCTCTTTCCAGTTTTTTACAGTACTGTTTTAAAGTACGTAATTTGGGGGAAAACCAGGCGTCCTTTTTAGATCCTCCTTTCTTCTGAGTAGAGACTTTGGGGAGTACCACATTAAGTGAGTCCTTGATCCAGATGCCAAAATTTGCATTGGCTATAGTAGGATCAGAGGCGGGAATTGGTGAGGTCATTTTAAGTTCTGATGTCCACCTCTCCACAGGAAGTTTGGACCAGGGTCGGGTTAGTGTTCGTGTCGCAGGAGCCAGAGGCACGGTGCTCGGTGGCGACCAAAAAAAAGGAATCATAAAATGGTCCGACCATGGAAGGGGATGGGTTCTTTCCCCTCCAGGTTTCCTAAATTGGAGAAAATGGGGTCAAGGAGGTGTCCTTTGACATGAGTTGCTTGGGAGACCTTCTGGATTAATTGATAGGCCGAAAGATCTTGGGTTAGTTCTGTTGCAAGTAAAGCCAAAGGGTCGTCAAAATGCAAATTGAAATCTCCTAGCAGAGTAAAATTAGCAGCGAGACTGGCGAGATTAACGGTTGTTTCTAACAAGGATTTAAAAAAATCTCCAATTGCCCCAGGCGGGCGGTAGATAAGAATACCTGAAAATGAAAGAGAAGGTGTAAATTCGATGGAGAAGTGGAGGTTCTCGCAATCGAGCAACGGACTGCCTAGCAGGCGGCAGGTTAGGTAATCTTTATAAATAATGGCGATGCCTCCGCCCTTGCCTGTCTCTCTATCCAGCCTCTGAATCAGATAGCCCGGCTGGAGTGCTTGAACAATGTCCGGCTCGGAATAGGAATTGAGCCAGGTTTCTGTAATGAATATAACTTCTGGGTCAGCATCTTTTAAAAACATGGATATTTCAGTCGAGTGTTTGGGAAGGGATCTGCAATTGCAGAGGAACAGCTTGTATACTTTCTCCCGCGATGGAGAGGTGGTCATGCATGCAGACGGTTCGAACTGACAGTGGACGCACTTATCCTGAGGAATCTGAATCGCTATCGAATGTGTACATTTTTGCCCTAGTGTTTGATTAAACTGTTTGAGTTGTGTGCTGGTGTAATAGAATTTACCTGGGGGGTGAAATGCAGGGTTTCCAGTCCCTGGACTCGTTCGGACGCGGACGGGCGCAGACGGGCTTGCCTTAGGCGCGCCTTCGGCGCGCCAGCGGCGTGCCCGCTGCACGGTCGCGTCATCTGGCGCTTTTATTACAAAGGTAGTGCGCCGAGTATCAGCTGCTAGAATGCTGACCCGGCGCCTAATTGTGATGTGGCTGATGCTAAACCCCACTACCCTCGAGCCTTAACACAGCTCTCCCCGGACACAAAGCAGTATAAACGATCGTAACAATATTAAGGATAGCAGCAGTAATTTAAAAGAGATAGCAGCAAGTTTTTCGGCCTAATTAGATAAGAAATAGCAGCATGTTAAAAATAGCAACAGTAGTTTAAAAGATAGCAGCGAGTTTTCCGGTCAAGTTAAAATACACCTTCTACCTCTGAATGATTCAGTGCCTCTAATTACCGCTGCGCGGTCGCGTCATCTGGCGCTTTTATTACGAAGGTAGTGCGCCGAGTATCAGCTGCTAGAATGCTGACCCGGCGCCTAAATGTGATGTGGATGATGCTAAACCCCACTACCCTCGAGCCTTAACACAGCTCTCCCCGGACACAAAGCAGCATAAACGATCGTAACAATATTGTAACAATATTAAGGACAGCAGCAGTAATTTAAAAGAGATAGCAGCAAGTTTTTCGGCCTAATTAGATAAGAAATAGCAGCATGTTAAAAATAGCAACAGTAGTTTAAAAGATAGCAGCGAGTTTTCCGGTCAAGTTAAAATACACCTTCTACCTCTGAACGATTCAGTGCCTCTTGGGTTTCTTGCTGATTCTGGTTCACCGTTTACCCTCATTAATGCAAATGATTTTGGTACATTGGCCGATGTACATTTGGAACAGTCAAGTATCAAGATTTTTGCGTATGGGGGCAAAAGAGTGGATGTCATGGGGAAATTTGCTGCAAATCAACCAATCAATCAATCAATCACAGAATTTGTAAAGCGCACTACTTACCCGCGAGGGTCTCAAGGCGCTAGGGAAAACAGGGGGGGGGGGGGTACTGCTACTGGTCGAACAACCAGGTCTTGAGTAGCCTCCTGAAGGTCAGCAGGTCTTGGGTCTGTCGTAGGCTTAGTGGAAGGGTGTTCCAGGTCTTGGCGGCGAGGTGGGAGAAGGATCTGCCGCCGGTGGTAGTTCTTCGAATGCGAGGGACGGTGGCGAGGGAGAGGTCGGCGGAGCGGAGTTGGCGGTTGGGGACGTAGAAGAGGAGTCGTCTGTTGAGGTAGGCTGGGCCAGTCTTGTGGAGTGCCTTGTGTGCGTGGATGAGGAGTTTGAAGGAGATTCTCCTGTCGACGGGGAGCCAGTGCAGGTTCCTCAGGTGGGGGTGATGTGGCTGTGGCGTGGTACATCGAGGATCAGGCGTGCGGAGGCGTTTTGTATGCGTTGCAGTCGCTTGATGAGCTTGGCCGGGGCTCCCGCGTAGAGGGCGTTCCCATAGTCAAGTCTGCTACTGACGAGGGCCTGGGTGACTGTTCTTCTTGTGTCTGTCGGGATCCACCTGTAGATCTTGCGAAGCATGCGGAGGGTGTTGAAGCAGGAGGATGAGACTGCGTTGACTTGCTTGGCCATGGAGAGCGTTGAGTCGAGGATGACTCCCAGGTTGCGTGCGTGGTCGGTGGGTGTCGGGGCTGCTCCCAGCGTCGTTGGCCACCAGGAGTCGTCCCAGGCTGAGGGGTTGGAGCCGAGGATGAGGACCTCTGTCTTCTCCGTGTTCAGTTTTAGTCGGCTGATCTTCATCCAATCGGCGACGGCCTTCATTCCTTCATGGAGGTTGGATTTGGCGGCGAGGGGGTCCTTGGTGAGGGAGAGGATCAGTTGAGTGTCGTCGGTGTAGGAGATTATGTTGAGGTCGTGCTGTCTGGCGATCCGTGCGAGCGGGGCCATGTAGATGTTGAACAGTGTTGGGCTGAGGGACGATCCCTGGGGTACACCGCAGATGATCTCGGAGGCTTCGGATCGGAATGGTGGGAGGCGGACTCTCTGGGTTCTGCCAGCGAGGAAGGAGGTGGCCCATTCCAGGGCCTTGTCTCGGATCCCTGCGTTGTGGAGGCGTGCGCGTAGAGTGCGGTGGCAGACAGTGTCGAAGGCGGCGGAGAGGTCCAGCAGGACGAGGGCTGCGGTCTCACCGTTGTCCAGCAGGATCCTGATGTCGTCGGTGGCGGCGATGAGGGCAGTCTCAGTGCTGTGGTTGCTGCGGAACCCCGATTGGGATGGGTCCAGGATGCTGTTTTCTTCGAGGTAACCAAGCCAGTGCCACTGTATTTGTAGTGAAGGAAGGTGCCAATTTGTTGGGGTGGGATGAGCAAGGTGCCCTTGACATCATCTTGGACCCCAACCTTCCCGATATGGTAGTGTCCCGTAGTTCATTATGCCATCATGAGTCTGGTTCCTCAAGTGTCCTATCTAAGGTCGAAATTTCTCAAGTTTCGAGCAACAAGTGGGCACAGATTTTTCCTGAGGTTTTCAGTGCAGAGCTAGGCAAACTCAAAGGATTCCAACATCGCATTGTATTAAAGGACGGTGCAAAGGCTGTGGCCCACAAAGTACGGAAGGTACCCTTGAGTTTGCGTAACGAGCTTAAATGTGAGTTGGAACGGCTATGTAGTGCTGGGGTCATCGAACCAATCGAAGGTTCAGAGTGGTTGGCCCCCATAGTTTTAGCACGTAAGGCAGACAAAACTCTTCGCATGTGTGTTGACTTGAGGGACCTGAATGCGAATATTTGGATTGATCGTCAACCGTTACCCAACATAAACGAGATGTTGTCCACATTGAAGGGTGCTAAATTTTTCTCCTCACTAGATATCTCCTCAGCGTATCATCAGATAGAATTGTGTAATGAGTCCAGACATCTGACATCTTTTGTCACTCCTGATGGTGCTTATCATTATATTCGCATGCCTTTTGGTCTTGCATCTGCTTCGGCTGTTTTCCAAAGACTGATGACTAAGTTATTTAAGGACATAAAAGGAGTAGCATTTTTCCAGGACAATATCCTCATCTATGGAAAATCCGTGATTGAACATGACGAAAAAGTGAGACAGGTATTGTCCATAATTAGATCTAGTGGGTTAACATTACGGGCAGACAAGTGCAAATTTCTTCAGGAAGGTGTTGATTATCTTGGTCACCATATCTCTTTCAATGGAATTGAACCCAAATTAAAAATAATTGAAGCTGTCCAAAATGTGCCTGTACTTATAAGCAGAGATCAACTTCGTTCCTTTTTAGGTTTGGTGGAATATTATTCCAAGTTTGTTAACAACTTTTCCACAAAAACTGCTGCCATGCGCAATTTACTGAAGAAAAATGTCAAATTTGTATGGGATGCTGATTGTGACAAAAACGTTGAGTCTATCAAACATGAAATCGTGCATGCTAGTCCCCTTAAGCTTTTTGACATAAATGACTTATGCATTGTATCCACCGATGACAGCAATGTGGGATTGGGTGCAGTACTACTTCAAAGAAGGAGGGATGGTCGAGAGGAAACAATAGCGTTTGCTTCTAGGACCTTGAGAGGCGCAGAGGGCACTTACTCAACGATTGAAAAAGAGGCTTTGGGATTGTGGTGGGGTGTTCAGCATTTTAGGAACTTCTTATGGGGAAATAAGTTTATTCTTAGAACTGACCATAAACCTCTAGTTGATTTATTTACTACTAAGGGTGGTGGGAGAGCTACACCGCGCATTTCAAAATGGCAGTATAGGTTGCAGGAATTCCAATATCGCTTGGAGTATGTGGCAGGAGCTAAGAATCTTGTGGCTGTTTGTCTAGATTACCACTCTCTAGTAATGGGCTTGAGGCTGAGGATAATGATGATTTGGAGATGGTGTGTGCAGTGTGCTCACTGGAGGATACTATGAGTGGAGCCTTGTCGGAACAGGAATGGTTGGAGTGTGTGTCTGAAGACACTGATATGGTCAAGGTCATGGATCTTATAACCAGTGTGTGGCCCAGTGATAAGGATTGTCCTTCTGTGCGGACTCCGTATAAGATGGTGAAAGACGAGTTGTCTGTGGTCAATGGTGCGTTAAGACGTGGTGGGTTATTGGTTGTTCCCTTGTCTTTACGGAGAAGAATTTTAAATTTGGCTCATGAGGGTCCTCCTGGTATACGGGCAATGAAGCGTAGGATCAGACAAGATTTTTGGTGGCCTGCTCTGGACAAGGATGCTGAACACTTTGTTAGGGATTGTTGTACTTGTGTCACAAGTGATAAATCTCAGGTAACACATCCCTCACCTGTGGAACCTATTGTTGTAAAAATACTCCGTGGACAAAATTGGCTTTTGATATTGCGGGTCCTTTTGGGCTAATTGGGAGTTCTCCTAAATACACCCTGGTTTTGATCGATTACATGTCAAAGTGGCCCAAGTAAGGTTTGTGGAGAATGTCTGCTCTCTGTCAGTTATCAAGTTTTTGCAAGACGTTTTCCTCAGGGAAGGCTTCCCTGAGGAATTAGTGTCAGACAATTGGACCCAACTGGTTTCTAGTGAAATGGAAACTTTTCTAAAGGAAATTGGTGTCAAACACACTCTCACGTCCCTCTATCACCCCCGCAGCAATGGCCTTGTCGAGCGTTTCAATCGTGTTGTAAAGGAACACTTACAGTTAGCATTAATAAATGGGTTACAGTGGCGGGAGGCGGTGACTGATATGTTGTGGGCTGTAAGAACTACCCCACATGTTAGTACTGGTATTGCCCCGTTTACCTTGTTGAGGGGAAGAATAGCTGGTTCCAAGTTAAACAAGGAATGGATGTCCAGAAGAGTGGTTGATTTGGAAAAGCTTTCTAAAGTAACTGATGTCAGGGCGGCTGTCCAAGCAAAGTATAGCACCAAGGGTGATGGTAATCGTGCTTTGTGTGTCAAGACAGGGTATTGGGTGAGGGTCAGAAAACCGGGCTTTCTTCGCAAGGGAGAGTCACGTTTTTCAGCTCCTAAAAGAGTGTCTGAAGTGAAGGATCGTGTAGTGGTGTTGGAGAATGGTAAAGTGTGGAACAAATGTACTATCTCCAAGGTGCCTGAGTCGATGCTCAGCTATGTCAACCGGAGATTTGGGGTTCACTTTCCTTCTAATGTTACACCTTGTGCTGTTATGGACAAGGAAATCATTGCTCAAGATCAGGACGTGTCCAGGCCTGTGTCATCTAGGTTGAAATCTGTTCCTGTTAAGTTTCATGACTATGTTATGTCAACAAATGTTCATGGCAGGGAGTCTGCCTAGCACGACCTATTGTATCAAGAAAATGCGTCTACCTGGTGTAAAGCAGTTCCTAGTTGATTTGCTGATTATGAAATGTATTAATGTAATTCCTTTTATTTATTGTTATGCTTATGTTTTTTTTTGTTTTTCTTTTGTGATATTTGTGAAGGAAGGGGGGTGTGTTGGGAACTCTCGTGGTCAGCTCGCGCTGCTCCTATGGTTCCACTCTAGAGTGTTAGGGCTTGGGCGGCAGTTGCTGCCAGGATCTGGAGGTTGCTGGATGTAATAAACTACGCTCCTACCTTTCTGCTGCCGCGTCCTCAACTTCCTTTCACTTGTATATCCAGCAAAGAAAGGCCAGACTAAGATTACGTATGGAGTGTCATGCTGGGGATTAATACCAGTCATGCAGTATTCTAAAATAACAGAATTTCAAGTAGTGCTTTCCCAGATCCATGTCATGAAAGGGCATCTTTGGCAATTTGTTCAGAGAGTCTATGGTCGCCAAACGATCCTGTCAGCTTTGAACCAGTGAGTACAGTAGTCTTGTCCAAAAGTTCTTCCAGCAGACAGTTGTATAGGCCAGCGCCCAAACCTCTTTATTGCTCCTTGAGCGGAGGTAGCTGAAAGTTATCTAAGAAAGCAAGACTCAGGGATTTGGTCTAAAACACTCTTGAGATATTTGGGAGCTAAAGACAGCTACATCCTTGGTTTCTGGAGTTGGAATTCCGTTTTCAGGGCCATGAAAGATTTAAAATGGCCTTCTACCAATAAAGCCTGTGTAAAGTTGATGCTGGTTGGCTGTGTTCCTGTTAGATAGTCCAGATTTACTCCATCCCTGCATAGTCCAGCTAATTATTCAATGCCCATTGCATGCGATTTAGATAATCTCGCTGGATCCTTTGCATAGAAAAATACTTGGGAGCCCCAGAATATGGAGAGAAAAGAAAGCCAGGTAAAGGCCCAAACAAAATATTGCTTTTGATGCATTATATAAAAAATGGTACTGAGGAAGGGGTGCTCTAACACAGAAGATTGCACATTATAGGAAGCCCCAGAAAAAGATTCTAATTTTTATGATCCGTATGCTGCTTTAATTCTGAACTAGCATATGTTTTAGTTTGAGGTGGAGTGTTCAGCTAAAATATGTGGCTGGACTGTGGCACAGTGGGTGCAAAAGTAAGGAAACTTAAATTCCACTTAATATTTTAGGAATGTCGGTCGTTGCTACTTACATTCATCAGCTACATAGCTTGTCACTTTTGCCACAATGGTAAAAGGCCAGGGTGTAAACCAAGGCAGTGATCTTAGGGTGAATACTCATTTTAATGCAGTGGCCAAAGGAGTAATGTTCATTGACAATGTCAATGGACTTCCATGCACCAATAGTTGGCACACATTAATGTTTAACCAGACAGTCCCAATATTGTAGGAAGGCCTCTGGAAATACAAGACAACTGCCTCCAAAACATAAACTGAAAAAGGAGGGACACTGGGAAGGACCCGGGGATTCAGAAATTGAGGCTGATCACTTCCAGAGCTACCATCCAGTTTAGTGAATGACCTGATCGTGAAAGACACTTACATAAGTTCCAGTCTTTAAACAAGCATGAATTTTGTATCAAAAGCTTGGAAAGCAAAGGTGCAGACACTTCTTGCGGCTGAACTCCAATTTTTGGAATTCACGTATCCGCAATTATGATCTAAATATGATTCTTCTTCACTCTCCCCTTAGGCACCAGGTTTTAGTGACCAGTGGGGCTGCTCCCCAGCAATCCTTCAATATGGAGCTTGTTAAATCTGACCTGGGCTATCACACCAGAGGCTGATGGTGAATTGGCGGTGCCCCTGATATTGTGAGTGACCTAGAGGACCATCAGCTGTTTTCTGAAAGAACTTGTAAAAGGTATGAAATAGTTTGGGTTAGCTTATCTAAAGTCATCAGAGGAGGCATATATCACGTCCCTGGCTTAACTTCTGGCGCCCCTGCTACTGACATCAACAACCCTGGTCTCAGAGGCAGATAATACGCAGGAGGAAATCCTTATACTACATAAGCCACTGAAAGATACAGAATTGTTGATAATCTAGAACCAGCGTACAAGTTGCTTATTCCACACAAGGGACACCAATAAACGACTATGTTCCTCCATCTACAATCAAATCAGGAATAACGTTTTGGAAAATACGGAGATGCGTGAGGGAAATGTAAAGCCTCGTGTAAGTAAGCAAATTTTCAGTTATCCATCGGCGTTATGGTTATACTGAAAATAAACGACGGGGAAAAGGAAATGTGAAGTGAGGCTACACATATAAGAGCCAAAAAACGATATTACAAACAGATCATTGGGCGAGAATAGATACAGTGAACACGAGCACCTTCAAAGGGACTTAAAAAACACGTGATCAGGAATCTGAATCAGCTCATTAAAAAGAACAGGGTTACAGACGCATCTGCATCATTTTATATTAATGTGCCCGGCTATGCTGATGCTCATGCGCCAGTGTCAAAGCTTTCAGTTCAGTTGTGATGGAGAAGAGAAGGGTCAATTGAAAGAAACTGCACTCGACGCCCCAGCACAGATGGAAATTACCGTCCTTATGTTAATTATGAACAATTGAATATTTAAGGCAGTGGCAGAACAAAGTTAGAGACTAAATAAAGAAACTGTGTGCTGTCAGTGTTAGGAAATAGAGAGGCTCGATGGGTCTGGCAGTCCTTTTTCTGTCTTCACGCTCTATATATCACAGGCATCAGCCCTGCTCCCAATGGAGACAGCACTCTCCTAGCCAAAGCATCGGAGCCACGCTGAGAAATGGCTTCAGGTGCACAGTCAGAACTTTAAAAACAATGACAGTATAAATAATTAAGTGTTGCTACTTTCTTGTTTAATGCACTGAAAGCCCTCTTGAGAAGTACTGCCACATATAAGAGTTGCAGTTCTGCTCAAAGTGCTGGTATGGGAACACTATATTTCATGCAGGCCTGTTGGAAAGTGACAGTAATGTTCTGTTAAATTCATGATCGTCCGGTTGAAAAGTGCAGCTACAGACTAAAGAAACGTATTACGGCGCTGACAAGAGGCACTGGCACACTCACATTAAATGAACAGCATTCTTATCATGAACTTCTATTATTGTCGATTAAATTTCTGAAGTACTGTTGAAATGTGTAAACATGGGGAAATTAAAGTATTACAGCCCTACCAGAAAGTACTAGTATTCTCCCATTATGGTGCTTATTACAATGTTGGAATCTCCCCAACCGCGTCGGAGCCCTTCCAACCAAATCGGTCGGTTTACAGTCCAACTGCGCGATTACGATGTTCGCAGTCGGAACGTACACCGACCTGTTATTTCGACTCGGTTCCGAACGACTCGCGGAGAATTCCTGATGATTGGAACCGCACCGTAACCCCCTATGGACAGCTTTTCCGCCGTCGGGATTACGATGTCGGTTTCCAACAGCCTTTTCGAGTCGGCCTGTCCAACACGGAAAGGCTGTCGGAAAGTGACTTTGGGGGCTCCTAGCAGGGCCCCCGCGGCCTACGGTTGGTGGCCGAGGGGGTACCTAAGTTACCACCTTGTAAAACCATGGGCTGCCTGCGACAGGGTGCTGGGTTTTACACACACACACCATTTTCCCATAAGAGTCTTTGTTCCTGCCTTTTCTCGGGCATAACACAAACTCCTGTAGGAAACAATGGGAATCCGACTGAACAGTGTTCGGTCACATCGTAAACCGGTGGTCGGAACCACCGACCACAGGTCGGTCGGTCCGAAATCCGAGACGGTGTTGGGCGGAGGCTTACCACCCGGCATCGTAATGAGCCCCTAAAAGTACTGCAGTCCTGCCGAGAAGTTCTGCCATTGTCCTATTAAATTAATGCAGGTTTGCTGTGAAGTGTCAACATGGACAACTTAAATGTATTTGCGCCATGCCAAGAAGTACTGGTACTCTACATTTAATGTATATCAGTCGGAGAAGAGGTGTTATTGTCTTATTAATTACTGCAGTATTGCTGAGAAGTGCCAATATAGGTAAAATACAAGTATTGCAGCGCTGCAAAGAAGTACTGGTACTGCCACATTTAATGTACAGGAGTTCTGCTGAGAACTTCTGCTATTGTCTTATTACATTACTCTAGTATTTCTGAGAGGTGACAACAAGTTCGAAGGATTGCAGCCCTGCAGACAAGTTTGGGCACTGTCCTGTTGAATTTCAATTCTACTGACAAGGTCTTATGTCAGCTAATTAAAATAATTCAACATAGCCATCAGTGCGAAAGGTAGTCTGCATGTGTGCATAGCCTATCAGCCTGAATACCGCGTACTATGAATGCTGAGGATATACAGAGCCTCCTTACCTTCATTGACACTCCTACGGTAGCAGTGGTCAAGCAATAAAGACCTAAGCTTGCAAGGACATGATATGATGGTTGGTACCATGTAAAGTTTAATACTACTTTAACTATGTAATAAATACGAATCTACAATCACAGTGATCTTACTTTAAAAGAGAAATATTGTTTCAAATACTACAAAAATAATATACGTCAAAACGTGAGCATTTCCTAGAAAATCAGCTACATTTTGTGTGTGCGTGTGTGTGTATAATGTATGTGTGTGTGCGTGCACAATGCAGGAGGCTGTATCGCTAATTTCCCTGGTTGACCTAGAGTCTGGAGGTGAGCTGCACAGTCTCCTCCAGATCCACTGGATGACATAATGGGCTCAGATCAATGACTATGAATGGCTTACTACCAGTGTAGGTGCTATAAGTCGCTGCTAAGCTACTGGTCAGCAGTTGCGGTTGGTGAACCACAAAAATGGTGGGTCAATATAAATAAAATTAAAGAACATACAAGAAAACATTTACATTTAAAAATGAAAAAAAAAGTTTCACTTAACTTCTTCACCTGAAGCACATCCTCGGCGTTCTCTGGCTGCCTCCAGACTCCTCCAGCGCGAGGTCTCGCAGCTCCTTATCCAATCCAGACACTGCTCTCATGCTGCAATGTCTGGATTGGCTGGAGCAGGCTGCTTCAGCATTCCAAAGTGTACTGAAGGCCTGTGCCTGCTCTCCAACCCAGCTGTCTAAGACAGCTGGGTTGGAGAGGTTCAATTGTGCATGTTGGTTTGGCCATAGTAAGGTAGACGGCTAAACCGACATGCACAATTGATACTGAAGAGGTCACTCGTCATTGCTGCCAATCAGCAGCAATGACACACTGGCCACGCCCTGCCTTCTCCCTTCGGCAGAAAGCCAGAAAAATAAAATGGTAATAAAATCCTTTTATTACCATTTTATATTTCCAGATTCCTGCAGCTGTGTCTAGGTGGTGGAGGGAGGCGGCACTCCTCCGCTCCCATGGAGGAACTGTCTCTGTTGGTTGAGGACCCCTGATCCAGATACTAGTATTATCCCATTTTGATGGTGTTTAGATCTTGCTGGTCAGCATATTAGGGTCCCAGTTGACTCCACTGAAGTGTTTATCACATCCAGATGCCTGTCTCACTAAATGTCCTTGTAAACAAGAAAGAATCACAAGCAAGAGCCAACCATTTGCTCCTACTGCACACACACATCGCAGTAAAGATCTGGTGAATCATCCGTAAAACAGTCAGGGGCTTATTCTCAAGGACTTATCGCCGATATATCGGCACTTTAGCGCCGCAAAAGTGGCGATAGATTTATCACCGTATTCTCAAGCTGGTGCAAACTGCCGATATGGCCAGTTTTCCAGCGATAGCTGCTGCAAAAAACATCGCCACGGATAAGAGCGACAACTAACGCTAATGATATGCAGAGTAGTCGTTCCTGTGCAAAAACACACGAAAACACCACTTTGCGATATTCTCAACGACCAGCCAGATCGGCGAAGCGATCCAAAAACAGGCGATAAGGCGCGTTAGCAGCAGGGATTTAACACCTGCCTTTTACTGGTGTTAAGCAGGACGAAAACCTGCAGTAGAAAGGGAGCCCAGCCCAGAGCCACATCTGAAGACCAACAGATGCCATGGAGCCAATGATCATGCAGCTTGGAGACCCAAGAGGGCCACAACACCCACCGCCCCCAGGCCCCCCCGTCCCCCCAGTCCTTGGTCGTTACTCACCCTGTTGCTGTTGGCTCAGGTCATGTTGTGCAGTGTCCGGTCCCCCAACTCCTGCCACCGTCTCCCCAATGATGACTCGGGTCACCATTTCCTCCATCTCATCCAGCTCCTGGTGTGTCGCTGGACTCCCACCTCCAGTCTACATTGATGCTTTCAGGTTGGCTGTGAGTTTCAGCTTGGTTTTGCGCTTCACATCAGTCCAGCGCTTCTTGCAGTCGTCCACTTCCCTTCTCTTCACTCCGACTGCATTCACCTTGGCCAGGATGGACAGCCATATTGTATTTTTAGTTGCCAATGACACAGTGGAGGTGATGAACAGTTGGTGGTGGTATTCTATCACCTCCGTAATGAGAATCTGGTTTTCCTGCGTACTGAAACGCGGGTTCCTCTTCTTCTTCTCCTTGCCCTTCCCTGACCCCGAGGTCCCAGGCTGGCCCTCCGTGGGGCTTGTGGGGTTCTGGTTGTCCTCTGTACTTGCTCCGGCTACCTCCATGGTGCTTCGCAGTTGTTTGTGTTTTGTTTGTGTTTTTTGTTGCCGCTTTTCTAGTGGTTTTTCCCGCCTGACTTGTGGGACTTGCAGGCCTGGCGCTGCTTATCGCTGAATTTTTTATCGCAGTTGGGCCCTTCGCAACTTTTTTCACGTTCGGGTTTAGATTTTTATTGCCGTCCCGGTAATTTTATCGCGGACATTTGACGCGTTATCGGGAAACTATCGCATGTTACCGCCGTGTTGGGAATACGACGTTAACACAGAGTTATTTTCCCGCGATATGAAAAATTGCGTTAACCTATTTTGGCGATGATTATCGCACGTTCTTGAGAATATGCCCCTCAGTGTCTATACCCGCTGACCTAGAGCAAGACCTCAAGCAGAACACGAGCTGTGCGCACCATTGGTATTACCAGACTGGAAATAAGCATATGCAGAAAAGTGGAGATGCAAGGCTTTTCTCCTGTTATGAACCAGGGGTATGAAACACAATCCAGTATCAAATCTGGCAGTGCTTTTGGTGACCTTTTGAAGACACTCAGCTTCCCCGGTTCCTTGATGTCATTATGTGGAAAAGTTGTATTGTAGAAAACAGAGGCTCACTATAGATAGTAAATCATGTAAACAAAGGAAAGTCTGGTCTATAAGACATTTTTACCAGACAATTCGTTATTAATCCACCAAGGCACATGTAGAAGTAGGCACAAAAACGGTAAATAGACTGCAATTAATGTATTCATTGCATATTTTATATACCAGAATATTTGAAGCATATCGAACAGATAGTATAAAACAAGATCCAGTGCTCACATTTAAGTGAAAGAGCGTGCAGTGACAAGTGTGTGCTAAAAAACACGCATCAACTAACAAAACCAAAACATATGACTTCTTAGGTTATTTTTATATAGTAAAAAAGGAGTCAATATGTTTATAGTCAATGGCGTTTCAACCACTATAGATGTGAGGTCATCATCGGGACAAGGTTGTGAGCACCTAGTATCTAAAGAAATGAAAGAAACATCGGAATCTGAAGCAAATTATATTGGGCCAACATATGCAATTTATAAAAGGTACTGAAAAACTTGCCTGATGAGTAAGTAGGGTAATAGTCCTACAACCAGGGTCACCCCAGTAGAGAGGATGCAGTGAAATGGGCCATTAGTAGACCTAAAAAGAAAGAAAGGCTATTAACCTATCTTATGGAGTCTCTGAGTAGATGCAGCAGAGGGAGGAAGAGGGTAAAGGGGAGAGAAGGGAAAGGAAGGAAGGGAGTGAGAGGGCTAGGGAAGGATTTACTGTGGAAGGGCCACTGGTGCCCTCTTGTAATAAAAGAATTTAAATCACCTGCAGACGAAAACTCTGTGCTGCAGGGGGAGATAGTGGAATTAGCCAATCTGCAAGGGTTGTTTAAAGCCCTTGGAGACGACTTGAAGAACATATAAATAATCAAGCTGAAACAATACAAGGACAGCAAGATTAGAGAATAATTTTTTAGACGAAAAACGTTTTTGGGTGGCGTGCCACGCCAGCGTGTTTTCTGCTCCTCACATGTGGCCAGTGAGATGAATTTCTTATTTGATGCTATGTGTGGGCAATACGGAAGCGCAGTATTCGGGGCTCATAAATGAAACCTAAGGGAGATGGGGGGTGAGACAAAGATTATTAAGTCTCTCCAGGTGAGGGGAAAGCGTGAGAGCAGAGTCTCAGCGGTCCTGCAATAACGTGGGATGTTATTGACTTACTTGTAAAACTGTGGCAGAGTGCCTACTGGGTGGCACCCATACGTTGTGTAGACCGGAGTCTTCTGGTGAGGCGTTCGCTACAATGGCGAGAGTGCTGTGGACGCTGTAGACTTCCACATATAGATCCCCATGCGCATCCTTGGATCTAAATGAATGAACTAGTGCGAGAGCCTGCGACTCAATGTGGCTGTGCAAGGAAGGCAAAGGTGTTGAAGAGTTCAAAATGGAGAAAAATTGTATGGGCTCCATATTAAGAGTGCAAGCCGTTAAAGCCCAGAAAATGCCTGAGCTCCATATTACAGGCACTAGTCCTCAAATCAATGCACTTGCGAAAAAGAGGCAGCCTAATCATTATTGTGTGGCACTCCAAGGATGCTATTACGGGCATAGATGTGCATGCGTTTCTATGGACCTAAGCAGGTAGACTAAAGTGTGAGTCTGCAGTCCAAAGCAGCTGCATGAAGGAAGCATTATTATTAAGGGAATTAAATGAATTAAATATTAAGGAGAGAATATTCGGGGGCCGTAGCGGAGTGCACCAGTTTAAAGAAGACAGTTGTATTAGATGTTAAAGGATATCCTGGGGTCTCAATGAGAGTGCAAACCCACAATTCCTTGTGGCTGCTCAAGGAAGGCAGCATTATTATTTATGATAATAAATTACTTATTAATGTAGGAGTCACCCCGATGATAGCGTTACACGGGGCATGATGCCAATGTTTGGAGTTTTTTCAAATATTATATACCAAGAATTTGTCAGATTATTAGAAAAAACAATCATACTAATTGTGATGTATGAAAAGGGGGAATGAAAGATGACACAATTTGTTCTGAGACAACTAAACAGAATATGCAGGTATAAATATAACAAGCAGACGCACATATTGTGACTCCCCGTGTCTCATGAGGATGAAATCATGTTATTCATATGACCCTAGGTTATTGGGACAGGGGTTAGGAATTACACAAGAGGTTATATGGAGACACGTCACAAAACACACATTTATATATTTACAAAAAAAGGGGGGGGAAGGGAAAGAAAACTCATCTTGCCAGATAAAGAGTATACCAACAGCTATAGTTGTTGTCCTATAGGATTGCGTTCCATTCTTTTTGCGTTTTAAACCTATTTGAAATAGATTGACATTTGAAAATCCATTTGCACTCCATTCTGTTGAGTAGGTTGTTATCACCTCTTGGTTGGGGTTTAAAATTGTCCATCACTTGCCATGAGAAGTCATTGTCTGTATGTCCATTACTCAGGAAGTGCTCGACAAGTGGTGCCGTGGTGACTCTGCAATGGATCCTTCTTGTGTGTTGTAATATCCTTGTCTTTATCTTCTGTGCAGTTTCGCATATACAGACTTGATCACATTCCATTTCTTTTTAATACGTGTGGTCAATTTGTTGCTGATGGCACAGAACGTGGTTGCACGTGTAATCCTTGTCGTGGGAGATCTTTCTTTAGGAAATAGGAGTATATCCCTGTGTGAATACCATGCACACTTTAGTGAACGTTTTACAAGGCATCTGGGGTATCCTCTGTCTTCAAGTTTCTTAAGAAGTATAGTAGCTTCTCTGAAGAAATCTTCCTTAAATCTACAATTGCGACAGATGCACAAGAACTGACCAAAGGTTAGTCTGTCTCAGTGCTTGGGGGTAGGAACTAGACTATTGCAGCAGCATGTTCCTCTCTGTGGGTTTTCGGGACAGTGTAGTGTATAGTTGTTCATCTAATGTTTTTGCTGTAACGTCCAAGTAGTCAATTTGGGTGTTGCTGCAGTGGTATGTGAATCTAAGGTCGGGCTGACAGTTGTTGAGCCAATGGCAAAAAGAGGTAAGTTCTGAAGTGTCACCTGACCATATGAGGAAGACATTGTCGATATACCTCTTCCACATACGTATTTTAGTCAAGTAAAGGTTTGTATCATTGAGGATATGGGCTGTCTCTATATTATCCACAAAGAGTATGGCAAAGTTTGGGGCGAAAACTGCAGTGCCCTTATGCTGTCTGTAGAACTTTCCTTCAAAGAGGAAGTAGATTCAGGTCAGGGCTATTTCTATAAGGGAGATGATAAAGTTTGTGGGCTCCTGATGTGGGGCAAGCATATATTCAAGATGATTTCTTATTACTTCGATGCCAACATGTTGAGGGATGTTGGTATACCATGATTCTATATCTAATGGTACCAACAGCTGTGTAGTTGGGTCAAAATGTTCCGCCTCAATCAGATTGATAAAAGTGTGTGGTGTCTTCTACATAGTTTGAGATAGTTAATACTAGGTCTTTGATGAAGAAATCTATGTAACTAACAAGGGACTCCGAGATGGATCTGCATCCCAATAGTATGGGCCTGCCTGGGAGTGAGATCAAGCTTTTGTTAATTTTGGGTAATGTGTAGAGGATTTTTATTTTTGAGAAAGAGTTAATCATTATGATCAATAAAACCATCTTCCTCTACATTCTTGGTAATCCTTTCAATCATGTTTTGTATCTCTGCCAGAGGGTTTTGAGTGGGAAGCTCGTAATGTCGATCATTGTTAAGTTGGCAGAGAATTTCCTTATTATAGTTAACTTTGTCTTCAATTACTATGCCGCCACCCTTATTACATGGCTTGATAAATATGTTGTCATTAGCCTTGAGCTCTCATAGGGTCTTTTTTTTTCAAAGCTAATGTTCCGATGTCATAATCTTAAGGAGCATAAAGGATGTAGGTGGCTGAAATGAGGATTTTGGGCGGGGGCCAGTAGTGTCTAGAGTAGGGTTATCCTCCCGGTTCAGAAGGAAAATGTAAGTCGCATTTTTCAGAAGAATTGGAGAATTTCAGTGTGTAAAGTAAACCAATCCGGTTTCTCCATAATAACAAAGGAGAGGCCTCTGTTTAGGAGAGAGATTTTGGTGATGGACAACACATGTTGAGATAGGTTGAAGATGGGTATCTCTTCAATCGCCACTTGGGGAACATTGAGTTGAAGATCTATTATTGGAGTCGCCATTTGGTAAAATTTGTGTCTAGTTTGTCATTCCGCCAGAGGGAAATTGTTCTTGTTCCTGCCTCTACCTCTGCCCCAGCCTCTGTAGGTTTGTTGACCTCTCCCTAAAAAATGAGGAGGGAGGCCTGTATTGAAGTACTGGGGCCTTCTCCCGGGTCGGAATTGTTTGACTCAGCTGAGGAGTCCAAAAACGTGACTGATTGTTGATGCTTGAATCTCCCCCATACCCCTGTGTAGTTCTTTTTGGGGCCCTAAGGAGTAGTGTTAAAGTACTCATCTAGCAAATAAGGGTATGTCCTCTCCTTTCTGTAGTTATTTATGTCTTCGGCCACCTTTGTAGCTTTTTTATGATGTTCAAACTTTTGGAAGTCAATATGTTTTTTTCAAGTTTTTTGAAGGCTTGTTTGGCATCTGCTAGAGAGTTTGATTCCAAAATTGCCTTTTCAAGCTTCAAAACCTCTTCTAGTTCTATTCTACTGTGTCCAAGGGCTGTGTCTATCCCCATAACCATCCGATGTCTCGAGCATGTTGTTGCTAGATGGCTGAAACCATGTCTGAATCTTTTGTCTTGAATAAAAATGTCAGGAGCATTGCCGATTTCAAGGCCTAAAGGAGTTATATCTGCCTTCAGATATTCTATAAGCATGCGTGCATGAAGTTCTGTACAGATGTGTTTCTTTTTTTAGTTTCTCAAGTGTTAGGAGTTTATTAAATGTGGCATTGGTATTGTTATAAAATATATATTATGTGGAAAAGATCACGTTCTCCCAGCTAGTTTAAATGCAAATTATACATTTATTTGAATAAAATATAACATATAAAAAGGAACGTCCCATCCACCTCAAAAGCCACCTTCCAACTGCCCCTTTACAAGATGCACATTCTAGACTCATCCCATGCAAGGCTCCTCATGACACCATAAAGAATCTAAATAATCTAACACAGTTCTAATACACTTAAAGCTACATCACCCAATCTATACAGCACATCTCCCCCATCATCAATAAACACACAATCTAAAGCAACAAATAATAAGATACATATCACACATAGTCTTGCATGAACCTGGTTTTCCATATCATTCTTTCACTCTTTCTTCTTTTAGTACCTTCTCTAAGTTTTTCTTATTGTACAAACATAGGTATCTTTTTCTGAGAACTCACAGCAATTCCTGGAGCAGCTCAATATACACAGACTCTACTTAAATTACACATTAATTTATCTTCCAGCTTCACTGCATTTCTGAACAACTTGATGACTTTTAAGGGCTTGGAAAAACTTGATTTACCATCCACCTGCAATTTGTTACACTTACTAAGGTAGGGTGCACCGAATGTTTTATTTCAAAACTTTCTTTCCTTCTTTCCACTCTGTCATTTTGTTTCTTTTCCCAGTCATCAATTTCACCACCAACAGAAAAACCCACATTTATTATTATTCATCCAAGAGGGGCACATAATGGATTTTTGCTTCCTTCCTCTCAATAATTCGAATGGCACTTGCCCTATCACTGAATGAGGTGTCAGGCTGTACACCTCCACCCTTTCTTGTATCACTTTTTTTTCAATTCTGCCCTTGTTGCTTAGCCATTTGAATGGATTCTTTTAATACTTTAATAAATCTCTCAACAATACATTTGATTCAGGGTGATAAAGGAAACTTTTTATGTGTATTATTCCTTTTTCTTAAAACATTTCCTCCATTTCATTGGAAACTAGTTGCACACCATTGTCAATAAGTATGCATTCTGGCATCCCTTCTCTAGAAAACGATTCTTTTAAGAAGTTTAAGACATTACCAGTTTCAATTTTCTGTGAAATACGTATTTCAGGCAACCGTGATGCAACATCAATTAATACCATGACATAAGCTTGACTAGCTCTGCAATGTACAGGACTAAAATATCTGGAGCAACTTCTTGCCACGCCTTCTTTGGATAATCCCTCACCACCATAGGTTGTATCCTTGTCTTACATATTTTGTCACTTGCCATACATTCTTGACATTCTCAATCTTTCTTTCCACCTGAATGTCAAGACCAGGCCACCAAAACAATTGCCTAATCCTTTCTTTGGTCTTACAACTGCCTAATTGCTCTTGATGTGCCAGATGTCTTAAATTGTCACTAATACACGTGGGGGATGATGTCTTGTACCTCTCCATAACAGGCCTTGCCGTACCGATAACTCCTCATTGATATTTCAATACTTCAGACTTCCTTACCCGCTCCTTTTTTTTCTACTTCTGATCAGTCCCAATCAAATTCATTATCTCAATCAGACACTCATCAGAATTAACTAAAATGCTCCAGTTTTCATCACTTACAGTTCCATCCATTACTATGCACACATTGTAGTCATTGAGATCCCATGCATTTGTTTCTAGGTTTATCTTCGGAAATCGTAATTAAACGTGAAAGACAATCTGCTACACAATTTTCAGCTCCTGGAATGTATTCAACTCTGAAATTATTCTCCTGCCATGCTATGACTCACCTACAAATTCTACTAGATATTGTGTCTAATCCTTTTTTTCCCAAATACATCCTTCAAGGGTTTGTGATCTGTGTTTACCACAAAATCTGTACCCCACAAGATTCTTTAGTTTTCTTATAGTCCAATAAATGCATGGAGCTTCTCTCTCTATTACCGAGTACCTGAATCGTGGTCCTACCAATCGGCTTGAGATAAACATGATAGTTCTTTCATTATCACCATGTCCTTGTTTCAATACTGCACCTAACCCTTTTGAGCTTGCATCCATTACAAGAACAGATTTTTCTGAAGTGTCAAAATTCTGTAATGATGGAACATCAGGTAATGCACTCTTTATATCTTCAAATTCACATGTGCACTCACATGTCCACACAAACAGTATCCCTTTCTTTAGTAACATTCTAAGTTTATTTGTACGACTGCAAACTTGGGAATAAACTTATTATAATACTCGGTCATTCCTAAACATTTTATCAACTCTTCTTTGTTTTCAGGAATTAGTAAATCATGAATGGCTATGCCCAACGTTAATTTGGCTGCACTCCCTTCCCAGACAACATATGCCTGAGATAATAAATTTCCTTACAACCAAATTTGCACTTCTCTTCCTCTAAAGTAAGACTCCTCTCTCTAAATCTTTCCAACATTGCCCTCAATACTCGATCATGTTCTTCCTGCATACGTCCATAGATGAACACATCATTCTGATAAGTTTTTACATTTGTGACAGCCCTCAAAACATTCTCCATATCCTTTTCAAATACAGCTGCAGGTGAAATTAGGCCAAAGGGCATCCTTGTAAACCTATACAGACCAAAAGGCGTGATAAACAATGTTAAATTCATGGTTGCCTCATCTAGTCTAATTTGATAACTAAGTGGATCGCAGATCTAGGGCGGAAAAAACCACTGCACAATCCAGTTGTGTCAACATCTCCATTATATTGGGGAGAGGGATTCTATTAATAACCACATCCTTGTTCAATCCTCTCAAGTCCACATATAAACTAACATCACCCGATGCCTTATGTGCCAAAACAACTGGAGCTACCCACTCTGTTATTTCTACTTCCTATATAATCCCCTCTTTTTTTAGATTGTCAATTTGATCAATCATAGCATGTCTCAAGGCTAGTGAGAGCCCTCTCACTTTACTTACAAGGGGGTAAAATTGTCTTTCAACACAATTTTATGTTACTAGCTTGTTAAGCACACAAGCTTATCTGTAAACACATCAGAAAATTAAGAGCGTAACAGTCTGTTCAATTCTCCTTCACGCACACCGCTCACACTTTCAACCCTTTTACCCATACTTTGTGTGAGCTTTTTATTTTGTAACCCTATCTTCTTCAATATAATTGGTTGATCACTATTGTGATTCAACATCACTCCCACATGTTTTTGGTGAAACCAGCTGATGCTGTTGTCCTCTTTAGTAGAAATATAAGTTTTCCCTGCTGCAAATCTGCTCTTCTATTTAATTTCTCCCATAAAATGCCCATCCAGTTTAATGGGCTGCCCCCCAAAAGCTAGAGGCCGAATATCCGGTTTATATACTTTCACCTTATCCACCAGTTTTTCAAAATAAAATGTCCTGGGAATCAGAGAGATGTTGGCACTCAAGTTAAACAGCATTTCAACTGTACAATCATTAACTTTGACCAAATCAACGGGACCTCTCGTGTTTCGATCCACTACTTGCAAAACAATCTCACCACAACATAACTCATCATCCTTGTTATCATCTTCTACATCTACTTCTTTAACCCTTTTCGACTTCTCTTGAGCTCTACAACATTTCACAAACTGACCCTGTGTTCCACACACCTACACCTGACATTCCAGACAGGACAGTTTTTGTCATTTGCAAGATATTCCTGCATACCACAACGGAAGCAATTTCCCTGAATTTTTTCGTTTGGCTGTCCGCATTTTTGTCTCTTTTGTACTTCTTCACATTAGAAAATGTATGTTTATTTTCCCATCGAACTTGCATGAAGCACCCAGATCTGTAATGTAACTCACTACCGATTTCCGTGGTCACTGAGTTCTCCTGCCAAAATGATATCATTTTGATATTGTGCTAACCTTGGGTAAATAATGGTTGTCTAAGTTCCAAATGCACTCATCAAATTCCTTTACCTCTTCAGTTTCATTATCCCCATTATTAAGCAGATGTTCAAAAATGTCTTGTCCTTTTCGACCTAGACAATGTAAAAGTAAAGCAGTTTTTCTTTCTACACTTAACGATGTCCCACACACTCAGGCATAGTGTAAAAACACGTTTTCCTTTTTGTCCATTTCATAATTGGCTCCCCTGGCAATGATAAAAATAAAACGGAGAATAAGTGATACTCTGCATTCTGGCTTAATACCCTTCAAATTCATATGTTTGTAAAATTAGTATAAGACATATTATCATATAGTACTAACATATGTAAAGCAGTACACAAGTTTGATACCACAGCTGTTGACACAGCTTAACAGTCAATGCTCAAAATTTCCTTCCACTGGGGTGTTTGTTCACACACTGTAACATTATTAGAAGAAAATATTACACAAAAGGAGAGCAGAAATAAAAAAATAAAATCTGACAAACTTTTAATGCCAGTATTTGACATAATACCTGAGACTACTAGAAGAAAATGAGGATTGACGAGTCACCGGTGTTCGATTTAACACCCGATCGTGGGGTTGACAGAATGCTCCCTCCAAGCAGTTTCAAATGAGGTAAACTCTTAAAATTTGACATTATGGCAAGAAGTTGTGGCGTTGCGGTTCCAAACTACCTGCCTCACAAATTACTTCTGTATTATTTTAATGCCGATAAGAGTGCATCACTTCCCACACAAACGAAAAACCACAGATGATGCGCATCACCATAGCAACACACAAACAATGCATTCAAAGCAAAGAAACGCTAATGTCAAGGCCATTTTGTTCTAATTTTAAAAATACCCTAGCTTTGGATTTTTCTTTTAGAAACCAAAACATGGCACCTGCTCGCCATTCCTCAATGCCTACTCGGCATCCATCCCACCAGTGGATGCACTGAAGGCATCGAGATCCCCACCAGGCAGGAAGGTATCTCCAATCAATAATTTAGAGTCACACATATATCCTTAGCCCTCATTACATACTGTAACCTTTGTAGAGAAAAGGAACACAGAAACTTTTCTCACCCCGCTATCTACGTTATGTTCAAGAGATTTAAGGGTACTTGGAATCCCAAAAACCTAAAAAACATAAAGGGCCCAATTCACAAACTGCATTTTGTAGTAAGTAAAGTAGTGCTGCCTACTTACTACAAAATGCAATTCACAAACCTGTATGTGTAAATCTCCACCTCCCCATTTTATATCTTTTTTATGGGGAAATCTTCACACATGTAAGTTTACTATTTAGTAGTAAATGTGGGAAGGACCAGGGCTGGGAAAATGGGCATACTTACTACTAAATGGGTGGGTGTTGGAACCGGGGTTACCGAGTCCGACACGGTAGCATGGCGTGAAGCGGGAGAGGCACGCGAAGGCAATGTGTAAGGCAGTTGTGCAGCACACTCTCACTTTGACTCACAAATGCGAACGCAATAACAGGACACCACACCAGGCTTTTGTATTTAAAATCAAGATCTTTTATAAATAAATTAAGTTGGCATCAGCTAAGGCAGGTTAATTCAGATCTACATTCAAATTCATTAAATTATTCAACTGGTGCACATTTTAAATAAAGCTGCATAGCTCATCAACATTGTAGGCCACTAAGAGGCCGCAGGAATTATCTCCTACACGTAGCACTTAATAATGATCTCAAGGTACGTTAATAAAACATAGGCCTAAACATACAGTTCACTTTAGCATACTCAATTATTTAAAAGAAGGCTTTTCATGTTACATTTAAATAGGCCTGCATTAATCTAGGCGCACCCACATTCAGTACAGTGGGCGTCGCAACTCCAGTACACCTGTAACAGAAAATACTTCAACTCTTGGCGGTGTACACTTCAGCTCAACTCCAATAAACACTTTCTCCTTGTGGTAAAGACTTAACAGCTAAAACCATGGCCTAGGCAGTAATTATAATAGGCATTGGCATAAATCATTACATACTGTGGGCATCATCAATACATGAATGAACTATGTGGGGAATCCCTCAACATGTCCTGTATTCTGGGGCTTCTAGGTCCCTTAGGGGTTAATTCAGGCCAGGCCCACTCCTCTCTGGGGCCTCGCCTCGTAGGACTATAATAGTAAGGGTTAATAGTGGCCCCCGGCCCCCAGTGGCGTCTTATGGGCCCTAGGGGCCTCCAGGGCTCACCTGTGGTGGTGTCGTTGGTCGCGCTTCAGGGCGACTGGCGATCATCCGGGCCGGCCCGTGTTCTGTCAGGCGGGGCCCGGTCGGGGGTGCCTCGGCCTTCGGGCCGGTGTTGCGGGTCGTTGCGGGGGCCGGTATTGCCTTCCTCCGGCCCCCGGGATTAGGGAGTAAGTATGCGGCTCGTTGCGGGGGCCGGGATCACCCTCCTCCGGCCCCCGGGCTCAGGGTAAGTACAGGTGGGGGCTCAGGGTTGCTGGGGAAGAGAGCGGGAGCCGGCAGTCCTCTCCGGCCGTCTCCCCGTCTCCCTCTGCACTGCCGGGGCTCTTCCCGGGCTTCCTTCTGCGCTGGGCGGGACCGGGGGCCGGCGCCCAATCGGTGCGCGGCCTTCCTGGGTCACGCCCGGCGACCCCTGGTTGCTCGGCAACGGCGTCTGCGGGGCCTGGAGGCCTCGCTGCTGATCGCGTCGGCGATTTCTTGGGCCGCGACGGCGGCGGTGGCAATTCTTTGGCCGCGACGGCGGCGGGTGCAATTCTTGGGCCGCTTCGGCGACGATTCTTCGGCCGCTTCAGCGGCGGGGGCAATTCTTGGGCCGCGACGGCGGCAGCGATGATTCTTTGGCCGCGACGGCGGCGGAGACGATTCTTCGGCCGCGACGGCGGCGGGGGCAATTCTTGGCCGCTTCGGCGGCGGCGATGATTCTTTGGCCGCGACGGCGGTGATGAGGGCCCAGGGCCCAGTCTCTGGAGGCTTCGGTGAGGGCGCGGACGGCGCTCCTCACCTCACACACCTGAGGGGCTTCCTTTACCTCAGCGCTTCCCCCCGATGAGGGCGCGACGGCGCACCTCACCACACGGTGCCTCTTCTCAGGCGGCTGCCGCGGCGGTGATCTCCTTCATAAGGTCAGTGACCTGAGGGGCAACAGAAAGCAGGGTGCACCAGCAGCCTGTGGGCAGGGCTGACTGGCAAAGTACTTGGGGGCAGCCCAGCAACAGGCAAAAGTGAATAGGGGGTGAAGGTTTAGCGCTTCAGGGTACAGCGCTTTACCTGGTGATCCCCAGTTGGGCAGTTCTAGGCTTTAGGCCTTGCTGGACGGTCAGGCCTCCTCAAGTTAAGGGGTCTTACGACTGCTTCAGCTTGGTTGCTTCTTAGGCGCTTCTAGTTGTAAGTTTCTTGTCAGAAGTTCCTTGTTATAAGTTCCTTGTCAAAGTTTCCTGACAGAAGTTTCTTCTTATGAGGGGGGGGATGAGTTGGTGGTCTGGGAGTGCTTGATGTTCCTCCCCGCACGCTGAAGGTGGTTCCCTGGGTCCCCTCACACTGGGCAAGGTCAGTGGGTGGTGGGCGTTCCTCAGCAATCTTACTACAGCAGGGCCTCAGCCCTGTCAGCAGCAGTAGTGTAGGTCTCCCCCCTAGGCCCTAAAGCCTATACTCCGGCGGAGGTTCTCCCAGGTTCAGTGGTGCCTCATCAACTGACTAAACCCAACTGACTAGAAAGTTTTCCCTCCAAGCCTTTTATACTCCTAGGTCAGGTGACTCTCCCAAAGGCGGCAAAACATAACTCCTCCCACAGCCCGGAAGGTTCTGGAACCTTCTACATGCCTGGCTATGTGGCCCAGAGGCGGGGATGGAATGGATACTGTATCCCTATACCCCAGCCTGACCCTGGCTACTAGTGTGTATGTGTGTCAGGCCCCTCTGCAGTAGCAGGGGCCTGTGGCAGCCATCTTGAGTGAGTTTCACACATGGTAAAATGGCTAGGGGAAAACGAAAAATTTCGGGGAAAAAGGGCCACGTCCAACAGAACCCCCTCCCAGCCAAAAGCCAGGGTAGACCGATCAATGCCTTGATGGGCTTCCCTGCTTCGGGCGAGAAAACTTGGACGCGGGCCTTTTCCCCAGCTGCAGGAAGGTCCTGCAGGTCCTTCTCCACTCTGGAACCCGGTGGTTCCCTCTCTCCAACCTCCCTGGACCAACGAAGCCACCCCACTGGCGCTCCCTAATTGGCTGCAGCCAGGACCGGGCGCTAGGCCGTCCAGATGTCTCTGGCCCTTGCGGTCTCACAGAGCGGGGGGCAGTAGCCCCAGGCCCGTTGGCCACTCTCCTTCTCTGCGGGGCACCCTCAGACCACCCCTCTCTCACTCTTCCAGGGCCGTGACCCTGCATCCGATCCACCAACCCAGGGTCTAAACCCTTAGGTTGCCCCGGTGCCAGAGGCAAGTCCTCCCTTCCTCTGCACCCCCTCCCAGAGTTCAGCACCCTCCCACCTGGAGAAGCGCCCCTGGGAGTCAGCTCCGGAGGGACACTGCTTACAGACGTCCCTCCCGCCAGGTCAGGCAGCCCCTGAACCTGGCACCCCAGCCCAGGATCTAAATCCTGTGGCTGGGCAGATCCCAGAACCCCTGGAGCTCTGGATACATACGCCCCGGGTTCTCCTGTCACTGGGGGATCCCCTACCATGGATGGCCCATCGGGACAGCCTAGGCTCCCAACCTGGGGTTCCCTTATGGAACTCTCCAGGCCCTGAGACTGCGGTTGGGGCACCTCGGGACACCTCCCCGTCTCACTCCTTCCTATGGATAGGATGTGAGGCCCTACAACCCGCTCACTATCCTGGGACCTAGCTGGGCTATTCTCCGCCTCTCCCACCTCGCTGGGTTGGAAGATCCCTGCACCACTCCCTTCAGGATCACTCCCCAAACTGGCTATCACCTCTCTTGATAAATAGAATTTGGGCTCCTGTGGAACCCCAGCAGGTACGCTGCCACCATTCACTTTGCCCTGCATCTCCATCTGCAAGGCTCGGAGCTCCAGTTCCTTCAGGCTAAGCTCATGTGCAAGCTTCCTTTCCTCCATGGCTAGCCTTGCCTGTTCTCGCTCCCTTTCCATCCTAGCAAGTTCTAATGTTAATCGCCTCTGCTCCCTTCTGTCCTCCAATTCCTTTGGCGACAACCTCCCCCCTGACGCACTATTGCCTGCCCTGGAACGTCTTCCTGGCAACACATTCTTGCTAACATCAATGCTCAGTAGGTCCAGTTCTCCTGGGTTGTCTGTCTCCCCCTGCTCCTCATCCCCTCTTCCCTCCGGGTGGGCCATTACCCATGCCCTCAAAGCTTTCTGAAGCATCTCCTTCCTGGCGCCTCGCTTGACGGCCACCCCCCTCTCTAGGCAGAACTCCTTGAGCTGTGTCACCGTATACCTTTCTAGGTTGGCTAACTCAAACTCCATCCTCCTAGGTGGGGTCCCAGACAATTTAAGGAAAGGGTTCTAAACTGTAGGTAACAGGTCTATCACAGGAATGTACACAGTCGGCAATTACCATAGAATTCCTAGCACTCTCATTACAATAGGTGTCTAATTGCGGCGCACATTGAGTCACTGTAGGGTGCTGCACAAGCACCAGTCCTTATCCAACCGCTGAACACCAAATGTTGGAACCGGGGTTACCGAGTCCGACACGGTAGCATGGCGTGAAGCGGGAAAGGCACGCGAAGGCAATGTGTAAGGCAGTTGTGCAGCACACTCTCACTTTGACTCACAAATGCGAACGCAATAACAGGACACCACACCAGGCTTTTGTATTTAAAATCAAGATCTTTTATAAATAAATTAAGTTGGCATCAGCTAAGGCAGGTTAATTCAGATCTACATTCAAATTCATTAAATTATTCAACTGGTGCACATTTTAAATAAAGCTGCATAGCTCATCAACATTGTAGGCCACTAAGAGGCCGCAGGAATTATCTCCTACACGTAGCACTTAATAATGATCTCAAGGTACGTTAATAAAACATAGGCCTAAACATACAGTTCACTTTAGCATACTCAATTATTTAAAAGAAGGCTTTTCACGTTACATTTAAATAGGCCTGCATTAATCTAGGCGCACCCACATTCAGTACAGTGGGCGTCGCAACTCCAGTACACCTGTAACAGAAAATACTTCAACTCTTGGCGGTGTACACTTCAGCTCAACTCCAATAAACACTTTCTCCTTGTGGTAAAGACTTAACAGCTAAAACCATGGCCTAGGCAGTAATTATAATAGGCATTGGCATAAATCATTACATACTGTGGGCATCATCAATACATGAATGAACTATGTGGGGAATCCCTCAACATGTCCTGTATTCTGGGGCTTCTAGGTCCCTTAGGGGTTAATTCAGGCCAGGCCCACTCCTCTCTGGGGCCTCGCCTCGTAGGACTATAATAGTAAGGGTTAATAGTGGCCCCCGGCCCCCAGTGGCGTCTTATGGGCCCTAGGGGCCTCCAGGGCTCACCTGTGGTGGGGTTGTTGGTCGCGCTTCAGGGCGACTGGCGATCATCCGGGCCGGCCCGTGTTCTGTCGGGCGGGGCCCGGTCGGGGGTGCCTCGGCCTTCGGGCCGGTGTTGCGGGCCATTGCGGGGGCCGGTATTGCCTTCCTCCGGCCCCCGGGATTAGGGAGTAAGTATGCGGCTCGTTGCGGGGGCCGGGATCACCCTCCTCCGGCCCCCGGGCTCAGGGTAAGTACAGGTGGGGTCTCAGGGTTGCTGGGGAAGGGAGCGGGAGCCGGCAGTCCTCTCCGGCCGTCTCCCCGTCTCCCTCTGCACTGCCGGGGCTCTTCCCGGGCTTCCTTCGGCGCTGGGCGGGACCGGCGCCCAATCGGTGCGCGGCCTTCCTGGGTCACGCCCGGCGACCCCTGGTTGCTCGGCAACGGCGTCTGCGGGGCCTGGAGGCCTCGCTGCTGATCGCGTCGGCGATTTCTTGGGGCGCGACGGCGGCGGTGGCAATTCTTTGGCCGCGACGGTGGCGGGTGCAATTCTTGGGCCGCTTCGGCGACGATTCTTCGGCCGCTTCAGCGGCGGGGGCAATTCTTGGGCCGCGACGGCGGCGGCGATGATTCTTTGGCCGCGGCGGAGACGATTCTTCGGCCGCGACGGCGGCGGGGGCAATTCTTTGGCCGCTTCGGCGGCGGCGATGATTCTTCGGCCGCGACGGCGGCGATGAGGGCCCAGGGCCCAGTCTCTGGAGGCTTCGGTGAGGGCGCGGACGGCGCTCCTCACCTCACACACCTGAGGGGCTTCCTTTACCTCAGCGCTTCCCCCCGATGAGGGCGCGACGGCGCACCTCACCACACGGTGCCTTTTTTCAGGCGGCGGCGGCCGCGGCGGTGATCTCCTTCATAAGGTCAGTGACCTGAGGGGCAACAGAAAGCAGGTTGCACCAGCAGCCTGTGGGCAGGGCTGACTGGCAAAGTACTTGGGGGCAGCCCAGCAACAGGCAAAAGTGAATAGGGGGTGAAGGTTTAGCGCTTCAGGGTACAGCGCTTTACCTGGTGATCCCCAGTTGGGCAGTTCTAGGCTTTAGGCCTTGCTGGACGGTCAGGCCTCCTCAAGTTAAGGGGTCTTGCGACTGCTTCAGCTTGGTTGCTTCTTAGGCGCTTCTAGTTGTAAGTTTCTTGTCAGAAGTTCCTTGTTATAAGTTCCTTGTCAAAGTTTCCTGTCAGAAGTTTCTTCTTATGAGGGGGGGGGGGATGAGTTGGTGGTCTGGGAGTGCTTGATGTTCCTCCCCGCACGCTGAAGGTGGTTCCCTGGGTCCCCTCACACTGGGCAAAGTCAGTGGGTGGTGGGCGTTCCTCAGCTATCTTACTACAGCAGGGCCTCAGCCCTGTCAGCAGCAGTAGTGTAGGTCTCCCCCCTAGGCCCTAAAGCCTATACTCCAGCGGAGGTTCTCCCAGGTTCAGTGGTACCTCATCAACTGACTAAACCCAACTGACTAGAAAGTTTTCCCTCCAAGCCTTTTATACTCCTAGGTCAGGTGACTCTCCCAAAGGCGGCAAAACATAACTCCTCCCACAGCCCGGAAGGTTCTGGAACCTTCTACATGCCTGGCTATGTGGCCCAGAGGCGGGGATGGAATGGATACTGTATCCCTATACCCCAGCCTGACCCTGGCTACTAGTGTGTATGCGTGTAGGCCCCTCTGCAGTAGCAGGGGCCTGTGGCAGCCATCTTGAGTGAGTTTCACACATGGTAAAATGGCTAGGGGAAAACGAAACATTTCGGGGAAAAAGGGCCACGTCCAACAGTGGGGTTTGGGAAAGAGTGAGGAGGGACACAGGGAGGATTAGAGAGAGTTTTTCGGAGAGACATGCACCCACCCACAAAAGAATAAGGCTAGCGCTATTAACAATCATCACTTCTGGAATGACTACAGCCAAAAATGACTAAAAATAGTAATAAATGTACTCCGGGTCAGAGGTTGAGAAAGTCTAGCACCGCTCGTGGCCAGCGGACAACACCCTCCAATAGAAAATAATGTACGTAGGGAATTTAAATAAAACCTCATAGGAAATAACATTAAATAAAATAATTTAAGCTATTTAAAAATGTTGGGGTGTTACACCATTCAAATGTACATAAATTGACCTCCAGGGCCGGGCTGGGAACCCAAAGCAGCCCTGGCAATTTTCTCGGACCAGACCCTGGGGAAGCACTGCCTTGCCCTGTAAGGCTGGAATCGTTTGCTTACTGCTTTTGTTACTGGGGGCCGATATTTCAGTACTGCTACAAAACCGGCCCCCAGTAACAAAATCAGCCCCCACCACTACAAAACCGGCCCCTACCCTTTCAGCCTCCCAGGGAAACGCCTGATGCCCGGGTAGGGCCAGTCTGGCCCTGTTGACCTCTCCCATTTAACAGCCAATTCAACCAATCCAGAGACTTCTGCGTATACTGCAGTGTTTGTGACAAGCATAGTAGTGAACTCTCGGGGTTTCGCGGATAGAGAAGCCTGTCATCTGCATACAGTGACACACTATCCTCTGTCCCGTCAGGCCAGAGTAAGCCGCTTATCTGTTCGCCTGCCCTAAGCCACTCCGCCAAGGGCTCTGTTGCAGAGGACGAAGGGGGTGGGGACAAAGGATATCTCTGCTGCGTGCCCTGCTGAATGGGAAAGGAGGTGTACAGTTCACCTTTGATTTTTACTCAGGCTCTGGGGGAATCAAACAGGACTACAACAAATGCCACAAAACGTGGATCAAGTGCATGTCCTTTTTCAATAACAATGAGATTATTCTACCTAGTTTGTCATGGTTTGCATGTAAGAGCTTAGTAATCTTGGCCAATAAAGAAATGTGATTTAGAAGTGTGAAAAGGTCCAGGGATCCTGCAACTGGATGAGATCGCTTCGTCAGTTGAACAGTATTGGAGGAGCTTTGCTCGAGGCACTGGACCTTTCCAGCCTCGTATCCGTAACTGTGCAAAAAAGGGTTTGAGCATATACTCCTCTTTAAATAATAAAGACAACTCACGGCATTGGTTTCTCTCAAAAAAACATCAGATTTAAAATAAAGCAAACCTGCTGCATGTTTAAAACTACCTTATTATTTAAAGAGGAGTATATGCTCAAACCATTTTTTGCCAAGAAATGTGATTGCCTTCAATTGCAGTGGTAGAAATTTGCAACCACAGCATTCAATTTTTCAGTTAGCATGTGACTAATTAATGCTCCTAAAGAGCAACTTGCTTTTTGAAAAACAAATCAAATGAGACTTGTGTTTTTAACAGTGTGTACACTTCAGAATTGGTTTGTTTGATGGCACAATCTTCGAGCATTCAGTCCCTGGCAATATGAAGTTACATTCGTAGTGTAAAGTACCTCGCTTACAAATCAGTGTTTTTTGTAGTTAGCTATTACATTTTGGTGCACTTAACAATCCAGGTTGGTTATTTATAGCGGTGGGCGTAACTTGTGTAATTTGCGGTAGTGTATGCAAAATGACAGCAAAATTACGTGTGAGTATGCAGAATTATGCAAGGAGTGTAGTCCTGCACACAGCGCCATTTTTTTAGCGCAAAATGCACCTTTGATACCAAAATGAACAGAAGATGTATTTTGTGCTAAAAATAGCAATCAATGCAACAGAACAGGAACAGCAGCAGCGAGCAGCTACTCATGCTCTGTTCCTGGGCTCTTGTGTAGGCCAGTTAAACAACTTTATTCAGTCAATCGACCATAAAAGCAGAAAAATAACAATAGCCGCCTGGTCAAAAAGCATTTTATCGCAAGAAAAGCTATAATACAGCAATCACAGATTTACTATACTCCTCATTACAAGATACAGAGAATGCCCTGTGTAGGCATAATGCCCAAAGTTACTCTAAATTACGCAAGCAGCATATTCGCATGACTTTCTGTAACTTCATGTCACGAGTAACTTGAAATTACATAAATCACTCCAATGACTCAGGCGTAATTACAATTTTGCCCAGGCCTAGCTATTTGCCAGGCAATCTAGATTGTATGTATTTTTTCATCAACAATCCATAGTGGCATTTCTCCAAGTTGAATACCACCCCATTTCATTCTGTTTTGAACAATCTTATAATCTCCATGCGCTCACTGGTAGTGAAATAGTTGCGTTAAGGAGCCAATAAATACTAGGTTTTTCATATGGGGACGGTGTAGGCAACTCAAAGCCTTTCACAAAAGTTGAATAACACTTTGCATCACTCTTACTTTCTGCGCGTTGTTTGTATTTTCTCTCATAAAGCTGAAATAAAATTGTCGTTCAGAAGACTTCCCGGTACTCAATGAGTTTTCAGTGCCTGTGCAGTAAATTGTACTGCAGATATTGTCCTGTGTTGTTCTTATTCACTGTGCAGAATTCTAAGTGAACTTTTAACATTCTCAATATCAAATTCTTGAATGCTCCTAGCATTTTTTCTTAAAGATGAAATTCCTTTTAGATCTTTTGGATCATTGTGAACCCTTGAGATAAAAACTTTCATTTGAATTTTCATTAAAGTTTCAATATGCTCTGTGATTGTAGTAAGACAATGATCATGTGCCGTAGTTGGCAGAGTTTATCAACATAGTATGTTGTACCTAGGATCGACCTTGTTCTCAAGTAGTCCTAAAATTTCCTTTACAAATTGTCGATAATGCTCAATTCTGTGTAGATTTCAAACGCATGTTCCAAAGATACATCAGTTACAGTATGAAATGGACTATTTTCAAGTAATGCCTTAATGTCAGTCCCTCCCACATATCTACCCCACTTCAAAAATGGAAAAAATTAACACTTTTGACTTGGTGCCAAAAGTATGGATAAATATCTGAGAGAAGCGAAACCAAAGCATGTGGGCTGTTGTAACATGTCATTTGGGAGCACTACATCTAGTGGAAAATACCATGTACGAAACAGAGCGTCAGCTCCTTGAATTTGCCATGCTTCTGGTACCCAAACCCGCTGTAAAAAATTAGTTGTACTGTAAATTTCAATACCTTTGTCAATGTATGCTTTCAGAAACTTGGCCCGATGCTCCTCAACAGTGTCTGTTTCAATTATGCTACTATGGTACCCCAAAAAGGTTAAATGTATGAGGAATCAAGGATGCCTGGTGGGATGCAGTTCAGAATGATCTGGGACGAAGTCACTGGAGTCAATGTGGTTTGAGCGCACGATAAAACTGAAAATTAGGTATGGCCAACATTGGTATATCAAGAGGGGGAGCAGGGCAAACTATGTGGGGCCTAATTGTCCTTCTCTGTCAACATATGTGATTTATCTATATATATAGTCAGGGGCTTATTTATGAAAACTGTTGCATCGCTGTGTGAATACAGCAATGTGACAGTTTTCACTGCGCCCTACTTGCGACACGATGGATGCACCGTATTTACTGTACAGCGCTCCATGTCGCAAGGAGTGACAGATGCTTCAGAAATCCTGACGTATCTGTCGACGCAAAAGTCACGCATTGCTGGAGTTGTGTCGCAAGCATGACGCAACTCCAGCAATGCATGAGGCAGGCCCACACACATAGCACTGCATCACCCTTACGCCTGCTATGAGGCAGGCGTAAGGTTTTGACGCAGTGGTGTCCTAGAAGTGGCGCAGTGCAATCTGATAGATTTCACTGCGCCACTCCTATGAGGCTTTGTTGCATGGGAACGCCCACCCAGCATTCATTATATTTGACGCAGGTATAATGTGGCGCAGGACTTTACAAGGTGACGCATCTGCCTAGATGCGTCACCTTGTAAATATGGCGCAATGTGGCGCATTGTTTACGCCGCCGCTGAGTCACGAAAAGTGATGCAACGACGGCACAAAAGTGTCGCAACGGGCTCATAAATAAGCCCCTCAGTTGTTAACGTGTGAGAAGCCCGAGGATTTCTCAATGGCAAATTTCATTCATCATGTTAACTCAAATAGAGCCATTTTTTATTCTGGTCACTAAAATGTGATGTATTTTGTTCACACTATCCAAGCGCATCAGAATCCATACCAAATGCTTACTGTTAACAAATTTAAACTTCTTTGAGCTGTGGAAAACACGTTCCAGCCTTCAGCCTTGGAAATCCGATATTAAGGTTGAGACACTAAAATTTAGCTTCTTCCATTATAATGAGCGGAGGCATATATATTTTACCACATTTCTTTTTGTAGAAATCAGGGTTGTTTCGTGGCTGCATTTCCAAGAGGAAAGAGAATCATGGTGTGGTACCTATTGACTTCCATTTTCATTCTCATAACCATTTCCTCCTAAAATTGTAAGAATGCTAGTATTTAGATTTCCAAATAATTGCATAATTTCCACTTTTAATGTACATAAGTTTATGACATGTTGACTCGGATAACTAACAGAATGCTGCACATACTCACACGTATATTCTTCTTCCCACACACACTCACACTCTAATGTGCACAGACACAGCATGAACTCACTTATGATCATTCTCCAGCAGAAAGAACAGTGGCGTAGCTAGGGGGGGGCGATGGGGGCGGACCGCCCCAGGCGGCACGAGTTTTCGGGCGGCAGCCGGCCCCCTTCCTCCCGCTCTTACCTGCGGCCGTTGCGGCCGCAAAAATCGGCTGCGGCCGCTACCACCCCCTGCTCTACTATGATTTTGCCGAGGGCGGCAAACGCAGGGGCCGCCACGGGCAGCCTAAGGCCTAGCTACGCCCCTGAGAAAGAACACATGTTTGTTCTCACACGTACACTCACACACACATCCTCATAAAAACACGCAGACACACCCACACAAATACACACACACCCACACAAACACATACCCACTCACACCCCCACAAACACCAGACTTAAAAACAATGCATTAACTTCAGCGTTAATCTCTGATTTGTATGGAGAGTTTAAGCTTTCATTCCAGCACTGGTAATGGTGGTATGGGGAAGAGGAAATGTGCAATTGCACTCTCATTACTTTTCATAATCTGCATAAACCCTAAACATGTTGCCAGAAGCCAACCCGAGCTCTAAGAAAAGCTGTTGTGTGATGCCCCGGTTACTTACCGGTAATCTTCATTACTCAGAGTCAGGTTTTCCTCACCACAGTAATAACGCAGTGAGCTTCAGCTCTCCCACAGAACCCTCCAAGCAAATTAGCGCTCAAGCCTCCCCTATCCCTCCCTAACATGGCCGACCTCCTTCACCCCTGACCTACCATAAGAGGAGGCATGACCCACCCCACTTCCTGTTCCTCTGCCAAGCCTCAGTACCAAAAAAATGAAGCCGATATAAAAACATGGAAGAAAGGGACGGGAACCCATGTGGCGAGGAAGACTACACTTGGAGTAATGATGATTACAGGTAAGTAACCAGGGCATTACCTCCTCATAAGTCTTCCACACCACAGTAATTAACATACTGAGCACATGCCAAAGCGGCTTTATGATCACCAGAAAAAAACACCAGAAACGAAAATGCAAGGCACAAACATAGTTTAATCCAAACAGCCAACAGAGGAAAATACAGTTGCTCAACATGTGATTGACAATAAAACAACAGTCAGTGCCAGACCGCAGAACAGCTGCAGCAAAATCAACAGCAGCTGAGCCTCCCAACATCAACCGACAGTGGTCCATGAACATGTGAGGAGAACTCCATGTAGCAGCCATACAAATGTCTTCTACAGAGACCCCCTTGAAAAAAGCCTAGGAGACAGAAATACTGCGGGAAGACCACCTCTGTATCCTTGATGATACTACTGACCCCTGATACTCATATACCAAAAGGATCATCTGTTAAACCACCTACTCAAAGTGGACATTGATGGTGTATGACCAGACCTCACCAGGCTAAATGTGACAAACAAACTATCACATGTGCAAAAATCCAAGGTTCTCTCTACATACACCAACACCACCCGTCATACATTCAACAGATGGAGACCTGCGTCCACCCCAGACTGAGGCACCAGAGAAAAAGTAGGCAGAACAACCTCCCGGGAACCATTAGCCATGGAAGAGATCTTGGGGACAACTTCAGATCAGACCGCAGGACAGGCAACACCCTTAAGAAAGGAGGAAACAGGAAAAAGGACCCAACCCCCCTATCCTCCCAGCCGACACAAAGGCCACCAAAAAAACAACCTGCATGGATAAGAACTTGACGTCAACCTCCCCAAATGGCTCAAAAGGAGCAGCCTGCAGTGCCTGCAACACCAATGGGAGATCCCAGGCTGGGGCAGTACAAATTACCCGAGAACGCCGAAGAAAGAAACCGCGCATCAACCAGGAAACCAAAGGATCTAACTCATCCAAATGGGGACTCCGGAAAGCCCGCAAAGCCGCCCACTGTGCATGAAGAGTAGAGGGAGCCCGCCCAATGAAAAACCACCAGACAAAAAACACAGGATCCTGATCGAATCCACCGAACTAGAGTCCAGCCCTTTAGTGACACACCATCTAGTAAACAACCCTCAATGTCTAGAATAAGACCGTAGAGTCGTCAGACCCCAGGAGCTCTGAATCAGGTCAACCACCTCTATAGAGCAACCCCTAGACAACAAAGTCATCCTCTCAATAGCCAGGCCTGAATATGGAGCCGCAGCAGAACACCTGCCGGTAGAGGGGAACCCCTCAGAGAGGATACGGATGGTCTGGAATTGCCCAACACCCCTAGTACCACCAATAGTACAAAATCTCTCTCCAGGCGTATTTTGCACAATACCCTGGCAAGCAATGGAATCAGTGGAAATGCATAAAGCAAATTGAAACTCCTCTGTAGGTGGTTTTGTAGGGCAATGGCGCTCCTAGGCAATACGCAGGTAAGTGTACAGTTGTAATAAGTTAGGATTGCGGTGCAAAGAGGTAGGGAGAACCACCCTCCTCCCTAATACGTGGAAAACCACTAATAGAGCAACACAAAACTCCCCTGCACACGCTAAGTGTAAGTAAAACGAATTAGTAAGAGTGTAAGAACATTCTTGATTTGTTGTTGTGTCAAGTGGTTCAATTTATTCTCCAAAGCCTTAGCCAACTTTTTCTCCAAGCCTTAGCCAACACGTGTTTCATTGTGTTCTACAGCTGTGGGCAGCGACTTCTTCAGGGCTAAGAAACAAATGAGTATACAATATGGGAACGATAGGCATCCAACAGTTATACCTAATACCAATGTCCCACTATGACATTGCATCAAGAAAAAAAGTTCGGCTCATGTTGACTGCTTGAACCTGTGGAAGCCCATGCTATTGTAAATAAATCACCATAAATGTCTCATGACTAACTGGTACGGTAAACAAACTCATAAGTAATACATATTAGCCTAAAGTTAAATCATATTTGAATGGTGGTATGTCTAGTATGTGACTTTTTTACAAAAAGGAAAACATAAGCGCTTGAAAATAATAGTCTGACATTTAACCCTGTCCAGTGAACGGTGATTCCACTACGATTGAAACAAGTGAGTGACACCCCCTTAATGTTGCCTACTGTCTAGAAGGTTGAAAAATTAAGCAAAAAAAAAAGGAAATACCTAAAATCTCTTCATGAAGATCCTAGAGATAAGAAGAGACAAGGACAAGAAGAAATCAGTATAGAAATTCGAAACCCAGCGGGGACTAGCAAACTGTGCTAGTTGAAACAAAAGAAGAAAGGAAACCAACCTTAATTTCGGTCGAATTTCCGTCCCGAAAGGTATTCAAAAGGTCCAGACTTTAGCACACAGTAACATCTGTGAAGCTCCTAATGTCCGGTATTTGTCACTCTTATTCAGTGTGCCCATAAGTCCTTCTGGAAATTTAAATGTGGGAATTCCTAGAGGTAAAATAAGGAATGGACCAATTAGACATGAAATCACACTTAAATCTAGCAAGGGAGTGTTCCAACCTGACAGAAAATAGGGTCATTTAGACCACGTACCTTATTTTGAAGAATTTGCGGCGTACTATTAGTCCCAAAAGTTATGGCTGGTTGTATATTACAGCAACTTTACTCGATAGAGTTCATAAATTCCAATAGACTGGCAGCCATATCACTGCTGATGTCTGTCCAAACCTATACAGAATAACAAGACCAAAAGCTAGTAAAGAGAAGGTATAGTAATGACTACGTGGTAAATGTATAAAACGGCGTCCCATAGGGAGAAGCCCGCTCTCACCACATATCGAGTCTGTCAATATAGCCCCAAAGCATCTCAAATCGAGCGCTTACCTGTACGTAGTCAAGGGCTTCCTCCGGCGTGTGCGCTGGATATCTGTCTTCGCCCGCTGGAGATCCTGCGTTTTAAAAGGCATTGACATGGAAATAGTCAAAGGACTATATTCCGCTTAGAACAATACAGACAAAACATTGTGGTAGACGATAGGACGTCGGCCTTATTGGAGCGATAAGTATCGGCATAAGTTAGTGAGGAACAGATATGAAAGAGGCATAAGTTCAGCCCCAAGGTAAAGGGTATGCACTAATCATTGGTCTCATATTTGGGACCACGTTCAGTACTGTATCCATAATAAATGGAACACCAAAGTAGTACATGAATTTTCTAATGTTACGAGTCAGCCTAAAAAAAAATATATAACCGCCGGACCGTATTAGTTTACACAAAGTCATGACCAACATTTTCCATGAAGAGTGAATGGCGGATTAACTAAAAAGTGACCCATTGCTAATGTAAGTTCAGCCCAAGTGTCAGCCTCACCCTATTCACGTAGGTCGGTGAGTCTAGAAAAACGGGCGCCGGCCATCTTAGAATGGTGAAAGAAATATAAACCAAATGGTAACCAAAGTCCTGCAAGCAAGGTAATATATAAGGTAAAGAGGGGCCAACGTTACACTCAACGGAACCCTGTACAGGAAAATCAACCACTATCCTAGCTTAAGTAGTATGGCAACATTGAAGGAGAGTCGAGGGAAAAGACTAATAGTTCAGTACAAAAAAGTGTATGAAAGCCAAGATTCAGACGATAGGCTTTCACATGTCAAAGCATCATACATCACGTATCCACAGGACCTACAGACACAATACTGTGAACCGCCTAAAGAAGCAGACAATACAGGGGCATATTCTCAAGGAGCTATCGCTGAGTTATCGACACTTTATCGCAGCCAAAGTCGCGCTAAATTTACCACCCCATTCCCAAGCTGGTGCTAACAGCCCATAACACCAGTTTACCTGCGAAAGCAGTCGCAGAAAACATCGCCACAGATGACCCCGGCAACTAACGCTAATGAGATGCAGAGTAGGCGTTCCCGTGCAAAAAGCAGCGAAAACACCACTTCGCAACATTCTCAACGACCAGTCCGATCTGCGATAAGACCACAAAACATGCGATAAGGCGCGTTAGCAGCAGGAAATTAACACCTGCTCTGACCTGGTGTAAAGTCGGACGACAACCTGCACCAGACAAGGGAGCACAGCCCATAGCCACACATGAAGAACAACAGATGCCCTGGAGCAACCCATCATGCAGGCCTGAGCCCCAATAGGCCAACAACACCCACAGCCACCACCCCCAGGAACCCACCACCCCGACCACCCCCACCACCACCACCCCGGGGCCCTACCCCGGGCACCCCCCACAACCCACCCCTAGGACAAAGATATTGCACATCAACTCCATGAAACCATGAACAAAACAAATCGCCTGATGTCGCACAAGCACAACACCCAACATACATGTGTGTTCGGAAAAGAGGGAAATCATACATCCATATCATAATATCCAAATAACACATTTATTACAGAACATAACAAAAACTGAAAATCAGAAGAGGCATGGCGGGTCGTCCCACGACATCCAGTAAGTCACAGCCTGCAAAACAGAAATCTGTATAAGAAGGAGTGCCATGCGCCCATCAAATCATAGAGAGAGAGCGAAAGAGAGGGAGAAAGGGAGAGAGAGGGAGAGAGGGAGAGAGAGAGGGCGAGGGAGAGAGAGAGGGAGAGAGAGGGAGAGAGAGTGCCGACACTGCGGACCTATGCCCCACTGCTCACCTGCTGCCACCGGTGTGTCTCCAACCACGTGCCGGGATTCACAGCAGTCCCCCAGGTCCCTCATCTGAAACAGTTTCCAGAGACATGGATGTCAGAGTCCATACAGTTGCATACGCCACCATCGCTTGCCCGCCCCTGCGCACAAAGGCAGCTGCACTCCAGCCCCTCCCGCTGTCCAGCGCTGAATGCCCGCCCCTACGCAACCAGGCCTCACTGCTCACCTTCCGCCATCGGCGTGTCTCCAAGAGGGCCCACCACGTTCCGGAGGGATCTCCAATCCCGGGGCCCGCAACCATGGCACCCTCCACTTCATGCAGCCCCCCGGGCCACCAGGTCACACACATGTTGCTGGGTCTTGATTTCGCAATGGCAGAGACCACATCTGTGGACACGGCATCATCGCAGGCTGCACACCCGCTCAGCGCTAGAGGTGCCACTAACTCTATGAACCGCAACGCAATGCCACGAGGTGGGAGGCCCGCCCTGCCCTTGCCCAGGCCCACACTGCGGGCCAGCAGGACTCACACAAACCCATGCCAGTCCGGACCACCAGGACGGCGCATCATCGCAGGCTGCACACCCGCTCAGCATTTCAGGTGCCCCTATCTCACTGCACCACAAGACACCGTCCCGTGGCGGGGTGCCTGTGCCTGCCGCAGTGTATCCGGTGCCACCAAGTCTGTGCCCCGCTAGCCATGGACCCTGAATGATTGAGGCCGATGGTGCGGACGCCATCATGTCACCCCCGGCACTGGGCAATGTGAGGTGGCAGGGCCCTAGGCCCTCATGTGTAGATGGGAACTACACGGAGACACCCAGTTGTAGAGTTGAAATGCGTCCAGCACGTGCGCCAGGCCCTATTTATTGGCAGGGTCACATGTCCTGTGACGCCTGTGCTGGATGGGTGTGGTGTGGGTGTACACCAGCCGTGAGGGAGTGGCTGTGGCATGCTGACAACTAGACCTGTGAGCTGCAGATCCCTGCAGTGAAGACCTGGGACATGTAGCGTTGTCGTCCCCCCCTGTGTGCGTAAGCGGAGTGGGCTGCCCTGGCGTATGCCAGTCCAGCGTAAGGGTGTGAACAATGACCCCGGGGCTCTGGGCGCGGTTCCGTCCTGGGCTGGACAAGGAAGTGACTAATGGATGTGTCTCTGTTGTAGTGTCGGCAACCCCCGGCCCGTAACGGAAATGTGCCACCCTGTGACAGAAGTCCCACAACATGTGCAACATGGACGTAAGGGGGAATCACTGACCTTACATTCATCCATACTTCCACACTTGAAAGATCATAGACATGACACACCAGTGTGAATATGAAGGTTTATTGCACATTCAAGGGAGTGTTGCAGCTGGAGCAGTACAGGGCCATGCAAACCCCACTCCACATTGTCGGGCCGTGTAGGGCCAGCCAGAGTCCTTCAGGGAGTGACCGGTACAGCAGGAGAGGAGGAGTTCAGTCCGCAGTCTGATAGCTGTGTCATTGGTGACCAAACAGAATATGGCAGTCCATGTCGAGGTCCGAGGTGAGTGTGGCAGAGTGCATCGGGGGACAGTGGAAGGTGATGATGCAGAGGGCAGCACCAAGCAGAAACAGGCCACATGGCGGAGATGCATGCTACTGCGTCCTTCTGACCACGAAGTCTGATTCATCCGCATCCTCGTCCGCTGCTGTTGCCTGCCCTCACATGTGGGTGGTGGTGTTATGTCTGCCGCACTGGGTGGCACTGACACATCAGAGAACTAACGTTGAGGAGGACAGAGACGACCTGGATCATGCGACTTAAAAGTGTAGAATTGGGACGCAATACAGACCATGAATTACATTACTTTTTGGGGGACTAACTTTTCGTGGTCCCCAGCTGAGGATTTCTGTCATAAGTCTTTACACTGTGAAATGTGTTTATAACTGCCGCATCACTGTGGTCATTAGAATCTACACTCTTTGGCACTTGACGAACACCCCATGATGTGATCTCATACGTAACCATGACTCTCTTCCTTACTATTAGTTTTTATTGTTTATTATTTAAATTTTAATTTTTATTGCTTACTCTTGACTGTCTTATCGAGAGTATTGAAACTTGCTTTCTTATCATATATGCCACATTTCCTGGGAGTTTACGTCCCTGATGGCTATGTTATTTCAATACTGTGTCATATCATATAGGGAGGTTGAATGCTTATCACTACTCTTTCATGCTCCCTGTATTTATATTCTTATCCTCTTTGATCTGGGTTTACCGCTTTACACCCCTTCCTCCACTTTGAAATAGGCAGCTGTACTCTGTATTGTCTACTTCTTTAGACGGTTCACAGGATTGTGTCTGTAGGTCCTGTGGATATGTGACGTATGATGCTTTGACATGTGAAAGCCTATCGTCTGAAGCTTAGCTTTCATACACTTTTTGTACTGAACTATTAGTCTTTTCCCTCGACTCTCCTTCAATGTTGCCATACTACCTAAGCTAGGATAGTGGTTCATTTTGCTGTACGGGGTTCCGTTGATTGTAACGTTGGCCCCTCTTTACCTTATATATTACCTTGCTTGCAGGTCTTTGGCCACCGTTTGGTTTATATTTCTTTCGCCGACTTAAGTGAATAGGGTGAAGCTGACACTTGGGCTGAACTTACATTAGCAGTGGGTCACTTTTTTAGTTAATCCGCCATTCACTCTTCATGGGCAATGTTGGTCATGACTTTGTGTAAAGTAATACGGTCCGGCAGTTATAGATTTTTTTTTAAGCTGACTCGTAACATTAGAAAATGTATGTACTACTTTGGTGTTCCATTTATTATTGATACAGTACTGAACGTGGTCTCAAATATGAGACCAACGATTAGTGCATACCCTTTACCTTGGGGCCGAACTTATGCCTCTTTCATATCTGTTCCTCACTAACTCATGTCGATACTTATCGCTCCAATATGGCCGACGCCCTATCGTCTACCACAATGTTTTGTCTGTACTGTTCTAAGCGGAATATAGTCCTTTGACTATTTCCGCGTCAATGCCTTTTAAAACGCGGGATCCCCAGCGGGCGAAGACAGATATCCAGCGCACACGCCGGAGGAAGCCCTTGACTACGTACAGGTAAGCGCTTGATCTGAGATGCTTTGGGGCTATATTGACAGACTCGATATGTGGTGAGAGCGGGCTTCTCCTTTTGGGAGCGCCGTTTTATACATTTACCACGTAGTAATTACTATACCTGCTCTTTACTAGCTTTTGGTCTTGTTATTCTGTATAGGTTTGGACCGACATTGGCAGTGATATGGCTGCCAGTCTATTGGAATTTATTAACTCTATCGAGTAAGGTTGCTGTAATATACAACCAGCCATAACGTTTGGGACTAATAGTATGCCGTAAATTCTTCAAAATAAGGTACGTGGTCTAAATTACCCTATTTTTTGTCAGATTGGAACACTCCCTTGCTAGATTTGGGTGTGATTTCATGTCTAATTGGTCCATTTCTTATTTTGCCTCTAGGAATTCCCACATTTAAATTACCAGAAGGACATACGGGCGCACTGAATAAGAGTGACAAATACCGGACATTAGGAGCTTCACAGATGTTACTGTGTGCTAAAGTCTGGACCTTTTGAATCCCTTTTGGGACGGAAATACAACCGAAATTAAGGTTGGTTTTCTTTCTTCTTTGGTTTCAACTAGCACAGTTTGCTAGTCCCCGCAGGGTTTCGAATTCAAAACGGATTTCTTCTTTTCCTTGTCTCTTCTTATCTCTAGGATCTGCACAAAGAGATTTTAGGTATTTCCTGTTTTTTTTTTTTTTGCTTAATTGTTCAACCTTCTAGACAGTAGGCAACATTAAGGGGGTGTCACTCACTTGTTTCAATCGTAGTGGAATCACCGTTCACTCGACAGGGTTAAATGTCACACTAATATTTTCAAGTGCTTATGTTTTCCTTTTTGTAAAAAAGTCACATACTAGACATACCACCGTTCAAATATGACTTAAATTTAGGCCAATATGTATTACTTATGAGTTTGTTTACCGTACCAGTTGGTCATGAGACAATTATGGTGATTTATTTACAATAGCATGGGTTTCCACAGGTTCAAGTAGGCAACATGAGCCGAACTTTTTTTCTTGATGCAATGTCACAGTGGGAAATTGGCATTAGGTATAACTGTTGGATGCCTATCGTTCCCATATTTTATACTCATTTGTTTCTTAGCCCTGAAGAAGTCGCTGCCCACAGCAGTAGAACGCGACGAAACACGTGTTGGCTAAGGCTTGTTGGCTAAGGCTTTGGAGAATAAATTGAACCGCTTGACACAACAACGAATCAAGAATGTTCTTACACTGTTACTGATCCATTTTATTTACACTTAGCGTGTGCAGGGGAGTTTTGTGTTGAAATGCATAAAGCAGGCCTGCTGGCCACCTGAATGATAATGCATCTATCTGCCACAGCTCTGGACACGGAGTAAACGTGCAGAAGCAGGGCAGGAGAGCATTGTCCATGTCCACAAATAAAACCACTTGCGGACACCCAAACCTCTTCTGCAACACATGAAACACCCCATCGACAAAGAGAATGAATACATGGGGGGAAAGACCCTGCTCAGGTGGGCCACCGCACAATTCGCCCTACCCGGTAGGTACACAGCCTGCAGACAACACATTGCTCCCCGCCCAGGTCAGAATCTCCTGAGCCAGGACCCACAGGGACTGAACCCTGCAACCCCCTGGTGATTGAGATAACCCATCACCACCAGGGTGTCTGTGCGGACCAGCACATGATGCCCACTGAGGGCCGGCCCAAATTCCCAACATGCCACCTGAACAGCTGTCAGCTCCCCAAAGTTGGAAGAACAAGCAGCCTGCAGGAGACCCCATTACCCCTGAACAGACCCGGAATCCAAAGCGGCCCCCCAGCCCAGCTTGCTGGCATCTGCGGTCACCACCCAGGAGGCGGACACTTGAAAGGGAAGATCCCTCGCATGATAAACTTCGTCCAGCCACCACCCCAAGGCTATCCAGATCTGAGGGCACACCACCACCGAAAGATAGTAATAGGCAGAACAAGGGGACAAATGGGACAGGAAATGGTTCACTAACGGGTACATGTGCAACCAAGCACATGGTGACATATTGATTGCTGTTGACATCAAGCCCATGTAATCTCAACCACCGATGCACAGGCGCTGAATTCAGTTTGAGCAGGCAACCCAGTTCCCTTTTTAAGGCAGCTCTCCTGTCTGTTAGCAGAACACCTACCCCTGACCAGGAGCAAGCGCCCCCAATGAACACCAGCTCCTGGGTGTGGGAACCAGATGTGATTTCTTGTGGCTGATCAGAAAGCTATGGACCTCCAGAATCTTGCAGAACCTAGGGACATGAAGAGTCCTCTTGGAAAAAGAATAGGCAGAAATCAGCCAGTCATTAAGGTACGGGAGCGCCCGAATCCCCTCTCTATGGATGAGGAGGGAACGGGTTTTACATTTAATTGAACAGGTGAAGACATCCACGCCTAGCAGTTCAAAGGCTGAAGCGAGAAACGAGTTGGCTGTCCTTTATTACAATGAAAGCAGTGAGTCAGCCTCACTTGTAGTCTAGTAATGGTGGACTGCTGCTTCATCCCATCCTTCATGTGCCTGGACTGTAGCAAAAGGCGAGCTTGTTTCATATTAGCCCAGACATTGTTTTTCATCTTACAAACGGTTGGAATTTCATCTACATGTGTGTTTCTTCTCTTATTCTGTCAGTGAAAATGTATGAGTCCTGTAATACCAATTGCTTAATTTGAGCCTGTGATTGCCAGTGGGGCCCACCAGCACTCAATTTTGGGGACCGGCACTTAGTTTTCCGCATCAGACATTTACCAAGAGCGGGAAAAACACACATAGCAGAAAGACATAGGAAGAGAAAAATGGAAAAAACATATTCAAAGGGAGAAAGCAGGAACTTGCAAGAGTGAGATAAAGGGAAGAGTCTGGTATTGGATTAAAGAGGCATGATAAAGATTTAAGACTATGCAGCCATAGTAACAAATGTGCAGACATTTAATTGCACCTGAGCACAGCTTTGGGCATGGGCGCTCATTCTTTAACAAACTAAGCACTGGTAATACTAGCTGATACACAGCAGCAGTGACGTGGGAAAACCACATCTAAACCGACCCAGTTTTTCCACACATAGGGGCATATTTACAAGGGGTTATCGCCACCAGAACGTCTGGTGGTGATATCTCTTTCTCCTTATTTACAAAGCGGCGTTCAGCCACTTGTAAATAAGGTCCCTTTTCACGCTTCACTCAGCGTGAAAGGGGAGTGCAATGGGTGTAGCAGTGGGCGTTCTGCCGCAACACCCATTGCTTTTTTGACTCTGCCCCATATTAAAAAGGATGGGGCAGCGCCAAAAACGAAGACCAGGGAATACCTGGTCTTAGACTGGCGATACGCGGAGAAATTATTCATTTCTCCTAGTTTTTTTGCTCTTTCCATTCTGCAGCACACATAGAAAGACCAAATCGCCTTTCAAGATTGTTTATGTGCGGGAATGTGTCCCTTTCCTCACATAAACAATCGCCCCTGCAGCGCAGGCACCCTTGCAACATGCTGCAAGGGTGCCTGTGCTGGCGCTAGGTAGCTTTGTTAGCATCATCGTGAGGGGAAACACATGGGTGCACCGTATTTTTGCAAACACGCCGCATCCCTGCACTTAAAAAACGTCAGAGCGCAGCGTTACCAATTTTGGCGTAACACCGCGCTCCGACAATTTTTTGTAAATATCCCCCCTATTGTCAAAATGGCAATGAAATTCTGACATGCACCAAGCAATTTCCTAAGAGCACACGTCTAACTCAATAAGTAAAACTACACAACAATATCCGCCCCCTATTGTCGAAATAGCAATAAAGTTCTGACGTGCCCCAAGCAATTTCCTAAGAGCACTTGACTAACTCAATAACTAAGACTACACAACAATAACTGATAACCACTGGATTAACCACTAACTCTGGGTTACAGAGTAGCATGTTACCGCCATAAAACACTTCAATTCGTCCTGAGGGGCAGTACTCGCTATATAAATCCAAATATAATACATTTGAAATCATTTTACGCCTAGAAAGTACACAGCTCAGGTTTTCATAATTTTGGTCAAACCGACACTGTGTTGGGAAGTTGAAACAGGGGAACCTGGCTATGAATTCAGGAGAACTATTGCAATCTAGTGTACAACAGTGCTCCCCTTTGCAAATAAGAAAGCACCATTATTTTGATGGCAGATGCATATAAGAACCAGAGTGCATATCTGTTGAAATACCACACGTCTTTGTAATTAAAATAATTTAGATACAGCAGGACATGTACTCAGGAGGCATATTGTGGATCTATGAGGAGGTTCTTGACAGTGTCTAACTCACATTTGCAAGCAAAAGGTCCTGGTGAGATGATATCATCAAGGTATATGAGGCATCTGCACTGCCTCAGTTAACCCCAGAATCCAATATACTTGTCCGACCCAATAGCCACCATCTTGCAACAGGACGTCTGTCAGTTTAACAGCAGACATGCTCCTTTTAGTACAATGAGTTCGATGACTTTAGCATCGTCCCTTTAACTGTACTGTAACTGGGATTCATTCCTCAAAACCCACGAAATGTCCATGCATCACCTGGACAAGGTACACCACCATTGTGATCCATGTCGCGAAAACATTGATAGCTAAAATCAGTCCACATGGGAGCTGTTTATTCACTAAATGCTCAGTTCACATGGGAGCTGTTTATTCACTAAATGCTCAGTCCACATGGGAGCTGTCTATTCACTAAATGCTCGGGGGCAGATTTACAAGCCCCTTGCGCCACTTTTCCGTCACTTTTAACATGGGAAAAGTGATGCAAAAGTGGCGCAAGGGGCTTGTAAATCTGCCCCTCAGTCCACATGGGAGCTGTTTATTCACTAAATGCTCAGTCCACATGGGAGCTGTCTATTCACTAAATGCTCAGTCCACATGGGAGCTGTCTATTCACTAAATGCTCGGGGGCAGATTTACAAGCCCCTTGCGCCACTTTTGCGTCACTTTTAACATGGGAAAAGTGATGCAAAAGTGGCGTAAGAAGCTTGTAAATCTGCCCCTCAGTCCACATGGGAGCTGTTTATTCACTAAATGCTCAGTCCACATGGGAGCTGTTTATACACTAAATGATCAGTTCACATGGGCGCTGTATATTCACTAAATGCACTACCCTATAGTGCTTATTTATCTCACTAATCCAGACTTTGACGTATCCCTAATTCAAACAGGTATTATTGAAAATTGGCAATTTGAATATTATCTTGTTCTCTTTTATATTGCTCTAATAAAGGCATCTTACACTGTGACAGTTTCAAGACCAATTATGGTGGTTTTCGTACATTGCTCAGTAAATTTAATTTCATGTTCAATGTCATCCACTTTCATCACCAGCGATGTGGGTGGCTCTGGTAGCACAGCAACAGCAAGATCGACATCATGCTGTCTCTCTTTTCCAACCAACAAAGAAGCAAGGTACAAGCAAGATAAACAGACAGCGATAGCAAAACCCAACAGGGAAGGGGGAGGAACTTGGCTTCAAACAAACTTTGCCTGGGCTGTTATAAATCCTGTATCCGATCAAGCTTCGATTCATCATGAGAACATCTCCCCCCCCCCTCCCCGAAGGTCAGGAATATACATCTTCATACCGAATAAAGGGGCATATTTACAACGAAGTGAAGGAGTGGGGCGTTAGCCTTCCTGGCTTAACGCCGCACTCCGACACTTCAGAAACGCATGGCTGCACCCTATTTACAACAATATGGTGCAGCCCTGCGTTTCCCCCTGCTCTGGAGCCAAACTTAGCAGCCTAGCGCCAACGCAGGCACCCTTGCACAATAGTGCAAGGGTGTCTGCATTGAGAAGAAGATTGTTTATGTGCAGGAAGGCTCACCTTCCTGCACATTAACAATATTTAATTGACGTTTTGTAACTTTAAGCATTAGGCAGCACACATAGAAGTTGCAAAACGTCATTTTTGGGGGGGGATTTATGTGCAGGAAGGGTCACCTTCCTGCACATAAACAATTAATGGCAATTTGCTGTTTCTATGTGTGCTGCACAATGCAACACACACGGAAACAGCAAAAACGAGGAGAAATGAAGCATTTCTCCTCATTTCGCCTGTTTAAGACCAGGTTTTCCCTGGTCTTAATTTTGGCGCTACCTCCTATTTGCGCCATCCTTTTAAATAGGGGGCAGCGTCAAAATCAATGGGTGTTGCGGTGGAACGCCCACCGCAACACCCATTGCCCTCTCCTTTCACACTAAGTACAGCGTGAAAGGGTGCCCTATTTACAAGGCAGCATTAAGCCACGTTAAGTGGCTTAACGCTGCCTTGTAAATAAAGTAAAGCCCCTATCGCCAGCACACCGTCACTTGGGGCTTGTAAATATGCCCCAAAATGTCAAAAGGTGTATGGTTCAGTAATACATGTCTTAGACAATTGTGTGTTCCTTTCTGAGCGCTATACATGTTATTTGGCCATGATGAACCTTTCCTTAAATTCTTTGTAGTCAAGGCCTATATGATCATGCTATTTCATTTCTCTCTGACAATATTTGATTGAGGTTTGAACGAGTTTGCGAATCTGAGTAGGACTTTATTTTGGTAAGAGTTAAATATCAGCCCTTGATCCTAGTGAAAAGCACACACTCCATCCATTACTACTAAGCACAACAGATCTTTTGCGACTACACAAGTTGTGTCTTGGTTCTGTGGCAGCCCCCATATGAAGTGGATGCAGTAATCTACTGGTAAGTAAGTATTTATATGTATTTACTGGTGGGCGTATACCAATTTCCCCAACCCAAACTATTTCAAATAGTATAGATATTTGTGTGAGAAGCATTTTAGAAGTTTGTTCAATGGTCGAAGGTTTATTCAATTCAATTGACCTGTTCTACTTGTAGTATATACTGACGGGCATTGGAGCTTAAAAAGCCCATTTTGTTAAAGGATGTAAAGATATTTCACTGGGAAGCCTGGAGGCTATGCGTTGTTGCTGTGTGGGTCATGCATCACTGAGGTTATTATGGGGTGGATTTTAGTTTAGAAACTAATTATTGCTGCTACTTTGCTGACATGAAATTCAGATTATGCAACTTAGTAGCAGAGTTATCGTTTTAGTGGACTTCCTCATGCTGGTGTGCTAGACTGTGCTATACATTAACAGATAGAACCTGACTTTTGAAGGCAGCAATTCCTACCCAAAGCTGCTTAGATTTTATTGTTTACCTTCATGAGTCTTTGTACTCATTGGACTCCCAATGTTTGAATTCTATGTCATAACTTCCACTCCCAGTGATGAGTCAGAGACAATAAGTGTCGGAACTGACAAATCTGCTTTATGCAAAGTTAGAAGCAGTGCATTCATTTCTGTAGTTTGAGCAGTGGAATCACCTACAAGTTTCACAAAAATGTGTTTAATGTTGAATGTCTTGCCCCCAAACTTTCCCTCAAGAAGGGCAGCACAAGCAGATGTGTAGTGCTGCTTTACACCCGCTGCTGATTGATAGGAGTCATCCATGTCAGAGGCGCAACTAGAGCCAAATTTCGGGGGGGGCTACCAAAAATTTCGGGGGGGGGGCTGATTCTTCCAGCAATATGCAGAGTGGAGATGCAGGGGCTCTAAGAAGGGGTGAAAACACAACAAAGCCTCGTTAGCAAGTAAATGGTCTTTTAAAGGCCTGTGAAGTACTCGGGTGCGGCTGTGTGTGTGCCCGGGAAACTGTCTCAGCCGGGCTGCCACACACGAGGGGGGGGGGCTGAAGCCCTTTTAGCCCAATGGGCGTTGCGCGCCGGATCCATGTGAAATGCTAAGAGGTATTCATGTGGAATTTGGCATCTGATGTAGATTTTATTGAAGCGTCTGCTCGTATTGAAGAAAATCTTGTTCACTCCGTATTGGGTCATACATTGTCGCACTCATTTGAGTTACTGAACTTTGCACCCATCTCACATGTAGGCTGCTGCTGAGTACAAATGTGACTTATAGGCTGTAGCTGTAGTCTTTTTTTGTATTATATGTATTTGAAGCCAGTTTGACTTTGAATTACTATAACTACTAAGCACATCTTCAAGCAAGCTCATGCAACCCTCTCCTTCTGTAACTCTCTTAGTACACAAGTATGCTTTTCTGTCTAGTCCTTCCTTATAGTAGCAGGCTGTCCTTAAGGGCAGAAGGGCCCCACTCTCCACCTCTTTCCCCAATATGAAGAGTGTCTATCAGGCTGAGCAAATATCAGTCTGACAGATACTGTTCTTGTTCAGGTCAGGTATCCAGGCGCTATACATGCGCTAAATGCGCAAGCACCTGAGCTGAACTTTGCCGGCCTGAGGATGTCACAGCCCAGTGGGTGTGACGTCCTCAACTCGGCAAATCACCTCGAGAACCTCCACCTCATTATGAGGCTGAGCACCACTGATAGCCTCTGGCTTGAATGCTTCAATTTTGAGCCCTGAAGTGCTCAGACCTGAGTGTCTATCAGTGACACCTGTCTCACTGACCACATTCCACTCTATGATGATAAAGGGACTACCAGCTCCTCTCATTGGCTGACCTTGAGAGGCAACAGCAGTCCCAACCCTTCTGGAACCACCAAGGCTTTCCTCCATGAGACACTGAAGCAGGTTAATTTTGCTTTTTAATGTTTGGTGTGTGCATGTGTGTATGTATGAATGTATTTGTATTTGTGAATGTATGCTGTGAATGGGTGTGTGTGCATGTGTGCGTGTGAATACATGAGTGTGAGTGTGCATGTGTTATTGTTGCCCGCCGCCTCCCCATCTGCTCTAATAACTGGCCGCCACTGCTTCCTTGTAAGTGTGGTAGAAATCAGTTGATGTAGCAGTTTAACTCTTTCAGCATATTGTGGAAGATATGTCTGATCACGTATTCTAAAAGCCCATCAATGTTTGTCATGTTTTTAGTATATAGGAGGGTTTGAGTACACCACACTTTTTAGGAATTCACGATAAAGTCCCTTTTCCCTACTCCATAACTCATAAGCTAATAAAATCAAGTTCAAAATCCAGTCTTTGATTTTCTAAAATGTATTTTATATACTGCACTAGCCAGTATGGTCTCTATTGTTTCTACACGTTGTAAATGTTCACCCAAATGATCATCTTGTTTGTGATTGTTGTCCACATATGGCTCTACACTTACATCCTTCTGCAGTAACTCCATGATACATACTGAAAAACCCCAGAACTAGTCTTATAGGTGCAGTACCAGAATATTGAGTTTTAAATATTGTCCTTCGAAAATATTGCATCCAGAATATCGCCTACCACAATATTGTTAACTTAAGTATTTAGGGGTAAGTATAGATTTTACTATTCTTAACTCCAAATCTATCATACTTTGAAGGAATAATGTTTGTTTTTCAGAAATAAAATATTTCTTTGTTACCCAAATGAGACCCCTGGGGATACTGGATCTGCTGGCACTACACTTCAGATGCGTGAGTCAGAAAGCAAAGCGGGCAGTGGAAGGGGAAGGGTTGAGGGTCAGTAGTGAGGAGGAATAATTCACTTCTGAATGAATAGGAACCTCAGATTTCACGAACAGCAATGCAATGATAGTACTATTTTGCTTTTGCTAGAAAAATGATGAAGAAAGTGTAAAGTGATTTAGCTTGTCTCTTTCATGCCAATTGTCCTCTCATTCCGCTGTAGTTTCTCAAGCCCAAAGGTGCTAAATGTGGAAACAAAAAGGGGCAGAGGGGAAATTCAAACACATGAAAGAAGCTTATGTTTGTAGGAGCTGGTTAGGAGTGAGGTAAACAGATATTTCTTTCTTTCCTTCCTCCTCAGTGAAATGTAGGGCCAGGTGAGGGATCGGTATCCCGACCGCATAAGAAAGGGCAATCCAGAAAAAATGTAGTGGCTTCAGTAGATTTTCTCATTAGACAACTTTAAGTTCTTAGGTCATTGGCTATTCATACATTCCCATGCCTACAATATTAAGGAAGAGCACTCAGTACTAGAAAACAGGAACTAGTATTCAATGAAACAAATAAATCAAAAGAGTTAAAACACAAATTATTTGTTTACATTCAACACATATGTAACATGGGGGGTGTAAGAACACACATGGTGTGTATAAAGGCAAAGTGATCACACATGGTACCTATGGTGCTTGAAACAAGTGTACAAGATTGAGACATGGTCCTATGTGCATGAATCAGTGTATTTCAAATTTCAAGAACAGTCCAGTGGTGACCATTCTCTGCATTTCAATCAATGACTGCGCCCATTGAGAAGAAGAGTCTACCTCACTAGGCCTGCCCTCTTTCCTCTCTAAAATGAATCGAGGGCGCCTTCTTGTACTGCCCAGTGGCGGCCAGCACAGGTACGAGCGGTGGGCGGTGGGGTGGGGAGGGGGCGCGGCTGGTTGGGGGTCTGGGAAGTCGACAGATGACGGATAAGTAACATGAAATAAAAAATAAAAAAAAACACTTACTTTGCGCTCGCCGAGTCGGTGATGCGGCGAGTGCAAGGTCAGTGGTTTTATTATTTTTGTATTTAATATTACTTATCCCATCGTCTGTCGACTTCCCTGCCCCACCGCCATGCCCCACAGCCCTGCCCCACCGCTCACCACTCTTACTTGTGCCGGCCACCACTGGTACTGCTCCCTATACCATTCAGCTGATGGCCCTCAGACCCAGGCCTCCTGAGTTCAAATGTCGATAGTAATTCCTTGGACCCTTCTTGTGATTTATAGCTTCACTCAATTGGACATGTGTGTGCCTTTAAGAACGACTGAATACACAGCCAGAAATGTTTTTTACCCCTTCCCATAAAGTCATATTGGTGTCTTTCAACAATCCTGGACCCTTGTTTCATATACCTCATGCACTGTGTGTGATCACTGCCTGTTTCACATACCACGTATTCTCCCACCCCTAGTCACAGATTTGCTGAATTAAAAATGCATTATTTGTTTTTCATTGTCTTTGTTTGATTAATTTCGCAAGTTCTTGTTTGCTAGTATTGAGTACTCTGAGCATTTATTCTTTACCCATGACCGAGGGAACCACTGTTGCCTCAAGCTAAATATTACATCATGGATCCCTTGGAGAGTACTTGTTAGCCATTAATTCTTGTAACTTAACATTCCAGTGGATTTGTTCAGTGTTCCTTACCTTGTGTGGAATGTGTAAAGGAAATAGACATAATTTCTGAAAAGTAAGACAGACCTGGAAATACACCTGTGGCTACAGTAGACCATAGGCAGCACTTAACTATGGAGAAACGACACCTGGAACATTGTATACTCTTGATGACAATAAAGGCAACTCAATGCATTCTTGAATAAACAATACATTTTCCTCCTGAAAATTAAATAAATGGATATCAGGTAGGCAAATAGTGGTCTAAATACACAAGCAATCCTGTGCCAGGGGTGCTGAATATGCCCTTTTTTCCTGTGTGCCATTGTATTTCAAAGAGGCATGGGTGTTTTGCTTTGCTCAGCTATGGTTCGTCACCGGACAAGTGTTGCATGGAAGGGAGAGAGCAGAAATGATCCATATTTGCAAAGATATGGAGCATTTCTGCTCTCTCCTTGAACGGGTGCACTGTGTGAGGCCTCACGTCAATGCAGGCACCCTTGTACCACAGTGCAAGGGTGCCTGTGTTACAGTCAGGATTAAGGGACACCTTCCTGCACAAAAACAATCTTAGACGCATATTCCCCTTTATTTGTGTGCTGCTGAATGCAGCACACATGGAAAGAGGAAATAAAGAGGAGAAATAAAGATATTTCTCCTCGTTAAGCCTCACTTGGGAAGGTGTAGCATTTTTACACATTCATAGGTTCACAATTCTTTGTAAATCTGGGAATGCGCCAAAATACATGAGTGGATGTGTAGGAAGACCTATGCCCCACCCATGGAATGCCTCCAAAGTTGAAATGTAACACAACACAGCAGAAGCAGCTGCTTTGTGTCACATTTCTTTACCAAGCCATGCAAGGCCACGTAAATCAGAAGAAATTATTTTAGTCACTAATTTTTCAATTACAGTTTTAAAAATGGGATTAAATGCTTGACCTAACTCTGCATATGTTCAGTCAATATACGAGTAATTAAAAAAAAAAATTCTAAGTAATTTTGTTGTGTTTGTGCATGAAATGTGTAAATGTTACTCAACAGCCATTACAGTTATCCATATATCACTGACATCAATAATTGATGTAGCAAAACGTTTAGTTGCATTTCATTTGCAACATTACACACCTGATGCTTGAGCAAAACATAGATGTGTAATCTGTGGATGTATGATGTTTGCTGAGCAGAGGCATATAAGAAACATCAATATAGATATATTTAGACTTCATGGCACATTCTAATGCCACCAGAATAGCATTACAGATGTTGTGTCACAGACTCTCCAGGTAGCAGCACTCACAACCGAGAAACAAGGAGGTGTGAGCATTCTGCACCAGGCTATCAACAGTCACACTGACAGTGATTCGGAAGAGAGATAAAAGGCTAGCCTCTTCTATAGGACCCTTCACATTTTGAATTGCAGAGACTGTGCTTAGGAAGATGAAGACTAATCAGTAGCTCGTTGCATCAAAAGGACCTTACTTAATAACAACTAAGGGCCTCATTACGATGTCGGTCGGAAAGCCTCAGACCAACAGTCGGATTCCCCTACACCGTGTCGGAACCCATCCGCCCGACTTGGTCGGAAACAATTATGACCGACCGATTACGATGCTCGAGGTCGGAAGGAGAATTTTGAATTGGTTACGACCGGCATTAGGAGAATCCGAGTCGGTCGAAGCCAATTCGTACAGCTCAATGGAGAGCATTTCCGACCAACTGATTACGATGTCGGATTCCAACAGCCTTTCCGACTTGGTCTGTCTGACACAAAAAGGCTGTCGGAAACTGACTTTGGGGGCCACTAGCAGGCCCCCCCTTCTTACTGAGTCCTTCTGTTTGGTGCCAAGGGGGTACCCAAGGGGCCCCCCTGTAAAACCATGGGGTACCCGCGACAGGGTGCAAGGTTTTCCGGAGACACAAGTTTTCCCCATAGGAGCCTGTGTTGGTTGGAACACAGGCTCCCATTGAAGTCAATGGGAGGCCTTCCGAACAGTGTCCGGAAGCATCATGATCGTTCGGAACTGAATCCCACAAGAAGTCGGGCGGTTTAATTTCCGACCGACAACGTAATGAGGCCCTAAATGTAAGCCTTTCTTTTATTTCCCTACTTAATTGTTCAAGTCCCATCCCTCTAGTTTCAAGAATGTCAGCAATACACATCCACTGTCTGGGAAAATAACCTCATTTTTGTTTTGTGTTTACAAATAGGCCAGGGGATTTCAAAATGGAATACATTGCCTTCCCTCACTCTGGTTAACTCAAACGCTTATGCTATATGTATTACGCAAACTACACACACATATACAGGCAAAAATACAACAGGGTTTTAGAGCGAGGATCTGATTTTAGCTTGTAGCAGCAGAACTTTGCATGAGTTGGTCAGTAGGCTACCACTCCTGTAACACAGATAAAAAGGTCTGGTCATGACTACAGGATCACTAAAACACTGTAAAACTCCACTACAGACTTATTCCACCACACTCATATCAAGAGATAGGCCTAGGTCCTTGCACATATGCTAGATTTGCATGGGGCTGGGGCCAAAAAAATCCAGAAACCAAAATACTAGGGGCCTTATTTACAATGAGGTTGTGCCACCAGAGCGTCACTTTTTGCGACGCTCCGGTGGCGCAAAGGCCTGCTCCATATTTACCATGCAGCACTAAGCCACTTTGCGTGGCTTAATGAGGCATTGTAAATATTGTTCCCTTTAACGCAGTTTTCTACATTAAAGGGGCGTGCAATGGGTGTTGCTGGGGGCGTTCCCAGCAACACCAATGGCATTTTGACACTGCCCCAGATTTACGAGGAATCGTAACACTGAGGCAGCGGCAAAAATGTATGCCTCCCCATAGGAGGCGTAAGGGAGGCGTAACTAGGAGAAATACATTTATTTCTCCTCGTTTTTCCTTCTTCTATGTGTGCTACATTCTGCAGCAGACACAAAAAGAGGAAAAAGCCTCCTGTGATTGTTTTTGTGCAGGAACATTTTCTCCACAAAAACAATCATCCCTGTAATGCAGGAACCCTTGCACCATGGCGTTAAGGTGCCTGCGTTGGCACATGGCAGCCCATTGTGCGCCAGTGCAGGGGAAAAGGACAGAAATGATAGATATACCACGTTCCTGACCTTTTCTTTAGCCGTAGTGAACCGCAGCAGAAAGGCTATGGCAAAATCTTGTAAATAAGGCCCTAGATACTTACAGTTGGGCACACACAGCTGTTATGTGCCCGGGTTAGGCCAATGTAGCAAAGTTGCTCATTTCTTACATTGTCCTCTTTTCACAATAACATTTCTGCTGTGACCTTTTGCACATATTCGCGTGCATGAAAATGTTGGATTCATTTCTCTGAAACTACTTCTGTTTACACATCTAGCTTCGCATAACATTATCACATTGCCTCGAACATCAAGTACAAGTCCACTACGCACAAATGTACAAATGTTGTTCTATCTTCATCCACGGGGTGACAGGACTATCTATATATTCATAACATTGCTAATCTATACGTACATTGCAAGGATGCTTTTTATTATAAATAATCAGCATCTCATAGAATTAGCGGAGGAGGCACTTCAGTTGACACTGAGGGTCCCTGCATGCTGAGACTTCACCACACAGCTGTCTGACATCTCGGTAAAGGGTGTCCTGTTCGTGACCAAGACAGGCTCCTACATTCTCTCGCACCAGGTAATGGGGTTGAATCCTCCCTTGGGGGGATGCTTGGGTTCATGCCTACACACTCTCTAGATACAAACAGAATAGGGTTCGCATAGTAGGATACACCTAATTCCTACCTTGTTTTATATCCCAGCAAATATGCACTGTTTTAGCACCATGGTAGAACTGTATCTACTATTTACTCTTTTGGTGCTTGTAATCACGTTCATCTGCTTCTGTCTACTGATTATCGCTGCACATGTATTTTATACAAGAATAATGTTGGTTCAATAAATATATTGAAAACGTCCCACTGTGTATTCTCTGTATATTTCTCTGAGAGCAGGGGGCACGAGTGACTGAGCGAAAGGATCTGATCTGTTGCCCCGATCCCTGAGGGGTCAGGGTTGTCATGTTCAGTGGTTGCTAGAGACCATACGCTCCCTGGTAGGGTTACGGGGGCTTATGGTGGATTTGTGAGCTAGCTGGTCTCTAGGCCAACATATCCTGCCGGGGGCTTGGAATCTGTCTGTGCACCTCACCCAAAGTTTATGTTGTCTAACAAACTCACAGATTCTACGGATTATTGGGAACTACACAACACAGAAGGAAACAGGAAACAAGGGGCATTTTTATCCCAACATTGCCTATTTTATGTTATTTTGTTTTTACTTATTTGCATTTGGTAGCACTGCATGGATGGATGTTTGCCTCCACATTTGGAGCATTCAAGCTTAAATTTGCAGAGTACACTGTAAAACGCTCCTCTAATAATTGACCAGCATGCATCCCATGGTATGATTTGTCATCCATTCTTATAGGAGCAACATGGGAAAGGTAATTTATGGGACAGATAACTGCCCCGTGTTGTGCACTGATGGGATCACACTCACAAGAGACATCCACTGAAGCCACAGGTCAATGTCCAGCTCCCTTCATACTACTGCCTGACCTTCACTCATCCTAACGCACAACGTTCTGCCACAGCAGAGCCATGTGACTCCATTCTAATGCATTTAGGCTGCATGCTAATGATGCCATTTACTTAAATAGCACTACACTCCACTCAGAGAACTTTGCACAATATATTTTAACAAAGATAATGAACATTGATTCCATATTTCAATTTTTCTGCTCGAAACCCTTGAAACCTGGTCAGTTTCATTTTGTCCCTCTTTAAACACACTTGTGGTCCTGTGAGCTTTAAAGGCTTCTAGACGCTCGCCAGCCCATATTCTTGGAGTTCTGCATAAGAACAGCACACAGAGGTTTTGTAATGCCATGAGCAGAATCTATTTTGATTTTCCCCTTCTGGAGTCATTCCACATACAGTACTTGTCCTTCCCTGTGAATCTCCATTTGGCGACATATCTTGAGGCGCCCCAGTCTTGTCTATTCCACTGTCGTTTGATACGTCTGCAAGCAGTTGGACCCTCACTACTTTCCCCTTTTCAATCCACATTACCTTCTCTCCTTTCTCGGTTGCCATCTGCTTCTCAGTAAGAATTAACCTCTCTTTGGCTTATTTTTGACGTACCTGACCCAAGATTTCAGGTATTTTTAAAGTATTCCTCCTTTGCTCATATCTCTGTCGCTAAGGCTCCTTTTCCCCATGTATAGAATTGTCTCCCTATTTCACTGTCCTCTACACCCCACCCCACCCCAAGTGTCATTGCTACACTCACTTTCTGTTGTGTCCTTTCTGTCTTGGGACTTCTTTTCCACTTGGAAAGTTCTTCCACTTTCTCTTCCACCCACCAATAGTTGTCGGTTATCTCTTGTTGACCGTCCGCCCATCTACCCCTTGTAAGTCATATTTTCATCTCAGTAAGTTTGCTTCTGTCTACTATCGAGCGTCAGGTTATGCCTCTTCAAAAGGTGACTATTGACCTACGTCCTTTTTGCTCACTGAATTTACTTCCCTTCCCAAGCGTCCAGCTGACCAACACTTGACCTGTACAGTTCCCTCTCTTCCGGACTTCCTCTGCTTGTACTTGACTTGGCTTGACGCCTCTTGTATACAGTCATCACCTCCCCCAGCACCACAGTCGAAATGTTGCTTACTCACTAATATGTATCTCTTTGAAATTCTGCACAATGCTTTTGGCATTCCAACATCATAAAAAAACTGCGTCCAAGCAATTTACCATATTTGTGAATAATCCCTTGGGTTTACTCAAAGCCTCTCTATAACACCTGTCTTCAGGTAGGCTACCCCCGCTATCTGCCCTCTTTTTTCCTCAGAGAAGGGGTGCACAGGCCCCCTCTGCACCCATCTCTCTCGTCTAAGCCGCCACCTTTTTCTCTTTCTTTTCCTCATCCAATAGGTCCTCGTTGATCTGTGTGTCTTGGTCAGACTACGACCACCTCAAAGCTCCTTGTTTGCACATGATACCTGCCATCATGGCAGACCTCCTCTGGATATGCATGTTTGTGCTGCGCCCTGGCCTCTTTGCTTCTACCAGCACCCCCGCTATCAGCTGCAGTCCACCATCAGCTCCCTTCTCGCAGTCCTTGTCCATGGTGTCAACCCACAACATGGCAATGCATGGTGCTTCCTTCCTCTCATTTAATGTACTTCTCGTGTTCGAATGGCTGCTCTCATTCAGGACTCCCTTTATCCCTTCACTACCCTGCAGACCTAGCTCCCTCTGTGCCACCCAGGTTGGAAGCTGCATGCTAACAATGCCATTGACACTTCTCTCTCTGGGGCTGCCCCTACAGTGGTGCCACGGGGTGCCACTAGCATCTGCCTGGCATTTTACAATATACAATGACACTCTGGGGTATTTTTACAAAGAAATGGCACAGCGCAGCACTGCAAGCAATTTAGCAGCGATGTGCTGCATCATTAAAAAACTCAGGGATGCCCTGTATTTACAAGAATACGGTGCACCCCTGTGTGTTCACTTTCACAGGCGCTAAAAAAAGCTGCCTAGCACCAACACAGACACCCTTGCATCATGGTGCAAGGGTGCCTGCGTTGCAGGGATAATTGTTTATGTGCAGGAAGGGACACCTTCATTAATGGTGATTTGCTCCTTCTAAGTGTGCTACAGAATGCAACACAAATAGAAAGAGCAAAAACGAGGAGAAATAAAAGTCTTTCTCCTCATTGCACAAACCAGTCGACTGCTTTTCAGTGGCCTTCGTTTTTGGCGCTGCCACAGATTTACACATCCTTGTAAATATGGGGCAGCATAAAAAACCAATGGGTATCGCGGTGGAACTCCCACAACAAACACTCATTCAATGCCCCTTTCACGCAGATACCTGCATGAAATGGTACGATATTTACAAAGCGACATTAAGCCATGCAAAGTGGCTTAACGCCGCTTTGTAAATACGGATCAGGGCATCGCACCACCGGGGCGTCCTAAAACGTGACTCTCCAGTGGTGCAATCCCTCTGTAAATATGCCCCTCTGCCTGTGCACCACAGGATGGTCACACCCTGGCTCTTCATCACTCCTCTCTCTATCGCTCAAACCTCCTGAACTCAGAGGGTGTTTCCTCCCCTCCACCCAGCAGGGCTGTTGGAACGAGGGGCATATTGGGCACATTATTCCACTGGCCTGGGCTTTTCCAGGGCCTTGTACTTGTGCTCCTCTTTATTTATGGATTCTGAAGCAAGCCTATGCTAGGGGTTAATAATAAGGCAACCTAACGTGCTATATGACAAGATGGTATCAAATGCTGGAGCTGCCATGTGTAGCCATGTCAGTAGAATGCTAATCAAACTAAGATCCTCCTGCTGGGTAAGCATACTCAGACCCTGGGACATCACTGGCGGCCAGAGGTGTCAGGGCCCCCTCCAAAGCCAACCCTTTCCTAAAAAATCTTGGTGTGTGGTTTGATAACTCACTCTCTTTTGAAATACAAGTGCGGACACTAGCTGACGTGCTTTGGCACCCTGGGAAGCTTTTAATCTATCGATAGATTTTTTCATCCACAAAAGCAGCGTCCAATCACTTATCATTTCGCGTCTGGACTACTGTAATGTTCTCTGTTTGGGCACCAAAATATCTGGTATAAATTGGTTTCAGATTTTCCAGAATGCTGCGGCCAGATTGCTTTCTTCTCTTCCCAAATTATGTTCTGTTCTCAGCTCCTTCGTAAACTTCACTGGCTACCTTTTGCGAAGCGTACGCAATTCAAAGCCTTGTGCGTTGTCCATAGGACTATGAATAAACAAAGGGCTTCCAGTTTGGCTGCTTTGATACAACCATATTTGCCCACTTGAGCCCTTGTGCATCAGGCCCTTTAAAAGAGACAGAATGGGAGGATGTTCTTTATGTGCGCTGGCTCCAGCACTATGGAACACTCTACCTCCACAATTAAGAAAATCCCAGAATCATTTGAGCTTTTGAAAGCAGTTAAAGACTTGGTTGTTATTAGCCTAGGTTTCCGCTGGCTTTAGTACGTTGTGCTTTTGCCTTGATCCATGGTGTAACTCCGTATTGGTGACTAGCACTGGGAAGCCCTGTTTTGGGGTAGCTATGGGCTTCAGAAACCCTCTCAGCATAACATAACAAAACATAACATAACACAGCAAAACTCAGACAATCGTTTATTACTGCAATCTAATTATGCTAGGGTACATCATTTCTTAAATTGGATCATGGTGCCTTGTGTACGTTCCCCAGTGTGCCATCTTGTTTTTATAGTTCCTTAGATCTCGCATTGACTGTACCCCCAGAACATCAAGATGTAGAGAAACAGAACAGGGCAATAAAACGAAAACATCTGTCTTGGTAATTGGCACTTAACCATTGGTTGTCACTCTTTAACCTTACATTTCCCATCACATTTTAAACTGCTGTCCATCCAGTAGCTGTTAGGCCACATGTGGCTCCTGTTGCACATCCTTAATAGTTTTATAACAAGGGCAAATATAGCAGCAGAACGCCATGGGAAGGGTGAGGAGACCCTGGCCTCCATCTACTCGTTGTTTAATTCCATATTTCCTTGGTTCAAGACAGCCTCTTGTCCAATTTGACTTTTAAATGTGTCCCAAGTCCTGCTTCATCTTCCTCCTCTGCTAGTCTGTAAGTGTACTGGCCTTAGTGGCAGCCCACCTCTTTAAGTCCCTGAGTCAGACTCCCATCTCTGGGGCCACTGGGTGATTTCCACAACTTGACTATGCAGCGTTTAATTAGGACCAGCGCCAGGTCTATACACCTGTTTAAATATTTAGCCTTTTTAGACCTGGCATAAAACCCAGCGGGCATAATAATGGATCTCGTCCCACTGCTTTCTATGTTGTTTCCATCAGTGCCTCCAGAGCCTTGAATTGCATTTTTATGGGAGCGCCACACCATATGGATGAAATCTGCCTCCACCTGGTGACAGTGGAGATACCTAGAACTACCGTCCTCAAAAATATGTGCAATGTATTTAGGGATGAGGTACATCTGATGTAGGTAGTTAAATTGGGTATATTTCACTCTGATGTTTAAAGAGAAGCTCTATAGAAATTCTTGAGCATGGGGGCGTGGCTAACGCCTGAGGGAAATGGCGGCTGGTCCCTGACTCTCCCGGGACGGCAGTGTTGGCGGCGAGCCTGACGCGCTGCATACCACCTGCAGGGGGTCCCAGAACGGCAGCCTGAAGTGTCTTCATGGAGCTGCGCAAGGCGGAACAACTTTAAATCACCGTCTCAACATGTAAGCAGAGTTTTCCTATATCTGCACGTCGGAGCGGTTCCGTCCTTTGAATGGCCGCCATTTTAGATCGCGCATTCTGCGGATTTCAAGCGCGCAATCTAATGTGAAGAGTTTCAAGTGTACACTTCGTGTACATGAGTTCAATCTCATTAATACCCCATTAACTCTGTCAGAAAACAATCGTTTTGCCTATTAACAGGCATATAATAACAATTTCTGAACTTTTTGGGCAGCATGAATCACCGAATGCTGTAGCCAGTTGCAGTCCGCTCCAATATATGAACACCTCAGCATACCACAACAAGATGAATTTTTTGGAGGAGGCTGGTTAAAGCCTCTGGTCTTTTTATTCAGTAAATCAGAAAACATTACTTTTGAAGACTAATGATATGGTTACTACTCCCAACCAATTCCAGTTATATCATACTTTTTCATAAGGTTTGGTTTTATGTGTAGTATTGTTTTTGAATGAGGTTTTACAGATCTCTTCCCTCTCTGCACCTTATTATCTTTTTGTTTTGCATGAGGAGATCATGCAATGTGTGCTCTGCTACTAAGTACAAGCAAGTGGCATGTACATGAAACTGTTTGCGTGTTGCAGAGCTGCTCTCATGCTGCATCAGTGAGGGATTGTAACTACACACTTGTACCTCAAGCATTTTTAAGTTCTTGAGACATCATTACTTCATAAGAGGTGTATACATTAGAAATAGTTTTTAGGAACTAGTATACCTGCACCTTCCCTGCTCAAGTGCATGGGTAAGCTAATTAAAGTCTTATCTCATTCATCGCCTCGATCGCGCAAACTGTCAACTCGCTCTAAGTCTCGCCCATATTGTGCCTCAATGGAGGATTCAATTAATACATTACCGAAAGGCGCTATGGCCTCTACCATCACAGCTTCCTCTGGTAGTATTAAGGCACCAAGCAAACGTCTGAAAAAAGATCCTCCTTCCCCTCCCAAACAGCCCTCCTCAGTAACTTTGGACCTATTACTGGAGGAAATCAGAGCTCTTCGTCCATTTGTCGAGGAAACTAACTCTAAACTACAAATTCTGACTGACAGATGGTCAAGCTTGGAAGACAGAGTTACCACAGTGGAACAGAACATTGAATCTCTATCCTCTTCTAGCATTAAAATGGAAACCCTTCACTCTCAAGTGACGACGCTCCAAAAACAAGTTGAAAATCTTGAAAATAGAAACAGACGAAACAACCTACGGATTTATGGACTGCCAGAGGGTTCAGAAGGCTTCGATCCCATCACTTTCTTCAAATCTTTTCTCCCAAAGGTTCTCAATTTGCCTCAGGATACTCTTCTCAACATCTAACGGGCCCATAGACTGGGTCCTCCTCCTACAATGACTTCCTCCACCACGAGGAGACCAAGAGGTTTTATCTTGTATTTTTTAGAGTATACTGATCTGCTCAAGATTTTATCAGCTGCTAGAGCTATCAACCGCATTACCTGGTCAGGTAATCCTTTGTTTTTCTCTCAGGACTACTCAAAACCCACAGCTGACAGACGCAGAGAATGTTTGGCACTGAGACCACATCTTCGTTCCATTGGTGCACGATATGGCCTCTTCCACCCGTGCCTCTTTAAGGTGACTATTAACAATAAAACCACTACATATGAGGATCCCATAAAACTGAAGAGCTTTCTCAACTCGTGCAGCACGGAGTCTATGGACATGTCCTTGACGCATAATAAGTAGTTGTTCATGGTTTAGTTTTGCCTGTGTTCTCTTGTGACACTTGTTTCATATTGTTGATAATTGTTTGCCTGTTGAGACAGTTGAAGATGCTGTTTTCTTTCCTTGTTTAACTGTTTTAAACGATTATTAATCTCTTGTTTTCCCTTGCAGGATTTGTCTCCTTGTTGTACTTCCCTTATGTTGTACTACCCGTCGGTTTTGCTGTCCTTCCCGCTTCCCCATTTGGAGTCTGGACGCGTCATTATCCCATGTGGCCACATCTCCCCCCACCCTACGTATGTCTTGGATTATTTGTAAGTACGTCATTTGTGTTTTCTTCATTTCTTCTCACAGCATTCTTTTCTCTTTACTTACTTACACTTTTCTCTTTTCCTTTCTTTTCTTACTGTGATCTATGTTGTACTTCTTGTTCTTTCCTCTACAATACTCTCTGTAACTTACGATCTAATGATTTATACTACTCTTTTAATACTCATATGCTTATTCCCTTTTGCCACTCTCTCGTCTTTCTAGTATCATATTTATACATACCTTTCTATTTTTTTCTCTCTTTCTCTCCATTTTGTTTGAGAAATATTGTAGGTAGTTGGTCTACTTTTTGGTACGCTTTCCATTATCTATGGGTCTGCTTTGATTGGTGCCCTCTTTTTACTTTTATGTTAGTCTTACGTTCTTAAAGCTTATTTCTTGGAATGTCAAGGGTTTACATTCACCCATTAAAAGGCAAAGGGTGTTAACACATCTTGCTAAATTGGGAGCAGATATAGCCTGTTTACAAGAATCTCATTTAACAGCAGAAGAATCAATGAAACTAAAGAGGGGTTGGGTGGGGGAGGTCTTTTATTCGCCAGGAGGGTAATCGAAATGGAGTTTTAACTCTTTGTCGTAAAATGCTTCCTGTTAAATTACTCTCACAATGTTCTGATGATAATGGTAGATGGTTGTTCACTAAATTGTTGATGGGAAATGCTCCGATCTCTTTACTTAATATTTACGCACCCACTGCTGGGGACTCCTCCTTTTGGACATCCTTAGCTCAACAAATCACACATTGTATTGATGATAACTTTATCCTAACAGGTGATTGCAACCAAGTGTTTGATCCTTTTTTAGATCGTAATTCAAATGTTTCCTTTGTACCTCATAAAGCTCACAAACTTTTTATTCAAACTATCAAACAGCATAAATTAATCGATGCGTGGAGACTCTGTAATCCTACTCTAAGGGAATATACATTTTATTCCCCAGCCCATCATACCTAATCACGTATAGATTATTTTTTTATCTCACATAATATCTCCCAATCTTTTATGGCGGCGGATATTGAATCCATTTTAATATCAGACCATGCTCCCATTGTGATTCAACTTGATGTTTTGCAAAAGCCTAACACATCTCGGAAATGGCGTTTTAATAATGCTTTACACTTAGATCATACATTTACCTCCTCTTTTGTCTCCTTTTCAAATGAATACTTTTTATTTATTCAGTCTGATACTTTACCTTTTCATGTGGTGTGGGATGCTTTCAAGGCAGCAGCTAGAGATTTCATTATTGGCTATGTCTCTAAAAAGCGTAAAAAATCCAAAGTCTACACAAAAACCCTCCTTGACAAGATACAGAGATTGGAGCATTCTTATTACTCCTCTAAGTCCCAAACGTGTTTATCAGAACTCATACAAATCAAATTTCCATTTAATAAGGAGTCAACAAACAATGCTTCAACGTATATATCAAAATCCAGTGTGAAATTTTATGGGGGTCAGAATAAAGCCGTGAAAATACTAGCCAACTATTTGAAAATTAAACATAACAAACTCAATATAGAGTTCATTATAGATGAACATCAAACATTGAAATTTAAAGACACTGATATTTTAAATGAATTTCTCCAATTCTATAAAACTCTTTACACATCAGAAATCCCTCCCTCAGAACATCTAATTTCTCAATTTGTTTCTGATATTCAAAAACCTTCTACCACTCGACCAGATTTTACACCCTTGGAATTTGATATATCACAAAAGGAACTCCTCACCGCATTACAGACACTTAAGAAAGACAAAGCCCTGGGACCAGATGGTTTCACTGTTGAGTTCTTCTCACACTTTGCTCATTTGCTAATCCCCAAATTGCATAATCTTTTATGGTTTAACTCTGTTTTATTGACAGTTGCAGAAGGTAAAAACATAACATCGGGGCCACACAGGGCCCGGCTGCAAGGGAGGCAACATGGTCGTAGCACAATATAAACAATAGACAGTCCCCCACCCCCCCCACCCCAAAGATAGAAAGAAAAGTAGGAAGATATGAAAGAACCACCCCCCTCCCGCCCCTGGTCCAGACTGATGGCAAGGCGTTAGGGAAGACAGCCTGTCAAGACTGGTGAACAATCGAGTTACAAGGTGGGCTCTGGTGCGGCTAAGCGTAGGAGGCGCAGGTACCTCGGACAAGCCAGCTCACGGAATTCTTGTGCGAGTAGAGTGAGGAAAGGCTGCCACAGCTCGCTAAAGGAGGCGCCCCTCCCTGCCAGGGTTAGGGAAATCTTCTCCATTCCCAAAACGTGCCATAAACGTTGGTACCAGCCTGTGTGTGTAGGGACATGAGGGGACCTCCAGTGAATTAATATATTCTGGACTGCTGAGCCTAAGGCTATAGCTATTTGCTTCCCTCTCCGGGCTCGGAGGGGGTACGTAAGTGGATTTGGCACCCCTAAAAGAACGTATGCGGGAAACCTGGGGATCTCAGTATCTAGATATTTATCCACTTCATCAAGGACATGTGTCCAATAAGACCTAAGGTGTGTGCAATCCCATAGTAGATGGACCAAGGTGCCCCTCCCTCCGCACCCACGCCAGCAATCCGGGCTTTGTGTCGCATCGATCTGGTGGAGCCTCTCCGGGGTATAATACCAATGGTAAACCAATTTAGTGAGCGTTTCTGTAAGGCCTGCATGTGTCGCTGTGTGACGTGCCATGTAACAGGCACCCTCCCACTCCTCAGGGTTGAGATCGCGCCCAAGCTCCCGTTCCCATCGGGCTCGCCCCGCGTGGTAGCTATGCGAATACTTAGATTGAAGCATCTTGTAGAGATCCAATATCAATTTTTTGTCCGAGGACCGCGTTACCAACCAGCGTTCATATGGCGTCAAGTGTCTAGCCGCCTGTGGGCGGTTGTCAGGGTGCAGAGCCCAGTGTCGTACTTGGAGGTAGCGCATGCGTTCCGACTCCGGGAGACCGAAGTCCTCCCGAAGCTGTGGGAAGGAGATAAATTCGTCATTGGCGAATAAGGGACCCAGCGCCCAGCAGCCAGAGTCCCGCCACTGGTGAAAGGATTGCGAGTCCATTCCCGGGCTAAAGTCCAGATTATCAAGTATTGACGTGAACGATGAGGGGAAAGTCGTTAACTCATGACTTAAGTTCGTCTGGTCCCATATCGTGAGTAGGGTGCGGGTCACTTGGGAGGCGTATAAATTAGGGGGACGGTGGGACTTCAGGAGAAAAGGGATCTTCCTGAGGGAGGTTCCCGCCACGGCTCGGTCCTGGAAGAGCCAACTCTTTTCCGAATCGGCTCGGCTCCATTCAACCAGATATCGTAGCTGTGCGGCCTTGTAGTAGAGGGCGAGGTCGGGAACCCCCAGACCCTCCTCATGCAGTGGGAGAAAGCTAACCGCACGTTTCAGTCTTGGCTTACGTCCCTGCCAAATAAAGGAAGAGAGATCTGATTGCACCTTTCGGAGCCAACCCGGTGGGGGCGATAAAGGCAGTGTTTGGAATAAATAAAGGATTTGGGGAAGGACGGTCATCTTTATAGCGGCGACACGCCCCAGCCAAGAGATCTGATGATGTTTCCATCTCCGGAGCTCAGCTTGGATCTGGGTGCGAAGACGTGAGAAGTTAGCAAGTCTAACAATTCGATGGTTATATTCATGAGTAATGTTTGTCACTAACCTCACTATCTCACTCATGTCACTACCTTTTTCCCTTTCCCTTTCGTTTTGTGGGCACAACTATGATGTTTTCAATGTGTTTTGTGAAATATGTTCTCTTTGTTCAGTGTGATTAAATAACACTTGAGCTTTCCTTTATTCTCTTTATTTTGATTTAGCATTGTTAATTTCATTTTGCTACACTGTTTTGATGTATTTATACTGGGACCACTACTCTTTATACAGTCCTACACCCAGGTCCCAGTGATTTTGGGTATACCCTTCATTCTAACCATTGATTCTTACAGTCGCTGTGGGAGAGCGGTAACAATTAAAAATATGCATCCGCATTTTGTCCCCGAAACCGATGCGGCTCAACAACTGCTCGAGATACGGCCAATGGACCCGATCGAAGGCCTTCTCGGCGTCTATTGTGAGTAGCATATACTTCCCCGGGATGCGGGAGGCTTTTTCGATAAGGTGCGTTACCCTTTTCGTATTGTCACTTGTCTGCCGTTGTGGTATAAACACAGCCTGGTCGGGGTCCACTAGCCCCTGCATATAGGGGGCAAGCCGGCTCGCCAAGATGGAAGTATAAAGCTTCAGGTCTAATTTCAAAAGTGATAGGGGCCGGTATGACCTGCAGACAGACTTGTCTTTCCCAGGCTTAGGGAGGACGACTATCGCCGCCGCTAGCATGGAAGGGGGAATAGCCCCTTTCTCCGCAAAAGAATTAAAAAGCTGGGTCAGCAAGGGGGTAAGGATCTCACATGCATAATCTTTTAGACTCTTTTTTACATTCAGGTGAATCCCTCGGCTCATTTTCAGATGCCCTAATTTGTCTTATTCCAAAGGAAGGTAAAGACCTAAAATATTGTAATAATTACCGGCCAATCTCTCTAGTCAATATTGATTAGAATTTTTTTTCAAAAGCCTTGGCTATACGTTTAGAATCTTATTTGCCTGATTTGATCGGGAGAGAACAATCTGGTTTTGTTAAAGGCCGCCTTCTTACAGACAATACTCGTTTATTTTTTGACGTTTTAGCCAAATCCTCGCCTGCTTCACATTCCCTGGCAGCAATAGCCCTGGATGCTGAAAAAGCGTTTGATAGAGTGGAATGGCCCTACCTTTTTCATAGACTTAAGTGGTTTGGTTTTGGTCCTAAAATTATTTCTTTAATATCAATTCTATATTCCAATCCCATAGCAGCAGTGTGTGCAAATGGTAATACATCCTCTTATTTTAATTTAGGTAGAGGTGTTCGACAGGGATGTCCAATATCCCCATTCCTTTTCAATTTAGCTCTAGAACCTTTTCTTTGAAGAATTCGCCAAAATAAAGCCATCCATGGATTTGATTTTAAAGACACTCAAATCAAATTAGCAGCTTACGCTGATGATGTTTTGTTATTTATTTCACAACCTCAAACCTCTCTCCCCGCATTCCTACAAGAGGTTGATTCCTTTGCAGCTATATCTGGCTATAAATTAAATAAAGATAAATGTGAAATTTTGCCTTTAACAAAATATACCTTCGAAGATGATTTCCATGTCTCAGGTTTCGCTTGGAGCCCCAAATAAATTAAATATTTAGGTTTACAGTTTACCCCTCTATTTCAGGTACAATTTCCCGTTGTATAGACAATTGTATACAGAGATTATCTTCCTTGACCGCTAGATGGCACCCTCTATATTTATCTTGGTGGGGCCGTCTAGATACCATAAAGATGATGATGTCTCCTATAGTTCTTTACACAATTTCCAATATTCCAGTTGCTATCCCCCTAAAATTCTTTACAAAAATTAATTCTATATTATCTTCTTTTCTTTGGAGCAACAAAAAATCACGTATGTCCATATCGAAATTGATTCGTCCAAAGTCAGAAGGTGGTGTCAATTTTCTTAATTTTCCTACATTTCACAAATATTTTTTACTTCGACAAGCGTCAAGGTGGCTAGCCGAATCCACTGTGGATTGTCCCCTATGGGCTGGACTTGAACGATCTTTTATTTCCCCCTTTTCATTTCAAGAATATTTATCTTTCTCTCATAAGCCACAATCTCTATCTACTCCCATACTTAAACACACATCAAAAATTGTGAATTCCAACTCTCCGCTAGATCCTATGGATTGGACCTCCTTTTCCGGTTCTACAATATGGCATAATAATATGATTTTGATACGTAACAAGCCTTTGTATTGGAAATCCTGGAGGCAAAAGGGTTTGATATGGATACATCAACTTTACATACAAGATGAGATTATATCTTTTTCGCAAGCTAGTAGACTTTTTGACCTACCTACATCTTATCTCCCTAAATATCTCCTTTGGAAATAGGCCATCTAAAACGCTTATATCAAACACACACCCTCAAATTCTTCCAATGGTCATACTTCCTCTGCAACCAAACATTTACATACTCTTCTACTTGTTAATCCCAAAGCCTCTGTTATTTATAACTTTTTGCATACGACAGATATGACACGTGAAAAAACTAAGGTGGAGCTATCATGGGAGCATGATTTAGAAGTTTGTTGGCCCATGACGTTGTGGAACAAAATATGGACTAAAATTAGGAAGTCCTCCAGAGCAGCCAACACTACACAGACACTTGTCTTTATATACAATAGACTTCTATTATCCCCGGCTACTTTAAATGCACGACACGCTGACCTCTCAGACACCTGCTGGACTTGCCTCTTTCCACACGCAAATTTGTACCATTTACTGTTTACATGTCCGCTTGTCCACAATTTTTGGAATAAGGTCTGGACTCAAATCAACTTAATTTTTGGCTCTAGCCATCCTTTATCTACTTCTCATATATTTTTGGGAAGCCTATCCCCCATTTGGAAGGATTCTGATTCCAACACAAAGATAATAGACTTATTGCTAGCAGTCGCTTTACAACAAATAACCAAAAAATTGGAAGGATTTTACCAAATTATCATATCAAGCATGGTGGTACGCTGTTTGCTACAATCATAGACTAGATACAACTTTTGTTTACCCTATTCATATGGCAACAAAACGCTTGAGTTTATGGTTACCTATCACAATGTTCATTGATGCTAGTGCTAAACGTTCCCTTTCCCTGAATCCAATACAAGAAGTCTCTAATCCTCCTTGACTTTCCTCAAGTTGCTATTATATTAATTGGTTTCTCTACATTTTGCATTCAGATCTACTTATGAATTGTAAACTTCTTTTATCTGCACTGATTATTTTGCATACCCTTGTTATTTTTCTTTCTCTCAAGATATGTTAAACTGACTCATACATCCAATAATTTTGATTCTGAATTTTAGTTTAATTTATGAACTTATTTACTGTTTATATGGTCTTTTGTATTGTTACTTTGAGTTCTCTCAATAAACTTTTTTTTTTTTAACTAAAAAGAAATTCTTGAGCAAGAAACCATGTCTTATCTGTTATATCTTGTCCTATACTTTGCACCCATTTGTACCTCACCGTCAGCTGACCATTCGCATGTAGTGCCAGTAGTGAAGTGTATAGTACTGTCATCACCTTCTTGTTGTGGCCATGGGTAGCATAAATTGTAGTTTGGGCAATGTGACTGGTTCAACCTTATCATTTGACCACAAGCTTGTGTACCGATTCATTGTATATGAGGATCTGGCTAGGCCCTAGGTCCCAAATGTCTTGGATATCTTGTGTTGTGCGTAACTTTTCATGTATATAGTGGTCGCCCATCGTCTTTATCCCAGCTTCCACCCAGGGCCTACTGTTATGGGTTTCGGAGATTGACCTGAATGTGGATGTGATGTCCTGCATGATGTTTATGACCCAAGCCCCGCAAAGCCTTCTGAAATACTTCCTGCCTAGGTCCTTTGGTGTACATTTTCCATAGAGAGTAATCTCTGGATATAGAAAGCTCTGTCCATCACTGCCACTGAGAGTGCTCCCTCCACATGAGTAACTAGAGAAAGCCTTTAATAGCTGCAGCGCAGCAAAACAATTTGCATTAGCCTCTGAACTGTAGGAGAGGACCACCCTGTGTTGCAGGTTTTATTGTATACTTCAAGGGGCCACAACAACTGCTGTTCATTGTACCTTCTCCAAACAGAAAGCTTCTGGTTCTCCTTACATTGGAATTGCCTGCTGACGAGCCTCTTGCAGCTTGAGACCAATGATAATAGGCCTGCCTGCACCCCCACTGTGATGGGGTTATCACAAGAAATCTAAAGTCATTTATAGTAATCTTGCAAGTGAGGTGAATGGCCAGTGAGCAGGGGTTCCTAGGTCATGATCACCGCTCCACGTTGCCTGCTCCTGTTGGCTTAAAGGCACTGTGACCCTGATACAGTCCTCGATATCATCCACATCGTACCCGCTGTGCGAGTGACAGGTTTTCCTGCCTCTTTTTGTGCGTGCTGTTTTAGTCCAGTTGTCAAAGTGTGCCATTTCATTTAATATTGTAATTTTCCCACAATTTGGATTGTTTTTGTTCTGTTTTGTTTCTCTCACCATCTGTGTTCCCACCATTTACCATTCCCTGTCCTCCCGGCCAGCCCCTCCCACCTCCCAGGACTACATGTGGAGGCCTCTGCGTGCCTCCTGTGATCTGCCCCTGACCTCCTAGATCACGATCGCCACTCCGCGCTGCCTGCTCCTGTTGGCTCAGAGGCACTGTGACCCTGATACAGCCCTCAAGCCCCTCCACATTGAACAAGCGGTGCAAATGGCAGGTTTTCCTGATGCTTTTTGTGCGTGCTGTGTTACTATATTTTTTAAAGTGTACCAGTTTGTTTAATGCTGCTATTTTTCCCCGATTTAGATTAGTTTTGTTCTGTTTCTGTTGTTTTTCTCTCACCGTGTGTGCCCGCCATTTCATGCTCCCTGCCCTCCCACCTCCCAGCCAGCCCCTTCTACCTCCCAGGGCAACATATGGAGGCCACTGTGCGGTCGCGCAGCAGACATGCCGCCTGCGCGCAGAAGGCACACCCATGGCAAGCCCATCTGCACCCGTTCGTGCTTGGACCGTGCCCTGTTCCAGGAACCCTGACTTTTCAGCCCTACACATCTACACTGATTCCGACCTCGGAGCCCTGGATCTCAGACACCTCAACAACTACTGCTGCTGCGCTTCCCCAGGCACCACTAGAGGACCATTCTCCTGCCAACTCTGCCTCTTCACTTGCAGCACCGAAGCAGTCAACAACACCAGGAACACTGCTAACACGACCATGCCCACTGCGCCGACCAAGACCACCTCGGACAAACGCCAGTGCATCCTACTCAACGCACAGTCAATCAGAAGACGCGCCACAGAGATTTGGGACACTATCTCATCCCGTACACCAGACATCATCTTTCTCCCGGAGACCTGGCTGAACCCCACCTCTGCTCCAGACATCGCCATCCTCGAAGGATACAAAATAACACACCGGACCAAACCAACAAGCACGGAGGTGGAATCACCAACATCTACAGGGATACCATCCGATGCACAACTTCCCCAGATGACCTGACCCCGATCATGGAACATCTCAACTTTCAGCTCCATACAGATGGAAAATGCACCATCAGAGGCACCCTTACCTACAGAACACCAGGATCACGCCTCAGCTTCTGCAACGCAATCCCGTACATTTTCGCCCTGACTCCGATCACTACATCTTTCTAGGGGATCTCAACTTCACCATCGATGGGCCCAGCGACACCAACACAACTGACCTTCTGGAGAGCATGAACAACATCGGTCTCAAACAACTGGTTTCTGACCACACACACATTGCAGGACATACACTCGACCCCATCTTCTCTTCCAGCGACAGAGTTGAGTACAGCCACACCACACAGCTGACCTAGACTGACCACTACAGCATCTATTTTACATCTCAAGAACCACCAGCGCCGGCATCGTGCCCCCCAGATCCATGCTCAGAGACAGGAAAAAGATACCAGAAGACCAGTGGAACAATGCGCTCCACTCTCGCCTCCCAGACTCAATACCAGACCCACAACAAGCAGCAAAAAACTTTCCGCGGTGTATCACAGAATGCGCCAACACAATGACCCCCACAAAGACAGCTAACACCAAAAGACCAACCAAAAGAGCTAGCTGGTTCACAGAGGAACTGAAAGCCACCAAGAGCATCAGCCGTCAACTAGAAAGGAAGAAACACATCAGCAAAAAAACAGAAGACCACATCACCTTCAAGAAAGCACTGAAACAGTACCACCACCTCCTGAAAGAAACCAAGAAGAACACTCTAGCAGACCGCTTTAAAGCCAGCGCAAACCGCAGCAAGGAACTTTTTGTCATTGTGAAGTAATTCTCCAATCCCACTGCCAAGGAGAACAAAATCACACCCTCCCAAGAACTATGCAACACCCTTGCGGATTTCTTCCATGACAAGATCTCATCCATGTACGAAAACTTTGAACCCCAACCCTTTCCCGCTGACAGTATTAAACAGCTCACACCCACGGACACAAACCTGAACACCTCCGCAGCCAATGGACCTCCTCACCAAACAAGAAACCACCTCCATCATGAACTCCGTGCATTCGGGAGCACCCAGGGACCCCTGCCCCACCACATCTTCAACCTTGCCAACAATACAATCAGCAACGTACTCAGGAAAGTCCTGATCACCTCCATCTCATCGCCCTCCTTCACCGAGGACTTGAAACACCCAGAGGTCAGGCTGCTCCTAAAAAATCCATCCGCCGACCTAGCCGAACCGAAAAACCTCCGGACCTTCTCTCTGTTCCCATTTACTGAAAAAGTCCTTGAGAAAGCAATTAACCAGCAACTCACCCACCACCTGGAGCACCACAATATCCTGGACAGTGGCGGCTCCTTCGCTAAGCCGGAGGAGCGTTGCCCCACTGCTTTTCGCAGTGTAAAAAATAGGAATAATAAAACGTAATAACTAGACATTATTATGATTTTAATTGTTCCTGCTGTGGTGTCTTGGCAGGCAGATCTGCTCTGCTCTCAGAGCAGGGGGAGGACTGGTGGGCACTATGTAAGTGAGCATGAATGTTTGACTGGCCCTTTCGGAGAACATGCACACTTTGCATGTTCTCCACCCAGGTTGCATTACAGCCTGGGTGGAGAACATGCACAGACTCATATTCCCTGGCTGAGCGCCGAACCACGGTGCTCAGACCAATCACAATGCTACATTGCAGCAATGTGATTGGCTATGGGGAGCCTGGGAGCCCGGGTGCTTCCCGCATCCTGTTTGCACAGGAAAAGCCAGGAAGAGGATGGAGAGGACAGAGGAAAGGCAGCGGCCAGCCAGCCGGCCGACCTGTAGGTAAGTGATTTTTTTTTAACACCTTGACCGCGGCACGAATTCCGCCGCGGTGCGGGTGAAATAATGAGTGAGTGTGTCTCGGATGGCCCCCAGCCGTCCTCCGCACACGCCCACCGTGACGTCGGACGGCCAGGGGCCATCCGACGCATCGAAAGGGTTAAACCCCCCCCCTTCTTCCCCCTCTTCTCCCCTTCCCGCCCCAATGCTACTTCCTGGGAGCAGCAGCCACTGCTCCTGGACCCCTCCTAATCTGGATTCCGAGCCAACCACAGCACCAAAGAAGCCCTGATTGCAGATACCGATGACATCAGAGTCTCCCTGGACCCCGGTGAAACGACAGCCCTCATCCTCCTGGACCTGTCAGCAGCATTTGACACTGTCTCTCACCACAGCCTGATAAACAAACTCATCACATCGCAATCCAGGGACACGCCCTCTCCGGAAGAACTCAGAGGGTCTGCCTCCCACCCTTCAAATTGAAGCCTAAGAACATCATCCGTGAAATTCCCCAAGGAGTGTCCTCAGCCCCACCCTCTTCAACATCTACATGACCTCCTGGCACACACCATCAGATCACAAAGCCTCAACCTTATCTCCTACGCCGCCGACACGCAACTCATCATCTTGCTGACTGAAGAGTCCACCACCACCAAAGTCAACTTTCACACCTGCATGCTGAATGTCACCGAATGGATGAAAGACAACTGTCTCAAAATCAACACGAAAAAGACAAAGGTCCTCATCTTCAGGAACAACACCTCACCCTGGAACAACGCTTGATGGCCTGCGGAACTCAGCCCACCCCGACCCCGACAAACCATGCTAGCAACCTCGGCATCACCCTGGACAGCAAGCTGTCGATGAAAAAACAGGTCAATGCAGCCTCATCCGCTTGCTACCTCAGCCTCTGTATGCTCAGCAAGATCTTCTGGTGGCTCCCAGTCAACACCAGAAAAACGTCATGCAAGCCCTCGTCATTAGCAGATAGGACTACGGAAACGCACTCTATGTAGGAATCACTACATGCCTTCTGAAGAGACTCCAGACAATACAGAACACAGGGACAAGACTCATCCTCGACCTCCCAAAAAGAACTCACATCAGACCCCACCTCAGGAAACTTCACTGACTCCTGATACAGAAGAGATGCCAGTTCAAGATGCTGATGTACACCTTCAAAGCCCTACACAACAAAGGACCAGCATACCTTAACAAACACCTGACATTCCACCAAGCAACCAGACACCTCAGTTCTGCCTCCCTCTTCCTCGCAGACACCCTCCGCTCCACAAACCAACAGCGGAGGACGCTGCTTTTCTCACCTGGGGCCAAGACATAGAACAACCTTTCCCTGCACCGCAGAACCACCTCATCACTCCAGCAATTCAGGGAAGAACTCAAGACCTGGATATTCGATTGAAGACCACCACGCAGCAGTCAACTTCTCCAGCGCCTCAAGACCCTCACAGGTGATTGGCTGCACTTTATAAATATTGATTCATTGATTGATTGAAGGGGTGCATTACTCAGGCATTTGCAATGGCAAAGGGTCTAGCCTGAGGGACTTATTGGCTTTGCCAATGCCTTTTGGTGAAGCTGTATAGCATCGGAAAGATGCTGTGGAGCATGGCCAAATGTAAAAAACTGTCTGCCTGAGATGGATCAGTAAATTTTAAAAAATAAAAATGGAGTAGTGCAAAGGCCCTTTTTTCAGGACAGAGGGGTCAACCACAATTTGCTGCAAGGTCACCCCCAAAAAATGCAAAAAACCAGCACATGAAGGAAAGCAACACAATGGTGGGATGAAAAGCACACACGTGAGAAAGCAACACAGCGCAGGAAATTTGGCAGTCTGAAGCACAAGCGAGAGAGCAAGGGAGACAGCAACACAGATACGGGTCGACTATTTGGTAGGGGTGATAAGCACATGAGGGAGAGAGGTGGAAAACGCATGCACTCTCATGGAGTGCTTAAGCATAAAAAAGTAGTCCCCTAACAGTAAGCAGTGGAAGGATAGAAAAACGCTAACCAAATGGTAAAGAGGATATGCTACAGGTGAGGGACAAACACAAGTTGGGCTAGCCGGTGTAAAGCCATTGAATAATAAGTAAGCAAATGATTGACAATAAAGTCAACCAATGGCAATCAACAGGCAATGGGTATTTTACAACGAGACAGCTTGCGCACTCCGATTCACTTGTGGCTGGGCCTTGACCAAGGAATGTGACGAGGAAGACGGAAAAGGGGAATCGTTTTAGGAGTGCCCCTAACAACGCTTGGGACATTCTGTGCCGGCAAATACTGAGATATGGTCCCGTTCCGCATATACAGTAGGTAATTATACTCCCACAGCACGGCCACGCGTAAAGGAATTGTGTCATATGAAGCTAGGTAATGCATTACCTCCCTGAGGAGAGGAAGGATTTCCGCTAATACATTGGACGGCAGATAACGGAAGCGGGTGACAGACAGATTATACCCAAATGATTTCCATCCCTTCCCAGAATGTTCTTACGTGCTTTCTGAAGTCTGGCATGCAAACAAGAGGCTGATTACACCAGCCGTCGCAGTCTTCCCCCGGCGGGTGGTCTGTAGCTCGGGCACTGATGCAATCACACTGACCTACAAGCGGCGCGAGAGCTGTTAATTCTATATCGTTTTAATTAGAGAGAAATGAATCAATATTTCTATATTATCAGTCAACTGCACTCATTAGGCCGCGTGGCGTTATTCAATATCCGCCCCCTCCTTCCAGTCTCCCCGGGTACCTCACCGCCTGTGAGTCACCTGTTTATCGGCTCGCGCGTTTGTGGTGGAATTGGCAAGTGCGGGGGCTGGGACGAGAACCCTGCTCCTCGACAATCAGATCTGGCAGGAATTAGTGTCAGAAATGAAAAACGGACCCAATTAGAAAAGTAACGAGGCAGCAACAGGGGACATCAATCCTTATTAGTTAAGGCTCTAGAGCAGGGATGAGTCGCGTTCCCTTTCAAGCTATATGCATGAGCAGAGGCCTCTCACTCCCAGGTCAATCCCACCATATAACCTGCCCCTGCCCCTCTGTACAGCTCTTTCTGGTGAGCCGTGTCACCGCCACAGACCGGCTCTGCCTCTACAGAACAAACTCCATGCAGTCTTTGGGCCAAATCAACCCCAGTGCTTAGTCCCTGCTTGTGGTTGCAGGTGGCGGGCCCCTGTACACATTTTTGGAGTCCTCGACTTGCTTTTCATCATTTGATTTTGATTCAGAGCAAGACAGCGAGGCAGAAAAGGGAGAAAGAAGGAGGAAGAAAAAGACGAACATGACAAAGGGAGAAAGCAGGGATGAAAATGAATCAACGAATGAGATAAAGAGACTGGAAGTTAAGGGCGGCTGAAGAAAGAGGTATGAGGCAGAATCAAGATGGAGGAGAGTAATTTAGACTCAATCACTTACACATGAGCAAAGCACAATTTGCATTTATATTTGACATTATATCTACTGTGTGCCTTAATAATAACGTGTGCAAACATTTAAATGCGTTAATGAAATGTAAGCACAGAGAAACTGAAGCTTTATAAAAGTGTGCACTAATGTTCAATTTAGCATGAAGATGTATTCTGTATTCACGTTGCATTTATACTTTAAGTCACATTTGCTCGGAAAATCATATTTGAAAGTGTAATCATGTATGCTTTTATTCACTCTTGCATTTGCTCTTGAATTATATGTGCAGAAGTCTAACCATATATTTGAAGTGCAGGTTTAAATGTTAATTAAAGTTTGCCTGACTCAAGGCCTTGTTATTCTGAAATATGCTTTGCTTGGTTGGCGTGTTCTTTCCTTTGCAGGTGTGTTCTCAAGGTTTCATTAGCTGGAGAAAAGGAGTATAGTTGTCTGTACTAGTTTCTTGATAGTAAAGTCTGAGAAGAGAAATCTTGGCAAGAAATGTGAAGAACTAATGGGCAGATAAAGCCTCCTATTCATTGCGTATCAGGCACGGAGGGATGTTCAAGGTTGCAGCAACTGTCCAGGTTCTGTGGGATGGGAAAGACTGGCGATGTTGCAAATGCACAACATGAGGATGGACACAATTGGCTCCTGGAGGGGTGTGAAGAGATACAATTGTTGCTGAAGTTTCTGTTTGTTAGAGCAGATTCCCTTAGAATTTGAGGGGTACAGACCTCTCTGCTTCCTTTATTCTCACAAGTGTGAAGCTTCAGGCTAAGCACTTTTCCCAATTCTAGGAGACTTCTATAGTAGTCTTCACTGTTACGACACCTTCCCGCATTTCCGAATCACATTGAGACCCTACTCTACGAACCATCCTTATTCTGACTTAGAGCCCGGATTCGATTACTTTAGAACTTATTCATTCAAAAGATAAAATCAGAGTTTCTTTAAGGAACATCTATTTCTAATTCTTAGTTTCTGTGTTGCTGTGACAGGAATTATCAGTTTATGCCAACAAAATGATCTCCCTGAAATGCTGTTGAAAGCCACATAGATTTGCCAATGCTTGGCACAGGAACTTGCCAATTCTGATCAATCCAGATCATGCTCTACACTAGGGAAGGCCAACAAATGTATTTCACTTGATTGCCACAACAGAAACCTTTCATCAAGATGTTGGAAAAACCATGATCTAAAACAAAACTATCGTGTGCTGCCACAGACCGCATTACTAAAAAAAAGCAAAATTCTCTCAGCAGAAAGACATAATAGAAATGGCACCTGGGAGGGGCTCCAAGTGACACTTCCCAATATGTAGGCTATTTCATGGGACATAATGGAACTCACTGCACACTACTACTCAGACAGATGAATGGTGTTTCTAAAGTTTAATTAGAAAGCATGCATAGAACCTTACCAACATCAAAGTTTGACTGTTTAAACATATGTAGGCGCTACTTCATAACGTATATATATTTAAGCTGGTGTGCATTTACCTATCTACAGCACTAAGGGCCTAATTACGAATTTGGCGGTCCTCCTGCAGCACCGCCACTGCTGCGCTGGCAGGACAGCCAAGCGTGCGGTGCACCACATTCGTACCACTAATGATTTCCTGAGATTACAAATCCGAGATATTTCTTGTGGTTTGCTTTTTGGGATGTGAATATGTGAGCCTTGTAGATTTATAGAACACATCCAATCAGGAGACTGTTTTGCTGTCAATACCCAGCAAAAGCAAACCGTTGAAAGGGTTTCAGGATGAGAATTTGATTCAAATTGTATGTATCTAGAATTTATCTAGAGATTGTATTGAAATGTCTTGGGCAGAGAAACAGAGAGAAATAGCCACAGATAGAAATAGCTCTTGAACTTCTACAAAAAGCTCTGCAGCTCAAATAATATCTAATTTTAGAAAAACATGTTGTGCCCCCCTGTGTACAATACACCCCTCCAGTTCCATCACGGCATGGGCTTCACAGTCCATGCTGTGCTGGAACACCCTATGGTGGTCCCACAGCAGGGCAGTATTAAAGGCTCATCGAGCCTTTTTACTGTACCACCACAGGACTGCCATGCTGCCTGCCTGCCAGACAATGATTTGCATCATAATCTGGCGGGTGGGCAGCGTTCGGGTTTGGCGATGCGGGCAGTGGTGAACCACCCCACTCCTGCACAGCCAAACCCACAATGAGGCCCTTAGCCTAAATGTCAGGCTAACGTATTGGAGAATACATGGCTCATGGTGGTTGGGGTTGGCTTTTGCATGTGAGAAAACAGTGCTTTCTTAATTGACCAGCACTATTCAACTATAACATTATCCAGCCTTGAATGCTTTGAAAGCCAGAGAGAACAGGAAAGAACAGGAAAAGCTAGCTGAAGGAGAGGTAATAGCAATTACAGGAGATACCTTGCTGTGACTACACCCATCTTGTGTTGTAATAGTACCTGATCTGTGATTGGAGCAAGAGTTTTGACATCAAAATTCAGGTTCAACACTTATCTTGAGCATCTTAGTCGGTGTAGCAGCTCAAGGTCTCGGATGACTGTGAATGCATACTCCATATAAAATTTCTCTTTGCCCACCATTACCTTACTAAGACTGGTGAGAATGATTTCCCTATCAGTGGACTAGATGTGCATCACAGGATGCATTCACCATCTCCCTGCCTTTATATTGGCGGATTTGAAAATGACAAGCAAATCACAGGCGGAGTCCTACTACGAATTGTACCCCACAGTGGAATCCAGTACTTCCCAGACGCACTTCCAAATGCCACAGTCCATTCTTCCTTGACGTTAAGGTGATCCAGGAAGATGAAGGGTGCCTCAGCCAGTGGTTGCTCACCAGCAAATCTGAAGGGCCTGACCATAGTAGTAAATTCTAATTTGTCAAAAAAGAGCCAATCCGAATAGCTAGACAACCTGACCCTTAAGACTGTCTCATTGGTAACCCTTCAACCAATCAGAATTGGTCACTGTGCTAACTTAAATCCTGTACTGCAAGCAGAGTGCGCAGAAAACAAGTTCCACCCATTTTGCACTGTGTCAAAACTATTCAACTACCCATACTTAATAATATGAAGCTGTTTAAGAACGGCTTCATTTCCTGGAACAAGCACAAATTGAAATTCTTCATTTAGATCTGGTCAGGGTATTTTTGAAAATGTATCAATTTAGTCCTATTTTATAGTTTTGTTGCTGACAATAGTGCAGCTAGATGTATTTGGCTTAGTGCAAGGTTAGTACTCGTTTCTCCCTGAACCATTCGGGCCTTACATTCCTTGTCCTACATTAAGGGTGTAGGAGCAGCAAAACTCTTATCCTTTTCAGATCCTGAGTCCCTTTATCGTTCAATTAAGAACATTCAAACTAAAATACCTCAAAACAAGTGGAACAAAACCCTAGTCATGATGAAACAAGGATTCAATAAAAACCTCACATCGGTGTACAGGAATAGTCCGAGCAAAATACACATTGATGTTTTACACTTTCATCCCTAAACACAATGACATGGGTGCCAAGCTCTATTATCTTAATAAAGAACATCACCCCACTATCCATTATAGTTATTCTACATCTGCAGTGCGTCCTCTATCTACCTCATCCACGCATGTGTCCATAGAGGGAAGCAGCCATAGATCTTTCACTTCAAAGCAATGGTGAACAACCTCTGTGCATGTACATGCGCCCCTTGTTTCCATCTTTTAAAGGCAGCAAAGAAAGAGAGGACACAAACATAAAATACGGGTCATTGTCCCTGTCTTCTAACCACAAACGTGTGACTCCCTGAAATTAAGATGAGTTTTTAATCAAAGCTCCCAGTAGCGGCTGCTACCGGACCCGGGTGGTGAGGCAGGGGCAAGGGATTTTGGGACAAAAAAAGTAAAAAAAACACTTACCTGTGATGGCCGGCCTGCTACTGCCTCTCCTCCGTCCTCTTCTTCCTGACTCCGGTCCCGCAGCATGATGCAGGAAGTAGCAGGAAGCACACGGCTCCCAGCCTCCCGATAGCCAATCACAGCACTGCAATGTAGCTTTGTTATTGGTCTGAGCGCCGTGGATCGGCACTCAGCCACAGTATGGGGGCCTGTGCATGTTCTCCACGCCGGCTGTAAAGCAGCCTGCTTGGAGAAGATACGAAGTGCGAATGAATGTTTGGCAGGCCCAAGAGGGTTGGCCAAACAGTCATGTGCACTTAGGAGTGGGCAAACCACTCCTTCCCTGCTCCTCTGTCATCGAAGCAGCCCCGCCCCAAACACAAAGCTGCAGCTGAAGGAAACATAAAGTGATAATAGCGCAAGTTATTATCATTTTATGTTTCCTTTACTTCACTGCTGCGAAGCAGTGGGGCGACGCTCCTCTGCCTTAGCGTATGAGCCGCCACTGAAAGCTCCTCTAAACTCTGCAAGTGGAGATAACAGGAATCGAAAGTGAGCATACTTGGTTCTAATAGTTTTACCAGTCGAGTCAACAGGGTAGTCCTAACCCTCATTTATTATGTAGCTCGAACATATTAAATGTTTATAACCAAAGGCAGAAGCCAATCTGTGAATCACTGGAACTGACCTTCCACCACAATTGTGTCTCCCTAAGAGTTTTGCATTTAGAGTCTGTGAGAAGTTGGCCTGGTATATGCTGTTCACTAATTAAAGTGGACACCTTGCACCAGAACAATTCGACTCTTATGGTAGATAGGTTTAAGACAACCTTTATAGAAAGCTATCCTAGTGGTAGCTGTGGAGAGCAGCCTTCAGGCTAAGTCTTGAAGGAATGTAAAGCAGCTTGTTTTACCACACAATCTCTTGAATCACCAAATGAAAAGACACCACACAGGTATATATATCAAATATATATGTATTTATTAATAAACACTCTCTACTAATCTCTTTATGAGATTAGAGGATAGGAACATATGTACAAGTCAAATATTATCATCAGGATAAGTTTAGCACAATTGAATATTACAATCTTAGTTCGCTAGACCTAGGTCTAGGGCATCAAGAATCGAGGGACCCCCAAGAACCACCCCAGGTAGTTGTAGGAGACCCACAGGGGACGGACGCGGTGACCTGGCACCGATGCGAATCCTGTACGAGTCTATGCGCTCAGACGCGATTGAGATATCAGTGTTCAAGGTCCCTTGCGTGTTCGAGGCGAACACACCGATCGGACTCTGTACGAGTCGAAGGATACGGTCTACAGATAGGATTTGCAAGGGAGTCGGACGCGGTGTGTCTAACACAGACGCGAACCAGGTACGAGTCAGTGAGAGAATCGCACGGGGAAAGTAAGAGTTTTAGGATACTTCTGGTGGACCTACAAGCAAGTCACTTACAGGGTAAGTAGTTCGAGGGCCCACACCCACAGGAGCACCGGAGTGCTGGAGTTACCTCACCCAGGGAAGCCGGGTGCACAGGTGTCCTTTGATGTCGGGTCGCGGCGTCGTTTTCAATGGCCAACAAAGAAGACTTGCTGCTTGTGAAGTCCGAAGAAGGGTCCGGTGGAATCCAAGCCTGGATTCGGTGGAAGGATGACCTGAAAGCAGAGGGGACAGTGTTCAAAGTCACTTGGCAGTGACTCGGGGCAAGGAAGATGAATGCCCACCGTCGTCGCAGGGTTCAGGTCGTTCAAGGTTGCCTTGACTCTTCAGCCACGAGGTCCAGGAGGTGTCGACGATGACTAGGAGCTGGATTCGGCGTGTCCCACAATGTCTGCGGCTTACTGCGGTGTCGGTGACTCAATCGGAGCCAACAAGCCTTGGTAACAGCAAGTCTCGGGGAAAGTATGAAGAGGCAATGGCGTAGACCAGCAAGGTCTGTGGAACTCACCTAGCAAGGGTAAGTCAGGGCAGGCCTGGAGCAACCAGGGGAGCCCTTTTGTTTCTTTGGAAAGTCTTCTGGGGACCCACAAGCTGGCTGGCAAGGGATCGCGAAGACACCTTGGGAGGATTCTCTCACAGGGGCCCACGGTCACTCGGGACGTGGTAGGCCGCTGATCTTAGGAGGGATTCCTGCTGGAGGCTGGGACCACACGTGGTCCAAAGCACAAGTTCGTGGAATGTTGTGAGGGGTTGCACTTGACAATAGTGCACGGTACCCAGGGGTCACAGTTCCTCGTTACTCTTAGGGTCCACTGGCCTCAGCTTCGCTAGGGACTCACGATGGCCTTTGAGAAGTCAGGAAATCCACTTCTTGGGCTGCAGGGACTTCGGACTCCGGCGGGAGCGGCGTAGTTTGCGACCGTCGTTTGTAGTTTTTGGTGCCTGCCAAGCAGGGGAGTCACTCCTTGACTCCATGGGAGATTCTTCTGTCTTCCAAAGGTAGTGGAACGTCGAAGGTCCGGGATTCTTCTTGTAGAGCGTCGTCCAGGGAAATCTAGGGTGCAATGCACAGGTTCCCCCTCTTATACTAAAAGGAGGGGAGGGACTAGCTCTATGACCCTACCTATGGGAGGGTCAGGGGAGGGGGTGGCTACACCCACTTCCCTTTGTCCAGTTTCACGCCAGAGCAGGGACAGGTAGCCCCTGAGCCGGTTTGAACTGGCATATGCACAGAGGAGCCTTCTGCTCCCCCAGTGCAGGACTTCAAAGCACTCTAAGAGTGCACCCACCCAGCCCCAATACACTAAACCCTGTCTGGGAGGTGGTCACACCCCCTTGGGACAGGATATCTATTGTTGGGCTCCCTCCACTGCGAGTGTTGGTCATCAGCAGGAGGGCAGCCCAGTGTCTGTGACTGGTGGCATCCATTGTGTGATGCCAGGGCTCTGTCGGATTCTACCGCGTTTCCACAGTAGGTACATGTCTATCCCTCTAGAAGGGTGGAATGCTACCCCCACCGCCAGGACTGGCGGGGGGGTAGTATTCCAAGGTGTTTGACACCAAACACGACATGTTTCGATGCAGCCATTCCAAAGTTAGCATTTTACCGCGAGGATATAATGCACTTAAAGGTATATGGTTTAACCGCATCCACAAACAGCACCAGAGAATGGACTCTGAGAGCTGCAGAGGGGCCCTGCTCAGGCAGAGGCACCTCCTCACATAGAAGCCAAGCACCCTGCCCTCAGGATTGATAGGGCCTGCCTTAGGGGTGACTGATAGGGTTATATGTGTGTGCAGGAGAGATATAGGGAACCTATATCTCAGTGAGGGGTGCTAGCACTTCCTCACGCAGGCTGCAGTAGCAGGCCTGTGGTGTCAGATTTAGTCTGCTTCCCAGGGGTGGCATAATACATGCTGCAGCCCCTGGGAGGCCTGTGAAGTACCTATGCCCTTGGTACCTAAGGTACCATATACTAGGGACTCATAAGGTACCACAGTATCCAATCACTAGTGCACCTAGAGTGCACTCCAAGTCGTTTAGAGAGAACAGAGAGGCTGGGGCCCTGATTAGCAGGGTCCCAGCCCGACTATAGCCAGAAACCAGTGTAAACATCAGAAAAAAAGTGGGGGCAACATAAGAGGCAGATCCTACTCTCCTACACAACCCCCCCCAAAACGCAGGGACACTAAACTAACCTTGACCAGTTGAGTCTTCGTGTTCAAAGTGGAAATACCTTGAGAGTCCATCTGCATTGGCATGTTGGGTCCCAGGTCTATGTTCCACTGTATAGTCCATCCCCTGTAGGGAAATGGACCACCTCAAAAGTTTTGGGTTTTCTCCTTTCATTTGTTTAAGCCATAGGAGGGGCTTGTGGTCGGTCTGAACTATGAAGTGAGTCCCAAACAAGTATGGCCTCAGCTTCTTCAGGGCCCATACCACAGCAAAGGCCTCCCTCTCTATAGCTGACCAACGTTTCTCTCTAGGGGTCAGCCTTCTGCTAATAAAAGCTACTGGCTGGTCTTGACCTTCATCATTCAGTTGAGAAAGTACAGCTCCCACACCCAGCTCAGAAGCATCTTTTTGGACAATGAACTTTTTGGTGTAGTCTGGACTCTGTAAGATGGGGGCAGTGCACATGGCCTGCTTTAGGTCTTCAAATGCCTTTTGACAGCTAGCTGTCCACTGAACCTTTTTTGGCATTTTCTTTGAGGTCAGATCATTCAAGGGGGTCACTATAGATCCATATCCCTTGACAAACCTCCTATAGTACCCAGATAGGCCTAAGAAGGCTCTCACCTGTGTCTGGGTGGTTGGAGCAACCCATTCCATTATGGTCTGGATCTTGCTCTGTAAAGGCTGAACCTGGCCTCCACCTACAAGGTGGCCCAGGTACACAACCTGACTCTGCCCTATCTGGCACTTAGTGGCCTTGATAGTGAGGCCTGCCTTCTGCAGGGCCTCCAAAACATTCCTGAGGTGGACCAGGTGATCCTGCCAGGAGGAACTAAAGACAGCAATATCATCTAGATAAGCTGAGCAATAAGTTTCCATCCCTGTCAGAACTTTATTCACCAACCTTTGAAAAGTGGCAGGTGCATTTTTCAATCCAAAGGGCATCACCACAAAGTGGTAGTGCCCACTAGAGAGTCGAAAATGCTGTCTTGGCTTTTGCATCATCAGCTAATCTGATCTCCCAGTAGCCAGCTGTTAGGTCAAACGTGCTTAGATACTTGGCTGAGGCCAAAGTATCAATCAGCTCATCTGCCCTTGGTATGGGATAGGCATCAGTCCTAGTGACTGCATTGAGGCCTCTGTAGTCTACACAAAACCTCATTTCTTTCTTACCACCCAGGGTATGAGGCTTGGGTACCAGGACTACTGGAATAGCCCAAGGGCTATCTGAAGGCTCAATTACACCTAGCTCCAACATTTTCTGGACTTCAGTCCTGATACAGTCCCTGACATGGTCAGGTTGCCTGTAGATTTTATTCTTGACAGGCAGACTGTCTCCAGTGTCCACCTCGTGGGTGCACCAGGAAGTCTGACTAGGGGTCAGGCTAAACATATGTCTAAACTGTTGCAGAACTTGTCTGCACTCAGTTTGCTGATGGTCAGTGAGGCTGCTTGCCAAAGCAACACCATCTACTGACCCATCATCAGGGTTCTGAGAGAGCAGGTCGGGGAGAGGGTCACTCTCCTCCTCCTGGTCCTCATCAGTTGCCATGAGCAAGCCCATGTCAGCCCTGTCAACATATGGCTTTAATCTGTTGACATGGAGCACCCTCAGGGGGCTCCTGGGAGTTCCAAGATTCACCAGATAGGTGACTTCTCCCTTCTGTTCAACTATTGTATGGGGGCCACTCCACTTGTCCTGGAGGGCTGCTGGGGCCACAGGCTCCAACACCCACACTTTCTGTCCTGGCTGGTATACAGTCAGTACAGCCTTTGGTCATGCCAAGCTTTTTGTAATTCTTGGCTGGCCTCCAGGTTCTTGGTTGCCTTTTTCATGTACTCAGCCATCCGGGAGCGGAGACCAAGTACATAGTCCATCACATCTTGTTTGGGGGGCTTGAGAGGTAACTCCCAGCCCTCTTTTACCAAACACAGTGGACCTCTCACAGGATGCCCAAACAGAAGCTCAAATGGGCTGTAGCCAACCCCTTCTGTGGAACCTCTCTGTAGGCAAACAACAGGCAAGGAAGAAGAAGGTCCCATTTCCGCCTAAGCTTCTCTGGGAGTCCTTTAATCATTCCTTTCAAGGTTTTGTTGAAGTGTTCAACTAAACCATTGCATTGTGGGTGATAGGGGGTGGTGAACTTGTAAGTTACACCACACTCCTTCCACATTGCTTTTAGATACCCTGACATGAAGTTGGTACCTCTGTCAGAAATGACCTCCTTTGGAAAACCCACTCTGGAGAAGACTCCAATGAGGGCTCTTGCCACCACAGGGGCTGTGGTGGTCCTCAGAGGAATTGCTTCTGGGTACCTGGTGGCATGATCCACTACCACCAGGATAAACCTGTGCCCAGATGCAGTTTGAGGGTCAAGGGGACCAACAATGTCAATCCCTACCCTTTCAAAGGGTACCCCCACCACCGGTAGTGGTATCAGGGGGCCTTTGTTGTGCCACCTGCCTTACCACTGGCTTGGCATGTGACACAGGAGCGACAAAACTCCTTTGTGTCCTCTGACATATGTGGCCAATGAAAATGTGGAACAAGCCTGTCCCAGGTCTTGTTTTGGCCCAAGTGTCCTGCTAAAGGGATATCATGTGCTAAGGTCAAGAGGAACCCCTAAACTTCTGAGGTATTACCAACCTCCTGGTGGCTCCAGGGGCTGGGTCTCTACCTTCAGAATATAGGAATCCCTCATCCCAGTAAACTTTATGGGACCCACTAGCACTCCCAGCAGCCTCAGCAGCAGCCTGCTGTCTGAGGGGTTCAAGAGAGGGGCAGCACTGTTGCTCCTTCCTCAGATCTTCCCTAGAAGGGCCCCCTGCCCCCAAGAACTCAACCTGATCAGGCTCAAGTCCCTCTGGGGCAGTTCCTTCTTCAGGATCTGCTTCACCTCCCTCTGGGGGTGAATCTGTGATCTGAGACAGAGGGAAGGCACTGCCTTTACCCTACTGCTCCTCCTCTTGGGAAGCATCTGGTCCATTGTTCCAGGATCCAGAGCTGGTTCAGTGTCATGCATTCTTGCTTGTGACCTGGTCACAGCAAATACTTCTGCAGGGATGCCCAACATCTCAGCATGAGTCCATAACTCTACTTCAGACCAGGCTGAAGTCTCTAGATCATTGCCCAATAGACATTCGACAGGGAGGTCTGCACTGACTACAACCTTCTTGAGGCCAGTTACCCCTCCCCAGGAGAAATTCACAACTGCCAGACTATGGTTGGTCTTGGTGTTGCTTGCATTGGTCACCTGGTACATTTCGCCCAGGATGATCTGTCCAGGGTCCACAAGATCCTCTGCCACCATGGTGACACTAGCACCTGTGTCCCTAAATGCCAAAGCCTATTTGCCATTTATTACAGGCTGCTGTTTGTATTTGCCCAGATTACTGGGACTCACTAGGAAGGACATATTAAGGTCTCCCTCACAAATCAGCATTGCCTGAGTGGGCACTCTGACTAGGTCAGAGTCCACTTCAGAACCCAGGGTCAACCCTACTAAACCCTTTGTCTGTGTACCACCTCCACCAGTAGCTGAACTAGGGGAAACAGTTGCCTTAGGGGCAGGAGTGGTGGTGGTTTGGTCTTTGAACTTGTTACAGTCAGAAGTCCAGTGCCCTTTCTGTTTACAGAATTTGCACCAGGGCTTCTTTGGCCTTTTCCCTTGTTGGACTGTGACTCCCCACCAGATGCAGATTTTTGGGGCCCTTGTGAAGACTTCTGGTCTTTTGACTTATCCCCACCTTTCTCAGAGCCCTTAGGATCTTGCTTCTTGGTGTCACCCCCTTGGTTCTGGGGTTTCTGCCTCACCCTGGTTCTGACCCACTTGTCTGCCTTCTTTCCCAACTCTTGGGGAGAGGTCAGATCCGAGTCCACCAGGTACTGATGCAACAACTGGCTCTGGCAATTATTAAGGATTTGTTCTCTCATCATCAGATTATACAATCCCTTAAAATCAGTAACCCTACTGCCAACGAGCCAACCCTCTAGAGCCTTGGTTGCACAATCAACAAAGTCAGTCCAGTCCTGAGTCTGTGCCTTCTGGGTGTCTCTGAACTTTAACCTGTACTGCTCAGTGGTTAAGCCAAACCCATCTATCAGTGCACTCTTCAGGACTTCATAATCATCAGCATCCTCTTCTCTAACAGTGAGGAGCTTGTCTCTACCTTTATCTGAAAAGGAGAGCCACAAGATTGCTGCCCACTGTTTCTGGGGGACCTGCTGTACTCTACAGGCCCTCTCCATAGCAGTTATCCACTTGTGGATATCATACCCACTCTGGTAGGGAGGAACAACCTTGCTCAGGTTCCTATGGTCTGGAATAGATTCTCTGCCTCTAGGGACACTGTTGCTGCCACCAAGGGGTTCTAACCCCTCTCGTCGAGAAGTTCTCTGGATCTCCAGGGCTTCTCTATCCAGTGCCAACTGCTTGGTTCTGAGGGCAACTCTTGCTTCCTCATACTGCAGCAGTTTGCACATTCTTTCAGAGGAGGTCTCTCTTATGGGAAAGTATGAGTTCCTCTGGTGGACAAATTCTCTGCCAGAGTGATAAGAGTGCTCAGATTCCCTGGAAGGGGACCTATGCCTCTCATCCACTCTGTCAGTTCTCTTAGGGAGAATTCCTCTGTCCTTTTCAGGCCCCTTGAGGCCTGGCCCTTCAATCGCAGAGTCCTGGTCATTCGGATTTTCATCGTCTGACCCAGATACTGTAATTGACCCACCCACTGATTCAGACCCATTGGCTCCTAGAGCCAATCTAAGATCATCTGCTGTCAGCAGATCTATCAGGTGCAGGGTTGAGGGACTCTGTCCTAGTCTCAGGTGTCTTTCAACACACATGGCTCTCAAGTCAGAGAAAGCCATGTCCTTATACTGAGGCTGAGTGGATCCACTGGTTCCACCCTTTAAGGACATTCTAGTGTTGTGCAGTGTTGTACTACCTACACTAGTTTGTGGCCTACATATACTAGCTTGAGCTGTGGAAAGGGTGTGCTATCCCTTGGCACACAGCTCTAAGTTCAGTAGAACTTATTGATACTAAGCTTGACTTTATATGTACCTTAAGTACCTATAGTGGTTTTCAGTTAGTAATTCAAATAGAGATTTTCTGGTAAAACAATAGCAAGCTGGAATCCCACACGCTGCCCACCAATGTGAGAAGTTGGCCTGGTATATGCTGTTCACTAATTAAAGTGGACACCTTGCACCAGAACAATTCGACTCTTATGGTAGATAGGTTTAAGACAACCTTTATAGAAAGCTATCCTAGTGGTAGCTGTGGAGAGCAGCCTTCAGGCTAAGTCTTGAAGGAATGTAAAGCAGCTTGTTTTACCACACAATCTCTTGAATCACCAAATGAAAAGACACCACACAGGTATATATATCAAATATATATGTATTTATTAATAAACACTCTCTACTAATCTCTTTATGAGATTAGAGGATAGGAACATATGTACAAGTCAAATATTATCATCAGGATAAGTTTAGCACAATTGAATATTACAATCTTAGTTCGCTAGACCTAGGTCTAGGGCATCTAGAATCGGGGGACCCCCAAGAACCACCCCAGGTAGTTGTAGGAGACCCACAGGGGACGGACGCGGTGACCTGGCACCGATGCGAATCCTGTACGAGTCTATGCGCTCAGACGCGATTGAGATATCAATGTTCAAGGTCCCTTGCTTGTTCGAGGCGAACACACCGATCGGACTCTGTACGAGTCGAAGGATACGGTCTACAGATAGGATTTGCAAGGGAGTCGGACGCGGTGTGTCTAACACAGACGCGAACCAGGTACGAGTCAGTGCGAGAATCGCACGGGGAAAGTAAGAGTTTTAGGATACTTCTGGTGGACCTACAAGCAAGTCACTTACAGGGTAAGTAGTTCGAGGGCCCACACCCACAGGAGCACCGGAGTGCTGGAGTTACCTCACCCAGGGAAGCCGGGTGCACAGGTGTCCTTTGGTGTCGGGTCGCGGCGTCGTTTTCAATGGCGAACAAAGAAGACTTGCTGCTTGTGAAGTCCGAAGAAGGGTCCGGTGGAATCCAAGCCTGGATTCGGTGGAAGGATGACCTGAAAGCAGAGGGGACAGTGTTCAAAGTCACTTGGCAGTGACTCGGGGCAAGGAAGATGAATGCCCACCGTCGTCGCAGGGTTCAGGTTGTTCAAGGTTGCCTTGACTCTTCAGCCACGAGGTCCAGGAGGCGTCAACGATGACCAGGAGCTGGATTCGGCATGTCCCACGATGTCTGCGGCTTACTGCGGTGTTGTTGACTCGATTGGAGCCAACAAGCCTTGGTAACAGCAAGTCTCGGGGAAAGTATGAAGAGGCAATGGCGCAGACCAGCAAGGTCTGTGGAACTCACCCAGCAAGGGTAAGTCAGGGCAAGCCTGGAGCAACCAGGGGAGCCCTTTTGTTTCTTTGGAAAGTCTTCTGGGGACCCACAAGCCGGCTGGCAAGGGATCGCAAAGACGCCTCGGGAGGATTCTCTCACAGGGGCCCACGGTCACTCGGGACGTGGTAGGCCGCTGATCTTAGGAGGGATTCCTGCTGGAGGCTGGGACCACACGTGGTCCAAAGCACAAGTTCGTGGAACGTTGTGAGGGGTTGCACTCGACAATAGTGCACGGTACCCAGGGATCGCGGTTCCTCATTACTCTTGGGGTCCACTGGCCTCAGCTTCGCTGGGGACTCACGATGGCCTTTGAGAAGTCAGGAAATCTACTTCTTGGGCTGCAGGGACTTCGGACTCCGGTGGGAGCGGCGTAGTTTGCGACCGTCGTTTGTAGTTTTTGGTGCCTGCCAAGCAGGGGAGTCACTCCTTGACTCCAAGGGAGATTCTTCTGTCTTCCAAAGGTAGTGGAACATCGAAGGTCCGGGATTCTTCTTGTAGAGCATTGTCCAGGGAAATCTAGGGTGCAATGCACAGGTTCCCCCTCTTATACTAAAAGGAGGGGAGGGACTAGCTCTATGACCCTACCTATGGGAGGGTCAGGGGAGGGGGTGGCTACACCCACTTCCCTTTGTCCAGTTTCGTGCCAGAGCAGGGACAGGTAGCCCCTGAGCCGGTTTGAACTGGCATATGCACAGAGGAGCCTTCTGCTCCCCCAGTGCAGGACTTCAAAGCACTCTAAGAGTGCACCCACCCAGCCCCAATACACTAAACCCTGTCTGGGAGGTGGTCACACCCCCTTGGGACAGGATATCTATTGTTGGGCTCCCTCCACTGCGAGTGTTGGTCATCAGCAGGAGGGCAGCCCAGTGTCTGTGACTGGTGGCATCCATTGTGTGATGCCAGGGCTCTGTCGGATTCTACAGCGTTTCCACAGTAGGTACATGTCTATCCCTCTAGAAGGGTGGAATGCTACCCCCGCCGCCAGGACTGGCGGCGGGGTAGTATTCCAAGGTGTTTGACACCAAACACGACATGTTTCGATGCAGCCATTCCAAAGTTAGCATTTTACCGCGAGGATATAATGCACTTAAAGGTATATGGTTTAACCGCATCCACAAACAGCACCAGAGAATGGACTCTGAGAGCTGCAGAGGGGCCCTGCTCAGGCAGAGGCACCCCCTCACATAGAAGCCAAGCACCCTGCCCTCAGGATTGATAGGGCCTACCTTAGGGGTGACTGATAGGGTTATATGTGTGTGCAGGAGAGATATAGGGAACCTATATCTCAGTGAGGGGTGCTAGCACTTCCTCACTCAGGCTGCAGTAGCAGGCCTGTGGTGTCAGATTTAGTCTGCTTCCCAGGGGTGGCATAATACATGCTGCAGCCCTTGGGAGGCCTGTGAAGTACCTATGCCCTTGGTACCTAAGGTACCATATACTAGGGACTCATAAGGTACCACAGTATCCAATCACTAGTGCACCTAGAGTGCACTCCAAGTCGTTTAGAGAGAACAGAGAGGCTGGGGCCCTGATTAGCAGGGTCCCAGCCCGACTATAGCCAGAAACCAGTGTAAACATCAGAAAAAAAGTGGGGGCAACATAAGAGGCAGATCCTACTCTCCTACAGAGTCTCAAAACCACACATTTGCAGGTTCGAAATAAAGTATCTTCCAAGTGTCAGCATCATAGCAGATAAGAGTCATACTAATATATCTGATATGTTTTCAAGGAAAGGCCAGAAATTGCTGAGTTACTTTGCTGTTGGAAGTTGGATCGTGTACTGGGTAAGTGGATACAGAAGAGGATTTAGTCAACTGATACGATAGCCGATCGAATGCTTTTGGGTGCATGCTTGCATCTGCTGGCAGCCTAGTGAATCTCTTTTGCTTTTATCTTCTTCTCAACAGACTGTAGGATTTGCTTGAATGGAAAATTGCTTGCTAGAAGTCTTCTTTTAAATGTTGCACGGTGCAGTGGATTTGTTGCAACTGCTACTTAGTCACTGCGTTATTCAGAATAGGCTCGAGCCCAACCAGTTGATGATGATGCTTGTTTATTATCAAGTAGTAAAACAAGGTCACATTACTCAATAGCCACTTAGGGGATTTATATGGTCCACTTGACTACTTTCCTCATTGAGACTAAATAGCTGTTGGGATTTGAAGGTCTGAGTAATCTGTATCATCCTGATGACGATTCTGCACTGGCAAGGTATTTGAAGGACCGAAACATGACAATACAATTTGTTTTTATGAACCAGTGTCAATTTTCATGAAATTTCAGGAAAGTAATATGAAATGACGTAAAATGTGGTTTGCAACTGTCCGGAGTACACATTTCACACAAGTGGTTACTTTGCTTTAAAATATCACACAAGATACTGGAGGGACAGTTGTTTGAGCAGAAAATGACTTTGTCAACACTTTTTTTGTGCCAACCAGTTTCCCATGGCCGCAGGTTACCTGAAATCTCGTAATGCAAAATGTCAGAAAAATTTCTGATTAACCCACATTTCACTGGAATAACAAAACTTTGCCCAGGATTACTTCTGATTATTGCGAACAAATAGACTAGATTATTTTATATGAAAAGACCCCTATTGTAGAAAGCATTTTTACACACTCTGTACTGTATGTTATGTTATTTTGCATTAATTTAATTAATTTGTGTTACTGTGGGTGTGTCTATAATGTTATTCTGCTCTCTTTGTCCTTTTAAACTGTAAAAAAGAATCACTTTTTTTAAAACATGCATTAAAATGTTTTTGTATTTTAACATGATATATGTTTAGCTTAATTGTAAATCTATAGCCACTTGTAATATAAAGGTTGTGGACTGATATTGAATTAACTCCATGATATCTCTGAGTAACAAAGTTACTTATGATATTATATTGGTTTATTTAAATAACTCCATTGAGAGTGTTTTTTGATTGTAGTTGGCAGCAGCAGCTATTATTGTGGATAGCGTGAAATTCACTTTCTACCACAATAGGTGTTTCTCTATAGGATATTTGCATGTAGAGGCTAGAAAAAAGAAATTGCAGGATCCAAATAAGGTCTTTCCCAATTGTCGGCTTCATGATAGAAAACAGACATACACATAATTTGCTTCTATTTTCATAGAGAGATGAGAAATTATCTGGAAAGACTAGAAATTATCTGGGAGTGAGATTAAGAACCTTCATTGCTTTTGCCATAAAAAGTCTGTGGTGTTTACCATGATTAACTGAATCTTCTCCTTATTCCCCAGGGGAGACATCCTTTTAATTAACTGTGTCAGTCTCCGCCATCTTGGGTTGTGAGTCCCTGAGGAACGATGGATGACAAAGGACCTAGAATACTGGCTAGAGAGGTGCAGCAAGCTTCAAGGCACGTCACATGCTCTTGTGAGGGTTTTGACACACCAGTGGTCTGACTTGAAAACCGGCATCATGGCTAAAGACATTTCAGGATGTGGACGGACTGTGTGATCCAAATAAGGCTGCGTTCTCATTACAACTTAAATAATTGATAGTGTTCCGAGGAAACGAAATGGGAGTGCATGCTCATTGCTGAGCCCTCTAATGAACCCTCGGTGTGTTGCTAGGGAGAGGAATCTCTGCTCGGGAGTGAGAAAAAGGCTCTTGGACAGGATGTCTGTAAGTGAATGCATGAGACAGACTGCAGGCGTGAGGAGCCTGTATATTTAACATTGGATCTTATGAAAGAAAAGAAGACAAGACCATGGACACTGACTGACAAAGGGGTAACAGAAGTTATATCATGCACCCTTTGCCCTCCCTGATTGCATCGCAGGTATAACCCTTGTCCAGCTTTCTGCCCTCCAAAGCTTTATTTTATTGCTGCGGGGCTAAGGTAGAAAACAGTGGTCCCTAAAACTGTATACATGTTTATTTAGAAGGTTTTTGTTAAGAAGATAGATTATAATCTTAAAACAATCAAGACTCTTATTAAATATTAGTGACAGAAGTGCTTGGTGCTCATGTGATACACACAGTGATAAAAACTCGTTCCAGTGCATAACAATGGTGGACATCCATACGGCCAGTACAAGTATGATAAATACTTTTATTCATGAGCTCCTAGGGTATGGTCAGCAGTGTTTTAATCTGCTATGGAGCACCGTAATTTTAGCTCCACCCTTACACGTCACAACTACGCACTATATAGGTGCTCTTAGCACCATGTACTTTGTGTGTTCTAAAGTTATTAATGTAAAGTGGGGCACTCAAATGTAAAACTGAAGTGCATACACTGTAGAAACTAAAGATTCATAAACGTGTACATATTAATGTTTAGCGTAATTGTGAAGAAATTTAGTTTTTATACTTATGTTTCAAGCTATATTGCATGCAAAAGAAAAGTGCATCACAAGTGTGATAGTGATTTTAGTATTCATGTAACATTTAATTTGAAATAGCATGTGCATCTGTACTCGTATAACTGAAGTACACTTTAAGGTTTGGTTTAACTTGGCCACAGCAGGCAAGGATCTTGAAATTTATTTTTCTGCTTGTACTACATGTTATCTCCTCTGCGGGTGAAGTTGCAAGGCTTCATTAGTTAGAGAAAGGAGTATTATGTACGGGATGCGTGGAACTAAACTTGCCTTGTTGGGGACTCGAAGTCCCGGATGCCATTGCCCTGAGGAGGAGGGGCCAACTTCAATCCTGCTGTCGCTGTGTCCATTTAAGCTCTCGTCAACTCATGCGGCGCGGGACGCGTGGAACTAGACTTGCCTTGTTGGGGACTCAAAGTCTCAGATGTCATTGCCCTGAGGAGGAGGGGCCAACTTCAATCCCGCTGCCACTTTATGCATTTAAGCACTCGTCAACACATGCGGCGTGGGACGTGCCCGGGCCAAGGGCGGGTCCGTACTGTGAGCATCAGCCACAGGCAGAGGCGGGGCGGGACCACCCCTTTGGTGGTGAAAACAGGCACCCACTGCAGACTATCCCCTAGCTGGCCTTTTAGATAGGCGGGGGGCCCCTGACAGTGGGGGAAGAGAGCTCTCAGCCAAACGTGCAGCAAACATTGCAGCCGGCAGGGGGGTGGTCTACCTGTTTGTGTTAGCCAAGTCTGGAGGAGGCTTGGTCGGTTCATTCCACCGGTACCAGCACCATCAAGAGCAAGGTACTTTTTCCATCCTTCTCATCTTTCGCTGCTTTTCCTCTGTGACTTTTTTTTGCCATGTTTTTGGGCCTATTCGTGGGGGACTTATCAGCAGACTTGCACCTTTATTCTTACAGCTGCAATATTTTGCCAGAACAGATGACAGAGGAAAGGATACTCTGAGGAAGGAGTCTTCGAGAACTGTTAACTATTTACATGATGTTCTGACTTTTTGACCGTTCAAGGGAAGAATATTTATATATATCTTGAACACTGATCATTATTGTTTACTGATAACAGGGGTCTGTGAAATTTGGACGAGATTATAGAGGTAGGGTGGCGTAAATACTTAGTAACTACTTCTGTAATAACCTTGTAGTGCCTCCTTACTTTATTGTCTTGACTTATCTCGTGCGATTGGTATCACTTTCCTCCTCCACTAGAACATTCTTTGAGTATGGGTAAGAGGAAGCATCAAGCCATTGCCGTAAAGCCCCAGTCTCAGTCTCCAGATAAATCCCAACTATCCCTACTAAAGTACATTACAGGAGCCATGGGGGCTATCGATTGGCAAATATAATCTGTGGAAGAATTGCTGCTAACTAGCGGTGATAGTGTAACGGCTTTGGCAACTCTGACCCATGCCCTTACCAACGGCCCAGAGAACTTCGCAAGTAGCAGTGAAGGCAGGGACCTAAGAAAGTACAATGATAAGAATGGGGCTACCGGGGATGACGGGTGTATTCAATATATCTCCAAATCTATTTCCCCATCTAAATCTAACTCCCCACCACCTAAACATGTCAGAAAACCCCAAAATCATCCTGTAGGTACCTGCCTTAATAAGGGGACAACTCGGAACACGCGAGTAAATAGCCAAAACCAGGGCCTTCATCAAATAATAATAACCCCGGCAAAAACGAATATAATTAATAGCAAACTAGATGCTTTAGCCCAAGCACTTAGGCTCCTTGATCAGCACATGAAACACACACTGGGGTCTATATATACACAATTAACGAAAGTAGAACCAAGAACTAATTCCTGTCTGGTCCTTTTGAAAACTATTGTAAATGGACAAATCCCAAATGCACTACATAACACGACTTGTCCGCCCACAAACGAGGCCCCGACCAAGACTGTAACAACATTACATAGGTAGGATCAAAGTGGTATCCCTCTAGCTATGCATGCACCCAAAATGGTAGAATGAGGGGTGGGGAGAGTTTGAAATCAGGTATGCCTTGCTCCGGGGTGAGTGGCGGCAGTCACCCTGGATCTGATGCAGCCACTCCAGCTACTGATGACTATCCCAGAGAATCTATGGAACATATAACCGATCGTTTGGATCTCCCACTGGCTGCCACCCCATATGTGAAAGCCCTGGCTAATGTTCCCCTCTTATGTACTAATAGTATGGAGAACTGGATTTCATTAAGAAAAAGGTCCCTAAATTGGTTGAGAGTAAGATCAGGTTTAACTGAACATCTATTTAATGACTTTAAGATGGCAAGGAGAGTCAAATTGATAGGGAAAGGCAACAAACCCCTGAATGGTGATTGATTAGTCCTGTCTTTAAAACGCCACAGCTGATGGAGACTGTTTTGAGCAGGACTGGGGCCACCAATGTCTCGACAAGCACTATTTCTTCCTTCACCCAGGGTTACTTCTATCAACCCGCAAATTTAATCAATGGTAATAGACCGCAGACTAGACTCGATCTGAGACCAATGGTAAATGTAGACTATTTGGTAACACTTATAATCGCTTCCATTGCCTGTCAAATCTGGATGGGCTGGATTGACTTAATGGGGAGGCTTGTATAGACAGCAAGTAAGACACTATGACAACTTCCTTTGCAGAACGCTCTGACAAAGGAAACACCTCCCATTCATTGAGAGAGGGAATTATGCTGACCCAAGAAACAACTCTCCAACCAGCTAGTTGTAACAGGCCAGCTGCCTCGATTAACAATTATACACATAATTCCACTCAAGTCAATTCTGAACTACTTGGATGTACGTTTTCGAATGTGGCAGGTCTGCGGAGTAAAAGACATAACTCAGAATGGCTAGAGTTTGTATCCGGTTACCAAATTATTTGTTTACAAGAGACATGGCTCACGGAGCCTACCCACATGAATGGGTATAGAACATACTTTACTTCCGCCACTCCATCGAGGCATGGCAGATCAAAGGGGGGCTTATGCACTTATGTATCTAATAGTTTGCAATTCATCAACATCGCCATGGTGACACATAACTCTTATTATCAATTAATAGTATGTGACTCGATGGGCCCTGCTAGGTTAGCAATAATTAATTTTTCTAATAATGCCACCACAAGAGAAATAACAGTTACTCTGCAGAAATTGAATGATGATTTGGAGCACATTATCACAGACAGCAGCAAGTATATGATTATTTTATGGGGGGGGTTTAACACAGGTCTGTGCAATACATTGATTGGTAAAATATGTGGAATGGTAAACACAGAATACGTTTGTTAATCTCATTTTAACCATAATCCATATGGGGAAAAGATCAACAAATTAATAATTAAATTTGATCTGACATTTGCTAATTACATTTCTTCCTATTATGCCCCACGTGAGAACACTTTCAATGGGAGAAATACCCATAGCATTAGTTAGAAAGTCTTAATGATTATTTTCTGCGTTGGACACAGATTTTCCCGGAGGGGTTCCTCAGACGATTGATAGACAGTAAAAGGGAAGCCTTTGAGACGTGTTTAGATGACACCACCACCCCTAATGATATTATTAAGGCGTTCTTGTCTATTACACAGGGTGTAAAGGAGAGCATTTTTGTTGCCAGAGAGAAAGTAAAACAGGAGGAGAAAGGCTGGTTTGATGCGTCATGTACTAAGGCCCATAAACATCTAAAGGAGGCACTACATAAATCTCCTAGGTGCACCATTGAAGTTTGTTCCTGTAGAGCTGATTATAAGCATTCTGTGAAGTTAAGAAAATTATAGCTAAGGGATATGGCCTGGGAATCCCCACATGAAGCGAGTATCAATAATGACAACAGAGCCTTTTGTTGGGTAATTAACTTTTCACCACTGAGAATAAATGAGGTCCCTAGGATTGAGCTGACTATATTGGCGGAAGAATGGATAAAACATTTTGCTGGTATTTATTCTCTGCCTACCACAGTATTAGCATTAGAACATAGAACATGGATATAGTCATAGCAAAACCATAGATTTGTCTCAAACTGCCTCCATTGCCTCTTTTAGCCTGGAGGAAGTTAATAATGCAATACAGGCAAGTAAAGGCTGAAAAATCCCAGGACCAGATGCAGTTCCTGTAGATTTATACAAAGATAACATTGCTTTTTGGGGCCCCTCTTGACTTTAGTATTGAGGGTATGCTGTTTAGCTGGTTTCTTGCCATCATGGGGCAAATCAATGATTGTACCTATTTATAAAAAAGGAGACCGCCTAAATCCAACATGCTATAGGCCGATTTCCCTGCTCAATTCTTTAGTCAAGATATAGACTTCAAGATTGGACGGAATCACACGATTTTATGTCAGATCTACAATAAGGTTTCTGCCCTGGGATCGGTACAATAGAGCAGGGTCGTAATTTAAACATGCTAATTGGAAAATATGTCAATATTAAAAAGGGGATATCTATTTAGCGTTTGTCGATCTCTCTTCAGCCTTTGATTGCATTATACATGCTAAATTATGGTAAAAAATGAAAGACTTGGGGTTGGGAGCACCAATTATCAGCCTTCAGAGGGACTTGTACTCTGGTTGTGAAGCCAGGGTCAGATAAGGCACTAGGGGATAAAGCACTGAAGCCTTTAGGGTAGAGAGGGGGGTGAGACAGGGGTGTATCCTGGCCCCTTTCCTGTTCTCATTATATATAAACAGTGTGGGTGAGACACTTGTGGCCCCCTCTGAAGAACTCCCACAAGTAGGAACGCACCCTGTCCCGGCCCTCCTCTATACTGATGATGCCGTTCTTATGGCTCGCATGCCACTGGCCCTTCAGACCTTGCTTTCAAATTTGGTTGAATATATGCAGGACCTCGACCTTTCAGTTAATCAAACAAAAACTTTTATTATGAAATGTAGGAGGAAAACCACAATATGCAGAGATATAAAAATAAACGGCACCAATATTGGCTTTACAAATACTTTTTCCTATCTGGGGATTTTATTTGATAAAGATGGTTTACGGAACAAGGCTTTTGCCAATAGGAAGCTACTATTCAGCAAAGCTTGCATAGCTCTTAGAAAATTTGCAAGACGACTTGGTTCTAATCCACCTGAGGAGATGATGACGATTTACAAAGCTAAATGTCTCAGTATAGCACTTAATGGGGCGGGCGTGTGGGGCACAAAAAAATGATCAGACATGCAACTGGTAGAAAATGAGTTCCTTAGGTATCTTCTTGCTACCCATAAAAGTGTCTCAGTATATATATGCCATGCCGAACTTGGAGCCCCATTTCTTACAGACCTAATAAAGCTGCAGCCAATTTTACTGTGGTGTAAAGTTTGGACTTCAGAACACACAGGCCTAAATTGAGCTATAATCGGGGACTGTCTCAAGTCAAGCTCATACTTGCGTATGTCGTGGCTGGCTTATGTCCAATGTTTTTTTTGCGATATGGGCCACCCCGAATACTTTGAGAAGTCCAAAAAATTTGATCTTATTAGTAGAAGTACTCTGAAAAATGAAGGCATGACACACCTGGAAAATCTCAGATTGATAACTGAAGTTCCTAAGTCTAGTGTTTTAAAAAATCAACTGATTTTAACCACTTTTAATATGCACCCTTATCTTAAAGCTGTACTAAATGCAGGGCATAGGTTTGTTTTGACCTGCTTATGACTGGACCTATTTCATTGATTAACCAGCTTGCCAAAAATGAATGATTTGTCTATAAATTTGGTTAATTGTCTGTGTGACCATGCTATGTCTCAGAACACTATGCATGTGGTTCTTTTTTGTAAATTTTATAGTCAACTGAGGAAACGTTACATCTTACCAATCATTAGACCACTCCATTTTACCAATGTCGCCCTGCATATTTATATCTGCAATCATTGCCTACTCTATAGATTTGTTGTGGAATGTGATCCTTCGTATGGGCTGTTCTCTATGCCAGAAAGAATATCTTACCAGCCCTCGTATAAAATTGGGCATAGTGTGCAGACCCTCTATGGATCTGGGTAATGTGTTTTACGTTCCTAAACAACACTAGTATTATATGTGCAATTCATTGTACCTTATACGTCTTTATAAGTGAATTCGATTTAGGCACCTTGGTACCGGATAAGATGGAGGGCATGGCGGACCCAAAAAAAGGCCTCTGTTCTCCTATCTTGTACTGGTTCTGTTTAACTTAGGCCAACAGTGCTACAGAAATGTATGCCTACGTGCTTTTTTTTATTCGAACGTAAGATGAAATTGATGAATTAATCTATACAAATAGGAACCATTTGTTTTTTAATCTTTTATATTCCTGTAATAGCTTCACACTAACTTTTGTACTATTGATATACTGCGATATTTGCAATAGATTTTATGTTTTAAATACTGATCGACGTAGAATGGTTTTAATACTTATTATAGCTATTGGCTAACAAGGAAATTGAACTACATGTTGGCTCTTCTAAAACATTTTGGTAGGACGTGCATGTAGCCCCATGTTGCCTGAAACTGTGCTGCAAATAGGTAACCCCACCTTGTGTTTTTTCACACTGTACTTTTGTGGATATTCTTTTGTTTCATGCTATGAATTGTATTTTGATGTTCATTTGTACCATGTGATGCTTTTATGGATGTTTTGAGCCTCCCAAAAAGTTATTAATGAATGAATGAATGAGCATTATGTAATAGAGATAGAGATGCCTGAGAAGAAAATCTTGGGAGAAATTGTGGAGAAGTTAAAGTTGTGAAGAAGTTGTTTGTTCATTGTGTACCTGCAACAATTGAGGTGCTCAAGGATGTGGGAGCACCTAGGTTTTGTGAGATTGGAGAAAACTCCAATGTTGCTAAAATAACGAAAGGTTCACCACAATTGGTCCAAGGAAAGGGGCATGACAATTAGATCATGAGACTGTACCTGAATGCTTTAATTAATGTATATGCTGTTAGACTGAAAGCCAGATTTGTTCGGACTTTTAGAGGTACAGAACTGTCTGTTTGCCCCATTGCTTGTGAGTGTATGGCTGTATGCTAAACACTTATTCCCTTTAGAGGTTTTCTACTAAAATCCTTGCAATACTGACACCTTCCTGCATCCTTAAATTCCCCGCTGTCCCGTCCTTAATGACCCATCTATAGGTAGATTCAAATTTAGGTTAAACTACTTTTGAATTACTCATGTTTAGGGAGGAGGAACTAAGCTTCTCAGAGAAGCACCAAATTCTGTTCTTTTGTTCTTGGATTATTTTGACTGCCATCTTTATTGGACTTTTGCTTTCAAGACGGAATCCATATTGGCGCCTTAAAATAGTTGTTGTAATGCTTCATGTGTATATTCTGTTTTGCTTACTTGGTGGTTTGATACTAAGGGCCTGATTATGATGGCGGTGGGACCACCACCGTCAGCCCGTCAGTGGCGGTCCCACTGCTATCGGACCGTGGAGGTCTGCCTGCCACATTACAATCGCGGGCGGATGGTTGGCGCTCGGAGAGACCGACAGCCACACATCCGACGGGCTCAATGAGCCCATCGGTGCATCGGAGGGACTTGAATCCTTACAACAGTGGCGGTGCCTGTTCAGGCACTGTTGTAGGGATTACAATGTCCCTTTCCGCCGGCCGTTTCATGGCGGTTAACCCGCCATGAAAAGGCAGGTGGAAGGGGACTTTTGACCCCTTGCTCTCAGCCTTGGGTTCTGGGGGCACCTATGGTGCCACTTTACATATCCCTGCACCATGTGGCAGGCACCATGTGGTGCCTGCACCATGTGGCAGGCACCATGTGGTACAGAATCCTTGGGTCTATGAAAAAAAGGAATCAATTTTTAGGACAAAATCCCTCACTCACCATAGGTGACATGCTTCATCATTTGGGATTCTCCTCCCAGAGGAAAAGCATAGTTCCTCTGAGGGCTACAACCCCCTCTCTGAGAGGGAGGAGCTCAGGGATGTTTTTGAATAACTAATAGGATATTATAAATCCACAAATTTATAATATGAAGCATGTCACCTATGGTGAGTGAGGGATTTTGTCCTAAAAAGGGAAGTGCCCATAGATAGATCTGTGGCACTTAGTCACTCGGTTCTGTATTTTATACTTGTATGCTTTCAAACTATGTAGTAGTGATTCATTACACTTTTTGATTCCTTTTTTTCATAGACCCAAGGATTCTATACTGTTTTGTGATATAGTATTGGGGATTGAATCCTGTGAGGTCTTTAAATTTCCCTAGGACCCTCTGGCGTTGAACCGTTCCTTGTTTGGTAGTAGGCACCATGTGGTGCCTGCCACATAGTGCAGGGATATGGAAAATGTGTATTTTTTGTACTGTGGCGTGTGCTTGCAGCCCGCAGCACACGCCGCTATACAAAACATACCCATTGCGACCACCTTGAAGGCGGTCGCATCGTAATCCCTATGGCAGGACCACTGACAGCTAGTCGAGCGGTCCCATACCCGACAGGATCATAATCAGGCCCTAAATGTTTCATAAATCCACCTTAACTCTGATTACTGAATTCTGGTCCTTATTGTGGGATCAAATGTGGTGTTACACTGTTATAATTGTGATTTGTTGAATGCTAATCTCCTTCACCATTCAGTCAACCACATAGGTCTATTGAATGCAAATTGTAACCCTGGCCAACTCGCCATCAAGATGGTAGCAGAGGACGGTTGGTTACTGAAGTGAGACAGTTAGAGAATTCCATTTAGAAATTGCCAAAATCCAGTCCAAGTCCAAACCCATGTCTTGCGTCTAAGGATTGATGGAGTACCAGCGGTTTGGGAGACACTTGTGATCGCCAAGGAGTGAGTATTAATAGGGTCGTGGATTGCAATTGCATATGTCCAGCTTGTGGTATTTTGCAGACATTGTGAGGTGCGATGTGGTAATATTTTGAATTGTAGCGTGTGTCTAGCACTTGTTGCAGAGAAGTTGAATTTGAAATCAGGCTCGATGTAGCCTATGATCCCAGGATAGTGATAACAGGTTATCAGTGTAGAAGACATTGTGTTGTAATTGTCTGCTAAGTTTTGTGGTGCTTGTCGTGAGACATCATTGATGGCACAATTGAGTTATCAATCAAACAGCATTTGTAAAGCGCAAAACTGTCACCCTTAGGGGTATCTGGGCACTGTGTCTCTGTTGACGAGCCAGATCTTGAGTCTCTTTCTGAAGTCTGCCAGTGAGGGGGCTGTATGGAGCTGGATGGGAAGGTAGTTCCAGGTCTTGTCAGTGTTGTAGGAGAAGAAGCGGCCACTGCTGCACCTGCGACAGATGAGGGTGTGCAAGGGCGAGTGAAGAGATAGGGACATTTATCTTTGCGTGAGAGTAAGGTGTGGTTGGTATAGTGGATCCTGGTGCAGAAGGAGAAACTGTATCCTTCCGACTGACCCGCACTGGTTGAGGTTTCATTCAAGAGTGTATCTGAATAGGTCAGAAAGTGCTGCTCCAAGCCACTTTTTGTGTGATTGAATACTATCAGTTTCTTTAGTGGAGCAGACAAAGTTATTGGTTGAATTGCTTTTGCATTTGTATTGAATGGTTAACGACGCTAAGAAGAGTGTGTCCGTGGAAAATTGTAAAGGAGTTGAGAATGGACATAAAGTGTCCCCAAACAGGTTGCAGTCATGTCAGAAAGTAGTCCTTTTTCTTGTTGTAGGGATTCTGCACATACACAGAGCTATGCACAGGATAATAGGACCTCGGAGTATAGTGGTGAGCCAACAATACACCTTAGTACCCACAATCCCAACCCGACTAGCCATAGCGTCTCATTAGCAACAATGCTACCAATGATTAGACAACCCAGAACACGGTCTCTCTCTCTCAGGACTTGCAGGATCAAGAACACCCTTTCATAACTCACTCATACTTGTCCACAACGTGCGTAATAAGAGTCACTGTATAGTTTAAAATGTTTATTTCAACTACCGTGCTCTGAGATGCAGTACACGTGCCAGTACTATCAGCATATTGCATAAGAATAAAACAATAAGCATAGTTACAATTCCATAGAATATAAACGGGGAAAGCATTTCATAAAGCAGTGGATATATGGCTAAATGACCATACCACCCTCCCCGTGCTAGTAGCTAGTTTATTATAAAAATAGAAGACCTCTGAGCTTTGTCAGGCGAACCCCCATACCTCAATATCTAGATGCAAGTTTTACATCATCAGACAAGCACAGCTCTTCTCTCTGTGAAGATAAGGACGGTGAACCAGAAACGAAGTCAAGGGAAGCTTCAAATTGTTCCAAATCTGTCCTTTATTTTTTAAATTTATTTAAAATTCAACCACAGCCAACGCGTTTCGTTCCATTGGAACTTCGTCAGGGCTGAAAGAGCACAAAGATAAAAACACTAAATACATTGAACGCAACACAAAAACTGATACAAACAACATGCATATTATTACATATATATATGAAAACAACGACATCATGATTCCATAACAAGACTTCAGAACGGCAAAAAAATATACATATATATACAAATGTAAACAAACAAAATAACATTTCTCAACTCAAGAGAATAAAACAAAAAACGAGAAAAAGGGGCAAAAGAAGAGCAACAGAAATAATGTATGTACACAAAAGTATACATAGATTATATAATGACTAATAATACAAACAACAAACAATAAACTACATAATAAAAATACAGCACTGAATTATTGAGTCAAGCATAGAAGTGCCGCTCTCAGAAAAATTAGAAAAGGGAGGCACAAAAAGTTTGGAAAAAGAAGAAAGAAGAAAAAAGAGCATGATACAAGCAGATCAGCATTGTAAATCTTAAAAACCATCAACTGCACAGTCAGAAGCAGAAAACAAGAGACAAAAACCTAGTCAGCAAATAAAATAACCGTGGGGCAACCTCCACCACGCTATTTTCGATGCAACTGGCAAACAGTAACATCAATCACTCATATGGGCAATATGGCAGGGTCCTAATAAATCCTACATATCGAAACTCGCTCCATGTTAATGTATCCAGACAGCGAACATTCCGTATCTCACCTCTGTAATGACAAGTAAGTAGAATTGTGCAGAAAATCCCCGCATGGACAGATACTATCAAGTGGCTTACGGTATCAGCCCACAATCCTATTTAAGAAAAAACAATTCAAAATTCTAATGTATAGCATATGTTAAAAATAGTCAGAAAACACGCTATTAAACGTTCTAAAAAAGGACATCATCTTACCTCCGTACTCATCTGGAGGTTCGCTCGAAAGGGACCAGTCGCCCCAAAGTGATAATTAGAAATAACAGGGCCAATGTAGCGGCCTGTCGTCCTCCGTATTAATCTGGAGGTTCGCTCATAGGAAAATAATCACCCCCAGATGGTAATTGGTGATCGGTGGGCCAGTGTAGCGGCCTACCGTCCTAAAATGGAGAATAAGTAACTATATGTAAATATCCCCCTCATTTCCATCACAACCCATTAACAGTATAATTTTTTGTCACAAAGTGGAAATTTAAAAATTAAAATTAAAAAACACTCTCGGAGTCCACCCGGGAGTCACCCTGTACACCCCAACGCAAAATGGCAGTCACAATAATTTACGCTATAAAGCCCGACCTGGTGGTAAGCCAGCAAAACTCGATGAATCCACCCGGTAATAATGCAATACACCCCACAAAATGTGGCCGTCACACATCCGTGTTAAAAAACCGCGACCACACAAGCCTTCCAAGCGTACAGCCAAACCACAATAATTTACGCTATAAAGCCCGGCCTGGTGGCAAGCCAGCAAAGCTTAATGAATCCACCCAGTAATAACGCCATACACCCCACAAGGTGTGGCCGTCACACAAATCCGTGTTACAAAGCCCCGACCACAGAAGCCTTCCAAGCGTACAGCCATACCGCAAAGAGGAAGAACCCCAATTACCTTATTCAATGAGGCGCGCTCCTCGTATCTTGATGATACAAAAGGGGATGATGGACGGAACGTTTGAGCCAATCAAACACTCACCCCCAGTCAACTGATCTGGGTTTGATCCATCATCATTCATTAGCTCACTCCACCACCCCAGTTCAGACATGGCCATGTGCAAATCAGTCTGACCCTGTGCCTCATGGGAACAGTCCAGCCCGAACTGCCAAGCCATGTCTTCCCTGGACCGGAAACAAGCATCCTAGGACCGGTTTCTGGCATTCCAGCCGTCATCAGCCAGGCTTGCTTGAATCCAGTGGCAAAGTGAGCAAGGGACCCATGTCTGGGCATACCCCCGCCAACTTAGGGCGAACAAAGCGATACAAAAGGGGATGATGGACGGAACGTTTGAGCCAATCAAACACTCACCCCCAGTCAACTGATCTGGGTTTGATCCATCATCATTCATTAGCTCACTCCACCACCCCAGTTCAGACATGGCCATATGCAAATCAGTCTGACCCTGTGCCTCATGGGAACAGTCCAGCCCGAACTGCCAAGCCATGTCTTCCCTGGACCGGAAACAAGCATCCTAGGACCGGTTTCTGGCATTCCAGCCGTATCTTGATGTCAAACCGGGCACCATCCTATTTCGGCTTTAAATAGCAGTCTCGCGTACCGTCGTGAAACCTATACGTAAACGTGCTAAATCACGTGTATCCCCGCATACAGGACCAGCGCCATATTAAAAGGGAGTATGTCTCATCATCAGCTCGGATGTTAATAACGCAAACACTATTTACATGAATTTATGTCAAAAAACAAACATCGGGACACCCCCTATGTGAACCCGGATTATATCAGGTGAAGTATCCTGTGAATTCAGAATTATTTTATAATTGGCGCCGACTCAGTTCTATTTGGGTTAAATTCAAAATTAATACAACAGAACCCAAATTAAAATGAATCAAACAGTAACACTAAATCCGTAGCGATCTCTAGAAGTCGGGGATATAGTCACAGGATCAGGTCCAAAAGCGAGTTTGTCAACATCATCTCGAAAGTACCCCGAGGCATTAAACAAAAAGGCCGAAATAGTAGAAACCAACTAAACACGCTATACCCGATATGGACCGCAGACCATTACCGGGTGTCCCAAGAATGAGGACCGAAGCATAAGATCAATTACAAAAGCAGTATTGTTAACGCCATCCTGGAGACACTCCGTAACATTACAGAAGGCTTGTGATAATCATAATTTCAATCACAAAATGCCACCACAAGCAACAAAAGAATAAATATAACACACAAAAAAGCCAGAAAAGTTGAAAAAAGGATACTAGTGAAGAAAAAATAATAAAAATAGAATATAAAAGAAACACTTATAGAAAGATCACCATTACATTAGTAGTTTAATATTGTACACAATTCTAGTCAAATTCAATAGTCAAGACACGTGAGTTCCATATTTTTCTCAAACCTAGCATTACTAACCGATCAACTTTTTCATATAATTATAGGAAGTAATGCATCTCCCCATCTGTATTGTGTCCTAAACTAGTTGCCCTCAGGCGACAAATCCATCTAGATTCCTTCTGCCGTAATAGCAATTCCCTCTGGAACAGCTCTTCTCTCTGGAAAGGTTTTTCTCCAAGTGCCTCTAACAGTGAAAATCACAATATTAAAAGCACACGAATTTCTCCAGTGCAGCTGCATTCAGTGTTATGTCTAAGTGCGAGGGGCTGACCAGATCAGCAAGAACAAGTGACATTGTTTTTCGACCTTGTACATGATGTGCAGACGAAACCCAAAGGGAATAGGAAGAAAGGTGAAAGGCAGACAGTTCCAAAATAGCAGAGGCTGGAAAAACAAAGGCACAAAGTAACGTGCGCAAAGAGGCATCATGGCAGCCAGGCCTAAGCTAACTTAGCAATGCAGACCATGAGTCCACAAACCACACGACACCCTCCCCTGGTCAGTCCATTGGCGAAGACATAGGACAAATAGATGGAGCAGAACGGCAACGTCAGTGACTGAAGGTGCCCAAGTGAAAGTCAATGCACGGGGAAAAAAAAAAAAAAGTTCAGGGAGGTGGGACGCCGAAAGCGGAGGCCCCCTAATCCAAAAAAGTGTAGGTGCAGAAAAACGCCACCCCTTCCAAGAGGACATCGTTGGAATCGTCAGAAAAAAGAGAAGCCATCCAGTCCAATAAATCAAAACTGCATTCATGTTCCTCACAAGAGGGAGCAGCGAACAGCATTGCGGGACAACTTGCGTGATACTCAATGGGCCTCTAAGGGACCCACCAACTGGACAAAATCCGGGCGAGACAGAGACGTATTGGAGAGGCAGTAATCCAAGGTCCAAGAGAAAGGACAGCGGATGCAAGACATCACAGGTTGCACGCAAGTGAAATACGCAAAGCGAAAAGAAAGTCTATATGACACACCGAGTGTCGCCAATGGCAGGACGCCGAAAGCGGCGAGGATGCGCTCACGGAGCATCCGGAGTCGACCGTGGTCGAGCAGGACCCCAGGAAGTGCAGCCATTGCGCAGCACACAGACCAAAAGCAAAACACCAGCCGCTAAGGCGAGGATCAACGGAAAGCCTCCAAAGATGCTGAAAAAAATGGAATGAATAAAAGCTGGTATTACACCAAATATAGTTTGAAAAGAGGTAACAAGGCCAGAGCCCACAACTTTAAAAAAGTGCACAAGGCCTTCGGTGCGTGAAGCATTGAAAACACGGTGAATCAGTTCACCGAAATGTTGTGGGAGGTTTGTGTTCAACAGGGCCTGTATTTCACTGTGGGTACTCGCCACCTGGAGAATGAACGTCTCCCGGGCGGATGTGAGCATAACTTCCTGGTTCAATAATAGTGCCTTTATTCTGCTCAATTTATTGAAATCTGCCTTCAAAGTCGGAATGGAAGGCCAAATGGAACTATCTACGATGCCGTGCGGAGGAGGAAAAAGCACATTTTTGCAGCAGACAACCCTGTGGGAAACCGTTACAATATACGGTATGCCGGCAAGCATGCCACAGCAGTCCTGATTATTCAGAAGGAGATAGCTACCATTTGCAAGCACAGTGAAAGCAGGAGATATAGCAGGAGCAGGAATGCCCTTTAAAACACAAGCAAGATTCGGAGCCGAAACGTTACAAGCCCGTGCACTCTAATGTGTTTGCAAACAAGGGAATGACCCACAGTAGAATCGCATGACTCCCCCGTGAGAAAAACTTCCTTCCCGTCTCTAAGACATTTATACATGAAAGGCAGGGACCAAAGTTCATGCAGGAAAGCACTGCCTAAAGGCTGAAAGCGGCCAACAGGATAATGTTTCATGCAGGAGCTGAACTCAAATAAAGAAAAAGGCAAAGCGATAACCCCGTGTACTAGCCACACAGCAGAATCTAATTCTGCAACAGAGAATGGTAAGGGCTCTATTTTTTTGATATGTAACAGAGTGTATGCTGCATCTTTCATGGACATGAACCGCTGTTTCTCAGTCAAATTGAAAGGTAAGAATAAGGCAGAGGTGTTCAAAAAGTGCCAAGGAACCTTCCCCATTTTAAGTGTTTGCAAGGTCCATGCAAACTGCATAACTGAACGCAATTGATTTTGACCATGATATAACATAGAAACATCATCTTGTACAATATCAACAACAGAGGAAATAATATTCTCTAATGTGTAAATGCGGGAAGACAGGGTATTAATACTATTGTCAACAACAGCAAGCACTTTTTCTAAATTTGCTTGATCGATTTCCCGAAGACGGGAAGCAGCTTCAATTTGCAAAAGCTTCCAGAGTTCATTGTAAGTTTCATAAATGAATCTCTTTGGTCGAGGACCACTAGGCCCCAGAACAAAGTCGGACAGATCAATGTTGCCTGATAGGAGGGATAAATGTTGTTTAACAGAATCTAAGGAAGAGTGCTGCACCCAGTGTTTACACAATTTACCAACAGAATACGTTGTAACAGTACGAGAGTCAGAAAACCTTTGATCTGGCCTATCCTGTTTGTAGCCAGGATCCGTGTCATGAAAACGCAGTTGGCAGGCATTAGATGCAATGGGCCAAGCCAACCATGGTGACTGAACAAACGTAGAGACATTAAACGAATTGTTCTGAAACAAAACCTGCAATTCGGTAAGGGACATGTTAAAGTACAAGCTTTCGTTGGGAGTGGAAGACAAGTTAGGAAAGGATGGGGCATTCAATTGTTTTGACGTAGCCAAACCCCAACATGTCGTTTGATAGATGGTCTGATTTAAAAATAGAATTTGGGCCGGGATGAGGCAAGCACAGTGCAAGGCTTCTGTGCCTTGCACCTGCCATGCTTTGGAGCCCCAAATACATTTAAAGTCAATGGTGTCACGCCAATGTTCATACCCACCCACAGCTAAGGCGTTCAAAAAGGACCCCGAATACAGCAATTTGGTGTGGGTCAACATGATTTTCTGAGTAGATGAAGTGTTTAATTTAAAAAAATAGGACCCAGGGTTCGATCTATCAAAGTCTGTAAAATAAGTAAACTTATTTCTAAGAGTTTGGGAGCTACCTGGCAAAGGGGTCGGACAATGTTCCCATTGGGTGTAATTAAAAAGACCCCGAAGGGTACTGGGTTTATGGAGAAAGTGGTTGCCCCAATGCTGGTAACAATATAAATCGGCATAACTTGCAGAATTCATGTACAAATCTTCAGCGTTAAAAGCAGCATAATATTTCAGATCAGTAAATAATGATTCAACAGCATGCACATCCCAATCGTCAGAAGGAATATTACTTTTAACGACATCACCCATTGAAACACGGAGGACATTTGGTACATTAATAATCTCGGTTGGTCCATGAATTTGGAAATTTACCGCATCCCATACAATGCCATCAGCGACTGGAAAAGCTGAAATGTTCACAAATGTGTGGTCACGCTTCATAATGTGTGAAGAAGAATGCGGAGCCAAAGTTCCAGCGACACAGTTCACAGCAGAGCGTTCTGGTAAATAGTGACCATTAATGAGTAGAAAAAATACTGTGACAAAACCAATGGACATGAACAGAAAAATCAGGAATAGTACCAACCAGATGTATGTCCATGGTGGGATCAAAAAATTGTCTCTGAACCAGGATACAAAAATACTGAATTTGGACGGGATAAGTTCAGAGGTGGAATCCGAGTCAAAAGAATAACGTGTTGGGCTCAGTGGCGTTGTTGGTAGATGAGCCACGGACTCGGTGGCAGGGTAGGTATACTCGGTCTCCTCGTTGCAGGGGGAATCCGGGTAGTCGAGCAGGCGATCAGGCAAATCTACCATCTCAATGGCAACATCAGTGACCGTTCGGGCTGGAAGACCACAAACATTTGTCCTGTAAATGACTGGACAAGAGACCGCTGGTGTTACACTATTCAGGATCGGCCAGATGTTGTAGCTTGACATTTTCCACTGAGATGTATCTGTTTTCCTTGCGACCAAGAAGCGATGGTAAGATGACTGTACGAGTTCCCTTTAAGCCAAGGACTGGAACCGGTGCACGATAAGAGGGGCCAAATTCTTTTTTGTTTTCCACCTTCTCTCGGACCAGGTTTCCAACTTTCGGAAGCCAGCCGGCAACCGGAATCTGCAGTGCAGCGTCTGTGGCTGAAGGTAAATGTTCAATTGCTAGTTTGTCTCGGGCTTCTTGTAAGTCCTGTAACATAGTAGAATGGTTATCTACGTTAAAGATTGCGGATTGCGCCGCCATGTCTAGACCATCAAGGTCAGGCACAAACATTCTTATGCCAAAGAGCATTTCGTATGGGGTCCGCCCACCCAGAGGTCTTCTAGGGAGATTATTAAGTGCACGTTGTACGGTATACAAGTGGGCCAGCCAGTTCCTGCCAGTACCTAGGACTCTAGCTGTCAAGGATTGCTTTAAGTCACGGTTCATTCGTTCAACAATCGAATTGCCCTCAGGCCGATATGGAGACGAAAATTTCACCTGCACCCCCAGTGACCCCATTGCGTCCTTGTAAGCCTTAGAGGCGAACGCTGGACCTTGGTCAGAATGGAAGGTGCCACAGGCGAAAATTCCCACAAAGACATGCAAATCCCTGATGACATTTCGAGCGTCAGCACTCCGTTGTGGCCAGACCCAGATGAAACGTGTGCACGAATCCACTGCAACCAAGATGTACTTATATGCAGTGTCAGAAGAGAAGGGACCGCAGTGATCCAGGTAAACACACCCAAAAGGTCTGTTTGAATTGCAGAGCGGTGTCTGTGGTGGCCGTGTAACTGTAGAAGGCTTAATTTGTTGACAAACGTCACAAGAAAGCACATAAGTACGGGTCTGTTTATATAAACCACGCCACCAGTAACGCTGCTGCAAGATGGAAACCGTCGCAGACACGCCAGCATGTGCCGAAGCCATGCCCTCGTGTGCGGCCGTTATCAAGGAAAGTCTGCGTTCCGCGTTGGGAATCAGCTGATCCCCAACGTCTGGAATTCTTACATAAGGAGCCTGTTCGGGACCTAATTGATAAGAGTATTTGGAAGGGAAACCCCGTGGGTAATTCGCACCTTCTTTTGTTGCAGCAATAGCTGCCAAGATATCTTTATCGATTTTAGTCATGGATCTTGTAACTGCTGCGACTGAACACGTGGCTACTGCTGATTTGGCAGCTTTGTCTGCCAAACCGTTACCGACAGCGTGTGCGCCCACACGCTGGTGGCCAAGGGTGTGTATCACCTGTGTGAGAGGCAGACGTTGTTGTAGATCTGCCACTCGAACCCAAAGCATTTTATGCTTAATTGTGCTGCCTTTTGCATCTCTATAGTCATTTTGTGACCAAAAGAATAGATTGTCATTGTAAGACTGGACACAGTAGTATGAATCACATACAATAAGAGTGGTCACATCAGGATTAGCGAACTCAAGTGCGAGCACCAAAGCACGCAGCTCGGCCAATTGTGCAGTACTGTCTCCTAGTGCCTGAGTGTGCACTACCGTCTGTTTGAACTCTCCGTTCACCATAACACCTGCAACAATAGCACATGCCGCGGAATAAGCATGCTTGGAACCCGTGGCCGGTTGTGCCGAACCATCGGTATAGATAATACATTCGTACTCCTCAAGCGGTAGCAAAGACAGAGGAGGAGGAGGATGAACAAATTCATACTGTAAATACTCCTGCGTCTGAAGTGAAGAATCAAAGATAAAAGTGACATCCGGGACGTCAAAGATGTTGCCCATTGTATCCAACGGGGGTGCAAAGCTTTAGAGTTCGTTACACTTGCTTTCGTCACTGCCTCAAGGGCAGGATAGGGTGTTACCACCAAAATGCGTTTTCCCTGGGCCAGTGCGCGTTCCTTTAGAATCGCCATTTGCACTGCAGTCAAAACTTTTTCCACAGAGGAAAAGCGCATTTCTGCAGAGGTGTATAGATGTGACTTGTATGCAATCGGTACTGTGTCACCTTCATTAAAGGTCAAGTACGTGAAACCCACTGCCCCTGGAATGATTCTAATCACCAGGTTTGAGTGGTTGTCACGTGTCAACAAGAACTTGGATTCAAGTAGGTCTGTCTGCAAAGACTGCAGTATAGAGGAATGCTCAGGAAGCCAGCATGACTTCGAAAAGTTTGGTTGTATCAAGGCATAAAGTGGCTTGATACGCTGTGCATAGTCGGGAATGTAGGTACGCCCGAAGTTAAAAAAAAACAGTAAAGACTGAAGTTTCTTCAGTGTGGTTGGAGGGCACAAAAGTGCACATTTCTCCAAGAAATGGGGGGCTAAGCCCTTACCTTCATTGTTGAGCTCATAGCCCAAAAACAAAACGGTGAATTCAGCAATGTGAGATTTGGCAAAGTTAAACTTGTAACCTAAAACCGCAAATTCTAGAATAATGCGGTCCACTCTGGAAAGATGCGGGTATAATTCGTCGTCTGTCAGATAAATATCATCGATGTACGAACATGCATCTGGGTCTATGCCGTCTAACAAAGAGACAACATGGGCAGCGAATACGCCTGGACTGTTTTTGTAGCCCATAGGTAAACGCCGAAATTTGAAGTGTTTACCACCGGAGGTAAAAGCACTCCATTGGCTACACTCCGGGGCTAAATTGTGCGTGTAAAATCCATTGGATAAGTCAAGTGTCGTTTTATATTTTTTACGAACAAGACTGTCTACTAGCGCAGAACTATGGGTATTTTGCACCGCAAAGGTCCGACAATGAGAGTTCAAATGCCGGTAATCCAAAACTAGGCGGTACGATCCATCGGGTTTAGAAACCTCGAAAAGGGAATTATTCATGGGTGACACGCATGTTTCAATTACACCTTGATATTCTAACTGTGTCAGAATTTTGGAAACGGGACCTTTAGCTTCCCGCTTGATGGGATATTGGGGTTGTGGCTGTGGCAGCGACCGCAAAGGAATATCATGGGGGCTGAGTCCTCATCTCAGCCCACGTGGTTGCGGTATAACGCTGGAGCCAGGGACACAGCCCACTCAGCTGCAAGAGGCTCCGCTTTCTCCTGAGGGACATGGCGAGTAAAGATCGGAAGGATTACCTCCTCCCCTCTACGTGCAGCAAGTACGAATGGGGGCGGCCAATCCACCTCTGCTAACAAAATGTCATATGAAGAGGTCAGACTTTCCCAAAAAATCCCTTTAATTACACGCTGTATATCACCTTCAATTTGAATGACAATATTATATAGTCTGTCAGGGGGTGCCACTCTGGTGTCTGCTGTCTCGACAGTAATGAATGTATCAGTTGCTGTCGCCTCCACATGAGGACGTAGTGCCTCCCGCACTATGGTAACTTCCGCTGCGCTGTCTAGGAGCGTCACTGCCCACATCCAATTCAGGAGTCTCGTTCTCACCGTCTGTGGCATACCTCGCTGTTACTGCTGCAACTTTTTTCTTCTGAAACTGTGGGCGAGAACGTTGAAATTCTTCTGATTTCCCTCGGACTTGTTGTCGAGGTTGGTCTCGTCCCTGTGGAGCCTCTCGACCCCGACCTCTATCCTGGCGATCTCCTCCACCTGTCTGGGAGGTCGACGGTGCCTGTGAAGAACGAGGAGAATGCGGATCAGGGACTTGAAATCTCTCTGGAGATTTAATTCTCGCTCTATCGCGCAAATCATATGTGCGTTCAGAAGAGACTGAAACTGGGGAAGCGCCGTCGCGACCCCGGCTTCTTCTGTTGCTTACCCTGTTTTTTCAACCTCCAGCTCTTTTTAGTAAAGAACGGTTTCTCATCTTTCTCAGACTGAGTTTTTGGTTGTGGTTGCGATTGTGTTTGCGTCTTAGCAAAAGGCTTGACTCCCAGGCTATTACGGCCAATGGTTTTGTAAGCCTGTGAAATAATTTTCGGTAATTCGCGCGGCCTGTCCGGTTCTGGGACTAAAGCCAAAGCATTAGCTATTTGGAAGTTAACTGCATCGCCCTTGACATTCGCAAGGATCAAATCGGCTACTACGTCGAACACTCCCACCAGTCTCATCCCTAATTCCACAGCCGCCTCAGGGCCATGCTCATCCTGTACTCGTTTAATCACAGAGGGGAGAACCGTCATGGAAGGAGTGCCGAAACTCTTCGCATATACTGCTGCGAATACCTTACCCCAGTTGTTGCAATCTGCCAACTCGGGAACTAGGTCTTTTGGCAAACTAATCGTCAATATCCTGTGTTTTTCCACAGGAGAAGTATTTGGAAAAACTGCCTCCAGCTGGTCAAATTTCTCTGCAAGCCAATAAGGAAAATCGTCCTTATTTTGTGGGCGCTTGCCCATCACCGAATTAACCATGACGGGGCTTATGGTTACACCGCCAGGTCCAGCTGGATGCGCTGCAACTCCAGGCGGGGCAGCCTGTATGTTGCCTGTAACATACTGTACTAAAGCTCTATGCACTCGTATCAAAGACGAATGTAAATTACGCAGGTCAGCGACCGGCAGCGTCATATAACGCGGATGTGGGGTATACCCGGCCAAAACAGGCCAAGTGGCCCCTTCAATCGATAAGGGGCCTAAACGAACCGCGGTAACCGGTTGGGGGAGGGCGCCATCAAACCAAACACGGTGTTGCCATGCCGTGAGCGGTACTTCAATAGTCCTATATGGTCTATAGAGATTAGGAACAGCGGTGGTTGTAAATTCATGGAACAAGTGATCAGTCCCATCCACCGCCGGAAAAGTGATCCATGAGTAAAAAACCTCAAAGTGGTAAGCTGGATCTGCTTGGACCACAAAGATCAAATCGACACCCGCGTCAGGCACACCATACACTGTCAAGTGAGCTCGGAGCGCTGCGCGGCTATGTGCCGCAATTTGGACAGCCATTTAAGGCGAACAAGTTTCGACAACCCAGTATTAGGCAGCACAATATAGGGTTATCTTTAAAAACCTTTTTTAACAACTTCAAGCTTGAATGAACCTATAAAAACGTCAATATAGGAGGTATCACCCTCACACACGCCTCCGGAGGCGTCTGTGAAGGGGGTTGTGGACAAGCACAAGAACTACTCAAGCGTCTCGCAGATAAGCAGCCCACTCGTTGGTTGCGCCATGTTGTAGGGATTCTGCACATACACAGAGCTATGCACAGGATAATAGGACCTCGGAGTATAGTGGTGAGCCAACAATACACCTTAGTACCCACAATCCCAACCCGACTAGCCGTAGCGTCTCATTAGCAACAATGCTACCAATGATTAGACAAACCAGAACACGGTCTCTCTCTCTCAGGACTCGCAGGATCAAGAACACCCTTTCATAACTCACTCATACTTGTCCACAACGTGCGTAATAAGAGTCACTGTATAGTTTAAAATGTTTATTTCAACTACCGTGCTCTGAGATGCAGTACACGTGCCAGTACTATCAGCATAATGCATAAGAATAAAACAATAAGCATAGTTACAATTCCATAGAATATAAACGGGGAAAGCATTTCATAAAGCAGGGGATATATGGCTAAATGACCATACCACCCTCCCCGTGATAGTAGCTAGTTTATTATAAAAATAGAAGACCTCTGAGCTTTGTCAGGCGAACCCCCATACCTCAAGTAGTCTTGCTAGTCAGACAACATGCACATTTAGTAAGGCAGTGGATAGCACACTCACCTGCTCCCCTGGTTTCCCATACAACTTGCTGTACTGTGGAAGGAGGCTGTCCAGCAGGGCCTGGTTCTCCTCAGTGCCGAAGGCTGGGGCTCTCTCCACTGGAAGGTGTGCCATTGCAGTAGCCAGAGGATGCAGAGACAGCAGCAGTGGTGGTGGCAGATATCGTCCTGGAGCATGTAGTGCAGGCAAGTGAGCTCTCAGGGGAACAGCCAGCATTATATGTGTGCTGCAGAGGCAGATACTGTCCCATGTGTCCAAAGTGATAGGTCCAAGTCGTTAGCATCTTCTGAATCTGGCCAATCCATGGAATTGCACCACTTATACACGCCCACAGCATCCTTCAAAAGTTCAACTTCATGACACCCATGAATTTGCAACATTGTTGTGGCTGGCCAACTGAATTCACTGCATCAGACTCGTTAAAGTTTTGAAAACGCGTCCGTTGCCATGCCAGGCCCTAGCCAATGCGTGCGCACCGATCGGTCCATTGCTGTACAACGCGTACCCGCTCACATCATATGCAATGGCCAATGTGTGCGCACCGATCGGACCATTGCTGTACAACGCGTATTTCTGTCCACATCATATGCAATGGCCAATGCGTGCGCACCGATCGGTCCATTGCTGTGCAACGCGTACCCGCTCACATCATATGCAATGGGCAATGCGTGCGCACCGATCAGTCCATTGCTGTACAACGCGTACCCACTCACATCATATGCAATGGCCAATGCGTGCGCACCGATCGGACCATTGCTGTACAACGCGTACCCGCTCACATCATATGCAATGGCCAATGCGTGCGCACCGATCGGACCATTGCTGTACAACACGTATTTCTGTCCACATCATATGCAATGGCCAATGCGTGCGCACCGATCGGTCCATTGCTGTACAACGCGTACCCGCTCACATCATATGCAATGGCCAATGCGTGCGCACCGATCGGACCATTGCTGTACAACGCGTATTTCTGTCCACATCAAATGCAATGGCCAATGCGTGCGCACCGATCGGTCCATTGCTGTACAACGCGTACCCGCTCACATCATATGCAATGGCCAATGCGTGCGCACTGATCGGACCATTGCTGTACAACGCGTACCCGCTCACATCATATGCAATGGCCAATGCGTGCGCACCAATCGGACCATTGCTGTACAACGCGTATTTCTGTCCACATCATATGCAATGGCCAATGCGTGCGCACCGATCGGTCCATTGCTGTACAACGCGTACCCGCTCACATCATATGCAATGGCCAATGCGTGCGCACCGATCGGACCATTGCTGTACAACGCGTATTTCTGTCCACATCATATGCAATGGCCAATGCGTGCGCACCGATCGGTCCATTGCTGTACAACGCGTACCCGCTCACAACATATGCAATGGCCAATGCGTGCGCACCGATCGGTCCATTGCTGTACAACGCGTACCCGCTCACATCATATGCAATGGCCAATGCGTGCTTACCGATCGGTCCATTGCTGTATAACGCGTACCCGCTCACATCATATGCAATGGCCAATGCGTGCGCACCGATCGGACCATTGCTGTACAACGCATCCCTGTACAAGTCACTCGCACATGTCACCATGCCTGTCACAGGTGAACGTATGCCAGCCACATTTACTTTCCAGGGACTCAGGGGCACACCTACAACACCACAGCCTGTCCACACTGTATCCTAAGGCATGTAAGGCTGCATTACCTTTTCTGTGTATGGGGGTCAACATGTGGTTTTTTGGGTGGCACTTGGGGCAGCCACTCCCAGGCTGTGCACGTGTTCATGGGGACAGAATCCTTGGTGTGTTGTGCACATGACCACTGTGATGTGCAACTGTTCATTTCAGAGCATGTGGCATGGTCACATTTCCAGGTTGTGTATGTGTATGTCATGTCACATACCCCCTGAGTCCCATGTGGGACGGTATGTACGTCACAGGGTGACCCATTGCCACAATAGTGATGGCCCTCCACAGTCTGTGTGCATGTTGTGTTTACAATGTCTCTGATTCCATGTGCACAATGGGAGACAGTCTCCACATCCACGTTGTTTGTGCATGGACTTTGATGTTGTGCATGTGTGTGTGTCACAGACGTCCATGTCTGTCCTGCAGAGGCAACAGGGACCACTACCTGTGGGGGTCATGGTTGTTTTGCTGTGGTGTATTCATGATACGCCATGTCATGCCAGTGTCCATGTGGCAATACAGGGTCCCTGGGAATCTACCTGTCAATGAGCTGTGATGCCTGGGGCACATCTGTCCTCACATGTCACTGTGGTGTGTGTTTGGAACGTGACAGCAGTACATGGGTACTGTGACACAGCCTAATGATATCCCATAGCACAACCTGGAACTTGTTGTCAACACATGTTGAACTGTGATGTTAGATGTTGGCCATGTAGGTGCCATACATGTCCTTACAGAACGGCACACACATCAGGTACTTGTGTCTCGTAATGATGTATCATGTGATATTGAGTATGGTCTATGCCACATATGTGGGGTGACTGACAATCTTTCTTTCTTCACCTATGCACTGCAGGGCACCAGCTGTCCATAGACCATTCCCTGACCTTGCAACCATGGTTGAACGGGACTGCATCCGACGGTACCGCTTCAACAGGCCGCTGATTGAGGAATTGACGGTGCGGTTGGCCCCACATTTGCAACCTGGCCAGCCATACCCTACAGCGCTGACCCCCAAGGTGAAGGTGATGGCAGCCCTACACTTCTTTGCCACCGGTACCTTTCAACACACTGTGGCGTCTGCTGGTGGGATGTCACAGACCATGTTCAACCGTGTGCTACACGATGTTTTGGAGGCAATGTTGAGATACCTGAACCAGTACATCTATTTCCCTAAACGTCAACAACTCACTGACGTCAAGAGTGACTTCTATGCCCTGGGGAGGATGCCGCATGTCATTGGCTCCATTGATGGGACACATGTGGCTTTGGTACCACCACAGGCACATGAGCAGGCATACAGGAACAGAAAACATTACCATTCGGTCAATGCTCTGGTGGTATGTCTTGCAGATATGAGCATCTCACACGTGTGTGCCCGTTTCCCCGGTTCTGCATGCGATGCCTACGTGATGAGGAGTAGTCGCATCCCGAGGATGATATCACAGATGCAGAACCAGCGTGCCTGGCTTGTCGGTGTGTACTGACTTTGTACCATTGTGTGTGTTCTGCAATGTAGTATTCCACCCTCTTTTCCAACTCAGCTAATGTGCAATTGTCTGTATGTAGGTGACTCGGGATACCCCAACATGCCGTGGTTGCTGACGCCCCTCAGGAACCCTGTGACACCAGCCCAGATGCGCTACAATGAGGCACATGGTCGGACCAGGAGAGTGATCGAGCGGACATTTGGTCTCCTGAAGAGCCGCTTTCGCTGCCTGGACAAGACAGGAGGGGCCCTCCCATATGCCCCAGCAAAGGTGTGCAAGATTGTCATTGTCTGCTGCATGCTACACAACCTGGCAGTGCGGAAGGAGTTGCCTCTCATCCTGGATGACGATGACCAACATCCGCCACCTGTGGAGGATCCTGGCCTGGGCCACGATGCCAGTGATGGTGATGATGATGAGGGTGATGTCCGCACACAGCTCATCACCAACTTCTTCAGCTGAATGTGAGTATCCAGAGATGTCATGTCAATGATGTGAGTTTGCGTGATATGTGTTGGTGGTGCTCTGGTGCTGTTTGAGTGTGGCCATGTGCTACTTGACTGGAAGCGTGCAGCGATGTGTCCTTACAGGTAGTCTGTACTCCCCAACAGTGTTGACATGCTAACTTGCTTTAGTGTAGGTATCTTGTGACATGTATTGGGCATGAGTATTGCAGTTCTGTCCTGTTCTTCAGTGCTTTTGACTGTGTGTCATTTCTGTCCTTCACAGGGTACTTTCAGAGTTGTTTGGTCAACTGTGATCCCCCAACACCATGATTCAACTTCCAGGGTGGAAGCTGTCGTTTCCCTACAGGTGATGTGCCACACACCCATGGACTTTCTTTCTTCTACACTTGTTGACTGTGTGGCCACTGCCACGTGGGATTACCTTGCATCTGTAGTGGAAACAACATGTTGCAAATGTGTAATAAACCTGTGCTTCACTTTGGGATGTGCGTTGTTTGTGGTCACACATCTGACTGACATTTGCTTACTGCACCTGTGGGCTAGTTAACACAGACTGTGAATAGGTGTGGTGTCTGTGCATTCCACTGTATTTCCTGGCAACATCAATGTAGGCGATGAGTCAGATGGCCCTGGTGTGTATGTGTTGTGTAGCCCTAGTGGTGTGTCTCCCTCATATGTGTCACGTCGCCATGACTCACATGACGGTGTTGAACTTGCTGTAGCAGTTAGCATGCACAGTGTCATTTAGCAGATCATCATCTCCATGACAGAAACCACGTTGGAATCACAACAGAGGCAAGTATGGTGTATTAGTGAGTTTATTTACATACATGTGTGAGTATAGTGCACTGGATGGTGGGTGCTGTACATTGGGATTGTAATCCAAAGTTCCCAGATGAGTTGGAAGTCTTGGTAGCAGAAATGTCCTGAGTAAAGTCAACAGTCATCTGATACATTGGGCCAACTTAAACTCCCAGTGTCATGTGGGAGAGTTGGGTTGCATTCGACAGGGTGAACAGTTTGCACACAAAGGAGAATTTCCAGAACAGGTGTTGGGTTCCTGGGGGATGTACATGGCCATCGGCCTCTCAGTTATCCTTCCTCGGATGACCCCTCTTCTTTGGGGGGGGGCCCTCACGTGCAGGCTGCTGCGGTGCAGGGGACTCTCCGCCAGAGTCATCCTCCCTCCCTGTGGCAGTGTCAGTTGTTGCAGCACCAGATGTTGTGGGCACACAGGGAGGTGTGGCCATGTTGGTGCTATTCTGGCGGAGGCATGTCAATATGTCCCTATGCACCGCTGTCAGTTCTTGCAATGTGTCCCACTTGGACTCCATGCGAGACATGTGTGTCTCCACACGGGACATGTGGGAGTCCAAGTGGGCATGATGAGCAGCCTGCTGCTGTTGAATGTCCTTGAGGATCCCCACTACCTGGCTGACCTCTCCGGTGCTATTCTGGTACACATCAGCAATGCGTACCAGTTGTGGGTCATCATGCAGTCCAGACCCCTCTGCAAACAGCGACCTATGTCTACCACCCCTCCCACCACCCCTGGCGACACGTGCGGGACCTGCGGTGGCACGCACAGGTGACCCTAGGCCCCCTTGGGGGTTGTTACTGGGGTTGTTGTCCGTTGCTCCACGTTGGGCCGGGGTCCCTGTGCTGTTGTCATTGGTGGTCCTTGGTCTGTCCGTGTCGGCGGGGGTGGTCTGTGTGTTGGCAGTTGTTGGAGGGGTGGGTGCAGGGGGTGCAGATGGTGGTCCTGCGGGTGCTGCATGATGACTCACACCGGAGGGGCCAGGTAGGTCTTCGCCATCCGAGGAGGGCAGAGGCTGTTCCACACCAGTGAGCTCAGTGTCCCCCGGAGCCTGGGACAGGGACTCCTCATCGTCTGCTGCTGTGTCCCCATCATCACCTGTTTTTGGGAGAGACACACAATGTATGTTATGTTTCTACAGGCATCAATGGTTCACACACCTGATAGTTGTGACTGTACCTCTGGATGCGGGCCTGTACATTGCATTGTCCTAAGTTGTCACAGTCAGAGGTTGATATTGGTATAGCACATTGTCCTGCAAACTTGAAGCATTTCAATGTGAATGTTGAGGTGTGTACATGGACAGCATTGGTTGTATTTGGTGGACATCCGGCCCTCCTTCTCCCCCCAGCCCAGTTATCCCACCATGAAGCATGCCACCCTTGCAGTGGGTTCAGGTTGACTCTCAGGATGTCAGTCAGTGGTGTCCTGCTATTGGTTGGTGCCCAGTTCCCAGCACGGCCTGGTACTCCCCACGACAGAGGACCATTGTCAGACATCTTAGAAGTGGCTTTCCACTCCCTGTGAGGTGTGCATGCTTCAGTGTGAGCTTGCTGGGCCATGTGCGTGGGGGATGTTGAGCTGTGACTACCACTCCCATCATGCTATTGCCTACACCCCCCTTCCCAGCATGCCCATACTTCCTTCCTTTTGACTCAGCTTCCCTGTGGGGTAGTGTGCCTGTGCTGAAAGGATGGCTAACAGTATTGTCCTGGCGTTTGTTTGGCTACAAGTCCCAAGAGTGTCCCTGTGCTTCACACAGCATAACCCAGGGTGGTGGTTCTTTGTGGGATATTTAATTAGAGTGTGAGGCATTGCATTCTCCCAGGTGAGTGGTGTGGAGTTTGTGTTAAGGGGGTGTGTGAGAAAAGCTGCTTGTAAATATGGTCAGAGCTGTCAGTCCTCCTTCCCACCCAGCCAGATATCCCACCATGGAACGTGCTTTCATTGCAGGGAGTGCAAGTTGGCTTTCAGGATGTCAGTCAGTGGTGTCCTGCTGTTGGTTGGTGCACAGTTCCCAGCAGGGCCTTGTGCTCCCCACAACAGAGCACCATTGTCGGACATCTTTGAAGTGGCTTTTCACTCCCTGTGAGGTGTGCATGCTTCAGTGTGAGCTTGCCTGGCCATGAGGGTGGGGGATGTTGAGCTGTGACTACCACTCCCATCATGCTATTGCCTACACCCCCCTTCCCAGCATGCCCATACTTCCTTCCTTTTGAGTGGACTTCACTGTGTGTGAGTGTGACAGCAATGGCAAGATGGCTGACAGTGTGGTCCTGTTGTTTGTTGGTGCCCAGTTCCCAGCAGGGCCTTGTGCTCCACACAGCAGTACCCAGTTTCAGCCATCTTGTCAGTTCTTTTCCACTCCCTGTGAGGTGTGCATGCTTCAGTGTGAGCTTGCTGGGCCATGTGGGTGGGGGATGTTGAGCTGTGACTACCACTCCCATCATGCTATTGCCTACACCCCCCTTCCCAGCATGCCCATACTTCCTTCCTTTTGACTCAGCTTCCCTGTGGGGTAGTGTGCCTGTGCTGAAAGGATGGCTGACAGTGTTGTCCTGGCGTTTGTTTGGCTACAAGTCCCAAGAGTGTCCCTGTGCTTCACACAGCATAACCCAGGGTGGTGGTTCTTTGTGGGATATTTAATTAGAGTGTGAGGCATTGCATTCTCCCAGGTGAGTTGTGTGGAGTTTGTGTTAAGGGGGTGTGTGAGAAAAGCTGCTTGTAAATATGGTCAGAGCTGTCAGTCCTCCTTCCCACCCAGCCAGATATCCCACCATGGAACGTGCTTCTACTGCAGGGAGTGCAAGTTGGCTTTCAGGATGTCAGTCAGTGGTGTCCTGCTGTTGGTTGGTGCACAGTTCCCAGCAGGGCCTTGTGCTCCCCACAGCAGTACCCAGTGTCAGCCATCTTGTCAGTTGTTTTCCACTCCCTGTGATGTGAGCATGGTTCAGAGTGGTGTTGATGGGCAAATTGTGAGGGTGACCAATATCTGTGACTACCACTCCCATCATGCTATTGCCTACACCCCCCTTCCCAGCATGCCCATACTTCCTTCCTTTTGAGTGGACTTCACTGTGTGTGAGTGTGGCAGCAATGGCAAGATGGCTGACAGTATGGTCCAGTTGTTTGTTGGTGCACAGTTCCCAGCAGGGCCTTGTGCTCCCCACAGCAGTACCCAGTGTCAGCCATCTTGTCATTTCTTTTCCACTCCCTGTGATGTGAGCATGGTTCAGGGTGGTGTTGATGGGCCAATTGTGAGGGTGAGCAATATCTGTGACTACAACTCCCATCATGCTATTGGCTACACTGACTTCACCAGCATACACAGAATTCCTTCCTTTCAGTGAGCTTCCCTGGGAGGTGGTGTTCTAGTGGTGGCTAAATATCTGACTGTGTTTGTTGGTTAGATTTGTGCCACTGCCTAGCTCTATTTGTTGTTGGGTTTGTACATGTCATGACACAGTTACATATCACTATGAAATGGCATGTATTGTGTTTATCTGACTAACATACACATCTTGGGATGATTATCTTTTGGTTGCTGTGGATTTGCTAAGGGTGCATGGTTTGACTATCCCCTTGACAGTGATGTGTGTGTATTGTCACACAATATTGTGTATATTTGTTGTGTACTCACCAGGCTCTGGGATGTTTGATAGTCCATATACGCTCACTGGTGGTAGGATGGCCCGCACCTTCTCCTCCCAGGGCCTGAGGTATACTGGTTTGGCAGGAGGGCCACTGCCGGTGCGATGACTCAAGGCGTAATCCTTCTTTAGTAGGTCCTTGACCCTCCTGCGCACATCATACCACCTGTTCTGGATGTCTTCCTTTGTGCACAAACATGGTGATTGTGCGTTCACCCTGTCGACAATCCTCTCCCACATCTTGGTTTTCTGCGACATGGGGGTCTGTTGGACCAATGTACCAAACAACTGTGGCTCTACCCTGAGGATCTCATCTACCAGGACTTCCAATTCACTGTCTAGGAGCTTTGGATTCTTCTTTGGGGGCATGGTGATGGGTGGTGGTGGTGATTGATGTGGGTGTGGGTGTGCAAGTGAGGGTGTGTGGGTGTAGGTTTTGCTGGGTGTATGTGAGGGTGCTATTTGTTGAGGTGCTGATGGTGTGTGGCTTGTGTGATGGATGAGCTGTGAGTATGTCTGTGGTTGCTGTCTGATGGTGTTCTGTGCTGGCAGGTCAGTTGAATTTGCAAAGGATCATGGTAGGGATTTGTGGCCTTTATATGGGTGGAGTTGTGGGTGTGTCTTTGTTCCATGTTTTCCCCCCCCAGTATTTATTGGCTTTGTAATTGCTTGTTTGGCCCTTTTTTTGTATTTTTTCCTTTGTACTTTTTGTGCATGTAGGAGACGTTCTTCTGACCGAGTAGGGACGCTGCAGTTGTCTCGTGCGAGCTTCTCCGAGTCGTTCACGCTGTGTTTCTGCTAGGTTTCATGTGCGGCGTACGCGTCGGTCGCGGAGTATTGGGTTGCTTCGGCTGGGTTTTGTATGCGTGTCGGTCGTACGGCTTGGGCTCCGTGCGACTCGGTCTGGTTTTCCACGCATTGCATCGTACTGCGCGGGTCGGAGTTCGCGGGTACGTTTCGGTCGGGTTCATTCCTGGTGTGTGTCGGTCGGTTCGATTCGCGTTGTTTCCCGGCCGGATAGCTGGTTTCCGTGCAGTTCGGTCGTTCGGCTTGTGTTCCGTACGAGTCGGTCGTGATTCACATGCATTTCATCGTACTACGCAGGTCGGGCAGCGCCGGTACGTGTCGGTCAGACTAAATTCCTGTACCGAGTCGGTCGGTATCTTTTCCGGCCCGAATCGGAATCGACCCCCTAATGTGATGACTTCCTTATAATCAGATACTTTATCTTCTTATTCACAGATTAGGTTGCACTTCCTGGGGCATATTTACAAGCCGCTATTGCCACTGGAGCGTCAATTTTTTTGATGCTCCCGTGGTGTAGCGCCATTTTCAATATTTACGAGGTGGCGCTAAGCCACTTAGCGTGCCTTAACACCACCTTGTAAATATGCCCCTTTCCGCAGCAGTCATATGTGGCAAAGGGGCGTGCAATGAGTGTTACTGTGGGTGTACCACCGCAACACTCATTGCTTTTTAACACTGCCCCAGATTTACAAGGAGGTGTAAATCTTTTTGTATATCTCCATCGGAAGACCATCTGGACCTGCCGCCTTACTCGTTTTCCCTGCTTTAATGGCATTCCCAATTGCCTGCTCGGTTATTGAACAGTTAATAGCTTCTTTTTGAAGCTCAGAGACTCTACGGGGAAATTCTTGACCTAGCCAATCTTCCACCTCCCTTCTTGTTGTACTTAGTTCTTCTGAGTACACTTCCCCAAAATATTTTAATAGAGTATCCTCTGTACTATCCCCCACTCTGGTAGGACAACCTGCCACTCCATAATTTAGTTCTTTAATAAAACTTTTTGCCTGATTGTTTTTTACCTTCCATGCAAGTAACTTGCCACACTCTTCCCCATAATTAAAATGGGCCATTTTACTTGCTTGCCATCTTTCTTGTAGTCGTCCTTCCACTACCGCCAGAGGGTTCATTTTAAGGGTCTGAATAGATATTTGACCCACCTCATATTCTACCTCATTACTTTGTATTTTTTGCTCTAACCTTTGAATTTTATTTTCAATATTCGCTATCTCAACCTTTCACTGTTTGTTTTTATAAGACTGAATTGATGTAATTTTACCCCTTAAGAAGGCCTTATAAGTATCCCACACTATCCCAATCGGTGCACTGTCCAAATTATTTTCAAAGAATTCTTGAGATTCCAACCCTAGTTTATCTATCATGTCTTCATCGGACAATATGGTGCGATCCATAGTCCATCTCCTTTGTATTGCAGTACTCGGAGGGACCAAAAGCATGGTTATGGCAGAATGATCTGACATATGTGATCCCACATGATTGGCATCTCTAACCTGGTCTTTTATACTTTGATTAACTAAAAACAGATCTATTCTGGATTGATGTCCGTATTTTTTGTTATTAAAAGTGAAGCTCTTTTGAGATCCCTTCCTTTCTCTCCATATGTCACACCATCCTCAATTCTTTATCGAATTTATTATCAAAGATCTTGATTTGTTGTGTACAATACCTCTACTTTTAGTGGAACGATCTAAACTTCCATCCAAGACCACATTAAAGTCCCCTGCCATTATAACAGGATCAGGGAAATCCAAAAGTTCTGAAAGTAAATTGCCAAATGGGGTAGGATCATCATGGTTGGGCCCATAATATCCAACTACGGTGTACAATTGGTCATAGCATCTCACCTTTGCAATCACCCACCTACCAGCCTTATCCACCCTACTTTCCACTATTACAATCTGAGGATTAATTTTTACCAGAATCGCCACCCCTCTACGTTGCTGCTCTGTACATACCACTTTCTGTAGCCATTTTCTATTTTTAAACACCTCGCTCATTTCCTTACTGGTTAGATGAGTCTCTTGGAGGATTATAATTTGAGCTGGGGCGTCTTTTAGATACTGCAAGATCCTTTCTCTCCTATCTCTCACCCTGAGGCCATTAATATTCCACAATAGAAATTCTATCTGTGGCTTCTGACTAGTTGTCATTTTTTATTTCTTAACCTCATAGCTCTATTAAAACCTGAGTTCCGACTTAGGGGCCGATTCCGATCTCGGTCGGAAGCTCTCCGAACGGGATCCGGCCGGAAAAAGTACGAGCCGTACGCGTTTTTTCCGACCGACTCGTACAGCTGTCCGACCGAGCGAGTACGATGCGAATGTACGCGTGTGTTCCGACCGAACCGATCCGGATCCGAACCGCTCCGACCGACTCGTACGGAAACGAATCGCACCACGCAATGGAGACGTTATCCGACCGAACGAGTACGATGTACGCGTCGGACAGCCGGATCGAGTCGGAGCGTCCGGCTCGAAAAAGCTCCCGGAGCCGGACTTGGGGGTCCGTGCCGGACCCCCCTTCACCCGTAGCCTTACGAGTCAAACACAGGGGGGACCCAAGGGTCCCCCCTAAACATGCATGTACGGTGCGGGTTGCACCGACGCGTACACACTGTAGGGGGCGCACTTGTTCGCGACGTACCCATTGAGTCAATGGGAGCCCATGTATGCGTCGTACGACCGGCTCCCATTGACTTCAATGGGAGTCCGACCGAATCAAGTCCGGCAGCATGCGGCCGCATCGTACTCGCTCGGTCGGACTGCAGGAGTCCAGCTCGGTCGGAAATCTCTCCGGATCCGGCTCGGTCGGAGAGTTTTCCGACCCAGATCGGAATCGGCCCCTTATTATATTGAGGACAAATTTTTGGGGGATTTTTTTCCCAATGCTCCCCCACCCGTGCACAAAATACTATCTGTGATCCCCTTCCCCCTTTCCCTTGGAAAACCCTCCTCTTCTTTTTTGTTGGCCTAAGCCTAGGGAGGCCCCCGAGTCTTCGGAGATCTATTCCCAAATTTGACCCTTCATTCCGCCCCTTCAATTTATTTACAGCTAAAATCGTTCTCTTGTTTAGTTTTTAAGTCTAAACTCGAACAACCTATATGCCCCATATTCACCATCTACAATAATCAAAGGAAAAAGAAAAGGGAAGCAAAAACCGCAGAAAAATTAAAAGAGGTAGGGTACAAAAGATAAGAAAAGAATAGATTCGGCCCCTCTTATCCTGTGCCTGCCCCTGATATAGATTTAAGAAATTCCTCCGCTTCCTCTATTCTGTGAAAGGTCTGCATCCTGTTATTGTGCATTACACGTAAGCTGGCCGGGAATTTTAACTGTGCTGTCGCACCCAGTTTCCTAAAGGGCTCAATCAGATTGCCGAATTCCCATTGCTTGTTTGCCGTGAATTGGGAAATATCTGACCTAATTTCAAAGTTAATTCCATCCACTGTCAGTGTTTTCTGTTTCAATGCTTTGGAAAGAATTTCTTCCTTTAATTTATAGGTATGGAAATTTACCAAGATTTTCCTCTGTTTAGTTTTGTTCGCACTCAGTCTATATGGATCTCTGTGGACCCTCTGTATGCCTTTAATTAGTTCCCCTTCTGTCCACTCTACATGCAGTCCTTCCTTAATCAGACGTACCACAAACGCCTTTATATCCTCCCCCTCCGCTCCCTCTGGGATCTTTAAGATACGGAGGTTACTTCTTCTTTGATTGTTTTCCAATGACTCTATTTTTTCTTTCAATACCATCTCATTTCCGTAGATAATATTAATATTCAAAAGTCAATTCCATTCCCAATCACGGGCGGGATTCGAAACGATGTGAGGCTGAGTTGGGCGTATGGGCCCCTTTGTAAGGTACGGTGTGTGATGGGTCCGAAGTAGATACGGATAGAAAATTTGAGAGTGACTATCATATCACGATATTACTTCTGGGAATGGAATTGACTTTTGAATGAAAACGACAAATTCAAGTTGCAAGATATAGGAGCGCAATATTATAACTTTATTCTGGAGAAGGACTGCATTGCATCAAGTATTATATACTCGTTCCGTGGAAATTACAAATGCCCTGAAGAAGTTCTGTTTACAGAACGAAACGCGTTGGCTGTGGTTCATTTAAAAAGAAGAATAAAAGGCAATAAAGAAGGAATCTTAATTATCAGATGGACTTAATATGAACTTATTGACTACATATAATTGGAAAGTGGTGCAACTTTAATATTATCTACACACACGTTTGACCCTGAGGAAAGGGTGGTGCTCTTGGACAGAGGGCACTGTTGAAGTTTGCACACAGAATTACTCTATCTTTGATAATATATTGGTATAATTTCTGAGTTTGGTGCCTATCGCAGGCAAGTTGGTCCACTGTCCAGTCTTTGTGTGTACCATCTCATTTCCCATAAGGACTCTGATCTCTTTCGTGTTAACCTCTGATTAAAGTGTTAAGTCTTTCATTATGACTTCCAACTGTGAAGTCCTAACAGCTAAGTCATCCAGCTTCTTTTCTAGACTATCACAGGCAAATCTGATCTCTTTTTGATTCGATTCAGATATTTCGAATCTGCTTCTCAATTCAGTAGTTAGTAATTGGATTAGATCAGTGACTGACTGCGGCTGTACTTGAGATTGAGGCTGAGGTTGAGTTCCAATTAAACTCATTCCTCCCCCATCTTTAGAAGTTACAGGTGGGTCTGCAGAAGGTATTGACTGCAACTGTATCTGAGACTGAGCCTGAGGTTGCACGGAATGTGACTCCATATTTCCAAAGATGGAAGGCACCTCAATCCCTGCTTGGTCCTTCCCTTCTCTCTCTAAAAGATATACAAAAAGTTAGAAAAATATCTAGTGCCGGTTTTTGTCAGGTTGTTCTCAGAAGTTTTTGAAAATGGAAAAGAGATCCCCCCCTCATGGAATGAAGCCACTGTTACATTGATACCCAAACCGGATAAACCGCCAAATTGTTGTGAGGCCTATCTCACTGCTAAATTCGGATTATAATATCTTTACGAAAATATTAGCAGACAGATTGAATGGGGTAGTGGGAGTGCTCCTTCATGAAGATCAGAAAGGCTTTGTGCGGGGTAGAGGTACGAAAGATCTAACCTATAGTCTAATTGGGGCCATAGATATAGCATCCGCATATAAACAGCCATTAGCGGTCATTACAGTGGACGCGACCAAGGCGTTCGATCGCGTAAACTGGACTTACTTGCAGGAAATTTTAAGATTGTCCAACCTAGGGGAGAACTTTTGTAGGGCAATAAACCGGTTATATAAAGTCCCCACAGCTAAAATATTAGTAAATGGGAATATATCCAAGACCTTTAATATCTACAGGGGGACTAGACAGGGGTGTCCGCTATCCCCCTTACTTTTTAACCTTTATATTGAAGCTTTAGCGGAGAAAATAAGAAAACATGAGAGTATAATACCCTTTCAAACTCGAGGCTGGGAAAAAAAAGTGGGATCATATGCGGATGATCTGGTGATATACACATCAGATCTCAGTCTTGCATTACCAGTAGTATATGATCTGGCAGCATGTTTTGGGCGGATCTCAGGTTATGAGATAAATCAAAGCGAAACGGTCATAATGGCATGGAATATGGTCACACAATTGAGCTGTGTTAAAGAGGAAATGAGGTACCTAGGTATTAGAATTGTTAAAAAAAATAGAACAAATACCTGAAACCAACTTTCAGAAGATCAATAAGGAAGTGGGGAAACTTTTACTTGGCTGGTCTCATCTGCCTCTGTCTATTTACGGAAGAGTTAATCTTGTTAAGATGTCAATCCTTCCAAAGATTACCTTTCTATTTCAGAATATCCCCATGGCCATTAAGGAAGATTGGCTTAAAAAGATCCAGTCAAAAATCACTAGTTTTATTTGGGCTTCTAAAGGTGTGAGAATATCATGGAAAAAGTTAAGACGACAATACGATAAAGGGGGCTTGAGGTTGCCTGACTTATCCTACTATGCCTGGGTCTTCCTATTAAAAGGAGGGAAATGTCTGTTTAATGCACCAGATTGCTCGGAAGTCGGGAAGATGTTTACAGCAATGCTTAGTGACGTAAAAGGGGGAGAGTATGGTTTTATGTATAAATACGGAGACCCGCGTTATTTCAAAAAGATACGTCTGAAAACCCTGCAAGGCTATGTAACAACATGGTATAAAGTCAGGTGTGAACTTAAAATTAACTACTTTAGTGGAATGGCTCCTATTTTTGACTCTCCGGGATCTCCAGAGTGGTCTAAGGACTGTTTGGCCCGTCCACTAAAAGAAGCAGGAATAACAATCTGGAGTCAATTGATGAAGAACGGAGTTTTAATATCTTGGGAAGAGGGTCAAGAAGTAGCCAACGGTCGACTGTCAAGATTTAAGTATCTTCAAATAAGGAGCTGGAGCCTTACGGATGGTCTTGGTGCGGGACTATCTAAAGAATTGGAAACTCGCTTGACAAGTGGTGTAATACGGAAAAAAGAGGTGGCAAATTGGTACTGGCTGTTAATGGAGATATCAGACGGAGATTTTAATTTGCCAACAGTGCTGTGGGAAAAGAACTTGCCAGGAGAGCAGATCGAAGACTTATGGCAAGTATCTTGCGACATGTTATGCTCCACGTACGGGCCGCAAATTTAAGGCGGAACCACCTTTTTTGTCTTCACAGGGTTTACTGGACGCCACACAAACTATCAAAATTGGGGAAAGGAGTTATGCCAAGATGTCCCAAATGTTGCAAAGAGAAAGGTGACGACATACATATGTTCTTAGAATGCCCGGCGATTCAAGGGTTCTGGCTAGACGTGAGTAATACGCTACTTTTAATACTTGGAGAAACGCTCCAGGTAAGCAAAACTTTGGTTTTCTTTGGGATCCCGGAAATCATGAATCTTTGTTAAAAAATACCAAAAAATTGATATTTTATCTAATATTGTTCGCTCGTAGGGAAATATGTAAAAATTGGGTTAAAGCAACTCCTCCAACTAAAACAGAATGGTGGGCCTCAATAAAATATATTAATCGGTTAGATAGAGCATGCAAATATAAGCGAAATGAGTTCTGGCTTCCCTATGAGAACTGGGAACAATCATTTATATAATAGTCCAATGATTAGGCCTCTATACCATATTGCTTAAATACTCTGGTGGCGGCTTTACAAACGGTTGGGAGAAATTAGCCACCTACGGTTGAGTATAGAAGGCAAGGTGTAGAGAGAACCATCGCGAGTCAAATAAACAAAAGATCACCGGTTGGCGCCATCTCGGGGGAGACTGCGGTGTTCGGAGTATAACTTTTGTAAACCTGGGCAATGAGGACAAGATAAAAAATAAAAAAAAGGAGGTGTAAATCTGTGACAGCACCAAAAACTAACGCCATGCAAAAGCAGGTGTTAGAATGGCGCACAAGGAGAAATGCTTTTATTTCTCATAGTTTTTGCTTTTTCTATGTGCGCTGCATTCCGCAGCACACATAGAAAGAGCAAAAAGCCATGAATGATTGTTTATGTGCAGGAAGGTGTCCCTTCCTGCACATCAACAATCATTAAATAATGATGATTTGCTACTTCTATGTGTGCTGCAGAATGCAGCACCCATAGAAGTAACAAATAGCCATTATGGATTGTTTATGTGCAGCAAGGAACACCTTCCTGCACATAAACAATCATTCCCTGTAACGCAGGCACCCTTGTACTATGGTGCAAGGGTGCCTGCTTTGGCTCTAGGCAGCTCATTTAGCACCAGCACTAGGGGAAATACAAGGGTGCACCGTTTGTAGTAAATATGGCACATGACTGTGTTTTGAAAATGTTCGAGCGCAGCGCTGCAAGATGTGGTGTAGCTCCATTCGCCAACATTTTCTAGTACATATGCCCCTTTGCTTCCCACACTGTTGACGGGCTGTATATCTTGTGAGCACTTAAGTCTTAATAGCAGATATATTTTTAACCTCACTAATGAGTCTTACCAGATCCAGTGATTAACCCTAAACTGGTAAAAAGGAGCACACTTTTATTTACAATATCATTAATCTGAAGAACTTAGGGTCTGATTTATATTTTGGTGGTATGGATACTCCATCGCAACAGTGATGGAGTATCCATACTGCCAAGACTGTGGTCCGCCCACCCGATTTAAATGTGGGTAGACTTTTGGTTTAATCATGGCAGAGACTACTCCATCTCCACCATGATTAAACTCCTCAGACGGCCCGGCAGGTTGAGGGCCGGCGGAGGTTACCTCTAAGTCTACCACCTAATGTAGATGGGTGGATTTAGAGGGCAGTTTTCCCTTCCTGTCACCGCCAGGTAAAATCCTAGTGATAAGGGGCAGTGAAAGCTACATTACAAGGCGAGCACGGTCTTTTTTATTTTCAAAAAGAAAATGACGCTTTGGGTTTTTCTTTTTCAAAATAAAAAAGACAACAGTTTGCTGTATGGCTCTTTCATGCTTGGCGGAGCTCTAAGTCAAACTGAAAAACTATTGTCAGAAACCACTGTGGTGACGGTTCCTGGCAATGTTTTAAGAAATAACCGCAGGATTGGCGGTCATTTAATATTTTGGTGGGCGGGGGTGCAGTGAAGGCGACATAGTAAATTACTCCATTGCCCTGACTACCAAACTGCCATTCTCCAAGTTATAAATCGGCCCCTAACTTGCCATTGTTCACCATAATGCTTCTTGTTATTAAGCACACCATTGAAGAGCACTCTGTTAGCTGAAGATCGAAAGCTGTCAAATAATTGCACGTGAGAATCTTTTCTTTGCACATTTGTCAAAAAAACACTTCAGGCTGGTCAAAAAGAGAGGCGCGAAAGTCTTACTTTAGTGCCCTAAAGAGGGCTACTCCAGGGTCGAACTGGAAGAGAAAATAGGCAAGGGCACCAAAATATAAGTGGCCCCATTAGCGAATCAAATAGCTAAACAAGTGGCCCATGCTTGCAAATTGGGGGCAGTTTTGAACTTGTAAAGACATGCTCTATAAGGGGTATATTTACAAGAACTGCCGCACTGCTGTTTTGCTGCAGCGGTGTGCCAAATAAATCACCAACGCAGTACGACAAATTCTAGCGCCTTGCTAGCATCGTATTTATAGTGCAGTGCTCCATGGCATTAGGAAGAGGTCGGCGTCGTAAAAACTGATGCTGTTGTGTGCGCCATGTTCTTAACAAATTTGAGGCTAATGCTGCAAAAGTGATGTTCGGACAATTAGCGTCTAGAAAATAGACGCTAGCTGTCCTACTGTCACTTTTGTGCGCCTAGCGGGAAAAAAAACCAGCCATATGCGGAAAAAAAGTTACACTTACCTGAAAGCAGCAATGGAACAGCCAAGAGTTAGCACAGCCCAGAACAACAACCCCAGCAAACCCAGTATCAGCCAGGATGACCAGCCAGAGTCCCAGGGGAAGAGTAAGTGCATGTTTAGTCAGGAGGAGAATGAGATCTTGATCACAGTGGTGATGGAGCACCAACACCAGCTCTTCGTCAGCTCCAAAATGTCATGGGGGAAGGGCATATGGCTGACCGTAGTGGACAAAGTGAACAGCGTTGCAGAAGTCAAGACGATAGTGAGTGACTGTAATGATTGCAAGCGCAGGACAAAAGAGAAACTGGGAACCAATCTCAAGGCAGCATTGCAGACCGGAGGTGGTAGTCCAGCACCCCAGGAGGAGCTGGATCCCTTGGAGGAGCAGCTGTCCTATGTCATATCCGAGTAGCTCAGCAATAGCATTCTCCACTTCATTGCAGAGGATGAACCCTTACTTCCTGGCCAGCATGCTGTCTCGGACCTCAGAGATGATGGGGATAAAAACCTACAAACCATCAACGAGGACACTCTCCAAAAACTCCTGGACACCATCAGGACACAATCTCCGGACACGGGGAGGGTCAACAGCATCATGGGGTCTCCACATTCCCTGCCTACCAACCAACAGGCACCACCTGCCACCCCACCCTGAGCCCTGGACTCTGGGAGCCCACATATTACCTTCCAACGTACTGCGGTAGGAGTCCAGCAGGAGTTGGTAGAGCAGGTGTGGGTGGGGATGGAGACCACGGCGGACACCCTAGAGGGAGTCCGTGGGTGCCTCAGTCCCAATAAGGGCAACACTGCTGCCATCAGAGGCACCTACTCTCCCTCCGTGGCCTCCAGCAATCCTTGGATGACATTGCTGATGCCATGAGGCAGAGGCATGAACAAATGCCCTGCCAAAGTGGCACTAGGGAGGTACCAACCAACTGAGGGAAATGAGAACCATCTTGGAGTCCATGGAACGGAAGCAGGACTCCTACTTTGCTGCCATGGCTGCCTACCACAGCGACATTGCTTCTGTGTTGCAAAACCAGCAGATCCTCCTCACTGCTACACTACCTCATGTGTTGGTACAAATGAATGCTGCTGCAGGCACGGGATCCACATCTTCCACCCCTGATGTGTGTGTGCCTCCCTCGGCTGCTGCACCTACAACACCCCTGTTAGATTTGGGGGTCTCTAGTTGGCAGAGGTATGTACCTTTGTCCAAATAGGGACCCTTGCGTCTAGTCAGGGAAAGTAGGTACACTCCCGAAATAACCCCTGCTCACCCTCTTGGTAGCTTGGCACGAGCAGACAGGCTTAGTTCAGAGGCAGTGTGTAAAGCATTTGTGAACACATACAGTAATCAAGTGACAACACTACAAATGGACACCACACAGGTTATATATTTATAAAAATAGGTATACTTTATATAGATTTATCACAAGACCATAAACGACAAAAATAATCCACAATACTGTTAAGAATACTTAGTTCTGATCAAAAAGGCTTAATTCAGGTTCTGTGCGAGTCGGTAGCCTCCTCCGGCTACGGCGATGTCGAGAACAAACAGAGTCTAACAAATCCAGCTGACCGCGTCGAGACGGGCCAACACAGCGTAGACAGACTCGGTCACAGTACCTTTTACTTGAAGCGGCAGGCACGGGCGTGCGAGCCGGATGGCTGTTCGTCGCGGTCGCGATGCAAAAATGGAAGCGTTGCAGGACGCGTTGTCCCTCGATGCGGTGCAGGCAGCGGCTCGTTGACGTCGTTGAGACGGAGTCGGTGAGACCAGGGCCGTGCGTTGCAGGGCGAGACGGTGCTTCGATGCGGTGCTGGCAGGTTGCGGTGCGGCGACGGAGCCGGATTCAGGAGCTGGCGTCGATCAGTCCGGACAGCGGTGCGAGTCGGGCGGTGCGTCGCAAAGCGTGCGAGCGGTGCCCAACTCCGGTGCGGTCACAGGACTCGAACTCAGCAGCAGTGACCGTGTCGGTCGGACCAGTTCGATTCGGCGTAGCGAGCGTTGCAGGACGCGTTGTCCCTCGATGCGGTGCAGGCAGCGGCTCGTTGACGGAGTCGGTGAGACCAGGGCCGTGCGTTGCAGGGCGAGACGGTGCTTCGATGCGGTGCTTGCAGGACACCGAGTCGGTCGTGAGAGTCGGTCACAGCTCCCTACCTCTGTAGCCACTGAAACAGAGTTTCCAGCAGCGATTCACAAAGGGGGTGAAGTCCAATGGTCCTGGGACTTCGGTCAGGGGGCAAGCTCTCTTCCAAGCCCTTGGAGATCCTTCACAAGTTGATGAAAGTCACAGCAAAGCAAAAGTTCCTTTCTCCTCTCTTTGGCAGTCAGGCAAACCACTGCAGGCCAATCCCCCAAGCAGCACTTCAGGCTTAGGGATAGTCTCTCCTCAGTTTCTTCTTGGTTCCGCTCCTCAGTAAAGGTTTCTTCTTGTTCCCAAAAGTGATCTAATTTTCCTGGGGTCTGGGTGCCCCTCTTATACCCTGATTCTCTTTGTTCTCTGGAGGCAGAGAGGCCTCTGCCTAGTCCAAAACCAGTTCTGGTCAGTCCTGGAGCACTTTGTTTTTCTGACTCCTTCTTTCCTTTCAGAATGTGGGGCAGAGTGCTCAGCCGCCCGGCAGGAGGTGGAGCCAGCATTGTGGAAGGCAGGCACAGCCCTATTCAGACCCAGGTGCAACTCCTCCCTCCACTCTGGCTGCAGATCTTTCTATTCAGCCCTGCGCTGACTCACCCTGTCTCCGGTAGCCACCCCCAGCCCCTGTCACTCAATCTCCAGACAAGGAATACACAACCTAGCAGAGGCAGGCTTGGATAGTTAGGCAAGAAAATACCCACTTTCTAAAAGTGGTATTTTCGAACACAGAATGTTAAAACCAACTTCACTAAAAGATGTATTTTATCATCCTGAGTTCAGGCATACTAAATTCGTTTTTCTACCATGTTCCCTGGGTCCGTTCTGACTATAAGGTGTAATAGTCAGTCTGCCCATTCTGGCCTATGGGGAGCAGGTAGCCTTGCAATAGTGAAAAACGAAAATGGCTGTAATTCACTATTAGGACATGCCACACACACCAGGGCATGTCCTACCTTACTACTTACAATGCACCCTGCCCTAGGGCCTACTTTAGGGGTGACCAACATGCAGTAAAGGGAAGGTTTTAGGGACTGGTAAGTGGGTGTACTCACCAAGTCGACATGGCAGCCCTAGGCTGCACACAGGCTCTCGCGATGGCAGGCCTGAGACACATTTTACCAGCCGCTTCTGTGGGTGGCACAACCAGTGCTGCAAGCCCACCAGCGGCATTGGATTTACAAGCCCTGGGCACACTGAGTGCACTGTACTAGGGACTGACAAGTAAACCAATCATCCAATCATGGAGTCACTAATACATGTATCAATTAACGATAGGGAGCACTTGCACTTTGGCACTGATTAGCAGCGGCAAAGTGCCCATGAGCATCTAGTCCAGCAAAAACATATCGGCAACAGTGGAGGCATTACGAAAAAATGGAAGGGAGACCCACGCCAAGGATGCCAGGTCTAACACGTGTCCCCTCCAGCTGAAATGTGGGAGAACTATCCTACCCCTAGGGAGTTCTCATCGCTAAGGCGGAAAAATCTGGACAGTCCATCAGCATTGGCGTGTTCTGTACCAGGGCGGTGTTCCACCGTAAAGTCCATCCCCTGTAGGGAAATGGACCACCTCAACAGCTTTGGATTCTCACCCCTCATCTGCATCAACCATCTGAGGGGCCTGTGGTCTGTCTGAACCCGGAAGTGAGTCCCAAACAGGTATGGTCTCAGCTTCTTCAGTGCCCAGACCACAGCAAATGCCTCACGCTCAATAGCACTCCATCTCTGTTCCCGGGGAAGTAACCTCCTACTGATGAAGGCTACAGGTTGGTCTAGGCCCTCCTCATTGATCTGTGATAGAACAGCCCCTACACCATGCTCTGAAGCGTCGGTCTGAACAATGAACTCATTGGAGAAGTTGGGTGCCTGGAGCACAGGCGCCGTGCACATGGCAGTCTTCAAGGTGTCAAAAGCTTTTGACAGGCGTCAGTCCAAATCACTTTCCTGGGCTGCTTCTTGGAAGTCAGCTCTGTCAAGGGGGCAACAATGCTGCCATACCCCTTGACGAATCTCCGGTAATACCCGGTGAGTCCTAGGAAGGCTCTCACCTCTGTCTGGGTCTTGGGGGGCTCCCAAGCCAGGATGGTATCAATTTTCGGTTGGAGGGGCGCCACCTGGCCGCTCCCAACCTGGTGTCCCAAGTACACCACAGAACCCTGCCCAATCTGGCACTTACTCGCCTTGATTGTGAGGCCTGCTCTCCGCAGCGCCATCAACACTTCCCAGAGGTGGCGCAGATGTTCTTCCCAACTGGCACTGAACACTGCGATGTCATCCAGGTAGGCGGCACTGAAATCCTCCAGTCCAACCAACACCTGGTTGACCAACCTCTGAAAGGTGGCAGGGGCATTCTTCATCCCAAAGGGCATCACCCGGAACTGGTAGTGCCCATCTGGTGTGGAGAATGCTGACCTCTCTTTGCCCCATCAGTCAAGGCGATCTGCCAGTACCCAGACGTTAAGTCAAACGTGCTGAGGTACCGCGCAGCCCCTAACCGATCTATGAGCTCATCAGCTCTGGGGATGGGGTGGGCGTCAGTCCTGGTGACGGAATTGAGTCCCCTGTAGTCCACACAGAACCGGAGTTCTGGTGTGGCACCAGGCGCGGCAGCTTTTGGAACCAAGACCACGGGGCTGGCCCAAGGGCTGTTAGAGGACTCAATCACCCCTAGCGCAAACATCTTGGAGACCTCCTCCTTGATGCAGGCTCTGACCCTGTCAGTCACCCTGTAAGCCTTGTGCTTCACAGGAAGACTGTCCCCAGTGTCCACATCATGGACGCACCAATGAGTGACACTGGGAACCAGGGAGAACAGGTCAGGGAACTGTCCCAACAGTTGGCGACAGTCACCCTGCTGCTCAGGTGTCAGGGAGGTAGAGAGGTTTACTCCTCCACTGATCCATCTTGCTCTCGGGCTGACAGGAGGTCAGGAAGAGGCTCGGTCTCCTCCTCCATTCCATCATCTGTAGCTAAGAGCATGCCCACTTGGGACCTCTCCAAGTGGGGCTTCAGGCGGTTCACATGCAGGACCCGCAAGGGGTTCCTGGGAGACTGCAAGTCCACCAAATAGGTAACTGGACTCTTGCGCTCCACCACCGTAAAAGGGCCGGTCCACCTGTCCTGGAGCGCACAGGGCTCCACAGGGGCCATGACCCACACTTTCTGACCAGGCTGAAGCTCTACCAGAGTGGCATTCTGGTCGCACCCACCGCTTCATCTCCTCCTGGCTGGCTTCCAGATTTGCCTCAGCAAGCTCTCTGAAACGCCTAGTCTGGTTCCTGAAGGCCAGCATGTAACTGTATACATCCTGGGGAGGTTTCCTGGGAGATTGCTCCCAGCCTTCCTTGACCAAACTCAGAGGTCCTCGCACCGGGTGTCCATAGAGGAGCTCAAAGGGACTGAACCCTAGAGACTTCTGTGGCACCTCCCGGTATGCAAACAACAGGCATGGTAAGAGGACGTCCCATTTACGCCTCATGGGTTCTTCCAGACCCATAATCATGCCCTTGAGGGTCCGGTTGAATCTCTCAACCAGACCATTTCCTTGAGGGTGGTAAGGAGTGGTGAACTTGTAAGTTACACCGCACTCCTGCCACAGGGACTTCATGTACTTGGACACGAAGTTGGTACCTCGGTCAGACACCACCTCTTGAGGGAATCCCACCGCTGCCACCAATGTTAGATTTGGGGGTCTCTAGTTGGCAGAGGTATGTACCTTTGTCCAAATAGGGACCCTTGCGTCTAGTCAGGGAAAGTAGGTACACTCCCGAAATAACCCCTGCTCACCCTCTTGGTAGCTTGGCACGAGCAGACAGGCTTAGTTCAGAGGCAGTGTGTAAAGCATTTGTGAACACATACAGTAATCAAGTGACAACACTACAAATGGACACCACACAGGTTATATATTTATAAAAATAGGTATACTTTATATAGATTTATCACAAGACCATAAACGACAAAAATAATCCACAATACTGTTAAGAATACTTAGTTCTGATCAAAAAGGCTTAATTCAAGGTTCTGTGCGAGTCGGTAGCCTCCTCCGGCTACGGCGATGTCGAGAACAAACAGAGTCTAACAAATCCAGCTGACCGCGTCGAGACGGGCCAACACAGCGTAGACAGACTCGGTCACAGTACCTTTTACTTGAAGCGGCAGGCACGGGCGTGCGAGCCGGATGGCTGTCTCGTCGCGGTCGCGATGCAAAAATGGAAGCGTTGCAGGACGCGTTGTCCCTCGATGCGGTGCAGGCAGCGGCTCGTTGACGTCGTTGAGACGGAGTCGGGTGAGACCAGGGCCGTGCGTTGCAGGGCGAGACGGTGCTTCGATGCGGTGCTGGCAGGTTGCGGTGCGGCGACGGAGCCGGATTCAGGAGCTGGCGTCGATCAGTCCGGACAGCGGTGCGAGTCGGGCGGTGCGTCGCAAAGCGTGCGAGCGGTGCCCAACTCCGGTGCGGTCACAGGACTCGAACTCAGCAGCAGTGACCGTGTCGGTCGGACCAGTTCGATTCGGCGTAGCGAAGCGTTGCAGGACGCGTTGTCCCTCGATGCGGTGCAGGCAGCGGCTCGTTGACGGAGTCGGTGAGACCAGGGCCGTGCGTTGCAGGGCGAGACGGTGCTTCGATGCGGTGCTTGCAGGACACCGAGTCGGTCGTGAGAGTCGGTCACAGCTCCCTACCTCTGTAGCCACTGAAACAGAGTTTCCAGCAGCGATTCACAAAGGGGGTGAAGTCCAATGGTCCTGGGACTTCGGTCAGGGGGCAAGCTCTCTTCCAAGCCCTTGGAGATCCTTCACAAGTTGATGAAAGTCACAGCAAAGCAAAAGTTCCTTTCTCCTCTCTTTGGCAGTCAGGCAAACCACTGCAGGCCAATCCCCCAAGCAGCACTTCAGGCTTAGGGATAGTCTCTCCTCAGTTTCTTCTTGGTTCCGCTCCTCAGTAAAGGTTTCTTCTTGTTCCCAAAAGTGATCTAATTTTCCTGGGGTCTGGGTGCCCCTCTTATACCCTGATTCTCTTTGTTCTCTGGAGGCAGAGAGGCCTCTGCCTAGTCCAAAACCAGTTCTGGTCAGTCCTGGAGCACTTTGTTTTTCTGACTCCTTCTTTCCTTTCAGAATGTGGGGCAGAGTGCTCAGCCGCCCGGCAGGAGGTGGAGCCAGCATTGTGGAAGGCAGGCACAGCCCTATTCAGACCCAGGTGCAACTCCTCCCTCCACTCTGGCTGCAGATCTTTCTATTCAGCCCTGCGCTGACTCACCCTGTCTCCGGTAGCCACCCCCAGCCCCTGTCACTCAATCTCCAGACAAGGAATACACAACCTAGCAGAGGCAGGCTTGGATAGTTAGGCAAGAAAATACCCACTTTCTAAAAGTGGTATTTTCGAACACAGAATGTTAAAACCAACTTCACTAAAAGATGTATTTTATCATCCTGAGTTCAGGCATACTAAATTCGTTTTTCTACCATGTTCCCTGGGTCCGTTCTGACTATAAGGTGTAATAGTCAGTCTGCCCATTCTGGCCTATGGGGAGCAGGTAGCCTTGCAATAGTGAAAAACGAAAATGGCTGTAATTCACTATTAGGACATGCCACACACACCAGGGCATGTCCTACCTTATACTTACAATGCACCCTGCCCTAGGGCCTACTTTAGGGGTGACCAACATGCAGTAAAGGGAAGGTTTTAGGGACTGGTAAGTGGGTGTACTCACCAAGTCGACATGGCAGCCCTAGGCTGCACACAGGCTCTGCGATGGCAGGCCTGAGACACATTTTACCAGCCGCTTCTGTGGGTGGCACAACCAGTGCTGCAAGCCCACCAGCGGCATTGGATTTACAAGCCCTGGGCACACTGAGTGCACTGTACTAGGGACTGACAAGTAAACCAATCATCCAATCATGGAGTCACTAATACATGTATCAATTAACGATAGGGAGCACTTGCACTTTGGCACTGATTAGCAGCGGCAAAGTGCCCATGAGCATCTAGTCCAGCAAAAACATATCGGCAACAGTGGAGGCATTACGAAAAAATGGAAGGGAGACCCACGCCAAGGATGCCAGGTCTAACAACCCCCCTCACGGGAGACACCACACACATCAGAGGAGGACAATGGGGACTGCACCTCTTTCCAATGAAAAAGTGTCCGGTAGCATTCATCGATGCCACATACCCAGTTTCACCTTTTTCCTGTGCTTATTAACATGTCAGGGTAAATCAGCTTTTGCTGTCTTCATATTGATTTCAACCTGTTCATCTTGACCATTTGTGAACTGTCAATGTGGCCTATCCTCCCTAACGACACTGAGGTCGTCCTCCTCACTGAAGCACTCCTCTCCTCCACATGTCCCATGACATGTTACCCCCATGGACTCTGTCTGGACATCCATTGCTCAACACGTCTTTTGGGGTTGTCCAATCAGCTGTACCTCTGAGCCATATCATTTGCACATGTAAATAAATGCACTTAGTACTACCTGGGTGCTGTCTGTCTATTGGAGTCAGGACCAAGTTGACCATTGGGCATTCTGTGAGGCAAACGCACCAACTACTTGCTAAAGGGACATGTGTTTTTTGTCAAGGTTGAAAGCATGAAGTTCAACTGGTGTCAAGCAGTAAATGATAATGGTGAATGAAGTCACAGCACAAGTGCCGGGTCTACCCATGGATACTAGCAAGCAAACAACATTGGGCTGACAAATAAATGCTGCAAGTGTGAGTGGGTACGGGCCAGCCATCAGTGTGTGAATCCAAAAACCTCCAATTTGGTCAAATGTTTTGAACACAACATCCCCCCAAAGCATGTTGCATGACATACCTACACAGAGAAAGTGTATGTGAATACATGTGTTGCACTGTGTCTGTAGATAGATAATGTCAAGCCATGGCCAACGTGACAGATCCCTGTCCATATGTAAGACACCTACTCACATGTTGCTAAACACTGCTAGCAAAGACAAATGCATGTACATAACATTACCTGAGCACACATGCTAAGTCCCACACAATAATTCATGGTGTAGACCTGTATGTAGCAAACAATGACATTTAATGTCAATTGAAAATTTAAAAGTACAAAAACTACCTACACTACTCTAACCAACTAATCTAACCTACACTATCTGATCCTACATACTTTTTAAAACTACCATAACTTAGCCTAGCTTACTCGACACATTTAGAATGACATGATAAACATCAACCCCCAATCCCTTAAGACACATCTTCACACAAGAACAGAAACTACACCTAAAAATCAACTAACTACACATAGAATCCTAAACACTCATATATTTTTTGTAATTTTTTATTTGATTTTTTTATACACATATAAAACACATCAACCCCCACCCGAAAAAAATACAAAGTACCCCTACCCACTCAAATTGTAACCCACACCTACAAAACCTCTAAGAACACTACCACTGCACTATCACTACACTAACTAACCTAAACTTAGCTATAAAAAATTATGACCAACATTAAAACAATGTACAGGGGGAGGGCAAAAAGGGCTCAATGTGGCTACCATGGCCTGGGTCTTCCCACGACCTGCTTCAGTTCCTAGAGCAGTGATATAGCCTGGTCCACTTTGTTTTCAAGCACACCCACCCGCAACTTTAGGCCCGAAAGGTCCTTCTTGATATCATGCTCAAATGAGCTAGCCCCTCCTGTGGCCTGAGGTATGGGGACAGGTGGTTAGGATGGTATGCTGGTGAAGGAGCGGGGTACCGGTGCCTTGGAGGCACATTGGCCTGGCCTGAACAATGGATCTTCTCTTATCCATTGTTGGTGACCCCAGAGAAAAGACTTTCCACTTGCCCAGAGCCTTCTCCTCCTCGTGTCGCATCCTCATGAACCTGTGTGCCTTAGCGACTCTTCAAAGGTGGAAGTAGAGCTCATTTCTGAGGTTATGCTTCCTCAGATGCTCTGGGGTCATGCTGTCTGTTTATGCAATAAGATAACTGTCAGTCAAAGGGTGACTAGGAACAAGTACAAACATCATGAAACAATATTATTTTCACAACATCTATAGTACAATTAATCTTGCAGCTTAGATTGAGCAAAAACATGCCTATTATCTATCATATCAGATTTACTAAGGCTAAATTACAAAGGCAGAGCAATTGTTGCACAATGCAATTGCAATACCTTGGCACATCTAGGTATGTAACTAATCACAAAGGAGGGACTCTGGGCTTTTGGAACAGGTCCAGCATACGTGCCCAAGCTTATAGAAATACAAAAAGGTATGCCGTTCCTAGTTGCAAGAAGAAGAGGAATAGGGGAACCAGTTTTTTAGTGGTCATGAAGTGCAAGGACAACAGGGGGTTCCTCCTGTTGGAATTTAGGGCCCTCACACACCCGGCTGGGTGTCATGCTTCAACATTGGGCTGCTCCTCGTCAGGTCGGCGCTGCAATACCTGACGGGCTCCCTATGAGGGGCTCTTTGGCCGAGATCTTCTATTCCAAATTGCCGTATGGTGCCGTGGGGGTGAGGGGCCTTAACAGTGTAGATGAGTGAGGGAAGGTGTGTGACCTTAAGGAAGGATAAAACAGAATTGGGAGTACCAAAGAAAACAATTTTAATCAAAAGGTCTCCTGAGCTGCCTCCATGGTGATGGTGGTGGTGATGGTGGAGGTGGTGTTGCTGGAGGTGGTGATGGTGGTCTTCTTGGTGCTCCGAGCTGCAGTCGGAGTACATCCATGGTGCCCTAGAGCTTGCCAGAGTGATTAGGTATGTTCTGCTTTTGTACCAGTGTCCATGTGTAATTTTTACGCCTGCTTTTCCGTAGCAGTAAAAATCAGCCACTATTGGGACTATGCGCCTGTTTTTCTAAAGTAGCAGAGCTTCCCAAAATCCTTGTAAATACGGCTGCGTCAGTTTTGCAAGACTTTTTCATGGGAACACCTACCTTGCATATCATTTGCGATAACTGCCACAACCGGATCTGGCACTCCAAAAATAGGCTCTGGAGGTGAAAAAGTGACGCTAAAGGCCTCTTAGCATCACTTTGTAAATATGGTGCCAAAAAGAAGCTGCAGCAGCATCAAAAAATTGACGCTGCGGCGGTGATAGTGTTTTGCAAGGTATGGAAGTCGGCATTGAGTTGAGCTTGCTGCAGGCAATGTTTGTTTTAATATCAGAGAAATCAACAGTAAACTGTAAAATACTGTCCCAGCAGGCCATAAAACAGGTCCGCAAAAAAAAAAACAGACCACACACAGCCCTTACGGAATTGCCTGATTACCCACAGGCCAGTCCGACCCTGGGCTACCCTTGCAAAAAATGTGCATTTCAATTGTAACATACATTATGCTTTCAGGAACGGTGCTTATTTTGACTGCGCTTCTGCCTGCCAGCCTCTAGATGGCGCTATTTCATTCTCCTGCTTCTCAAACTTTATTATTACTCCGTAATCAAACTGGTGTGGGTAGGTTACCGTTCAACCGCATATGGTAGTGTGCAGAGTACATGAAAAGTGGTTTTCCCACGCGCGCCATGATTAAAAAGGAAGTGGGTGGATTGCTATCAACCTACTCGGTCTAATGTCTTGTACACTTTTACGTAGCTCATGCCCACAGTGTGCAAGGGAATTGATGAATGTAATTGCTTTACTGCTCCAGGCTTCCCATTCCGCTCTGATGTGCAGGGATGGGTCTAATGGGCATGGAGTTTGGAAAGGTCTGATTTGAACCTATCAGTTCTGTAACAGCCTGAGCATTTTTGTTCCAAAAACGCTAGCTTCAAACTTTAACCATTTACACAACTAATCATGCAGTACCTCTTAGCTCTAGCACCAAAAGTGGTTGGCACTGGAATTTTGTGAGGTAACTCTGTCCTGTTGACGTACTGGCAAGGCAAAGTAATGCTGCAGTTGAATGTATATGGCCAGGGTTGTAGAAAAGATGCTTAGAAAACTCGTTTTCATGAACTTGTAAACAAATTGTGAATGATTTGATAATTAAATTCACAGAGTATGACGTGTTTGTGTTTTTTAATACTAGAAAATGTATCAGAATGCAAACCAATAACGGGCATGATTGGGACAGTTCACACAGCTGTTATTATTGGGATGACCGTTGTTCCATAACTTATGAAAGCTCTTCTTGTGCAAAATGTTTACTGCATTTCTAGTTTTTTGTGCAGTGTTAAATCCCTTCAGATTTGGGGGTATTCCTTCCCACAATGGTGTTTTCAGTCCAGTCATCCAGAGCACGAAGGCTGTGTGTCAGTCCTCCTGACCACAAAAGCTGGAAGCCCTTATCATACTGTCGGTATTAAGACTGATATGAAAGTAATGCATGTCTTACTTTAAGAAGACAGATACAGTGTTGGAATGGAAAAGGCCTCCTGCATAGCCTAGGAGAGTGTGCATCCTTGCCCTATTTTCCCCATAGTGAGCCTTTGGAGAACTAACGACAGTGGCCTCAGGGCACACAACAATCACGTCTGTACACTGTGGGCCTACAGGGCTAATGGACTGAGGCCCACAACTCTGCTCTGTGATCTGAAGGAGTGTATCATGTGCACCCCCTCCTTGAATGAATCAATGCATGAATGAATGTATGAATGAATGAGGTTTTGTATTTATTTATTTAATGCAGTTTTATAATGCGCGGAGTTTACCCAAAGGTGTCAGAGTGCTTTACAATAGAACCAAGTACGTTACATAAAGAGAATTACACACTAACAAGTAAATACAATCATGCTAATTAAAAGGTAAAGATAACATAAGAGGTGCAAGAAATAGGTTAATACAGGTATAGGAGATATATTTACAGCGTAGCGTTCAAATGAATGCCAAGCAGTCTTGAGGGACATGAGAGAGAGTTGAATTAAGCCTGGAAGTATCTAATGAAGAAAAGAGATTTAAGATCTGTTTTGACGGTCCGGATAGAGGCTGTGGTTCGGAGGGTGGGTGGAAGTGAGTTCCAGATTCTAGCCGCATTGCCTGAAAAGGATTGAGCCATACATATTTCCCTTTTGAAAGTAGGGGCCTCGAGCAGTAGTTTTTCAGCATTGCAGAAGGTCTAGAGCTGCCTGAGATTCTGAGTTTATTCGCCAGATAGCGAGGGGTGGAAGTGTGCAAGGCTTTGTGGGTGATACAGGCAGTCCTGTAAATTGACCTTGCTTTGATGGGAAGTCAGCGAAGAGAAGACAGTATGGGAGTGATGTGATCATATCTTTTGGCCCCATATACAAAGCGTGCCGCTGAATGGAGGACGAATTTAAGAGGGTAAAGGTGGGCTTTGGGGAGGCCAGCAAGGAGAGTGTTGTAGTAGTCATATCTGGAGAAAACCAGTGATTGGACCAAGGTTTTTAGGTCTTGCACAGGAAAGAAAAGCCTAACCCTCCAGAGAAGGCGCAGTTGGTAAAGTGCATTCTTGGCGATGGTATTGATATGGGAGTGTAGATTGAGCCTTTTGTCAAGTATGACACCTAGGGATTTAGCGCTGTCGACAATGATAGGCTTATTGTTAAGTAAGTTCACATTGTCCATCCAAAGTTGAACAGGAGGAGGAGAAAGAGAGGTAGAGAGAAGAAGGAATTCCGTTTTGGAAGGATTCAGAATAAGTTGATGAGTTGGCATCCAATTTTGGATGGAGTTGAGAGTGGTGTTGAGGATTGAGATGTTGTGTGCGGAAGACACCTTAAGGTAGATTTGGGTGTCATCTGCATAGAGGTGATAGTGGAGCCCTGCTTTTTTAAGGAGATTTCCCAATGGTTCGATGTAGAGATTGAACAAAGTGGGTGCGAGGATAGAGCCTTGAGGGACGCCTTATCCAACAGACATTGAAGTAGAGAGAGCGTTTCCTATTTTGATTATTTGAGATCTATCCGAAAGGAATGAATCAAACCATTTGAGCACTGTGCCTTCAAAACCCATTCTTTTTTAGGTCTCGCCTGAGCCAGCGCTTGCGCTGCCCTCGGCGAGAGATTTAGTAAATGGGTTTTGAAAGTGCTAACCCAGTGGCTTTTGCTGGCCTCCAGCTTGCGTTCACGATGGCGTGCACGCGCACAGCTGCCATCCATTCCTCGCATCGCTGAGGCGCCATCTGGCTTTCCTCCCCCTCCCTCACCCGCTCCTCCCCCTCCCTCACCAGAGAGCGCGTCTCGCGGCCTTGCGTCTTTTTTTTAACTTTTAGCGCGAGGCGCGCGCGCTTCTCGGTCTCCCTTGTTATTTCCTTTTTGCGCGCGCGCGCACACACAACTCCCGGTCGCGGCCGCACGTCTTGCTCGCGATCACTTTCGCGCGCACCATTTGCTTGTTCCCCTTAATAATCCATCCCTCGAAGACGTGCATAATCCCTCGAAGACGTGCATAACCTTGCACTGTGCTTGACATTGCCCTCCCCTCCTGTGTACTTTGCCTGTCAAGTAGGCACGATTCCAGTTTTGGTTGCATCGGCCTCTTTTCGCCGCCTTGGATTATTTATCATATTTTTTTTTTAGCTGCTGTTGACTCCGTTTCTGGTGTGTTTTGTCTTGCAGAGAATTGGAAGTTGCAGCTACCAAAGACGTTGAAGGGAAACATAGCAGCAGGTAAGAAACGGTCAGTACTTAAATAGACTTTGAGGTGGAGTCGACTGTGGTTTGCTCATTGGTCCTGCCGAATATTGTCTATTCATTGGTCATTGTATTCTGTGGGCAAAGGGGCACGTGCCTGTTCTATGATGTTTACTGTTGGGTGTGGTGTTGTCGTCTGTGTGATCGGTGAGCTCGTTCTGCTAACTCGCAGGGATGCCTTTTACATTGTTTACTCGACTTGCTTTTGGGACAATAAGTATGCACAGCGGCCCTGCTTCTGCACTAACGTATTTTGCCGTTATACTGGTGAATGGCTATATTGTGACATCTCTTCATTGGCTTTAGTATGCGCCTTGTAACATTCATGTGAGCGATGCTTTTGCGACCTCGGGCTGCTTTCTGTGTTTATTTTCATAAGTTGCGCACATTTGCGTTCTGTACTTGTGGATAAATCTCTGGCGCTTGCCATTTCTGCTCCTCCTGGTGTGTGGGGAACGAAAGGCTGCTTTTGGGGGAAATCAGCTAATGGCTGTTTATGTGCCTTTGTAAAGTGGAATATGAGCTACTAAGGGACAAGCCTTTCATGTTCTTAAAAAAGCAATTGTAGTTCTGTTTTGAAGTATCCGTGGCTACCGGTTCTGCTATTTGATGACCTAATGGTGTGTTCGTCTCGTGTATATAAACACTTGGGAGTGGTTACCACTGAGGCGAATTGTTACTTGCTCATGCTGTGGAGCAACGCTCTGGCCTGTGTTCTGCCACTTGGACTGTTGTTTGATTGTGTAAACAACCCGAATATGGTCCTAACTGGTCTAGGCATTTGTTTCTGCTGTGCGTGCTGCCGAACATTCAAAATGACCTCTCATTCTGTGGACTTCCTGGGTGTTCATGCACTGCATGTAGTCTTTTTGGGCTCTAAAATGCAGTCGGAAGCACTGCTTGCACTGTTTATTGGTAGCAAGTCGGCCGTTGACCGGTCTTTTCTTATCTTATATTGACAAAAAGATCACGTATTTCCATTTGATAAGCGTTTACTTTGGAGTGTGAATATAAAAATCGGTATTTGGGGGCATGTTGGTGTCTCCACATATGAGCAGTGTGTTCATGTGCACATATATAGCACGTGCACAATACAAAAGTCAAACTAGTTGTCGCTCAATGACCTTGCAAGCTTTCAGTTGGTCACAGTGGAGTTAATGCATACAAAAGTGCAGTTAAATTAAACCAGGCGCTGGTGGTAATCATACTTTCTGGAACTAAATGTGCAGTTCCAGTTCGCGGTGAAAATTTCCATATATTGCATACTTTTATATTTATTTGGAGCGCCTTTAGCTGAAAGAAAATGTTTGAGCTACTCGGGTGTTTTTATAGTTTCATGAAGATGGCAAATAAGGGTTTCAAGCTCTGGGTGTTGGAAGTTTGATATTGCGGTTGGTGACTAAATTGCATCTTCAGCAAAATCAGAATATAACGTGAACACTTTCCAGCGTTTGCACTTCTAGTTTAATGAAAATCCACAGACTTCTTTCTTGGATCACATTTGCAGTCACTTCCTTCTGGTCCTCCTGCAGCAGCCTTTCTCTGGAAGAGGTTGGTAAAACTACTGCTGCTGCGAAGCCTACACTCTTTCTTCTCCAGTGACATTCTGCCAGCCTCGATCATAAAATTAAATTTCCTGATCTGCTGCCCTACTCGTCACAGTTGATAAACCTATCCATGACCAAATATTTACTTCCTCTTAAATTAGTACAAGTAATACCTTTTATTTTAAGAGAACGCTAATTTTAAATCTGCAGAACTTGCTGAATTTTTCTGCATGACTAGCATGATTTAGTGGTAGTGTATCACTATGGGTTTTGAGAGGATTTTAATACCGCAATGGTCACCATGCAGGTTATGGACAGTATGGTCTGTATATTAGATGAGTTGTTTCCTGGCCTTGGAACACAACAGCTGAGGATGCGCTCATTCGTCTGATCACGTTCCTTTCTCTGGAGGCTGTCCATCACATGATCTTTAGGTGTCCTTGCAGGTGGATAAGCATACATTGGGGGCAAGTCTGTGCTGCTAGAGATTTGATGCGACATATCACCTTAAGCTCCACACCAGTGAGACAAAATGTGTTCTGCTTACTTTCCACTTTTGAATAGGTCCTGTGCAGCTGTGGCTGTAGGTTGTAGCTGTGTTTGGAATCGCCCTGCAAACTGTACAAAAATGTACTATTAAAGCCTACATTAAGGGGCCGTTTCCTTCCTTCCCCTCAGGACCATGACACTCTGGCTACTCCACTAGCTGGACCCAGATTCCACACATTATCCTTGGTGCGCTGTACAGTTTTATCAGTAATACTGCTTGTCTGTGTAAATTTAGTGGTCATGTCAATAGATAACGTGCTGTCTCTAAAAGGCAGTGCACTACCACACCATGCCCTACCAGTTAGATAACACACCATTCAGGGTCGGCTTTTGCGCTGGTGGCGCCTGGTGCGACAAGGTTTGTTGGCACCCCCCAATCCATAGTGGCGGTGTTGACCTCCTCCATCACGGATTCCCTCACCACCACCTTTTAACAGTGCCCCTCAAATCTCCATAACCATTCTCTTTTAGATGCATTTAATTGGTTATATAGCGCCACTCATACCAGTGTAGGGTGTCAGAGCACTTTGCATCACACACACATTACACAGAGACAATCAATCATACATGTATAAATCAGTGTATCGGAAATGTTACATAAACCAGAGGACTACAAGGTATAGGAGTGACATGTCATCCATACTGGTAGGCAGTACAGCTTAAGAGTGCTTGGTCTGGAGAAGCACAAACTCAGAATTGAAAATGGAACACCATAGTTGGGGGTTCTCTTCAATAATTAGAATTGATTTCTACCCAAATGAAGCCTTTTTGCAACATTAATCTATGTTCTAATCTATACTCTACAGTGTGCATGCAGTTGTTTGATGACAGTGAATAATTCACTGTTCTATATTAGGAATTTAACTTATAAACTGCAAGTAACAAAAGGATGTCTCTTAGAAAAGCAGTAACCCACTGACCTAATTACATTATATACTCTTTGCAATCTGCATGTTACACGTTCTTTGCAGCAGGCATATTAATCATCTGTGCTATTTTATGGTCGGTCAAAACCTCAACTAGACAAAACTCCAATCTCTCTCCAGGGAGAACATCAATCACCAGAGTTATCTTGACATTTTTATTGTCGCCTGGAAATTGCTGGATGCAAGGAACGCGGTAGCAGGAGCATTTAAAACATTTAAAACCAAAATAAACTTGCAAACATGGCAGCCCCTGAAGTAAGCACTCGGTGCGGTGGCACCAGTCTCAAGGCCCTGACACCATTACCACTTTCATGCTGGACAGGACTTATCTGTTACACTTTTTTTTGTGTGATGCTAGGATTTTTTACAATCCCTATGACTTCAAAGATGTAACGTTAATTGCAGAACCCTCACCCTGAAAATTATTCCAGCACCGCGTTTCACAAACCACAGACTGCAGAAGTGTATCTGTTATCACTCACACCAAGAAAATCTTGATTCCCAGTAAATATTTCCCAGTAGCCCCGCCCATTGGACTCACCTCTAAACCCCCTCTTCGCCAAACCCCCTAAAACATGGCTCAATTTGGTGACTACCTGCACTTTTCTTTTTCCATTTAAAGCACTGCGTCACATGGTACTTTGGCATAGCAGTGAATTAATGTACATACTTGATTTAAACAATGTGCAAAAACTTGTTTACCTATGTCCTTATTTAATATATAAACTATACATTTTTAATCGGTTGTGTTACACAAAAAGGAAACATGAAATCCTAATTTTTCTTGTAAAATATGCTTGGTTTCTGTTTAGTGTAGTAAAACAGTGAAACTGTTAGTGTGCAACAAAAAAATTACATTTTATTGACGTCAGATGGCGCTACATCCCTTGACAGACTACTTTTACTGTTTTCTCAAAACAACTCCTGCACCCACCCACATTTGGAACAAGCATTGGCATAGCCAATAGGTTTCGCCTTTAGGACCTTATAAGTGTTTAGCCATGCAACAGTTGATGTTCTTGCACCAAGGATATTGTGCTGCATAACTAAATACTTATAAGGTCCCAAAAGCGAGACCTATTGGCTATGCCAATGCTTGTTTTAGAATGTTCAGAAGAGTTTTGCGGTTGATAGTGCCAAAGGTGGTAGATAGGTCAAGAAGAATCAAGAGACAAGACTCGCCAGAATCAAGTATACGGAGGGCATCGTCGATCACTTGAAGCAGGGCTGTTTCAGTGCTACAGCCTTGCATGAAACCAGACTGGAATTCATCGAGGAGGTTGTTATTCCTGATGTGAAGTGCAACTGCTGCCGAAGTATTCAGGTATCATATCACCAGGGAAAACAATAGTTCAAGGAGGTGAAGAAGTCAGTGGCTTAGCAAGACCTGTGGCCGCCCGTGGCAGTCAGTGCTTTTTCCGCCCCATGGGCGGCAGGTAAGAGCGGGGGGGGGGGGGTTTCTGGCGATCCCTACTTTGCCACCCTGCAGGCCGCAGGTAAAGGCACGGGGGTGCTGTCTATCCCTGCTATGGTGCCCAGCGACGGCTGCAGGTAATAGCTGGGGGGGGATCACCACCCCCAAAACTCGTGCAGCCCCTGGAAGAAGTGACATCTATAGGAGATTAAATGGTCTTAAAAAGCCAAGTTTTAAGGATCTTCCCAAAGGTTGCCTCAAATTTTTGATTTCTCCTTTAAACAACATTATTGTGGTCTTCTCACGGGACTGAGTAGGATAGATACTGGTTTCAGTGACTGATTATACCAGCAGGGCAGTACTTTATACCTGTTGCATGCACACATAGAGTTGCCTTCTGGCCTCTCCTGTTTAAAGTTGCCTACCAACCATGCTTGTCATGCCTTCGGTGTGAGACATGGATGCCATATGCGTGTTTACACTATTCCAGTGGATCATTATGATAGTGGAGCATGTTTGCTGGATGTGACTGTATTAGGTCAGAAATCTATTCTGGATCTTCCATAGGCGACTGCTGCTTAAAATGGAGGATGGAGGGAGCATACAAGATGGCAGTGTGAACTTCAGGATCCCTCCAAAGGGTTCCAGAGGACTATTGAAATGGCCCAGGTTCTAGAGTGTTAGGGATAGGAGACAACAAGACCCTTTCAAAGTATAGGGACAGGCCTTGCCCCATTTGTGCCACATTCTTCCACAGGGGTTTTACTCTCAACAGGTTGTGAAGTAGTTGAGTGAAGAAGCCTATCTGTTATATCCTGCTTATTAATCATATGTATCCCAGTTTACCTTTCTCCTAGCTGCTCAGCCAGTGTGAGTGTTGACAGTGGAATGTTGGTGTGACTGTGATGCTTGGAATGCTTGGGTGCCTGTGTGGATGAGTGGTGACAGTTGGAAGATGGGCTGAGCAGCAGGCATGGTGCTCCAGGTGGGGCTGGCATAAGAGGATCAACAGGCTTATGGACTGATGTACATAATTACCTTCCTGCAACTTGAAGTTAATAAAGAAATACTTAAAATACAACTCGGCTACGTCTGGTAAGATACAACACTATCCCTCTTTTGTGCTTTTGTTTTGAGTCTCCGTGAGAGCGAGCTCCAAACCCGACTTCTCCTCCTTCCTGCTGGCACTAGAGGATAAAGACTATGGATACAACAGTGGGATACGATAAAAGACAACAACTGCCTGAAACCCGTCCCAGAACTGGATCTGGGCCATACACATTCAGTGCTTATTTTGAGCCGATTGTTGCCGGTGGACGCCACCAGCACTCATTTTTGGGGACCAGCTCTTGTTTTTCCACATCAGACATTTCCCGAGAGCAAGAGAGGGGAATACACTCGAAGGGGACAGGAGGAAGAGAAAAATTGAAAAACTGGCACCAAGGGAGAAAGCAGGAACCTGCAAGGGTGAGGTAAAGGGGCAGGAAGTGTCTGGCCGTGAATTAGAGAGGCTTGATGTGGATTCAGGATTATGCAACCTTGGTATTCGGTGCATCGACATTCAATAGCACTCATTATTTTACAAATTAAGAACTGTATACACCTGTCTACAAATTAAGTATAAGTACGTTGTAGAACCCCCCAGTCATTGTGTCATAACTTAATTTCTCAATTCCTCCTGCCAGGGGTTCAACAGCAGTGGAGACTGATACAGATCTTTTAGCTTCAGATTTGGGATCCCTAACTGCCAACTTCCCTTTGCGATGCTCGGGAACTAGAGCCTGGAGGTCCTGCATCTGGCCAGTGGAAGCTGCCTTGAACCTCTGATGGGCAGTAGCAGCTGCTACTGAGCATCAGTGGTGGGGTGGGGGTGGGCGTGGGCGTGGGCGGGGTGGTGAGGGTTCAAAAAGAAAAAATGAGAAAATTAAAAACAAAATAAACTTACCTTGCCGGCGGCCGACTCTCCTCTGTTCTTCTTCCATGACGGCAGGATCAGGAAGCACTCAGGCTTCCAGAGTCCTCTAGCCAATCAGGACACTGCTGATAGCAGCGTCCTGGTTGGTCTGAGCGCCGAGGATCAGCGCTCAGATTGGGACTGGGGGCCTGGGCATGTTCCTCACCAGGCTGTGCATTGCAGCCTGGTGAGGAACATGCACAGTGTGCATGACTGTTTGGCCGGCCAGAGACGGCCAGCCAAGCAGTTATGCGCACTTGAGGAGTGCCTACCACTCCTCCCCTGCTCTTTGGGCAATGCAGCCCAGCCCCCTCCCCACCCCGCACCTGGAGATCTGCTAGGGAAAAATAAAATGATAATAACGTGGCGTTATTATTATTTTATTTTTCTTGTGGGGCGACGCTCCTCCACCCTAGCAGAGGAGCCGCCACTGCTGACGGGTCTGAAAACAGCCTTGCTATTGATTCTTGGGACCTGATAAAATCAAAGTAAACTGTGTCCCTCAAGCACCTCTGTAATCCTACACATTTCATACAAATTGGACAACAAAGTATCTTGGAGTGAAAGAGACAGGGAACAGCCTGAAAGTGGCTGTTGCTTCTTCTGAGCCCCAGTGATCCCCATTCGTAACTGTGTGCAATATTTTACCCTTTGCATTTCATGTGTATGATTTGGTTGAGGATGGTGACTCAAATACTTTTACTTTTCAAGTAGGAACACTGGTTCTATTGAGAGCCTCTAACTCACACCACCTGACTGAGAAGCCTTGGACTGTCCCATTTCAATACCCTGAAAGATTCAAGTGTTTTTGTAAGATGTTTGTTTATCATTTTATATAAAATGGAATAATCATTACAAATTTCCACATTACAAATTTCCACAACATTGTGGTCTGCATTTTGTATTAACATTAAGACAGTGTAGCACCCATTAATTCTAAGGGGGAGAATTCTAGTGGGAACTACATACTTTAAGGAAACATTGCTATTTATTTGGAAAAGCAGAGTACGTTCTTAGGTCTTTCATACCACCTCAGTTAGGCTCTCATGCAGGGATTTAATTGGGATGAAAAAAGTGTGGTGGGCCTCTAAAAGGGACAAGGCCTACGTTATTAATGGTGTGGCTTTAACACGTAAACTACCTTTCTGTGATTGCTATAGTGTGCCACCCAACCAGCATTTTGGTTCCTCTCTGAGCTTTCTGTTATTGGATTCAGATGTATAACACAAGAACTGACATACACCTAAAACCACCGAGGGCTGTTGGTTTTGGCAATATTTGTTAGCGGTCTAAGTTAAATGGGTAACAACAAATGATTTAGTTGTAAATAATTAGCAACTGAAACTGTTTCAATTCTGAAATTGCGAGACTGTGAATTAAACGTCATGGTGGCCTGTGGAAGGGATAGTGGTCTTCAGAGTGTCTCAATCACATCCTGTTATGTTCACTCTATGTTAAACATGTACACCCTTTTTCTCTGCACATCTCGTCCATCTGCATATCTTACACCTCATCTCTTTCCTCTTCAGCGCTCCTCTATTCCTCCTCCCCAAACACAAGAAGCACTCACCTCCTATCTGTAAGCAATGCATTTTCTTTTACTGTCACCGTGTCAATATTTTGACAACTGGGTACTTCCTTCACACACATTCCCACAGCATCACAATTGCAACTGGGATACGTGATCATTGCTCTGCACCCAGCAGAGAGGCCAATGATTGGATGACCATGTATTCCGAACACCTTTCTGACTCATTGACAAGCACTGTGAGAAACTTGCACTGCCTTCAGCTTCAATTTGAGAGCGCTCCATCATTGCCCGTTATACACATCTGGAGATGATTCAGTTTGAAGTGTGCATTATACAAGAATAATATGCTACACCATAAATTAAGAAACACAACATCCTAGAAATAGCTAACAGTCCTAGGGAATGCAAGATTATGTAAAACGTGAAATATAAATAGAAACTGACATAGATTACCTTAAAGTTCTTTACAGTCATAGTTCATAAATGGATAAGTGTTTGCCATGAAAGTTAAGGACATGGATGTCGGGCTGTTAGTGACCCGTTTCAATGTCTGTTTTTAATTACTAGCAGGCCTGAGACCAAGAGGGACCTGCCCACTTAAATCCCTGTGTTCATGCCCCTGTCCTTGACTTGTAATTAGAGATGAGATTGTGTGTGGGTCTTCCCTATTCCCTTTCAACTTTTATGTTTTGCCATTTCTGTTCCCATATAGGCTTTTGGGGCCTATTCAGCCACAAGTAAGATTCTCATAATTTTTTTATCATCTTCCCTACGTCTGCAATTTCTTGCAATGCATTATCGTCTCACCTAGAGACCTTCATGCACAATTTCTCTGCTAAGGCCCACTCTACTATATCTTTTTACATGCTGACTAAGGGCCTAATTTAGATCTTGGTGGAACTCCCATCGTCCCTACGTGGTAGCAGTTATAAGTACTCAGTCGAGCTGATGGAGTGTCGCCCGCCGAATTTAGTTGTGGACTGGTTGAACCACCGTCTGCATCAACAAACTTTACCGCTGCATAAGCGTGGCACCTCCACCCACATGGCTGACTCCTCTGCTGGCATAGAGTACTCCGTCACTGACAGGCCTGCGGGTGTGCGCCCAACATTTTTAGATTTCGCCGTTGTGCTGGTGTTGTCCTACCGGCGGATTCCTGATGGAGTAAGACCTTGATGGAGTAGAGACTTGTAAGTACTACTTAGTAATGTGTCACTACGCATATATGTTGTGTTTGCTTCAAAATATATACATATGTAATGTGTTATGCCAATTTTGTTACATATAGCATAGCACACAAACAACATACACACACTATTGAGTGTACAACCACAGGCACAACAGCACAACACCCACAACCACCACAACAAACATATTTATTTAAGTGTCAATACAGGTGGGTTCATTTTACCTTGATAAGTTGCAATATGAACACCATTGGATTACACAAACAAAAATATTACATGCAAGAGCAATGTAAAAATACATGAGACCAAAGCAAATGTTAACGCACGATTCAAAGTAAAATAAGTAAAAAAGAAGCTTACCTTAGATCCTGGCGACAACAGAGTTGATTAGCATCATGGCCAAGTAGTAGCAGCAACGGAAGGAGCTGGACAGTGGGGTACAAGACGGAAATGGAGGTTGAAAACGGAACAAAAGGTAAGTTTCTACCTCATGTCCTTCGATTCCACCAACTCAAGGTTGCAGTGGTCCCTGCCATAGTTTCCTCGACGGAAAGGCACATCGTGATTGGCCCAGCGGTAATCTTGGCTAGACTCCCTCAGACAGCCACTTTTTCCAATGATGCCGTCGACGCAAGAGGGAAATTGTGGCAGGGAGACGGTGGCATTCAGACAAACTATCGTTCATAGACCAGCCTACATCTAAGTGAGTGAGCAGACCACCAAGTAGGTGTACGGTGAAAACACCAGAAAAGTGACGGCGGGACCAGGTCCGTCAAGATCTTAATCAGACCCTAAATTGGGCCTTGAGAATGAATCCAGTGAAGGGCTACTCGGTGCTTTGCCGGCACCATTTCCAAAACTATAAATTTATGACAAATCTTACCTTTATGAGGCTTTGCAATTATGCTATGTAAGCAAAGTTTGATTGAGACCTCAGGTGTGTTGCCCAGTATTGAACACAATGGGGATTTTCCTAACTTAAGTTCAGAGAAAATCTAAGATTTTACTGAAGACAATAAGCCAAGTATAACATGCAATCCCTTTGTTACTGATCCCAGCAGCAGCAAAAGAAAGCTGAAAAATAAACAATACATTATGATACCACGGTATAGCTATAAGAGGCAGCCACATTCAGAAACCTCTTTTCTCATTGCAGGACAATTGGCAAAAACATGGGGCCACATGTCTCAACCAATTTTGCGTACGCAAACGGGCCGATTCGCAGAATCGGCCTGTTTGCGAAACAAAAAAAGGCTATTCACATGTACAAACCCTTTTTTGCGATTCGGTAACCTGTTATTGAATCGCAAAATGGGTTTGCGATTCGGTATTTGAAAGGGGCTTCTCTTCCAAATAGCGAAACGCAGCGGTATGTGTGAATGTTTTGTGAGCATGAATGCTCACAAAACCACGCATCCGCAGAACCGCCGCCGGAGGAAGATCCTTCTCCTACCTGGCAGCCAAGACCTGGAACTCCCTCCCCACTCACCTTCGGCGAACCCAGGACCATCTCTCCTTCAGGAAGCAGCTCAAGACCTGGCTGTTCGAGCAGTAACTTACCCCCTCCCCAGCGCCTTGAGACCCTCCCGGGTGAGTAGCGCGCTCTATAAATGCCGTGATTGATTGATTGATTGAATGCGGTCGTAAAACATTCGCAATATAGCACCAACTTCAAGTTGGTGGTAACCCATTCGCAAACGGGAAGGGGTCCCCCTTCGGGAATGGTTGTAAAAACGTTTTTAAGAGCAGGCAGTGGTCCCATGGATCACTGCCTACTCTTAAAAAATGAAAAGAAAATGTTTTTTTTTTTAAACGCAGCCCATTTTCCTTTTAGGAAAACAAGCTGTATAAAAGAAAAAGATTGCTTTATTTAAAAGCAATCACTGACATGGTGGTCTGCTGACCCCAACAGGCCACCATCCTCGTGATTTTAGCAATTCCTAGTAATATTAATGAGGTAGGTCAATTTGTGACCCCCAAGGAATCGCTTAAATGAAACTCTGAGTTTCATACATTTGTAGTAGCGATTACCTAACTGCGATTCGCAGAAAATCGCAATTAGGTAATCGCTATTACAAATGTTGATACATGTGGCACCATGGAGAAGTTTCAAGTCCATAAAAGAGGCATCAACAAAGAAGAAAATTTTCAACAGGCAGAGCCCAAATAGAGGACGAGGAGACAGTCGATTTGGAGAAGAAGCTGTCAAGAGGATTAGGACCAAATTAGCACAACTCTGAAGCACCTAAAAACATTTGCTTTATTTTTTAATCGCAGGCATGGCATCCGAATATGCAAAGAGTAGCCAGCAAGTCTAAATCAACTCCAGTAATGGATACAGCCTGTCACATTAGGCAATCCAGGGAACATTAGCCGAAAGCTATTCAGTCGCAGTGACGTCATGCAGAAAGGTATCCAGGCCAGAGAGCATCATACATGGGCATCCAAGGAAGGTTGGATAGGATACGAGGAAAACATCCAAATAGGAAAACATCTGCAAAGAAGATAACTGGGCTGAAAGTGCCAAAAAGATGATCTTTCGAAATCTGCAAAAGAAGGTTTTGAGAGGAGCCAAGACAGAATGGTTGCTGGCAGTGATAAAACATGACCGATTAGGCAAAGAATATTTAGCAGGCAACCAACAAATGAGACTGAGTAAGCAAAGCTCTATGAGTGTTTTAATGCTCCTGCAAAACGGAGTCTAAGGAGAAGCAAAGAGTACCAAGCTTAAAGAAAAAAAGGACAGACACAGAGAGTCACCTAAAACATTTACAAGAAAACATAATTGAGGTAGGGTGGACAAACCTCATGGAGGCAGTTCCTAGAGAGAAACATAGCAGGACATTGGAAGAAGAGCAACTATTGTGGAATAGCACAGTTAGGCACTGTAAGGAGACGCATGTTATAGTGTTTGAATATTGTTGTACCAAGGCCATGTAGGTAGAGTAAAAGGACCAGACGAATGGCTCCCAGCTGAAAAGTAGTAAGAAAAACCTATAAAGAAAGGAGAGTATAGTCCACCTATGGAAAGCTGTATGACCAGCTACTGTGCAGTCATTGCAGATAGCCCGACACAACAGATAATGGGTTGACAAATGGTGCAGTGCCACAAAAGGAGCAGGGTAAACAGGAGCTGGTCCCTTGTGTCAGGCTCAAAGTGTGAGAAATGTAAGAAAAGAAAAACATAATCAGAAAGGAGAAACTGAGGGAAAAGTGAGAGGAAACTACAGGCATATTTCAATTATCAAGTATCTCAATAACCCGCCGAGAGGGATGGAACAATATTATACTCGCCTAATTGTATTTACTAAAATGTGAAGTTTCTCTGCAATAAAGCTAGAAAAATCCCAATTTTTATGGAAGATAATAAGTTGGCAACATATGCAAGTTCAATGCACACAAAGACCTTATTTATCTTATTTACCCATGTGGTCCTGGGGGCATTATTCAGAAAGAGGGACAGCGCGAGACCAGCCTGAAAAATAAAGACATCAATGATATTCAAGATGGGGACATACCTTGGAGGACAAATTTGGAACGAACTGGCTGAAGATGCGAAAGCAATCACCAGGTTCTTTCCTTACACCCACAAGCCCATGAGTGATTATAAAAATCGTCCAGATACACTTGGACAATCTGATATCCTCCGCGTTATCTGATGGTTCAACTTGAGAAGGACAACTACAGGTTCCACTGCTTGCTGGGTCTTTAAAGGTAAAGGAGGACATAGCACTTGCAGTGGAAGAAAGATCCCAAGTGGGCTACGAGCCTGATGAACTGGCATTGAGTTCAGAAGTAAAGGGGACAGGCACAGCCTTGCTTCAAGAAGCGTAGGATAGGAATCAAAGTCCTTGACTGAGCTCAGTGAAGAGTCCTGAAAACAGAGGGAGAAATCTAAATGGGAACATATTTGTGCAGGATTATCTTGAGAAGAAAAAAGCCAGAGAGTTTGTAAACAGGAGGGAATGAAACACAAAAGTTTGGAAAGTTCAGGCTTACCTGAGAGAGCATCAGATTCTTGGGAAAACTAGATCCTGAAAATTATCCAGGTACAGAGAAGGAGGAGATGAAGAACTGGAAATCTAGACATCGCAGAGGTGTCACTAATATAGCATACTTGGTGAGGGGGGCCTGAGACACCGTAGATCCAGACCTAGCCATGTTTTAATGCATGATCAATATCTTAGCAGACACCTGTATTGACTGTTGTCAAAAGGGTAGAAGAAAAAGGGGGCTGGTTAATGCTGATTTATCCAGAGAAAGAGGGTGAGGGTACTCCGAGCCATGGGTAGTGTTGGCCATAGTGTGAGGAGAAGGTACCTAGCGACGGTCGTTAGAAAGTCTTGTCTCAATTGGTCAAGTATCTGTTTTGCCCTTGGAGATTTAGAATGTGAACAGAGACTAGGCAGAGAGAGAGAAATTTGGAATGAAACAGCATGTAATTGTGTCTGAATGAAAAATGGCATCTCCAGTTATCGCCAAAAGAGTTAGTATCTGCAGAGGGGTTTCCTCACCAACATCATCGTCCTTGACATAGGCCTCAATGAACGAGGGCATTTAGAGCAGAGGATGCTTGTAGCCCAGTTCTCTAGCATGACAGAGAACAAGAAACAGACAAAGTAGGTTATGTGAGGAGAGGGGGGCCTATATTGAGAGCTAGGGTGTGTTAGCTCAGATAAGTCCCAAGTAAATCCTGAATGAAGGATTTGGAAGTGGAGAGGTTATTGGCAGTCAGTGTAGCAGTGGGAGCATCAAGGACATCTTGGGGGACAGCACCAAGGTCAAAGCCATTATCAGTGTTGCTGAAGAGCAAGGCACAGGAGGAAGTATCATACTCATTAACCACATCTTCATCAACCTCTGTGATTTGGGCCTGAGGCATCTTCTGTGATGGAGCACCACTGTCTCTACCGGAGAGGTGTACTAAAGGTTGATGTCCCCTTTAGCCTGGAGAAGGCCTCATGCAGGAGCTTGCATTTAAAGGAAGACTTATTGCGCTTCTCAGAGGAGGGCATTTGAGATATGCTGGGCTGGAGAAGGAATTTCAAAAGAAGGAGCAACAGATCAAGTTAGGAAAGATTAAAGGCAGGCATTGGAATCTTTAGTCACCTTCTGCAGTCGTTGCACCCAAACTGGTAGTGTAGAAGGGGAAGAGTCTTTGTTAGAGTTTTCATTGGAGTCAGGCATAGTTAATGGTATCAGCATGGCTGAGGATGGGTGAGGAAGATGTGCCAACTTGGGGGCCTATTACGATGGCGGGCGGATGTCCACCGCCGGGTCGGCGGTGGTGCCCGCCGGACCGGCGGTGGACATCCGCCTGCGATCGCAACCAAGAAAACCGCCAGTCAAATTAGGATGGCGGTGGTGACCGCGGCGGTGGGAAATTCCGACCGCCGCTTTTCCGCCGGTTGCCATCCGCACTCCTGCCTGGCGGACGGAGCAGGACCGGGATAATGGTGGCGGTGCAGAGCAGGCTCCGCCGGCAGGATTATGATGCCGGCGGTAGCCAGCCTTTCCTCAGCGGTCAGACCGCCATGGAAAGGCATGCGGAGATTGTCTTCCGGGGGCCCGCAAATGTGTTGGGGGGGTGTGGGTGCACAGGGGGGGTACCCATGGTCCCCCCTACATTTGCCTATACCAGGTGGCAGGCACTGTGCAGTGCCTGCCACGCAGTGCAGGGAAATGCAGGACATGCTCCTTTCGGCATTGCGGCAGTGCTGCGGGCAGCAGCAACTGCCGCAATGTTAAGGCCCGCGATCAGACCGCCGCGGTCGGATTACGACCGCGGGTCATCGTAATTCGACCGGCGGTGATGTCACGGGCCATGCGGGCGGTCTTTTCCCGTTACCATGGCGGTCGGGGAGGTTTTCCGACCGCCATCGTAATAGGCCCCTTGGTTCTTAACTATTAAGGAAAGTCTGTTATTTAAGACCTTTGATCTTCTTCGATCATTCTATGGAGCTTATTTTCAACACAATCCATCCACCACCTTCCTTCAGTAGTCACCTACCACACTGGAGCAGAGTAATTTTTGGCTCCACCCTTATAAGTCATATATTTAAGATGATTTTTACGTTGGTTTGTGCAGATTAGTACTTCCTATATTCCGTGTGGCTTAACAATTTAATGAATAATTGAGTTTCGATGTATTTCTGAAATGTTCCATATTATAATAATAGACTCATTTATTGTGTGTGTACTAATATGAAAGATTTCTAGAGAAAATGTAGTTTTCATTCATAGTTAAATGAATGTATTAAGATGTAGCATTTACCCAATTGTAACCATGGTTTATTGCCTATAATGTTCATTCACACATGTCAGTCATAAAGGTACGTGCACAAATTTTCAAATGCTGAGTGCACTTTGACTGCTGTGATAACTTAGCATAACCAAAGGACTTAAGCATCTGAGTTTCACTGTTTAACTTTCATGTGAGAATTGTTTTACTTCCTTGTTCTCTCCTCTGCAGGTGTAGATTCAAGGCTTCATTAGTTAGTGAAAAAGCATTGTTTATTTGTACCGATAGTAAGGTACAGGAGGATACTTTTGGCAAGAAGAAGAAGCGTTAATGTCGTTGGAGACTAATTCTCATGGCGGAGTGAGGATGCTCAAGGTCGATAGAATGTGCCCAATGGAAGGTGTGAGAGAAGAGCTGAATGTTGCCAATTTCTACCAAGGAAGATGGAAATGTACTGGAGATGATGACGTTGGTTAACTTGAATACTTTGTGAGTTAATAGGTGTTGTATTATTAGAGGGAGAGACCCTTAGGATTTCACGAGGTGCAGACCTCTTTGCTATTTCTCCCACTGTGTGGTTTCATGCTATATATTCTTTAGACTTAGGGTACTTTTACTAAAGACTCCACGATGCTAACACCTGTTCCTTGCTTACCCTAGATTTAACACGATTTCCCCGATTTTAGTATAGCAGGAAAAGTTAGATTTTCATTAGATTCACTAATGACTAGGCAAGAGGACTGAATTCTGCAGTTTAATCTTCAAATCAATCAATCAAGTAACTTTATTTGATCCAGTTAAGCAGCAAGGATCATAAAAGATCCTCTTCCTCATCGTCTGCATAGCCGCCTCTGAGTTTTTGGTGTGCTTCTAATTGTTTCAACTGAATTTCATTAGGAGATTCAGATTTATTCTTGTGATATTATACATTTATAACATGCTTCTGAGACTTATCTACATCAGCTTGTTTTTGAATTTGTAATAACATCATTTAACTTCATCTTGTAGTCTTGGCCTTATTGTAGGACTACATTGGATTCATTTGTCATGGTGATTGAAGTTGATGCTAACACCCTTTTACCTCTCAGGCAACTAATAAAAAATCCTGACTGAAGGAGAAAAAAATCTACGGGCTCAGACTGTTCTCAACACCGTAGGACCAGGTTATGCATACAAAGAAAGCAGCGTATTCTCTGCATCATGGGCAAACAGAAGACCACTCTGGGTATATCTTGTTTAGCTTTTGCGGTGTCATGCAGGTGGAGTGCAGATAATGAAAATGTGTTAACCTGAATCTGGCACTGCTTGATGCTTATTTGCTTGGGAGAATGCTATCTCTAGGCATGAGCAGAATTTTAATCCTACCGGTGGAATCGGAGGAATTTGGTAATTCTGTGTTACTCTTGTACTGCGGAATTACTGATTAAATACCGCCACTCGCCAGCGGAATTAATCTGCAGTGGTTTTCATTTTTAACAGGGTCGGAAGAGGGAGCAGTCCCTCTATGTTTAAAAACCACTGCAGATCAAGTTTTATCAAAAAATACAGATGGTGTAACTGTTCCTTTAGTTGTGTGTCTCCCGGTGGAAGTAATGAAGGGGTCTTCCTTATTAGGAAGTGGTGCCCTCACACACCCATAAGTGTGTCATGCTTCATCATCTCGTGGGGTCGGTTCTGCAATACCCACGGGCCCTGCAAGAGGGCTATTTGGCGGAGATCTTTTGATAAAAATAGCTGTGATGATGTGTGCGGTGTGTGGGATAAGTGAAGTAGTGAGTTAAAAAATACCTAGGGGGGGTACCAAAAATAATTTAAATCTGGGGTGTAGGTTTCAAAATAATCATAGGGCTATGCCTCTTATGTTACGCTGTTAGATTAGCCTTATATAGCTAAATATAGCAGTGGTAGTCCTCTATATTGACAACCCACTGAGCTATATTAAGCAAGATGATGTTTTACAGAATAGGTTAGTCTTGGACAGGTGGCAGCCATTTTGTATACTGGCCGCCATCTTACATTATGGCTATGTTTAAGCACGCGGTGAGCTCTAAACTGCGAACGAGGTAGGCCCAGACAGCTGCGCCATGACACTTGTTGTTCACCGGATAAGTATACGCCCAGTTTCGTTTCTTTATCCAATAAGGGGCACTGCCTCGCTTATGAATAAGCCTTTCTGTGTGCGTAAGTAATATTCTATTTGCAGCACCTCTCCTACGTTGGGAGGAGCAGGGATGCAGCTGGCTGACCTTGGCTAAGAGATACCGTTTGCCTGCCTCAGGCTGGTGATGTACACCCCTCTGCCTCCCTAAAGTACGCATCCCTAAACCTGTAACTTTTACTTGTAGGCGTGCTCTAGATGTTTATGACGTGTTTGATGTATCATACTATGCTGCGCCTGATTATTGAGTCAGTCCATTAGCAAGCATTGCATGGTGCATGTTGTATTTGGGCTCCTCTGCAGAGTATAGATAATAAACTGCTTGTTTGCATTCTCTACTGGTTGACCGACTCTTCATTGATATGGGTAAGGCCGAGAGGTGGTGTAGTAACCCGAGTGACCCTATACGGGTCACTTCCTTCAGTTGGCGCCCGAACAGGGACCCCTCGATTAATCACCTATCACACCCGGAAACGGGTCGTGAGGTCGGGGTGCAGGCTGGTCTAGCGGGCGGATCGGGGGCCCCCACAAGATAGAGCTCTGTTTCTGTTGCTTGCCCCGCCCGTCTGATCGAGGGTGCCCTGTCTAGTGGTGATACGCCGGGGTCCAGAGACGGCGAGACCTTGGAGCTGACCTGATTGGTCTGGAGAGTCGGCGGTAGAGAATCACGTGTGAAACCTGCGTTTGACAGGTGAGTGACTTTGTGTACGTTTTAGTACTTGAAAATGTACTGGCGCCAGTCCTGAGGTGGTGTTGGACTGAACCGTGCGAGGCAGACCGTTGACCGCCTTTCGGTGTGAACTTGAACTGCTCCGGGTGATTCGGGTTTTTGAGACCCGTCTCATAGTGGTTCTCAGGTAGCACCGGGAGGGGCAGGGCCTTCGGGGCGTGTTTCGTGGACGGAGCCACACTACCAACTTGAGGGAGACAGAACCGATCGGTCTGTGCTCCATAAGTGGTACCGGACTGTGAGGGTGAGGTCGCCCATCGAGCTGTATCTCAGTGGTCTTGAGCCACAGATGAGATGAGCCTTAGTGGCGAACCTCACGGGCAGTGCCGGACCGCGTTTGACAAGGCAGAACCTTGAGTTGTACCCTTAAGTATTGTGGACAAGTTACTTGGGCTGTGCTTTAATAGCGAGTTTGAACTGTATTGTGTGAACGAGTGCTGGGGCTGAATCTCGTGGTGGTTTGAGAGTCGTTAACGGCTCTACGAGCTACAAGATGCGGGATAGGCTTTAGATCGTGTCTAATCACAACAGGGTCGAGCTGGCTATCCATACACGTAACAGAGATTCTTAAGTGGTGCTTAGTGAAAGGCTGTTTGGGCCGTGTTAAGAGGTCTGTTCGTGCTGATTTTTGAGTGTATTTTGTGTACGATTTTCGGACAGAGAAGTGGATTTGCTTTGCGCTTGCGCAGTGGGAATTGTGTAAGTATCTTATATTAAGATGCCGTGTTTTAGTAAACTTGGATGTTTTGTATGTCGATGTTGTTGTTCAAGTGATTGACTGGAGGAAAGACAACCTGCTCCTCCACAGGGTACCCCGAATTTTGATATGTACATAAAGCCCGGTATTGGCCTTATTATATTAGCACCTTATGGCATAAATATACGAAGGACAATGCTGATTTGCAGTGGCCACTTGTTGGCTCGTTCGATGAACAAAAGTTGAATTTTCTAGAAGGAAAGCTGTTTGGTAAGAAGAGTAGGCAGTCAATGTTTGATATGTTGAGGGTTTGGCAGAAGGAGGCAAAGCAGCGGCGAATTAGAGAGGAAAAAAATACGAGGAAAAGACAGGCGCTGACGATCGCGCAGAAAGCCAGGGCTTATGATAAAGCGACAGTAAACAAAGGTGTTGAGTGCGCAGATAGGGCGTTTTGGCTGCAAGCTGAGAAGAGTTATGTCGTTCAAAATGAAGGTGATGCTTTTGTTGAAGATTTGTTAGACACCTTCCCCCACCACCTTATGCGCCTCTACAGATATATCCTATTGTTCCAGCTTCCCAGGCCCCGGCTTCAAGGGCTCTGGCTTCGGTTCTTGGCCCCACTAGTCCTCCTCCTCCTCTTAACATTCCGGATCTACATTTGACGCCTTCTGGGTATTATACTGCTTTATCGATGTCCGGGTTGGAGGGTAATAGCTCTCCGTCTGTGGCACCTGTTTCTGCATTTTCTGGTTCGACTTTCTTTACTCCCTCTAGTCAAGATCGTTCATTGATGGTACCTGTCTCTTCATCCACTCTTTCACCGGCGGATGTTTCACTTCCCATGATGCAATTTGACAGAACGCCTGTGAGTGGAATGTCCCCGGGAAGTCGAGCGAAAGTGCAAGAACGCGTGAGTAGGGTGTTGGTGCGCTCTGCAGTAAGTAATCAAGAAAAGGAGATGGTGGCGAATCAGGCTGCGCAGTGGATTCGAAATCCGATCTATATGGTTGAGGATGTATGGAGTGTGATGAGACAGTATGAACCGCTTATGCAACAACTTGCGCTTAAGCATATGTGTACAATGCTGATGAGTTTGTGGGAACAGCGCTTTAATGCTGAGGTCCCAAGGGAGGTTTCTGAGATACGAGATGAAGTGTATGGTTCCGGTATGGATCCTGCTGCTGTGTTGAATAAAGTTACTACTTTGTTAAAATATCGAGGTAGGATGCTTAAAGAGGGTTCCACAGCATTAGCGCAGTTCCCTATGAGAGAAGAAAGAGGAGAGTGTGTCAGATTTCTTTACTAGGTACGAGGGGGTGTTTTGGGATTTCAGTGGTCAGGATTTGTCAGTGGATGGTGGAGTCCGGCTGTGTCGACAGGTTTGTTAATAATTTGCTTCCTGAGATTGCAGCCCGGATGAAGGCAGCGGAAAGTACCTGGTCCACGTCCACTCCCTCGGGAATATTGAGTATGGCGCATTATTATGAACATCGAGAGAACGAACAGAGGCAGGTTGTAGAGAAGAAAGGGAAGGAATTGAAGACAAAGGTGTTGTTGCAGCAGGTGCAGGGAAGTAGTGGAAGAAGAAGGGGTCAGCCGCAAGTGCATCAGCGATGGTCCGTACCGCGAGGTGGTGGAACTAATGCTCCATATGTACCTGTGGGACCTAATCAATGTGCATATTGTTGGAAGGAGGGGCATTGGCGAAATGAGTGCCCTTAATTGTTACAGGCTGGTGGGATCCCTAGAAGAGGGGGTTTTCAGGGACGTGGTAGAGGAACAGGAAGTCAGGGTGAGAGAACACCAGAACGAACTGAGAATGTTGAAAAGGATCAGAATTACTTTGATGATCCTAGAGGACGACAGTATTGTCGCGAGGATTATGATGTAGATGAAGGAACAGGGATGTCCATCCGCAGCTAGGACAGCGACGGACAGGGTGGGGGACCAGTTTCGGTGAATGTAGATCAACGCGGACCCTATGTTGCTGCGGGCTTGCTTGGTACCTTTCAAAAGTTTTTGATTGACACGGGTGCTATGAACAGCTCCGTTTCCTGTTTGCTGTTCCCTGGGGCAGCTCTGTCTGGCAAGAATAATGTTTCGGTGGGATTTTCAGGTACGCTGGTTGTTAGTCCCATCTCTAAGCCCCTTGCTTTGACAATTGGTCTGTTTTCAGTGAAATCCTCGTTCCTTTTGACTTCAAATTGTGGGGAAAATTTAATGGGGCTTGATCTGTTGAAACGGCTGCATGCAACCATTTTCTGTGCCCCAGACGGTGTTTACATGATGATTGGACCAGATGTGGAACGGGCGAAGCAACACTTTGCCAAAGACGCCCCTCTCCCCGATGAGTTCAAGGACGTGCCTAGTATGCTGTGGGCTACAGCTGACACGGACGTAGGACTGTAGCAGGTACCGCCAGTGTCTATTCAGGTTAAGGACAATGTTTCTCTGCCTCGTATTCCACAGTATAAAATATCGCAGACAGGAGAGACTGCTTTGTTGAAAATCATAAATGATTTAATTGCGTCTGGTGTGGTTGAGGAAACAGTTTTTAATGTGTGCAACAGTCCTATTATTCCGATTCTTAAAAAGTCCCCGACAGATTCACCTGATGCCCATTCTGATGTGTACCGATTTATTATTGATCTTAGGGAAATTAATAAAATAGTGGTACCACAATTTCCTGTTGTTCCTGATATCACTTCGATTTTGACTATGATCCCTCCTACAGTTCAGTATTTCTCTGTGATTGATTTGAAGAATGCGTTCTTTAGTATTCCGATTCATCCAGATTCCAGGTATCTTTTCTGGTTCAATTTATCTGGCAGAAGCTTTGTGTTCTGTCGCGCTCCTCAAGGGTATACTGAAAGTCCTAGTATATATAGTCAAGCCTTGAAAGCGCAATTGGACTCGCTAGTGCTTCTGGTTGGTAATGTATTGTTGCAATATGTTGACGATCTCCTCGTGGCTTCTGATACTGAAGAAGGATGTAAGGAAGCCACGGTCAAATTATTAATGCATCTGGCACAAAATGGACATAAAGCGTCCCTTTCTAAGTTTCAGTATTGTTGACAGGAGGTTACGTATTTAGGTCACCTCCTATCGAAGGAGGGTAGAAGATTGACACCTGAACGTATTTCTGTAATCAATAAAATGGGCGTGCCAAAGACACAGAGAGAAGTGCGAGGTTTCATTGGAATTACCTCATACTGTCGACATTGGATCCCCAACTATTCTCTGATTGTGAAACCCCTCCGTTATTTAACTACGAAAGGTGTGTGTGAACCCTTGCCGTGGACGCTTGAGTGTCAGCATGCCTTCGAGCAACTGAAGCATGCGCTTTGTTCTGCTCCTGTCCTTGGTACTCCTGACTATAGGAAGCCCTTTGTTTTGTATGTACATGAAGTGAATGGTTGTGCGCTGAGTGTCTTGACACAGGCTTTCGGTGGTAAGTATCGGCCCTGTGCTTATTTTTCTGCAGTCCTTGACAATGTGGCTAGAGCGCTCCCGAGCTGTCTGAGAGCCGGTGCTGCGGTGGCAATTGCAATCAGACAATCGGCAGGGCTCGTTCTTGACACTGACCTAACGGTCATGGTACCCCATTCTGTAGACACTCTATTGAATAGAACGCAGACGCAGCACCTTACTAGTGCGCATCTGACTGGATATGAGCTAACTTTGTTCGCTCCACATGTCACCATTAAACGATGTGTCACTCTGAATCCAGCCACATTACTACCCCTCCCTTCGACGAGTCATTATGCAGATGCGCATGACTGTACGTACAGAACAGAGGAAGAAACGAAGGGACGTGTAGACCTGACTGATGTTCCCTTATCTGACCCCCAAGGGGAACTATATGTCGATGGCTCCTGCCTTAAGCTACCAGATGGCACTACTTCTGCCGCGTATGCGATCACCACATTGCGCACAGTTGTAGAGACTTCCCGCCTCCCATATCAATCTGCCCAGGCTGCTGAGTTAGTAGCCTTGTTGAGAGCTTGTGAGTTAAGTGAGAAGATGGCTGTTAATATTTACACCGACAGCCAGTACGCGTTTGGAGTCACTCATAATTTTGGGCGGCTCTGGGCGGAAAGGGGGTTCCTGACATCCCATGGGTTGAAGATACAGCATGGCCCGTTGATCCATAGATTGATATGAATAATATTTGGCGGGCATAGATTTTTTGCATTACATCTATAAGGCTTATTGGCCTATAATTACAAGGGTCACACTTATTGCATTTTTGTGGATTGGTACTATCTCAGCCCCAATCCACAATGGAGGGACGAGTGCCCCAGATGCAACTGCGTTGCATAGCATATTTACATAGGGGATCCATACTATTTTTTTTTCATGCTTCAACAGGTTCCCCGGAATGTTGTCCAGCCCGGGTGCTTTTCCTGGTTTTATGGCCTCCAGGAGAGTGGGGGATGCATATAGATTAGTAAAGTGGCTGTTCCAGGTGACTGGGACCACATAGTGCACCGTGTGGGAGACAAAGGGGTATATTCACAAGAACGTGTGCTAAACATCTCCAAAAAATGTTAACGCAACTTTACACATCGCAGCCTAACGCGGGAAAATAACCCTGTGTTAACGTGGACTTCACAACACGGTGGTACCATGCGATAGTCCCCCGAAAACGCGGCCAATGTCCGCGATACAATCACCGCGATGGAGATAAAAACACAAACCCCAACGCGTAAAAATACGCGATGTGCCCAAACGCGATAAGAAAACAGTGACAGAGGGGGCAGCAATACCCACGCGTAATGGTGGAAAAAGCACAAGCACAGCATACGGAAAATGCCACTAAAAATGAAATGTACTGCGGAATACCACGGATGCACCCTGACCGACTGCAGAGGACAACATGAACCCAACAATCCCCACGGAGGAACACCCAGGAATACAGGGCTCGTGGAAGGGCAATGAGAAGAGGAAGAGGAAGACGGGCTACAGTCTACAGAAAAACCCGATTATCGCCACGGATGAGTCAGAACACCACCACCAACTGTACGTCACCTCCAACGTGTCATTGGCAACAAAGAGGCAAAGATGGCACACCACCTCGGACCATATGAATGCCGTCGTATGGCAGAGGAGGACAATGGAAGAGCACAAGAGGCGCTGGACTGATGTGAATGGCAAAACCAAGCAGAAACTCCCTGCCAACACGAAAGCAGCAACGCACCCCGGAGGAGGGGGGCCAGCAGAACACCAGGAGCTGAATGACATGGAGAAGATGGTGGCCACAGTCACCAGTCGGGAGATGGTGACATGAGTTGGTGATCTGGACACTGCCCAACATGACCCAACATCACATCAACATGGTGCGTAGCGACCTGGGAGTGGGGGGACAGGTGGAGATGGGCACAATGGCACACATGCACAATCAAGCAGGGCACACTGCACACCCACAATGACTCTGGATCATGTCCCTGATCCCACGGGAACACTTCAGCACACACACAAACACCAAGTAGTCCCACGAACACCCTGTGCCCAAAGGGGCACCCACCCAACACATCAAAAGTCACACAACCAACACATGCCCACATGCGAACATGCACATACGTCAACCACGCTGACAATGCAAGAGACACCACATGATGAGTAGCTTGGCTGCAGTCCTATCATCATGGCAATGTACACGGCACGACACTGAGGTGGCTGAGTGCGGACAACACCCGATAAGGAGCAGGTCACACTCAGACACAACTACCTGCACAAACAAACCCTGACGTCAACGACACATGTGCGGACAAACCATGCCCAAGAGTCACAACTCGACAAAGAGCACAAGTTACCCAAGTCTACAACATCTCAGCACCGTGGAAGCACAGAACTGACAGGCACACCGCATGAAAGGGATCAGTGGCAGACAAATCAGAGCCGCAGTAGCGAATCACCCACCGTGCAGCATACGCACATGAGTATAAGTGCACCTCGACATTGACAACATCCCGGTACAAACAGCAACACCTCCACAACAGAACACAGGACACAACTGGGGCCGCAAATGTGCACAACATGGCAAATCACATCTGGCACAGCAGGAAACTGTGACATGACAATGTACAAGTACAACCAGTAACCTGCAAATATGTTTTATTCACACATGCTGTGCTTGTGGACATTTTGTACTGTCCCATGATTGCCAGGGACGGCCACAATGTGACGTTCTCATGAGAAGAAATTGTTAATGATGGTGTTCCTACGGGCCATTCCTGCCGCAGCTGCAGTGGGATGTGGGCCACCTGCCCCATCGTCCCCATCATCATCCGGTACTTCTGGAACTGGGATCCATGGGGCATTGGTGCGTACACAGATGTTGTGCAACACACAACATGCAACGATCATCTTGCACACAATGTCCGGGCTGTACAAGAGCTTTCCACCTGTGCCGTCCAGGCACCTGAAACATGACTTCAACACGCCAAATGTGCGTTCAACGATGCCCCTGGTGCGTATGTGGGCCGCATTGTACTGCCTCTGGGTGGGTGTGTTCGGGTCTCGGAGGGGTGTCATCATCCTAGGGCAGAGTGCATATCTTTGATCACCTGGGACAGTGCAGAGAGAAAAGAGTCAATACTTGGTTCGGCATGATGTGATGGCAGGCCCACTGATCCAGTGACGCCTGTGCTGGCTGTGTGTGGGGTGAGTGTAAGCCAGCCCTCAGGGAGTAGCTGGTGCTGGCAACAACTCCAACAGTCATCAGGCACTCAGAAATGCAATGTCAGAACAACAAGGGAGCATGGGGTTAGTGGCCCCGGATGCACAGCAGCCGACACGGGCCTATCGCCACGGGATGCTGACCTGCGGGAGACTGGGGTAGGGTCATGAGGGCAGAGCAGGGTCTCGTATGTCTCAGAGGTGCCTTCCGCAGAGTGTTTCGGGGGAGAATGCGAGGTGTACCCCCAGGGCATGATGCAAAGGACACATGCCAGCTGTGTCCGGCAACATGGCGGATATGAATGCCACAGACTCATGCCAGACACCAAGTCCGTACCTGCCCGTTGCTGATGACAACCCCCAGGCCACAGGCTCAGACACCAACGATGTTCCGCCGGAGGCTGACGGTCACTCACGGCACACAGGGTTAGTGGCACCAGGTCAGTCCTTGCTACTGGTTGACCTCCTCCGTAACCGTGATCTGTGTTTCCACCGGACTGTGATGCATCTCCCTCTCAGTCCTCCCCCTGCGTACACTAGCATGGACCCTGCCATTGATAAATGATGACTCAGTTCAAGATGTGGGACATGCTGGACTGCAGTGTAGCCCGGCTGCAGCGGTGGAGTATGTCAACGAATGGGGTCCCCTGGGGGCCTGTGTCACGGAGGACAGCGATGGCCTGAGGAGGCCGCTAAGGGCGCAGGAATGGGTCTTGGAGCTAGCACCGGCACGTGGTGGGCCCTCTTTGACACACGACGGTGTCGGCAGGTGAGCAGTGCGGCCTTGGAGCGCTGGGGCGGGCAGGCCTGGCCTAGGTATCAGCGTCCTGGGGTGCAGCAGGCACACAGGCTCGCAGGCCCTGCTGCTCACGGCGTCGGCCTCGTGGCGGACTGCAAGGCGCCGCCCTGGCAGTGACGTTGGCCTTTCCGGGAGAGAACCACGCTCTGCGCCACAGGGTTTTTGTCCACACCCCTGCGCAGGCCTGGCATACTCCGGGCCCACCCACTACGCTCACGCACACAGGGGGGGACGCAGCGAGCGACATTTCCGCGATCTGACCCACGGCCTGGGGTGACATGGTTGCGTCCACTGTTCACTACTCTCCAGTCACCAGCAGTTGATGTCTGCATGGACATATCTGTGGTTTGCATACCCATGTCTGTCCAGCACATCCACGCCTCACTTGTCGTTGTGTACATTCCCATTCACGGGTCACTTGCATCCTTCGCACATGGCTGCATTCCGCATCTCCACACGTTCAGCTGTTGTGGGGCTGTGGTGCCATGATATAGCTGTATTGTGTGCAGGGGAGCCCAGGATCACCATGGAGTTGTGTTGTTGTGTCTGGTAGGTGGGCATGTTGATTGACATGTTGTATGTGGTTTGGTCACGTGTGCATTCCCACAGTTGTGCGTTGTGTGATGGTGGCTTTGATGTGTGTGGTGTGTTGATTTGGCACTTACCAACGAGCAGTCCAGTTCCATAGATGCCATCCTGAAAGCGCTGGTTGATGATGGACTGTCGGAAGATGTAGGATTCGTGCACACTGCCTGGGTAGTTTGCTACGACATTGGTGAACATTCCCCGGTGGTCCACTATTGCCTGCACATTGATGGAATGCGTGTGCTTTCTGTTGCGGTAGTGGTGTGCAGTATCCGCAGGGGGCACAAGTGGGACATGTGTGCAGTCAATGGCCCCCAACACGTGTGGGAAGCTAACAAAGGCGTAGAAGCCTTGCTTTGTCTCCAGCTGTTCCTGCGCAGTGTGGGGGAAGTGAAGATACTGGGGTATGAAGCTGATGATGGCATCCAGGACAGGTGTGATGAACTTTGATAGGGCTGGCTGTGAGACTCCTCCGACTCTGGCAGTTGTTGGTTGGAAGGTACCAGAGGCCAACAGGTGCAGCACAGCCAGCAGCTTTGTCTGCGGAGGGATGTTGGTTCTCCGCTGGGTTGGGACCGTCAACCTGTGTGCGATGTGGGTCATGATGCGGATGATGGTTGTCCTTTTGAGCCTGTAGTGGGCGATGACTTCCTCGGGCGTTAGGTCTGTGAGACTGGTGCGTTTTCGGTAGGTCCGCTGTCTTACTCTGCGCTGCCTCTGTGGTGGTCTGTGGAGGGTGCGGGTCCGGGTCCTGGGGGTGGTGGCGGTGGGTGTTTTGGCCCTGTTGGGGCTCCGAGCTGCATGATGAGTAGCTCCATGGCGTTGGTTGTTTTTCGGGTGTGGCTGTGTGCGGGGCTCCGCTGCCTACTGCAGGTAGTCGTCCGGCTTTACACCAGCAGGCGGCAGGTGTTAAATACCTGCTGCTACCGCGGCTTATCGCGTGGTTTTGACTCGCATCGCAGATCTGGCAGTTCGTTGTGAAAGTGGTGTTGTGGTGTTTTCGTGTGTTTTTGCACGGGAACGCCTACTCTGCATCTCATTAGGGTTAGCTGGTGGTGTCCTCCCTGGGGATAAGTTTTGGGGCAGTTATCGCGGGAATACTGGCGATGTCTGCAGTTTGCACCCGCTTGTGAATGGGGTGTTAAATCTAGCTCCACTTTTGATGAGTTAAGGTGGAGATAAATCGGAGATAAGTCCTTGTGAATATCCCCCAAAGTCTTTATTTTCATGAGCTACTATGTTCCAGAATAAAGTGGAATCCCTCGATTTAGCTGCTTGTAATAGGTCAGACCAGTTTACGTCCTCCCAGGTTTTTTGTGCATTCAGTAATACTTTTTTATAAATAGCCCTAGCTTCTCTTACCAAGAAAGCCATCCAACTCTTTAGACTTTAAAGGAGAAGTTTATTGGCTTCTTTACATTTTTCCGAGTACCATGGATTAGATGGATCAATTCTCCTCGGTTCTGGAAGTATTTTTACATCGCGGGCTTTTGTAAGAAATGGTCTTAGCGCTGTGATAAGAGTTTGGTGAGTAGTGATAACCAAGGCTGGTGTAGGGCAATTTTTGAGGTGTTCCTCAAGTACCTCAGAAAATATATTGTAAATATTAGTCATAGTATCTATATCATTCACGACACAAGGCAATTTTAGTGATCTACAGTTATTCTCTATTGTTAGTTGGTTGGACAGGGAGCCAATACCGGCCACTTGTTCCCTGCTCTTGTTTCCTTTCCATTAGTGGTCACTGTCTACTCTTTCACTATCTATTTTAAAACTGTCAATTTTTTTCCATGTCGTTATACTGTGCAGGATATAATCAATTCTTGAGTGGGCTGTTCCCCTTTTAAATGTATATAAAGGAGTTCTATCTGTATTACCATCCTTGATCCTGCCATTATATGCTCGTAGCCCATGTTCTATTGTAAAGTGGGCCAATTGCATGGTTGCAGTTGTACATAGTACATGGTCAGTTGCCGCTAATAGAGGGATTCCCCTCACTAGATCCTCTTCCTCAGTGATTGCTTCCAGTCCCATAAGGGATTCGTAGGTACAATTAAAATCTCCACCTACGACTATTGTGGCACCATGCTCTATCGTTATTAGAATACTAGACAGGGATCTAACAATCACCAATTCAATATTAGCTTTCTTCGAGATGTAATGGTTTTCCCTCGCTCTTAGGTATACTAATTCCAAGTATATCCTGAGAGTCAATGTTGTGGGCATGTGTAGTTGTGTCTGGGGTAATTTTTATCCATATTACCAGTCCTCCCGATAGTCTCCCATGCCGCGAGTGGATTGCATTTAAAAAAAAGGTTTTGTATCCTTGTTTGTACGGTAGTTCTAATAACCATGTCACTTGGAAAAAGCAGTAATCAAATTGTTCTATATATTTATGCAAGTCTGGGTCTAATAACCTGTTTTTAATCCTGCTACATTCCATGAAATCAAGGCTACATTACCACTGTTTGCAGTTCTATTAATGGTGGGAGTTCTAGGGATGTTCGCTATTCCCTCGCTTTCTTCTCTTATATTTATAAAGGTATCTCTCTCCATAGTACTGTCCATCTCTATTCCTTTGCCCTCCAAACCTGTATCCTGGCCATGCTTAAGCCATGGCTTTAAGCTCGTTGTTTTAGGACTTGTAATCAAAATCAGTCAATCTACTTCATCAAGATTTTGGGTTCTCACAGTGCTGTTGGTGGATGGCTTATGGAGCTTAAACCTTATAGCTGATTTAGAAGCATGTTCTATTCGCAGGTCCATAACAATCAGTCCATCTTCAATTTTTTTGTCTGTTGCTATAAAAGCAACACTGTCATGGCTTTTCCCCATGTCCTGTAACCGTTCTGCCCTCACTATATCTGATCTTATGACCGATAAGCACTGTCTGTCATGCCTGATCCAATAGGTTACTTTATTTTTGAGAGCCTCCTCATCTTCCCTACTTCGCTTGCCTAGTTTTGGTACATTAGTTAAGTATATTCTATGTTCTCTAGGCATTTTTAGTGGACCATCTCCCCTATATTTATCTCTTGTGTTACCATCTCTACGTCACCCAGCCGGGCAGTTAGATGTAAGTGTATTCCCGTTGTGCTGGTAAAGTGGTATTATGTGGTGTGAAGAGCTAGGTGATGGCTGGTGGTATCTCCCTGAAGATATACAATTATACAAGGAGATAATATGTGTTCATGGTGCCCCCCTTAGATTGTACATAGATGAGGAGGGCACAGATCAGCTGTCCTAGGGTTCTATTCTCCTATCGGATTCAAGAGAGGAGGACAAATGCGCAGGTATCTTGAGAGTATGGGTTCCTATATTTAGACATGGTTCTTAGCTTTATCATTCTAGGATGAGAGGGAATCCCATTATGTAGCTTGTGACATAGAAGTGCTGTGTCATGAGGCACAATGATATGCAGATTATGAGGACATTTTAACTGTAAAAGGACATGCTCAGGATGTCAAGACTTATCCAAGAGTGTTATGGAATACAAACAGTTTAAAATGAGCAGATGTTCTCATATGATGGGCTGGTAATTACCTAGTGCACTCGGTTCAGGGTATGTCATCATTAAGACCGTGGGTGTGTGTCATGAGACGAAAGATCCATCGTTGTTCTCTGTTGAACAGTAATTCGGCATTCCATCTATCATTGGCCTCAAGAATTGTCTACTTGAAAGTGTCTCCTGTGTGGTTCAAACATAATAAATGAGATGACATTTTCATAGTAGCCCTTTTGTAGCGGATGTTGCTCCGATGTTCAGTACTCCTGGTTTTAATCATCCTGGTGGTCATCCCTACATAGCAAAGTGTGCAGGGGCAGGTGATAAGGTAGATACAGTTCTTTATATCGCAATTTGTGTGGCTCCTTTGTTCCCATGGACAGGCTTCCCCCAGGTCAAGTGTCTTGTTGTTCGTGTGAAAGCTTATACAGAACACGCCCCACATGGATAATGACCCGCTACCGGTGGTAGTTTCCACAATGTCCGTTGGGACTAATTGGGGGGAGTCGGGAGTGTGGGCGTTTGTACGCAAACAAGGGGTCAACAACGTCTAAGGTGCCTGTTTTGAGAATAGGCCAGTGTTTCTTTATGATTTTTTTAACTTGGTTGGAAGAGAGAGTGAAGGTCGTCACCAGGCCTGGGGGTAGTTCCCGGGGTATTGCTACGCGGAACTCCCTGAAGTGACAAAAAAACTCTGCGGAGTCCCGCAAGTGGCGGAGTGCAGTGCAAACTGCTGTTCGCGCAGATCTTCCCGGTAAGATTGTCGACAGTTTCCTTCATTTTTGTTGACAGGAGGGATCCATGGTTTATTGTTTCTCACACTTTTAACTGCTTGGTTAATGATCCTGGAAGGGAAATAACATGCGGTCAGGTTGGTACTCAGCTCCCTTGCCTGAACGTCCTATTCCTTGAGGGTGTTGCATTTCCACCGTAAGCGGAGAAATTGCCCCAAGGGAAGGTTATCTTGTAAGGTTTTAAGGTTGTGGCTGTCATAGAGCATGAGGCTGTTCTGATCTGTCAGCTTCTTGTAGTTTGTAGTTGACAGTTTTACAGCTTCGCAGAAGATCCATAGGTCCAGAAATGGTACTACATGCTTTGACACAGTGCTGGTAAATTTCAGAAATGGGTTGCGAGTATTGATAAATGTGCAGAAATCTGCATACGTAGACATATCCCCATGCCACAGGATAAGAATATCATCTATAAACTTACGCCATGTAACGATGTTAGTCCTATATGGGTTCCTATCTGTGAGAATGTGTTCTCCTTCAAAAGCCGCCAAAATAGAGACAGGTTAAGCTCATTGAAGTGCCTTGTATTTGATGGTATAGTTGATCCTTAAATTAGAAAAATGTTTACTTTCAGAGCTATAGAAGCACATTCCACATTAAACCCGATGGGTGTCCTTGATTCCCAGAGTGTTTCTGCCATGGGGGTCATTTCTATCATTTCAATAGTAGCATCTTGTGGTATATCTGTGTATAGTGCTTCAACATCTACTGTGATTAGAAGATCAATATCATCGTTCGGGGTGAGGTTCTGTAGAAGGTTGAGTACATCCGTGGTGTCTTTCAGATAAATAGGTGTCTTCATTACAAATTGGTCTGAGGAAGTAATCACAGAACTTGCTCAGGGGCTCAAGAAGAGAATCGATGCCCGATACAATAGGCCTCCCAGGTGGTGGTTGGATCCCCTTATGGATCTTGGGTAATGTGCAGAAATATGAGAATTTAGGTTTGAGATTGACCAGAAAGTTGGCCTAATTTTTAGATATCCATCCTTCTGTCTCTGCTTAACTGACCAAGTGTTTGATCTTAATTGTTAACCTTTCTTTTGGGTCTGTGTCAATCAGACAGTAGTATCGACTGTTGGAAAGGTGTCGTTGGCACTCTTCATCGTAAGTCGTGGCATCTTGGAGCACAATGGCTCCACCCTTGTCAGCAGTTTTACTATGACAGATGGGTCCAAAGAGTGGGACTCGCCACCTTACGGAGAAGGAGGAGTCAGGGAGGACTTGATGTTCCCCGCCTGGAGTTTTACTACATGGCAGCTCAGCTGCAAAATGTGGTTCATTGGACGGATGATTATGATAACTGGGAAAAGCGGCTTTTAGAGGGCACTCATGGTGGAAGACCTTTACCAACCCTTTTGTTGCTCGGCTCCGGAGTCCCCTCATCGTTCCCTTATATTATACAGCATGTGGTGACCATCTGGGAGGGTGTTGTCAATCATGTTGTCCGATGGGCTCCTTATGCACCAGATATGCCTCTCTGGGCAGTACGGCCCTTCTCCTGCATTGCTGAGTCCATGTCGGTGCGGCGCTAGTGGGATTGAGATTTTAATCTAATGGGAGACCTGTACATTGATTGGCATTCTATTACGCGAGATGAGGCAATGGCTTCCTTTGATTTAGATGCTGGGAAATATCTCCAATACTTGAAAATTTCTCGTGTTGCATGGGAGGTGTGGCCACCCTTTCCTGAGGAGCCTCCTAAGACTAATATTTTGATGGACATGCTGTTTATGGCCCAGGGACGTCAATTGATATCCTATCTCTAGCGGACTCTACGAGATGATCTGCTGGGAGCGGCGCTTCCTATACAAGCGAAATGGGATGCCTTGTTGGGGGAGCTCTTGTCGGCTGGGGAGTGGGTGAGGGTCCATGAGAGAGTCCAAGCGGTTAGCTCTAATGAGCACTGCAAACTCCTGCAATATAACTTTGTACATCAGACTTACCTTACACCGCAGACGCAACATGTTATCTATCATACCTGCCCAGAGGATTGCCCATGCTGCAGGGCCCCAGGGGCCGATTTTATTCACATGGTGTGTACTTGTCCATCCCTGACTTTCTGCTGGCAGGATATACTTACTCGCCTTGATGAGGCTTTGAGATGTGATGGCCTCATGGAGATCCAACAGGTATTGCTCGGATTACTTCCATCCCGCTAAAAAAGAAATTAAGTAGGAAGTTTGTCCTTTTAGGCCTTGTGTTGGCAAAGCAGCGTATTGCCATTACATGGCTTAGGCCTACGCCTCCCACCTATAAGGCATGACTGCGGGATATCTGTGAATGGGCAACTGCGGAGGAGGTGCTGATGCGACATGTATGAAGAGATGAAAAACTTAAAGACGACCTGATGGCCTGGTCGTCTATGCTGTCTGAGTTGCGGGAGCCGCAGGCACTGCCGGCATCCAAGGGTGCAACTGAAGGGTTATCGCCCCTCACCCCGGAGGTTTGAATGCAGGGCAGAAAGATGTGGGAGATCGCTATGAAAGCCTGAGGATGACCAGGAATCGCTTATAATGTTTCATTCCTTTCTTTGATGAGCAGGTCTAACACGAAAGCAAGTTGAAGCGGATTACATTTTTATATATCGGCATGAAGTTCAGTAGATAATGTAAAATGTTTTCTCTCCTGTATGACTAGACTTTAGTTGAAATCAGATAGATGCTCTTCTGACTATGGATGTCTGCTCTGGACCTTATATGTGAGAGAATTGTATGGTTGTAACTCTTTCTTTTTCTCCTCCCTGGATACTTCTGTTGTTTCTGTATAAGTATTATGATGTGGATTATTTATATATATACGTGGACAGGGAGGGAGAGAGGATGGAAATCTAAAGATCATTATGGTATGCGTTGCCTATGTGATATCTCTGTATGACAATAAAGTTACTCTAAAAGAAATGTGGGTGATATTACTGCACTGCTGGGGACAGGATTGATTTGCATAACAAAAATGCCACACTCTTCTTCACCATTTTCTTCCCTCGTGATCTGATCAGATTCCCTGCTCTCACCACCTTCACCAACACCACTTGAAGTTTTTTGGCTAAGGTGCGCCTCCCAGTGGATTGCATGGTGTTTTCTCAAATGGGTTGTTTGGCCTCCAGTACCATTGTTTGTACCAAACTTACCCTGACTAACACTTGCTTTGCAAATGGAGCACATGGCAATGTTTGCCTCCTGCTTGCTAATCGTAAAGAAGTCTCAAACTGGGGAGGTCAACTCTGACACTGGTGCCACTGCCAATGCAGGAAGAAGTGGCGGTAGGTGGGTGTTTCGGCATTTGCCTCTCTGCAGTGCCTAATTCTACTGAGGTGGTTGTGGATGTAGGTCACAGGGGCCTTGCAAATATGGAAGCTGGTGGTGGTGGTATCTGTGCCACATCCCTCAGAGCAGGTTGAGATGGGGTAACGTCGGTCTCTTCTGGGGCTGGGCTAACATCCATGATGCTGGGTCATCATCATCCTCCTCTTCTTCATCCATAACTCTAAGGCTTTCAGGAACCTTCCTTTTCCCTAGCCTCTCCTGGCGTGTCTCAGACTGAGGTGGCATCCAAGTGGAGTCTTGATCATCAGAAGGGGGACGCGGAGAAGAAGATGGTGGAATACCCTTTCTTTTTCTTGCTGGGTATCTGGAAGACAATGGATCTTCTGAAAGAGGGACTTTCTCTACTTCCTCAGTATGAAGTTCAATTTCCTTATTTGCTCCTAATTTGAGATGAACTACTTTTGCTGGCTCTGGCTGTTGTTATCCACTTAGCTGAGTTTCCGGCAACGATTGGATACTACTTTGCGAAAGAAATAACTCAATTCAACGTCACTGCTCATTGGCGTTGCCATGATTATAGTGGCTGCCTCTGTGACAGACATGAGCTTGGGCCTAGTTTAAGGTGGGGCCGTTGATGCTGGAGTGCTGCGTGTTGTGTAGTCATGAGTCACGTGCACAGGCCTTTTGTCAGGCACTACTCTGGGTGATGTCTCTTCTCTTGTACACCTAAAAGCAAACAAGCAAGGAGAACATCAGTGAAACTTACCGTTGTTGCAGTTTGAATTAGTTGCACAAACAATATCATTTAGTGCGGTTACTTAAGTTAAAAATAAGTAACAACAATACAGTGTATCCATTCAAAAGTAAAACCACATCAACATTAACTTTTATTTACAATAAGGAAGGATAAGAAAGAGCAAAATCATACAGCTGTAACTGTTTGCTTTATGTGCATCAAGCTTGGATGTGGCACTCAGGGAGGTGCAGGTGACAATGGAATAATCCTTAGAAAATGAATGCTGTTGTGCGGCTGTGCATCTATGGAATACAGGGGTTGTTGGGTGTTGGGAAAATGTAAAAAAAAAATTTCAATAAATTAAAAACGTTTAAAAAATTTAACATTTTACAATTTTTAAAAAAATTCAAAAACAAAATTCAAAAATAAAAAACAGTAACAAAAAACCAAATATTAAAAAAAGTTAAAATATAAAAAAATGACTTTTTTATTAAATAAAAAACGTATGTGGAAAAATTATCCAAAAAATAAACATTTAAAAAATATAATTGCTGATATACTATGGGAGTACCATGAGAAATCCATTGGTATTTGGGAGGCACGGAGTGGTGCAGGTGAAAAATGCAAATAAAGTCTATATTAATATAACACACTGTTCATACAGGACATTTAGACTAATATGAGCATTGAGTTACTAGGCCTCATGCATATTATTATTAAACTGATATCAGGGAAAAGTTTATAAAAATGAGCACAAACAAAAAGACTGCATGCAAAATAGCTTTGAATCTGAAAAAAGGATGGTTGCACAAAATGGCCACATGGTCAAACAACAAGCAAGGAGGCATGGAAAACAAAGAACACATGCAGTCCTATGGTAAAAGCACACTGGCTGGAAAACAAAATGGCCAGCGGCTACATAGTCAAACAACAACAACCAGCAAGGAGACATGGCCACAACAAAGAACACATGGAGGACTATAGCAAAAGCACACTGGCTGCCTACACAAAATGGCCACCAGACACATGGTCAAACAACATCAACAACCAGCAAGGGCGCAAGGCCACAACAAATAACACATGCAGGCCTATGGCAAAAGCACACTGGCTGGCTACACAAAATGGCCGCCAGCCACATGGTCAAACAACAGGCAGGAGGCATGGAAAACAAAGAACACATGCAGGCCTATGGTAAAAGCACACCGGCTCGCTACACAAAATGGCTGCCCACCACATGGTCAAACAACCACGACCAGGAAAGAGGCATGGCCACAACAAAAAACACATGCAGGCTTATGGCAAATGCACACTGGCAGGCTAAAAAAATGGCCGCCAGCCACATGGTCAAACAACAACAACCAACAAGGAGGTATGGCCACAACAAAGAACACATGTGGGCCTATGGAAAAAGCACACTGGCTGGTTACACAAAATGGCCGCCAGACACATGGTGAAACAGCAACAACCAGCAAGGAGGCATGGCCACAACAAAGAACACATGCAGGCTTATAGCAAAAGCACACTGGCTGGCTAAACAAAATGGCCAACAAAAAAACAACTAGAGAGTAAGGAAATGGAACAGGTACTTGTCCCTTTCCCAGAGTAATATGCAAAAACAACGTGGACAAGTCCTTAACAGGTTATGGTCATAGTTGTTGACCTTCACCCTGGTAGAGGAAGGCAGACAACCAGTGGTTGTCTTAGGAAACCCCTCACCCACCTACCTAGTAGGTGGCATGCTTCATCATCGGGGTCCAGCTGGATTGCCGAGTGCAATCCAGCTGTGCTTCAACACCTGATTTACAGCGGAGCAGGTTATTTCGTGAAAAGTGAAGTGCTATGTGAAGTGTGAGTAAATGATAAAAATGTCTCTAGGAAATGCCCTTATAAAAGTTTTAATAGAAGGGTCCTAGGACATGAGTAAAAACATGGTCGGGATATACATGAGGTGAAAATGTGCCTCAATATCCCTAAAGAGTGTAGGTCTACTAGTTTCAGCCTTCTACGATATTCATGAGGCTTTCTTCAGGACCAATTGAGTGAGTGTGGCCATAAAAGTATTGATGGCCACTCGGATGTATATATCAGCGCACTCCCTAAAGTGCGCTGTGAGTGTGGTGGGATGTGATGTGACATCGGCGGGATGCGGTCCACACCGTAGGTTGCAGCGGTTACTATCCTGAGACAAAAGGTCCCCAAACAGGAAGTTCCACTGTGTGACAGGATCCATGAATCATACACACGCGGAGTTTATAGACTCAACGCGCAGGATCTGTAAGTAACAAGATCCCACCACACTCACAGCGCACTTTAGGGAGTGCGCTGATATATACACCCGAGTGGCCATCAATACTTTTATGGCCACACTCACTCAATTGGTCCTGAAGAAACCCTCATGAATATCGTAGAAGGCTGAAACTAGTAGACCTACACTCTTTAGGGATATTGAGGCACATTTTCACCTCATGTATATCCCGACCATGTTTTTACTCATGTCCTAGGACCCTTCTATTAAAACTTTTATAAGGGCATTTCCTAGAGACATTTTTATCATTTACTCACACTTCACATAGCACTTCACTTTTCACCAAATAACCTGCTCCGCTGTAAATAAGGCGTTGAAGCACAGCTGGATTGCACTCGGCAATCCAGCTGGACCCCGATGATGAAGCATGCCACCTACTAGGTAGGTGGGTGAGGGGTTTCCTAAGACAACCACTGGTTGTCTGCGTTCCTCTACCAGGGTGAAGGTCAACAACTATGACCATAACCTGTTAAGAGCTTGTCCACGTTGTTTTTGCATAAACAAAATGGCCACCAGCCACATGGTCAAACAACATCAACCATCAAGGAGACATGGACACAACAAAGAAGACATACAGGCCTATGGCAAAAAAGCACATTGGCAGCAAGTCTACACAAAGTGGCAGCCAGGCACATGGTCAAACAACAAGCAGGAGGCGTGGAAAACAAAGAACACATGCAGGCTTATGGACACTGACTATACAAAATGGCCCCTGGCTTCATGGCATGGGGAACAAAGACAAATGGTGGCCTATGGCAAACACACTCACACACCGGCCAGACAAAGGAGGCATGGTAACAAAGGAGAAAACAGTGGTAGTTTAGCAATGCCAAAAACGAAACTTAACTGGCCTAAAAGAATTTACAACACACATCCTCCAAAGGCATTAAATATATTGCCCCACTTGTACACTGTTTGCAGAACAAAAACGTGAAATACCCCCAAAAAAACACATTTTGTAATTTAATCCAATGCAATCCATGGCCTAAATGATGTTTCAATTCGACTGACACCACAGAAACAGTTGTTTCATGCACCCATGACTAGTTCTGGGCCTATTGGCTGGAAGGCCCATTGGTAGACCAGGCCACATAGTGAATTAAATGAATATTGCAACTTTATTAAAAAAAAACATGGAGAAAATTTACTGAACTGTGCAACATTTTTCCTTTATAAAAGAAGAAAAATTAAATGAAAAAAAAATATTTAGGCTCCTACTGAAATTGCAGGCCACCCACCACAGTAAATTTTGAAAATCGAATAAAAGTACAACTAAAACCTGGTGCATGCCCTCTATCACATAAACAACACCCTTATACAATAGTTTTTTAGCTTAATTGTGAAATCACAAAAACAAAGTCCTCAAATCCAATGGTTTATGTGCAGCAGACAAATAGAGTGATCCTTCCATCTCAAAATCCAAATGAAAAGTGACCAGGAAGTGGCCAAAGCACTGGGAGGAGTCTGCTGGAAGGAACAGGAAGTTGGAGTTTTTGGGGCACTTCCTCCTTGTTGAAAAAAAAGTTAATAAAAAAAGAGCTCCTTGCACAAAAAACCAATGCAAACAGTCCATTTGATACATTTTTTAACTCCAAGTTGTCTTTTTGAGGAGCTTTAGCTGCTTCTTGAGGAGGGAATCTTCTCTAAGATGCAGCTGCTGGTGCTCGCCTATGTCACAAAAGAAGTGCTGAAAGTCGTTGGCGCTGCCTAAAGCCACACTAGTGGCTGCAAAATCTCGGGGTCACTCGCGGGCGGCTAGCAAATCTTGTCGGCGCTCATAAATGCCCAGCTAGTCTCGTCTCTCTCCCAGGGCGCATGAAATGAGGTGACAAGCTCGCCAACAGAAAAAAAATGCCGCTCCATTGCGGATTGCGGAGTTTATCAGTAACTCCGCATTCTCCCTGGAATGCCGAGTTGCCGATTTCCGCAAATTCCGCGAGCGGAGCGGAGTTTTACGCCCAGGCCTAATTCTGGCATATGCCAGTAGAAGTTTGTCCCAAACAGAACGTATTTACTCTCAACCCGAGAAAGAAGGTTTGGCCGTAGTATGGGCTTGTGAACATTTCCATGTATTCCTGTATGGAAAGCCTTTTACGCTGCAAACTGATCATCAAGCTTTATTGACTATCTTTGGCAATCCAAAAGCCAAGATGCCTCCGCGCATTGAATGGTGGGAACTCCGATTACAAGAGTATGATAACACCATTGTATATCTCCCAGGGAAGGATCAAAACCCTGATGACTACTTTTCCAGAGTGCCTATACAAGGTCAAGGTACTCCATCCAAGACGGCTGAAGCCTACATTAATTTCATTGTAAAGTCAAATATGTCAGCTGCCATATCGTTAACCCAGACAATTACTGCCATGAGCCATGATAGTGACATGCTGAAGTTGAAAGATATAATTGCACATCAGTTGTGGAACCGACATGCTCGACCTCTTCCCAGTGATGGTGAATACCAAAAGTACAAAAAAGTTCAATATGAACTGTCTTTAACTCAGGAAGGAGTTATGCTGTGTAGATTGAGAATTTGAATTCCAGAGAGTTTAAGACAGAAGATAATCAAAATGGCTCACGATGGACATTGTGGTATTGTTGCCACCAAAAGAGCTCTCCGAGATCGAGTCTGGTTTTCATATTTAGATAAGAGGGTTGAAAAGGAACTCAAGGCCTGTAATCTATGTAATTGCCTTTCTACAAACATTACTCAACATACACTTGCCATGTCAGCAGGGCCGGACTGGCAGTAACGGGCACCGGGCATTTCCCCGGTGGGCCGCCAGGGTGGGGGCCGTTTTTGTTAGAGGGCCGTTTTTGCAGCATAGCTGCAATATCGGCCCCTGTAACTATATCGGCCAAAACCAGCCCTGGCAAACAGCTCGGCCGCACCCCCAAACCACCCCTCCCACCGGGAGCCGGCCGAGCACTTTGCCAGGGCCGGTTTTGGTTCCCAGTCCGACCCTGCATGTCAGAACTCCCTAAGCCTGCATGGGAGAGAATAGGCATTGAGATCTTTGGTCCACACGACAATGGACATCATTTGATGGTAATTGTGGATGAGTACTCTCAATTTCCATTAATAGAAGATCTCTCATCTACAACTCATGAGTGAGTCATTGAGAGACTTGGCGGCATTTTTGCGTCATCGGGCATTCCAGCCATTTTGAAGTCTGATAATGATCTGCCGGTCAACAGTAGAGAATTCAAGGATTTTCTGGAGCACCTGAATGTAAAGCATTAGAAAAGTACAACTTTGTGGCCACAGGCCAATGGTCTCTTTGAGCGTTTTATAGTACGCTAAAGAAAGCAGTACAGTGTGCAACTCTTGAAAGGCTCAATTTATAAACTGTGTTGAATTCCACCCTATGAGGCTATCGTTCAACACCTCACTCGACCATGGGCGAAAGTCCTGCGACCTTGATGTTTGGGAGAGCTATGACAACCAAGTTAACTCAATGGACCAACAAAAGAGATGGAAGTGATAATAAAGCTCGAACGAGGGACTTGGTTATTAAAGAGATGATGAAAGCGTATGCTGACAAGAGGGGACATGCAAAGAACATTGAATTTAAGACAGGATATCTAGTGATCGCCCGCCAACTGCGAAGGAGAAAACATGATGCTCCATATCATGCTACACCTTTCCACATAGTGTCTACCAGGAGACATATACTGACTCCCCAGTGCCCTGGGAAGTCTGTTATCAGAACTCTTCTCACTTTTGACAATTGATTAATTGGTCTTCTGCTCTAGATAGTGAAAAAAAGGCTGAACCGGAGTACCCAGCGACTGCTATTACTTCTTCACCATCCTCGAAGATCTCTGAGAGTGAAGATGACAGCTCCCAGCTTCAGGTGACCAGATCAGGCTGAGTAATTAAAGCGCCAAGAAGGTTGATTGAAGAAATGTGATTGTATATGTATATATTTGGTGATTTGTAAAAAAAAAAAAATTGTATTGAATAGAGGGGTAGATGTATTGTCTTGCGATATTTTAGATCGGAACCCTTTTGGCTCATAACGGACTCCATAGCTGTGACGTAGGTGTCAGAGTGCAATGCAATGAAAGCGTGTTTAAGAATATAAGTGTTCATAGTTACACGCAGCAGAATAAAGACGTGTAATAATAACCTCTGTGTGTGGAGTGGTTAGTGGCAGGTACCCAGGCTGGGAAGACGCTACAGTTATTGAAATTAGAGCTCGGTATAACAGCTCTTAATTTGACGGCTGCAAAATCAGCTATATTTTAATGGTTTAAATGAAAAAGTGCAGATTGTTCTCTTATTAAAAAGATTGAATTTCCAAGGAAAGTTAGTGTTGCAGCACACACTTTAAAATTAGACGTATTTTTAACAGAATTTACTGTGCTGACACAGAAAATATGAGGTCTACTTTAAGCTGTGCCAATGACACTCAATTATTATCAGAGCTGAAAACCACATCAGATTTATATAGTCGTTATGAAATCTCACTCCCCAGCGGTATACAGTTGCTCTCTTAACATCTCATGCCCAGGAAGCATATACGAGATTTCGCTTCAACAAACTCTGATTAGAATTTTATCACCAAGGTTAATCATCACAAACACACTTAAATGTTGTAGACTTTGGAAAATGGACTTGGAACCAATTTCTCATATTTAATCATTTGTCCATAGTTATATGCTATTACTATGAAATATTTAAAAGCAATTCTTCTAAATAATTACATACGTTTTATTAATCTTGCCCTTGAATTTTTGATAGTGGCTTGGACAATACCCCAGCTCCTCTGTGTCCTCTCTCTCTCTCTCTCTGTCCCTCTCACCCTCCTCCCACTTCTCTCTGCCTTTTCCTTCCTTTTATTGGCATGGCTCTGCTGAGTGCGCTGCCAGATATATATTTTTTTACAAAATAATGCAAAAGAACAATATGTGAGCCCAGAGCTGAGCTTCGTCCAGCTCGGCCTGGGTGTGGGAAGGAGGTGTGCCTGTCCCAGAGGCTGGCTGACTCACCACCGGCTTGACTTTCTCATCTCCCACCAGGCACAACCTTTAAGGCATCCTCGGGGAACGCAGATAAGAAAGATTGATGCAGGGCAAGGGGCCATTACTTTCTCCTTCGTTTCTTTCTGGCCCCACACTCGCTGCAGACAGCTGTTGTGACCTTATTTATGTCAGCCAGGTCTCGGAGTCTCCTCTCCAACCCTCTCGACCAAAATCCCATGTACAGTTGCTTGATTTATTATGTAGCGCCGCCATTCAAAGGAACATACTTAACTGGCATGAGAAATTGATAGGCCTCAATCGGCCAGATATTAAAACAGCGGCCATTTTTCAGACGGCGTCCTGGGCCTCGCCATTTTATGTGCTCTGCCCATTCTCGTCCTGTGACGTGCACAAACTTATTTAGGAGCTCTCTCTGCTGTTTCTGTCGGCCCCACGCAGGGGATGCTGAGTTTTTTGCACTAAAAAAAGACTTTTCTTTTTCCTCGGAGGCTGTTGGAAAGCGGGTACATAATCACATCTGTATATGGAGCATTGCAGATCAGAGGCAATGGCAGTCAAGCTGAGCTCCTCACACATCACGCCGTAGCCAAATTCTGATCTATTTATTTATTTCAATGTTTATATAGCACAAACATAGTCCAGGTGGATGTCAAAGAGTTTTACAAAGATGTGACAGATCAAGAATTTTGAACATTTAGTGAATTTGGAATTTGGCAGATGGGATACTCTATCAAGAGGCAACGGATATTCTTTCCGCCATATTACTAGGAACATATCTATAATGTATTGCAATTAGAGGTGTGCAAGCCGGTGAAAGCTGGGGCCAGACTTGAGCCTTTGGCCTGGCTCTGGCTCAGCTCTGGGTCCTGTTGGAACCTCGAGCCCATAAGGAGCCGAGCTTTCATGTGTCTTCTGCCTCCCTCTCTCTTCCCAGGATGTGGTGTTACAATTAGAGCTGCCGACTAGGGAATTCTGGAACCAGGTTTGAGTCTCGGCGTGAGTTCAGCATCAAGTGATTCTGGGCAAATCACTTAATCTACCCATGCCTATAAACAATGCATGTGACCGTATGTATTGTAAGTGGTGCTCTTGTAAAGCGCTTCAATACCTTTGGGTCAAGGTTGCGCTATATTTTAAAAACTGCAGAAGAATGCACTAAGAGATAAACTACAAAGCCTCAACAAAAGGAGAGAGAGGAATAGGTACCCATATACTGGCTAATTTGTACAAAGTGAAAACCAGAAAAACTGGATAAATTGCACCTTCCCCGCTTAAATTGTGTGATATTAGGCAAATATTTTATTTCACCAAAACTCTTTTTTCTTCATTATCGTGTATGAAAGCACTTTTAAATATATGAGTTCAGACTACCAGTTGTACAAAACTATCACTTTTAATAGGTACTTATTAGTGCAGTGCTATAATATACCCTATTAATGTGAAAGATTCCACATGATAAAAAAATACACATTTTTGAACTTTTAAGGGATGTTATATTTTATGTGGTTTGTTGTATGATTTATATATTATGTATTTTCAGGGCTCTGCTTGTTAACAGGCTCTAAGATTCAAGGCAGACCCTTTGCTCGCTCTGGCACAGCTCTCCCTGTTAATTTGTTGGCTCGCCCACCTCTACTTGTAATACAGAGGACAGGGCATCCACCACATTTGAGACTGTATATCCTGTACTCTAACTGTAAAGAAGGCCCTTGAATTTAGAGCAGATAGCTACACAATGTCCATAAAGGTATCAGAAACATAGGAGACAGGTAACATTTTGAAAATCATAGGCATGACCGTGAATCATTAATCCCAAGCTAAATGCAGGGGAGCCAAATATATAGATAGACTACTTTCTATATCATTAGCTGAGAGGGTAAATAGTCATTGTGGAGGTACAAAGATAAATAAGGCGCTGAGTGATGAAATGCTAGGGCAGGGCCGTCTTTAGCGCTGGTGGCGCACGGTGCGACAATCATTTTTGGTGCCCCCATGACCGACTCCTCGTATTCTCTCGCTACCACTGGGCAAACATGCCCCTCATCTCCCCAATTATAAGTTATTGCTAAACACATCGCCCCCCCTGAGGTCAGCGCCCCCTTCACAAGTCAGCGCCCAGTGCGGCGGCACCAGTCGCACTGCCCTAAAGCTGGTCCTATGCTAGGGCGAGCTTAGAAAACGGTGGATGGCCTTAACTAAAACAAAATGGTTGACTAGGGTTTCCACCCATCACCTCAAAGGCTTCGTCAACAGAGCTGTATTCCTGTACCTTGCTTGTGATTTCAAATTGTAGGTGACTGCTTACATGACAGGTTGGATACTGTGTCTCTTATGCTTAAGTTTCCTATCTCTTGAGCCTTTTTTGCTTCAAGGTCACATATATTTCTAAAGGAACAAGGGTCCTTTAAGTAAGGAATGTCACAAATCAATTACATAGAGATACAAGGAAGTCTACGTATGATGTCCAAATGGAATACTCTTTTATATTTATTAAAGCGAGATAAAAAAATTGCAGCAGGAAAACAAACAAAGGCAAGGACACATAAAGCTTCTAAACTCAGTCATATCAATGTGACAAGAATGAGAACACAATAGTTAGGTCACAAACTGTAAGTACTAATGCTTATAAGGCTTATAACCTCATACATGCAGAACAAGGCACCGTAAGATTTTTATTAAAAACTGAGGGGCATATTCACAAGGAGCTATCGCCGAATTAACGGCACTTTATCGCAGCCAAAGTCGTGATAAATTTACCTCCCCATTCACAAGCTGGTGTTAACAGCCCACAGCACCAGTTTACCCGCGATAGCAGCCTCAAAAAACATCGCCACAGAGGACCCCCGCAAATATCGCTAATGAGATGCAGAGTAGGCGTTCCCGTGCCAAAAGCCGAGACAACAGCACGCCTCAACATTCACAACAACCAGCCACATCGGCGATAAAAACACAAAACAGGCGATAAGGCGCGTTAGCACCAGGAAATCTACACCTGCTCTGACCTGGTGTAAATTCGGACGGCAGCCTGAAAACCAAAAGGGAGCACAGCCCAGGGCTACATCGGAAGGGCAACAGATGCCATGGAGCCACCCATCATGTGGCCCGGACACCCAAGAGGGCCACAACACCCACCGCCACCACCCCCAGGACCACCCCTCCCTGGCAACCCCCCGGACCAAAGACATGCCACACCAGCCACACCTAAACATGTACAAAATATTCCGCTTTATGTCGCACAATCACAACTGGTGACATGCATGTGTCGTCACAGAAATGAGCAGCACACATTCACTTTCGAAGCAACAAATGAAACTTTATTAAAATGAACACCGAAATGAAATGAAGACACATGGCCGCTCCCCTCCGGACAATACGTAGGTCACAATCTGTAAGACAAAAAACATGATGAGAAGGTGTGTCCTGCGCACATCAGAGGACAGAGAGAGAGAGAGAGGAAGAGAGGGAGGGAGAGAGAGAGAGAGAGAGAAGAGGAGATAGAGAGGAAGAGAGGGAGAGAGAGGGAGAGGAAGAGAGGGAGAGAGAGAGAGAGGGAGAGAAGAGGAGAGAGAGAGGAAGAGAGGGAGAGAGAGAGGAAGAGAGAGAGAGAGCCGCCCCTGCGCACCCAGGCCACACTGCTCACCTGCTGCCACCGGTGTGTCTCCAACCACGTGCCGGTATGTATAGCAGGACACCAGGTCACACATCTGAGTCAGAGCCGTCAGCTGACACAGAGCCCAGATACATGACTGGCACAGTACACACACTTGCACAAGACAACATCGCCTGCCCGCCCATGCACACCCAGGCAGAGGCACCCCAACCCCTCCCGCTTCCCATCGGAGCATGCCCGCCCATGCACACCCAGGCCTCAATGCTCACCTTCCGCCACCGGCGCGTAGACAGGAGGTCCCACCACGTGCCGCTGCAAGCCACAAGCCCGGGGCCCGCGGACATGGCACCCTCCACATCATGCAGCCCCGCAGGCCACCAGGTCTCACGTTTGGTGCTGGGTCTTGATTACTCTATGGCAGAGGACATACCAGTGCACCCGGCACCATCGCAGGCTGCACACCCGCTCAGCCCAATGGGTGCCACCAACTCTGGGATCCCGGAAGCGACGCCACGTGGCGGTAAGCCCGCGCTGCCCGCTGGCTCTGGCCTACACTGCGGTCCAGCAGGGCACACAAAACCTGAGCTGTCCGGACCGCCGGGACGGGGCATCATCGCAGGCTGCACACCCGCTCAGCAGCTCAAGGTGCCACTGACACAGTGCACCCAAAGTCACCGTCCCATGGCGGGGTGCCTGTGCCGTCCGCAAGGCCCCCGGTGCCACTAACCCTGTGCAACCCCAGTCTGCGCCACGTGGTGGTAGGCCTGTGCCGTCCGCAAGGCCTCGGGTGCCACTAACCCTGTGCAACCCCAGTCTACGCCAAGTGGTGGTAGGCCTGTGCCTTACTCAAGGCCCCGGATGCCACTAACCCTGTGCAACCCCAGTCTGCGCCACATGGTGGTAGGCCCGTGCCTTACTCAAGGCCCCGGATGCCACTAACCCTGTCCGCAACAACTCATGGGCCCTATATGAGTGCGAACCGTGGAGCGTCCGTCATCCAGTCACCACCGGAAGAGGGGAATGTGACGTCGTCGGCCCCTTATGTTGGGGGAGTCACATGGCCTGTGACGCCTGTGCCGGATGGGTGTGGTGTGAGTGAAAACCTGCCCTGAGGGAGTGGCTGTGACATGCTGACAACTAGACCAGTGACCTGCACACCACCAGCGAGTACGGCTGCGACGGGTAGCAATGAGGCCCCCCCTCGGGGCGTAAGCGGAATGGTCTGGCCTGCCGTACGCCGGACCAGCGCAAGGCTTGCAACAATGACTCGTGGGATCTGGGCGTGGTCCAGTCCATGTCCGGACAAGGAAGTGACTGATGCGTGTGTCCCTGTTGTAGTGTTCACGGGACCTGGTACACAAAATGCAATGTCGCACCCTCTGACTGGCATCCCACAGGATGAACATAATTGACGCAAGGGAAGGCACTGTCCCCACATTCATCCACACATCCATACATGAATGAAGTAAGACATTACACAGCAGTGCGTCACTGGATGTTTATTTGCACATCCAGTGCAGTCATGCAGCTGGAGCGGTACAGGGCAATGCCGAGCACACTACACAATATGGGCCCGTGGAGGGCCAGCCAGTGTACATCCGGGGATGACCTGTACTGCGGAAGGGGAAGGGTACAGTCCGCAGTCTGTCCGCCGTGTCAATGGTCGTCAAACAGGATGAGGCAGTCCATGTCGTTGTCCAAGGTGAGTGCATCGGAGTGTATCGGGGGTCAGTGGTAGGTCTTGAGGCCATGTGCGGCACCAAGCAGAAACAGGCAAGGTGGCGGAAATGAATGCTAGTACCTCCTCCTGATCTCAATCCCATCCACGTCCTCGTCCCCGGATGTGTGCTCTGCCCCACCTGTGGGTGTTGCAGTACCGGCTGCGGCACTGTGTGCCACTGACACATCAGGGGCCGGAGGAGGATTGTCGGCCGCACTGTGTGGCAGTGACACATTGGGTGCCGGAGTGGATACGCCTGCCACACTGGGAGGCACTGACACACCAGGGGGCGGAGATGTGGATGGTGTGGGGGCAGCAGCATTCATCATCGCCACGCCTTGTGGCAGCAATGCCATGATGAAGACATGCAGGGCCTGGTAGATCCCAGCTACATTTCGCTGATGTGCAGTGGTGGCTGCCATCCTTTCCGCCTCCATCCGCACCATGTCCTCCATGAGCCTCCACATGTGTGCCAGCTCACGGCTGGCATCGCTGGGGCCTCTCTGAGCGGACAGGTGTTCTTGTCTCCGAGTCATGACTCCAGCGATGTCAGCCAGGGCTCTTTGGAGACCATGGGGCGGACATAGACACCCAAGGATGGCGTCCAGTTTGGTAGCCATGAGGTCGAACCCCACCCACACCTGCTCGGCCGTCTCCCTCTGGCCCTCCAGCTCACGGCGTTGGAAGGCCATTTGTTGTTACTGGTGGTCTTGGGAGAATGCCGAGGCTGTGGGTGCCTTCTGCTGGGTGGTTTGGGTGGTGGGTGGGGTCTCATCGATGTAGCTGGGCTGCCCTGATCCTGGAGGTGGCTGGCGGATGAGGTCAATGATGTCTTGGATGGTTTGGGTGTCGATGCTGGTGTTGTCCTCCTCGTCATCAGTGAAGAGTGGCTGGGACTGCTCTGCAGGAGGTGTTGACGATGCCCCTGCGATGTGAAGGGGAGATGGTGTATTGCAATGTGTGCACATGTATGTAGCCGCATGGTACAGGTTGACATTCAGACAGCATGGCATTGTACATTGTGACAGTCTGTGGGTCTGGGCGAGGACCCAGGGTCATTGTGGGTGTGCACTGTGCCCTGCTTGCTTGTGCATGTGTGCCATTGTGGCCATCTCCCCCCGTCCCCCCAGTACCAGGTGGTCACTCACCCTGTTGCGGTTGTGTTGTGTCCTGTCAAGCAGTGTCCGGTCCCCGACTCCGGCCACAGTATCCATACTCATGACTCTCGACACCAGCTCCTCCATGTCATCCAGTTCCAGCTGTGGCGCTGGGCCCCCACCTCCGGTCTGCGTTGCTGCCTTCTGGTTGGCGCTGAGTTTCTCCTTGGTCTTTCGCTTGATGTCATTCCATCGCCTCTTGACCTCGTCCATTGTCCGCTTGTGCTCTCCGACGGCATTCACCTTGTCGACGATGTCCTGCCATATTCCATTTTTGGTGCCCAATGACACGTTGGAGGTGACGAAGAGTTGTTGATGGTGTTCCATCACCTCCGTGACTATGATCCTGTTCGCCTGTGGACTGAACTTGGTCTTTCTGGTCTTCTTGTCCTTGCCCTTCCCTGTCCCCGAGGTCCCAGGCTGGTCATCCGGGGTGCTTCTGGGGTTGCGCTCGTCCTCTGCGCCTGCTCCGGCTGCCTCCATGGTGCTTGGGTGTTGGTCTGTTTGTGTGTGGGTGTTTTTTCTACTTTTATGGTGATTTTTGACGCCTGCCAGGTGTGTGTTGCAGGCCTGGCGCTGCTTGTCGCTGGTTTCCTCATCGCGCTTTGGCCCATCGCGTGTTTTTTGGTGTTGTGGTTTGTGTTTTTATCTCCCTCTTGGTGGTTGTATCGCGGACATTGTGCGCGGTTTCGGCAGACTATCGCTTGCTACCGCCTTGTTGTGAATTCCACGTTGACACGGGGTTATTTTCCCGAGATAGGCTGCGATATGGAAAGTTGTGTTACGCTACTCTTGCGGTAGTTATCGCACGTTCTTGTGAATATACCCCTGAGACTTTTGAGCTCGAACCATCGAAGCATACTTTTAGTCAAAATCTAATTACAGCTTTTAAATTATCGAACTGTACAACCGCACTACTGAAATCCTGGACTCCTGCGCAATTGAGGCTCTTCTTAAAACATCTAACGCCGAGGATAAGTTACGATCTGGACATTAAACATTGTTCCAAATTGCACCATTATGAACTTTATGCAGAGTCAATAGAATATAAACATTTGCAACAGTACATTCGTTTCACCTTAAGGCATGGACTCCAGTGATGCCTTATATTATTCCGGCTAGGGATTCTTCCCTTAAAATCATTTACCTCTAAGTGGAACCATAAAGAAAATGCCACAGTACATGTGAACTCTGCAATGGAGGAGTGCAAGACTTGAAGCATGTTCTGTTTGTATGCCCCAATTCGATACTAGTTGAGGCCAGAAATCGATACTTAAAATTAATTCAAATTAGATACAATAGTGCATCAGTACAGAGTTTGATTTCACTTCTTAAATTTCCACCTGATGAATTTGTGTGTTATAATCTGTTCAAATTTTTAAAATCTTTTTAAAATTGTATTGAAACGATTATTTTATTAATGTTTAATAACAAATGTATTTTTTTAAATTGTTGTTCTCAGTAGAGAACTAAATCAAATAAATTAAACTTGAACTTACATATAGTAATGAACAATTTTAGCATTTGAGTCAAGGTACCATAGTCGATGACAATTCGATCCCTTAGTTAGATATAGGGATCATCATCAGGACACAAAAGGTTATGCCTGAGACTGTATAAGGGTTACAACATATGCCCAGTTTTGAGCATGTAATGACATGCTGTATAGGTATTTTGCAATTAGACTGAAGGCATCTGTGCTTGCTGCAGACAATGTTTGTGATAATATCAGGGAAATCAAAAGTAAAAACGCATGCCAGTATCAGGGAAATCAAAAGTAAAAACACACCAGCCTTAAAACAGAGCCACAATCAGCCAAAAACCACCCACACACTGACCTGTCAGACCAGTCTTCTTGGCACTCCCAGATTGCTCTACAGTAGGCCAGCCTGAACCTGATAGCTGCAGTCGACATGTTAAAGACGACGAATTGAGCACTCGCTTAAACTGAGGGACGGAGAGAAACGTAAATGAAATTTTAAAAAACCTGCCAGTCTCAAAGTACAATAACAGTTTAAGGACAGCCAGGCTGAAAGTGTGAGCGGGGACTGGTGCTGCAATACGTAGACTTATTTACAAGGGGCTGGTGGTTTCTCCTCCCAGGAGCGCCGTCTGGGGGGTGAACGGTGCCGCCTCTGCCCATGACCTTGCATTAGTGTCTCGAGCCTTGGCCTCGCGTCTCATAAGAGGCGCGTGCGCCAAGCCGCACGCGCAGCCCTAGATGAACCGGGCACTGACTCTTCCCAGCCCTAGGCAAAGGCGCAAGGCGCAGAACACTTCACAGCAGAAATCTGGCATCCCTGCCCTGGTCACAAGATGATTATTCACCAAACAAACTCCCTTTTCACAACGGAGGGACACACCCGGCGTGTAATGCCTCCCTAAAGTGTGTCTGTGCGCTTGTGTGCGTATGTGCAATACTTGGAACATGCAGATTTGGAAGAACGAAGTGTCTACAGTCCCTAGAGATGCGGGAGAAGAAAGCATACAAAACACTCCTGCCCCCGCAGATCCGTCCGGTCGCTGCACACAAAGTAGGCCAGTCACAGCCACTGAGCTCAGGAGCGTTTCGGTTAGCACGTAACAGGAGACTAAAGCTTTGACCATATACATTTTTGCAGCTCTGGGGCCAAGGTCCCTGACAGCATATCAGAGATGACGTTTTTTAGTTTACAAGTTGGGAAGTACTAACACATTCGTAGTGAAGGGAAGAGAGAGACAGAGGAGCTTAGAGAGAGGAAAAGATAGGGCGAGAGAGTAATGGAAAAGGAGAAAGACAGTCACAGAACTAGAACAACAGAAAGAAAAGGGAAAGAAGAGATAAATGAAAACAGTGACTGACGTTAACACAGAGAAATAGGGAGAGGCAGAGAAGAGAGAGTAGAAGAGAGGCAGAAATGAAAGACAGGGTGATACCGGAAGACAGAGCAAGACAAGGAGAAAGAACAAAATGGAAGGATATAGACATGCAGGGAGCGAGAGAGAGGAAGAAAAAGACCTAGAGAGACAATGAAAGTCAGGGAGAGATGGAAAGAGGTGGAGAGGGAAGACTTGGAGAGTGAGATAGAGCGAAGATGATAGAGACAGAAAGTCAGGGAGAGACAGAGTAAGACAGGCAGTGAAAGAAGGGGAGTTAGAGGGAGGGAGAAGAAGAGGGAGGGAGAAGAAGAGGGACAGAGTTAGGAAAAGATAAAGACAAAAAGACTGGGAGAAGCAGAGAAGGGGCAGTGACAGGAAAAGGATTCTATAAGGATGAGTAATAGAAACATACGAAAAGAAAAAAAGATGGGACATTGAACTGAGATCTATCTATCTATCTATCTATCTATCTATCTATCTATCTATCTATCCATCTATCCATCTATATCTGTCTACCGATATCTGCCTGTCTATATATGTCTATCTATGCCAGAGGTCTTCAAACTTGTCTGCTCTGAGCTCTCCTAAGCAACATGTTTTGAAGTCGCCCCCCCACCAAAAAAAAACTTTGTGGGAAGGATTAGAAGAGTTGAAGATGCAGGGCGGAGCACAGGGGGGGAGGCGTATGAGATCATTTCAGAGGTAGCATCTCTACAGCTCATAATCCATATTAAATGTGAGACATAAAGAACAAATGCATCAAACAAAAACAGAAACTGGGCAAAAACACTGCTCCCCATCATTGGGGATATATGAGCCCCTAAAACGTCTGGGTCCCAATGCAACTGCACCTGGTGCACTATTGATAGCTGTGGCCCTGAGTAGTGGGCTGTCTACTGTGTCTTTTTCCAATCTATGCTCGGCAATCATTACAGTCGTGAAACAGGATCTCTGTCTCTTTCAGAAAACAATTTGCTCCCAGATGTTGCCTCCCGCCAATCTCTCCTCTTTCATGCAGCAAGGATGTGCTCGGCCCTAATGTTAGCAAGGAAAATGAGCTCCAATGCACCTTTTGTAAAGTAAGGCAGTCACAAGTGTAATGTAGTGGGTTCCGCACACCCCTGATCCCCAGTGCCACTGCACATGCTTCAGTAATGATCGCTACTATCTCGCGAAGTGGGCTCTCTCTGCCCTTTTTAAAAACGTATGTCCCCATCCTGCCCCACTGGCCTCCCACCATCTCTGAATCCAAGCTAAGGTGTCTACTTCAATTTTCCTCTCTCTTGGGTCATTGCCCTGAGACTAAACCAACACTGGCACAGCAAGGGTGCGCAGGTCCCTAATGAAGCAAGAAAGGGTAGTAACACAGCCATAATAGGAGTGAGTTAGACCCTCTGACCACTTTGTGGTGTTTACATGGCCCAGAGGTGTGATGGGCCAACTAAACCCCAATGCACTTTCAACATCAAGGATACCTTCGGCCCTGTCTCCTCTGCCCCAGATCTCAACTCTTTTGCTTGAGCCCTGTTCCGTGCACCGTAATGGTGACCCGGGCTCTAATGCAAGCAAAAATTGGAGCCCATTTCCCTTTTTTAGTAGTAAAACAGTCATATGTGGGGTGCATTGGCCCCTAACACTCCTGGCCCCAGTACCTCGGCACCTGCTGCACTAATGGTAATAGTAAATGAAAAAAGAAATTCCCACATTGTGCTCCCCTCCTCTGGGCCATCTCTTAGATGGTATCCAAAGATCTCACTCCTTTCCTCTTTTTCCCGGGCCATTACTTCAGACCTGCCAACTCACACGATGCCATTGTGTGACACACAATATCGACTCCCTTCACACGGTCACCTAGTAAGGAGCCGATATCACATGGTGGCAGGGAAAACAAGCTAGAAGCCACTGAAAACGGTGGAATTTCAGCTCGGTTTCAGGGGCTTTGAACTGCTGACGTCCATTAATGGGTGTGAAAACACCCCAGACCATCGGCAACAGCCTCAACAAAAAGAAGTTTTTTTTTAGGAGAGGGTTTGAGGGCAGGGTGGGGGCACAAGCGCTCCTTAGGTGCTTCTCAGCACAGGGCCCCACCCCCTCCAAGGCCCCATCCCTTCTCACCCAGTGTGACTTTTTATTCAGTTAGCAGGTCTGTTACTTTGAGGTTCCACGGGTCTAGACTATTAGGGCTGTGCATCTGAATGCAGCCCTACTGCAGTACTACAGTCCTGCTCCCTGCCACCCCTTCACTCACCTGAAAGGACATCTGCATATGATCAGAGGTCGCAGTGGGTAGGATCTATGGGAGCTTCCCATAGTATATAATTTTACAAAAACAGTTCTGATTGTTTTAGTTAAAAACAACCCTATCTGGATGGTTAATGCAGACCTTTAGGTGCCCCTGGTTGAAAATGAAGAGGGTGTCATGTCCCCTGCGCTATGAAGCTGAGAGAGGGACACGGAAATAAAGAAATAGGGTTTCTCACCAGAGTGCCTGCTACCTGAAAGAAACAAAAATATGTGCAACTGGTTAGTCATCAAATGCAAATGCTGATTAGGAACCTGAATACACTTTAGTTTATGGAGTCATTGAAGCTTCACGGTGACAAAGATTTATCCTTTTTAAGAGGTAATATAAGGGGGTTATCAGCTCAGTTCTGCAATTCATCGTTTTAATGGACAGTTATAGTACCTTGCGCTAAGATATATACTTTAAAAGCAATTGTATTAGCTTAAAGACTAAATCATTGTGCGACAGCCTACCTTATACTGTGTGTAACACAGTTTAAATATAATGACTTACTTATACACAGTTTTTTCTGTCACAGGCTGGTACTTCGTAGCACTATAAATACTCAAGCCATTTTTTCTCATTGGATCAACCAGGATTCAATTATGTGACTCTCTGGTCAAGCACACAGACATCTGCAATTATTGCATTTCAGAGTGACCCTCTTCTTACATTCTACCCTCTGCATGCCTTCTATTTCTGAGTATAGCCTCCTCTCACTCTAATGCCTGGCTGCCTTAATCTCTCTTATTATAATTCTGCAATTGGTTGATACCTCATTTTATAGATCACAATCTCTCCTCTTTAAAACCTTATTCCTGTAACCTAACATTTCCTAATCTCCGCCAGCTTATCTATCTCACCAATCCTTCACCTGATGATAGGGAAATACTGCCACCCTCCCAAGAGCAAATGAATGAAACTCCCCAGACATAGCAGGGTGCTCAGAAACAGAGCAAAATTTATTTATCGGTACCAATGCATGCATCATCATTGCTGATCAGCTAGGAAGAAGTCAGATCTCCCGCCTTAGGGGCTCTCAGACTGCTTCTTCCCAGAGTGACTTGTTTCTGGGTGTTATATGCATTTTGGTAATGCCATGTCAGCGGAACTAGAATAAGGCACCAAGCCAAATATGGTTAACAGGGATGTGCAAGATGTGCACCATGCCAATTATAAACAGCTAGATATGGGCAGACCAGAAAGGCTGGCTCGGCACTGTGTAAGCAACTTGCACAACCAGATAAGGAAACTATCATGAAGTCAGGACAAGCAAAGTGACCTCTAAGGGGGTTCAGAATAGCTGTTGAAGCTTGTCCAGTCAAGGTCAGATAGGAAGCCCTTTGGAGCTCCAGGCCTCATGTTAGTGTGATATATCTAAGCATGATATCTTTGTAGTGCATACATATGAATTTATATGGGACACCTGAAACCACATAGCCCCCACTAATGATCACAACTAACAGGTATTAATATAATCTTTCATGAAGTAACAGGAATAAATGCTTGCAATTTATATGAGAGCACATAACTAATCACAGTAACCAGTGGATTAACCACTAACGTTGGGTTCTGGAGTAGCGTTCTACTCATCGTAAATCGCTTCAACGCCTAGTCAGAGGTAGTAAGCGCTATATAAATATGATAACAATTAGCCAATTGAGTTCTGATTAGTTTAACTCGCATTCAATTTTCAATTTGAAGTGTGTGTGCTATAATATGTGCAGTAACCTGAAAATGAAAGAACAAAAACATAGCTACAGAATATTTCAATGTTTTAAGACATGGCTTTGAACCTGACACTGTTAGAAATGGGATTTCTGGTTGGCTAAGGCTTGCGCCAAAGCCAGGCAGAACCACCACTCTAGTCAGGGCAAGGGAGTTACACACTGATGATAACCCCTGCTCACCCCCTTGGTAGCTTGGCACGAGCAGTCAGGCTTATCCCAGAGGCAATGTGTAAAGCGTTTGCGCAACACACACACACAGCAGCAACACACTAGGTACACCACAAAAAGGATCTCCACACAAGGTTATATAAAAAATAGCCTTTGTATTATCATAAACACATTAGAAACATAATCACACAATATACACTGTGCCAACTGGCACTAGGCAATATTCACAGGGGATTATATACAGGACAGGGCCAATCTGGCCACTGTCAGAACCATCAGAACAGGTAAGTAAATATAAAACACAACCAGTAACTACTGGTACCATAATGACCTAAGCATTATCACATTAGCATTAGACACCATCCTAAAATATCATATATGACATTAGGCAATAAATCACATTAGGCCCACACCTCATTAGCATAAACACATTACGCATTAGGCCTCACCAGCAGAAACACATTATGCATAAACATCTTAAATATAAACACATTATATCATAGGCATCACAAGCATAAAAACACATTATGCAATAATCGTGGTGCATAAATCACATATGGCATCATCCTAAAACATTATAGCATGACACTAGGCATAAAACACCGTATGCATCTTATCAGGCATAAACCACATTATGCACTAGCAGTAGGCATCACCTTAGGCATAAACAACCTAACATAAACACATTATGCCATCCCTTAGGGCCTTGCGCCCTTCCAGTACACACAGGTACCAACCTGGACTGACCCCAGGCCAACTGGCCTTTCTGGGGCTAAACTACCCTTTGTCCAAAAAGTCAGGGCTCTAAAAGGTAGGGCTTTCCAAATGTCCCCCTGGCTGCCACTGCAGCGAAATCACGGAGCGCAAAGGCGCGGGGGGCGTGGGGTGCAACTCACCCCCTCCTGGTTCCTCCAGCAAGAAACATGCCCCGTGTTGCGGCTGCCCGCGTTCCTGCGGTGCAGCCGAGTACAAATATGCCCCCTGGCACCAACTGTGCCACTGAAGCCCCACTCCGGGGCTTCTGCAATAAACTGGCCTACACGTTGCAGCTGCCCTCTGTCTGGCGGGGCAGCTGTGGCATCATCCTGGGCACCGCGGCGCCCCTTGAGCCCCACTCGGGGACTCGGGATATCAAAATGACCCCCACGTTGGAGCGGCCCGCTCTCCTGCGGGACTGCTCAGGGAAGAATAGGCACTGGCACCAACTGTGCCTGATGGGCGCTATGCACTGGGGGACCGGAGGGTGCGTTTCACCCCCTCCTTTATCAGCAAACCAAGCCCCACTCACCGGGCTCTCCTCCCGCTGAGGAATACTGGAAAGGCAGCCCCCACTCACCGGGGTCTGCTGGGCGGGCACTCCTCTCCCTCGGGGACTCTGCAGCATGCGGGGCTCTCTCACGCTCAAGGGAGCCCCGTTGACCCGCCGCACTCTCCTTCCTTACTTCTCTTCGCCCGGTCCCCCTTCCAGGGACCGGGGCTTCTCCAGCGCGGGGACAGCTCGGCGGCATCTCGCAGAGGCGGGGTGGGCTCCCGTCCTCCTTCCGGCACCACTCTGCTCTGCCTCTAAGGCCCCACCCACAGTCAGGCAGGCCGCCTGGCTTCCGGGTCGGGCCGAACCGGGTCGCAGTGGTGATTTCCTCAGCCACACAAGCGGGGTGGGCACCCGCTATTCACAGATGCACAAAGGAGGGTGGGCACCCGCTCTAAAGGCACCGATGCGGGGTGGGCTCCCGCTCGGTTTTTAAGCATCAATCAGTGGGGTAGGCTCCCGCAACAGCATAAAGGCGGGGTGGGCTCCCGTCTCAAGACACGCACAAACGCGGGGTGGGCACCCGCTCTTCCAGAGGCATAATCCAGCGGGGTGGGCTCCCGCTTCCCACGCACTGCGGGGGAATACCCACGTCGGGATTCCCTCGGAAACGATCGCAGCTTAGCGCTGCAAAGCCCACGCGCTTCTCTTCATGCTGGCACCAGAGAAGTAAGTTGTAGTGCTCACGAGGCACTAGGGCCCACAGTTCCTGGAAAATTCAAGGAAAAGGTCCAAGGGGCACAGCTGGGCCCAGGGAGGCCAGCACACAGGGTCCTCCAGCAGGGAGGCAAGCCCCCATGGCAGTTCTTCCTGGGCCCCCAGCAGCAACACGCCCCAGTAGCACAGGAACAGCACACCTAAACATGGGGTCACAGCCCCTACATTTATACTACATTTCCCTTTGTCTGCAGAGAACAGGGCTTGGGGGGACTAGCTAGAACTGGTTCTGGAGCACTCTGTTTACAGTGCTCACACCCTTCTTTGGGAGATGGGGACTCGGCCATCAGACACACCACAGGGGGGCGGAGCCAGCATTCACTAGGGCAGTCACCATCCTATTCAGGGACCAGGGACTTCTCCTCCCACTACTCCAAATGCAGATGTCCCATTCAGCCTAGCGCTGGCTCACCCTGCCCCTCCTGGAGCCACACACCTCACCAGCCCCTGTCACTCAACAGCCAGACATGCAATCCACATCAGGCAGGCAGACACATAGCACACAGAAATGCCAACTTCTAAAAGTGGCATTTCTAAAATAATCATTATAAATCTGCGCACACCATTGCGTAGCATTTATTATTACTATTTCAAACATACCAAACTTTACCACGCTGCTCCTCTCATATCAGGAATTACCACTGAAACACTTATCAGGGAATCCGCAATGCATTCCTATGGGAGGGCAGCCCCACAGTAGTGAGAAACCAAAATGGCTGTTTGTCACTACCAGGACATGTCACACACTTAAGGTACATGTCCTATCTTTCACCTACAATGCACCCTGCCCATAGGGCTAGCTAGGGCCTACCTTAGGGGTGACTGATTTGCAGGAAAAGGGGGGTCACAGACATGGCACACACTTTAGGTGCCACGTCCCAGCGGCAGTAACACTACGCGCACAGGCCCTGCAATGGCAGGGGCCTGGGATAGGTTTGAAAGGCTACTTTGGTGGGTGGCGCAATCAGCGAGAGCGAGCGTGGGGGGGGACACGGGACAGGTTAATAATAATTTTAAAAACATACCTGATGCCGCCGGCCGCCTCCTGCGTCACGTCTCTCCTGCTGGCCTCTTCCTGGGTCACAGCAGCCCCTGGGACAGACTCCCAGCCAATCCCTGTGCTGAAGAGCAGCGAAGGGATTGGTCTGAGTGGGCTGAAAAGACGCCCTGCTCAGACCAGGGAGTCTGTGGGGGTATCTCCAGCCCGGCTGATGAATGCAGCCGGGCTAGAGAAACATAAGTGCGCATGTGTGTTTTGGTCGGCCTGAGACGGGCGGTCAAACACACATGAGCACTTACGGAGTGCACAAGCTTTCCTCCTCCACCCGCCCATGCCCCACCCCTCCATGCACAAGCTAGCAAACGAAAAATAAAACAATGCTAGAGCATAGTTTTATTTTTCGTTTGCTGGCTCTGCTCCAGGCAGTGGGGCGACGCTCCTCCGCCATTGCGGAGGAGCCACCACTGGTAGAGAGAGAATAGATGGAGGGAAAGAAGAGCGAGCAATGAAAGGAGGTGAGTAGGGGCTGGGTTGGTTTTGGATCCCCAAACTGGTCCTGAATGACCCCTGACCCCCCCGCAGCACCCAGGATCACAGTTCCCATGCTTTAGTTTATATGCACTTCAGACACTGTAAATGAAGACAGCCTGGAAATGCGACAAATACATTTTCAAGTGCTTGCAGAAGCATTTGTGGCCTCCAGGAAATGCAGCCACGGACCCCCGGAGGAGGGACGGGGGGTTAGGGGGGTACTCCACAGTTTGATTTATGCAATTTGTCTATGTTCTTCTCTGTCCATTTTGGACGCAAGGATGCATTTCTGCTAAAAAATATATATATCTAAAACACAAGTGGTGGAAACAGCAGCAGCTCACTGGTCGTTCATGCTCTTCCCGTTCCTCCCATGGCGCTAACACAACATTTTTTCCGTGAATGGCATATAATTGTGATGCATGGCAGAATAGAGAAATTTCAAGAATTTTACATAACTAGTGTAACATGAAATTACTGACACTACACGAGATTACGCCGTGTAACAGAAATTTCGCCTAGACCCGATTTTATGTGATTTTTAAATCTAGAAATATTTCTATAGGTGAAAATATTTGGCTTCATAATAAAGATGGAAAAAAGCATCTGGGCTGTCAGTTTTTCAGTGCTGATATTCAAGATCTCCAGCATGTTCTTTTTCTATCCTGTGTTAATACCTTACCAACATCAATATTTAAGACCTGTTTTGGTAAGGTTTAATGTACAGACATATTTCGAAGCGTTATTCAACCTGTTGTATTCACTATCGATGAATGTTATCAACTAGATACATTTTTATGAAAGTGTAATGTTTCTATGGAAAATTACCAATACATATCTCTGTCCATCCGAGTTCATATGTCTATCCATCTATGCTGGTCTCTATCTATCTGTGCTGATTATCTATCTATCTATCTATCTATCTATCTATCTATCTATCTATCTATCTATCTATCTATCTCTTTGTACTTCTGTCTATCTGTATCTTTTTGTCTATTTTTCTCTACCTGCCTCCATCAGCCCCCAAACACAGACTCTCTAAGTCATGCAATCTGTCCCAGCATTTGCGGGAAAAAAGTGTGTTTTGGACTTTTGGGCACTTTCTTACCAAGCATCTGTTGGGACACTACCAACACCCGGACATAATCTGATCCCACATCTCTCTGAGTATAGTTTAGATATGGCCACACAGGTTTTCTGTCTCTGTCTAATCTTCCATGGAAAGAAAACATTTGCAGAAGGACCTGAAAGGACAGAGTTGACTAGGGCCAAGAAGGGCAGCTGTGCCAGAATCAACATAGTCTAGCAACACTGTTTATACTGACTGAGTTACTGTTTGTTGTAAGTGCTTTTCAGCTGAGTTGCAAGCTAAAAATATTTATTTTTTACATTTTCTTTAAACATGCTTCATAAAAATAAAAATAACAATTACAGAAAGTTTCAATCATCATGATACATAAATATATAGCCACAATGGCACCTGTACAGTACATATGTGCCACAGACATAAATAACATTGCAATGTTACCTATACCATAGCATTATACACCGTAATTTTAAGAAGCTGAGTTGCAAGCTAGGTTCCTTAGTGGGCACCTATACAGTGAGTACCATCTGGGAAGATGTCCAGCTCGATCGGCTCAGCCCACCCAGTGGATCCTCTCTCATCACAATGAGTGAATGTGGCAAGCACATCTGTGCTCTCAGGAGCATAGCCTTGTAAAGGGTGCTGCCACAATGGGTGTGAGGAAGCACAGTAGCTGACATAATGATCAGAACTGTATTCCTGGGATACTAAACCCTTCCATGTTTCAATTTGCTTTCATAGCATTCTGGAATGGTGCGCATAAATAAATACAATTAGTGCCATTTGATGTACTTTGTTTGTTTTTGGCATTAAATTATATATATATATATATATATATATATATATATATATATATATATATATATATATATACACAGATATATAGTTATATATATATAGATATATATATAGGAGGAGGTGTAGACGGATATGGCTAGCTAGAAGCGCAGAAGCGCGTTACACCCACAGCGTGGGAGTTTTTACCGGCACGTTTTTAAAAACTTTTAACTCATTTTAAAACTATTATTCTATGTACTGTGCCTAAATGACCTATGTTGAACAGGTGCCATGCAAACTCGGAGGATGCGCTCTGTGGGTAATTCTGTTTATGTTTATGTTTATATCATAGTGTGCACCACATCCTCAACGCCTACCTGGTATTGCATCAAGGGCAACGCCTACCCAGCAACCACAGACGGTGTCCAGTGAGCCAACGGACCAGATCTAGTTTCTTTATTATTTGTCCCATTCTCCCATTCCCTTCATTGTGACACAGGCCGGCAGAAATGCGGTCCGCATCGCAGTGAGGGAAAATGGTAGGACAAGCACGAACATCGCTCCCGCTGAGTTCAGGATATTTCAGGTTAGTGCATGTGACACCTCACTTAGGTTATTGTACAATCCCTTGTTGGCTCTTTCGGTGTTTTGGTGGTGGGTTTTGTGCTGGACCTGAGAAATATTCATCCATTAAGTACCATCTGATATCAGGTGGCCCTTCTGGGACACTGCTGTTCTCACAAGGCCCCACCTCTTCAGCTGGTGCACCGACCTAAACATTAATATAAGGCCAGAGCACAAGTGATATTGGTCAACAAAGCCGTTCCAGGCAGGCCATGCAGGATTGCATATCACTGTGACCTGTGACGCCCCCTCTTTCAGACGCCAACTACCCCCGTTTCCTGGCCTGACCCGCCTGTTTATTTGTGGAGCAATGCCTTCTGGGCCTGCTTTCCCGGGGCACTGCCTCTACTTGGGCATTAAATGACAGAGGCAACTTGGATCCACACAGCAGGCACACTGCTGGGGCACTGAAGATGCACCTAAAGCAAGCCTGTCAGCACCTTTCCACATCAGGTGACCTTCACTGCAGCTGAATCATCATTGATGTGGAACAGGTGAGTAATCATAGAATGGGACCTGAAGGTAACCCACTGATCAGTGATCTTATAACTTTCTCTAGGTCCAGGTGGGGTGGATCTGAAAAGCCTACCAAATCATCACTAAGAGAGCCAAGAGGGTGTACTGCCTGTTTATTCCCGTAATTCAAACTCCTGCCAGCCCTACGGGTGCTGATTGCGTCAATACTGACCAGAGTAGCTCAGGGCGAGTCTCTGCAATATGCAATCTGCCATAAAGAACCGGGCGTCATTAACTTATTAATTGAAATCCATGACCTAGACCTTGTCTTCTTATTTGAGACCTGGATCAACTCAGATTACTTGCCACTACTAGACGACTTGGTTTCAACCCACTTCTATTTAACTAGATTTGACTGCCTCACTAAGAGAGGTGGTGTGGTAGGCAAAACTTACAGGGAGAATTAAAAAAAAATCAAGGGCCTCATTTACAAGTTTTTGATGCAGGGCAGCACAGTAAGTCACTTTGCTGTGCTGTAGTGCGTCAAAAGGAAAGGACAGGAATGCATTGTATTTATGGTATACGGCGCATTCCTGTCCTTTCCCACTGCGCTCGCGTCGTTTTGGCTGCCTTGGGCCAATGCAGGCACCATTGCACCATGAGAATGCAGCACACATAGAAAGGGGAAAAAACAGGAGAAATAAACATATTTCTCCTTGTTACCCTGCCCTGGAGAGGCGTACAGTTTTGACACATTCCCAGGTTTACAGATCCTTGTAAATTTGGGAATGCGTCAAAACCCATGGGTGTTGCCTGGGAACACACACCGCAACGCTCATGGAACACCTCCCTGACGCAGTGTAAGGCAACGCAGCGACTTGCGCTGCATTGCCTCACACCACATCTATGAGGCCATGAAAAGCCACACAAAGTGGCTTTGCGCGGCTTCATAAATATGGATCTGCATTATGTGCCACCAGAGCGTCATAAAAAGTGATGCACCGGCGGCGCAAGGGGCTTGTAAATAAGCCCTCCCGGTCTTTAGCATCCTGACAATTTTCAGGGACAGAATCAATGTTTCTTGAGTTAAAAGTCAATTTTCAAAACTCCACTAGGCATTGTCTTGTGTTACCACCCACCCCAAATCACAAATTTTACTTGACTGAAAAAATTGAATGCACATGCTTATTTGCTATATCCTGACAACTTGGTTTTGGGTTATTTTAATCTTTGAGCTGAAGAGCTCAACAGCCAATCTCTTGCCTGAGCTGCTCTAAAATTCTCAAGTATATATGCAGGAGCGGCTGCTTCCGGGAAGCAGCAGTGGTGCGGGGAGCGGGGAGGAGGGGGAGGAATGGGGGTTTAAAAAGAAAAAAACACTTGCCTGCCGGCTGGCCTACTGGCCAGCCACCGCCGCCACCTCTCCTCCGTCCTCTTCCTGGCTTCTTCTCTGCAAAGGAAGCAGGAAGCACTGGGCTTCCAGCCTCCCCTGACCAATCACAACGCTGCATTGCAGCGTTGTGATTGGTCTGAGAGCCAACTCATGGCACTCAGCTAAGGAATGGGAGGCTGGGCATGTTCTCCATGCAGCCTGCAAGGCAGCCTTCATGGAGAACATGCAAAGTGCGCATGAATGTTTGGCCGGCCCCAGCGGGCCAGTCAAATATTCATGCGCACTTACATAGTGCCCACCACTCCCCCCCTGCTCTGAGAGCAGAGCAGATCTGCCCTGCCCCACCCTTCGTCATGCTGCAGTAGGAACAATAAAATTATAATAACGTAGAGTTATTATCATTTCATTTTTCCTTTTTTTCCACTGCGTAAAGCATAGGGGCGACGCTCCTCCGCCTTAGCGGAGGAGCCGCCACTCTATATATGTTCCTTATGCCTTAGACCATTAGTTAATGCCCCAAACCATAAAGCTGGGCTCAAGCTTGCTTTTATTTTTTTAAACATGGATCGCCCCTTTTCTATTGTCACGGTCTTATCATTTTCTTATACCCTTTATAATAAAATGTGACAACAATATCATTAACATTAATTAGAAAATTCTCAGTCAGTAAGAAAAATTGGAATATTAGGACTAATGAGAATTGAAGAACACGTCGAATGCTCGCAATTTGGCCTATATCGTGCACTGCTAGAGGCCACTTTAATAGTGCACACTTGCTGCTATGCATGCGGAATGCTAATAGAGAGATGATAGACACTCTTGCCCCTGTACAGCCATTTGACTTGGAAAGAGAAAAGAGCATTTTATTCTCTAAAAATAATTTCAGCCCCAATTAATAGCAAGGAACTATTTAAAATCACAGTCTTTATATAATCACTCATCAATTAAAGGTGACTATTGCCCTCGCAACAACTGGTAAATAACCTTTGTGTGTTTTTTGAGGATGAAATTCAAAAGATTAGAAATTATCTTTCTCACTTTAAACCTCAAGGGACCCCTGCTTTTCCGCTGCCATTTCCCTTTCAAGCTAGGTACAGCCCAATGACAACCATGACTTAATCAGCCTTCTCTCTGATCTCCATAGAGTAGTGCATTAATCTCCTTCAGGTCAGTAAACCTTCGGGTTCACCATTAGATGTTTATCAGACTACAGTTGTAAAATCTCATGGAAGGGTGCTTGCTTCCATGCTCACAGACATTTTCAATGCCTCCCTTACAGAAGAAGTAGTCCCAGTCATCATTTTTAAAAAAGAGCTCTCTAAGACCCTTGCTTAAGAAACCATTTATTGATCAAGACATCCTCACTAATTTTAAACCAATCTCTTTTTTGCCTTTCTTTGTAAAACCTTTAGAAAAATAGTCACAGTCCAACTTTAAGCCAACGTATGGGGCAAAACTTACTATGCCATAATCAAGCAGATTTCAGACCAGGTAGCTCCCCTGAGATAGATATGTCATCCACAGGCTATCTTCGAACGATTGTAGATAGAGGAGCATCAGGAGCCTTGTTACATCTGGACCTCTCTGAAGCATTAGATATGATTGGCTATTACAATCCTTCCCGACTGAACTCTCTCAGCATTAGAGATAAAGCCCTGAAGTGAATTGCCTCATTTTAAATAGGTAGATCCCAAATGTACCCACTGGGCTCCTTTTCTTCTTCCTCCACCCCCGTAAAGTGGGGAGTGCGACAGGGATCGTCTTTATCCCCACTTTTATACCTTTCTACGACCCCCCCCTTGCAGAACAGTTAAAACATTCCAAAGCCATTTGCTATCTTTGTATGGATTATACTCGTCTTATTGTTGATAGTAGGATGCCCTCACAACAGTCTGATTGGAATTGAAGCTACCATGAATTTCATATTCAAATGGATGGGACAAAATTACATTAAGATCAACCCAGTCAAATCAGACATTCTGTATGTCTTCCATAAACTGAATCTCTGACACCACTCTTTATGGCTTCCTAATGTGGGTGGCCATCTCATTCCAGTTCTGAAGGCTAGAAATCTGGGCATTACCCTGAATACTAAAGTTGATCCAGCTACTCAGATTTTCAATGTCACCAAAACATGCCTCTACCGAATAAGGCTTTTGAAGAGAATCATTCCTTTTCTGCCCGTTACTCCTAAAGTGAAGGAAGCTAATGTACAGGTTCATGCCAGATCTGATTACGGCAATGCCATATACCTCGGAATCCCTAAAGCTTCTCTTGCACGACTTCAAGAAATTCAGAATGTCTTGGTCAGATCTTTTATTTCATTTCGATCTTCCAGCTCTATCTAGCTTTCAAGGGGACACTGATATATCGCCCACCGGGCCCGCGCTCTAATTTTATTCAAGACATTGGCAGCCTATTGGAAGCTGATACCCTCCTCAACATCTTTACTGTGCTGGGGGATTTTAACTTCCATTGGAGGCCTTAGCTGACCAGGCCACATCATCGCTTATTCAAACAATGGACTCTCTAGGCCTTTCTCAGCTGATCACCGGCCCAACACACTCAGCGGGCCACACTCTTGATGGAATCTTTTCCAACCATTCCACTCTGAGTATTAGTAACATTTTACCTTTAACCTGGACGGATCATTTGTCCATACTATTCCTGTTTACAGGAAGGGGATCTCGTTCGCCTGGCAGATCAACTCCACACACATTAACTACTCGTGCTTGGCACAAAATTGCTACAGACGTTTTTTGGAATCTTGTACATAACTCACAACCTACGCTCTCAAAAGACCCGGAAACTGCCGCAAAACACAATATACTGCCTGGGTGGACTCGGCAGCACACACGCTAGCCCTATTAAGTTGAATAAACTTCAAAGAAATTAGGTCACAGCCCCATGGTTCTCCGAAGAGCTGAGAACGTACAAGCAAACTTGCAGAAGGCAAGAAAAGGAGTGGCGCCACCACTACAACTCAGAGGAAAGAACTAAGGGCCTAATTATGATGGCGGTCGGACTTTCTTCCGACCTCCATCATATCGGGGATGGGACCGCACGACTTGCGGTCGCAATGTGTATTTTATGTATTGCGGCGTGTGCTGCAGGCTGCAGCACACGCCGCAGTACAAATAATACACTTTTTGCATATCCCTGCACTATGTGGCAGGCATCATGCGGTGCCTGTCACATGGTGCAGGGATATGTAGGGGGGCACCATAGGTGTCCCCAGGGCCCATGTCGGAATGCCAGGAGGGTATGGGGCCCGCTACGGGCCCCCAATGTCCCTTTCCGCCTGCCTTTTCATGGCGGGTAAACCGCCATGAAACGGCCGGCTGGACAGTACTTAGTAATCCCTACGGCGGTGCGTGTCAGGCACCGCCACTGTTGTAGGGAATACAAGTCCCTCATACGGACCGACGGGCTCAAGGAGCGTGGCGGTCTGTCTCTCCGACCGCCAACCATCCCCCCGCCATCCTAATGTGGCAGGCGGGAATCACTATTATGATGGCGGTGGGACCGCCACCGACAGGCTGTCGGTGGCGGTCGCACCGTCATCCTAATCAGGCCCTAAGTATAAATCTTGCCTAAACACCTATTAGGCCATGATTTTTTCCGCAAAAAACACGTACATTTCAACAAAAATTGAAGCAGCTTCTAATTCCTCCAGGGGACTTTTTTTTAACAGTGACCAAGCTCACAACAGAACCTACTAGATCATCCTTAATTGCTAACCAATCTTTTTGCAACTCTTTAGAAAACTTTTTTCTTCAAAAAGTATCTAACATCTACAATACGTTCTCCCTTCCTTGTATCTCTGACAACTGTATCAAAGCTATATCTAATAAACCCAAGTTTGAATCCTTTTCTCTTCCATCCATTGAAAATATCACAAAACTGATTACATCAGCAAGTTCAAGATCTCCAGGAGATCCCTGCCCACCTAAGATAGCAACCGCTATCGAAGAGACATTAGCCCCCATCCTGACCAGAATTTTCCATCACATGTTCTATTTGGCCATTTTTCCATCCATCTGGAAGAAAGCTTTGATTCTTCCTTTGCTAAAAATGCCATATCTTGATCCCACAGAGCCAAACAACTACGGCCTCTTAGGCCTCTTATCGTGTCTCCCCCTGCCGGCAAAGCTTATAGACAAAGAAATGAATAGTCAATCAATCAATCAAAATTAGTGAGCAAGTGAAATTTATCCTGGACAACAATCTTTTGGATGAAACTCAATTTAGCTTTCACTCCGGGCATAGCACACAGACAGCTTTAATTAAAGCAACCAAGGAAATAAGGATATCTTTAGATCACTTTAGATCACAGCGGCAAGGCCGCCATGATACTTCTGAACCTCTCGGCAGGGTTAGATACTGTACATCATGGCAGACTACTGGGCCGCCTGAAGCAAATCGAAGTCACTGACAGAGCCTGGAAACTTCTCAGTTCGCATCTGCAGGGTCGCGAACAAACAGTAAGACTGGAAAAATTTGTATCTCTCTCCTTTTCCCTCCCATGTGGGGTTCCTCGGGGCTCATCACGCAGCCCTACCCTTTTTTACATTTATGTTACCCCTCTCGCACAACTATTCAAGTCGTTTGGCTTCAGCCTTATGTCCTATGCCGACGATACTCAAATCACGGTGTCCCTAGCCATTGACTCGATAGAAACTGGACTCAACTTTAACAAGTGTATGCACCGTTAACCACTGGATGGCAGATAACTGCCTACAACTGAACTCGGCCAAGATGGAGGTTCGACTTTTTGGCGCCGACCAATCATTCTGGACGCCCACCTGGTGGCCTCAGGATATGGACTCCCTTCCACTCCCTGCCAATAAAGTTCACGATCTTGGTATCATAATTAACAACAAACTTTCCCAAGTAGATCAAGTGAGTGCAGTCGCTTCTCAGGTTTTCTACACTCTAAAACTCATGAAGAAGATCCTTCCTTTCATTCATCCCCATCTTCAGAAGACATTGGTTACCTCCCTCGCTCTCTCACGACTGGACTACTGCAATGGCCTGTATCAACTGTCCATAAGCATGTGCTGAACAGGTTGTAGACGCCGCAAAATGCAGCTGCTCGGCTTCTCCCGAAATTACCAAAGTATCACTCGGTGGCCTTACATTTAAGGAAACTCCACTGGCTGCCGATTAGGCAAAGAGTAACTTTCAAATAATTCTGCCTTGTCTTTAAGGCCCTGAACAACCAAGGTCCCTTATTTCTTAAAAACAGTTTTAACTGGTACCAGCCCACCAGGCCTTTATGATCCTTCACTACTAAAATAGTTAATGTTCCCAGCTTCAGGCGAGCTACTTGGGGTGGACGCAGTTTTGGGCGGACTGCTGCCATCTCTTGGAATGAACTTACCTTCTTCATAAAAGCTTCTCCCAGTCTTTTGGAATTCAGAAAATCCCTTAAGACCTGGCTTTATAATTTTCCTCTCTAGACTTCTCCAACTTAGTATAACAGTGCCTTCCAGTAATCAGCGCCAAGACACCCTTACGGGTAATCGAGCGGTTAATAAAAATTTATAACATAACATCTTCCAGCTTAAAATAATTTGAACACCATCAACAACTCCATTGGTTGCCAAAGGGCAAAAGAATTTAGTTTAAGTCTGCTTGTATCATGTTTGAAATCGCTTCAGGTAGGGCTCCACTTTACATTCATCGGAAATTTTAGAAATATTAACCCAGCCCGAAGCTGAGATCTTCCACCAACTCGATGTAAGAAGTGCCGCCTTTCAGACTGGCTAGCTGTGGGAGGAAGAGCTTATAGAGTTTAGGGCACTAAGTTGTGGAATTCATTCCACTGAAATTCATGCCATCCTTCAGCTTTTGAAGTTTAAGAAATCAGTCAACACCTGGCTGTTATCCAGTAATGCTTCCTGGTGATGTTCCCGTAAAACCTAAGCCTGGGTGAAGGTCTGCTGTGCGGAACTCCACAAAGTGCCCAAAAAACATCAGCCACAATACGTGGAGTTCAGCAAGCGGTGGAGTGCGGTATGTTGTGCTGCTTGCGCTGACTTTTAGTGATTTTTTTTTTTACAATTTTAGAAAAATCAGCGCAAACGTACTACCCTTCACACCAGAGGGCGCTGCTTCTTTCTCTGCCGCTCAAGTAGAAATTCTGCTCGAGCGGCAGCTTCCTGAACGTGAGGGGCAGATTTCTCAACGGAGGCGGTAGCGACCTGCCGCAACCGCCTGTGTTGAGAAATCTCGCCGGGAAAGTTCTAGCATACGATTTTTCGTGCTTGCCAACTTAACGTTGGCGAGTTGCCCAAGAGCAAAAATTCTGCTCCGTGTCGCTTTCCAGAGTTTTCGGGAACTTGGGCAAAACTCCGGGAACTCTGCCGGCAGAGCGGAATTCTTCGCCCACCCCTAGTAAAAACATGAGCTCCAAGAGACTGCATTTGGAGTGGTAGCTGCGCTATTTAAAATCCCATTAAATACAATACATAAAAGAATACAGAGCCTTAACAGAGAAGTAGCAGAGTTCACAATAGCTAGTTTTTCTCCACACAGTCATTAATACTCAAGTCTCTGTGTATTACTATTTTGCCCTCTCAATTTATACGTACAGTATTTTCTTGTGTACTAGAAGTAAAGTACTTTTTCTGTCAGTAAAAGCACTTGTTACACATTGCAGTATTGCCTATTAATATATAATTCATTTTGTTCTGGGTTTCTACCCCACACTACCTCCCTGAGGGGCATATTCTCAAGGACACATCACCGAATTAGCGGCACTTTACCGCCACGAAAGTGGCGATAGATCTATCGCCCTATTCACAAGCCTGCGCTAACAGCCGACATCGTCAGTTTACCTGCGATAGCTGCAGCTAAAAACATCGCCATGGCTGACAGCGACAACTAACGCTAATCATATGCAGAGTAGGCGTTCCCGTGCAAAAACTCATGATAAAGTGGTGTGTCCTTGAGAATATGCCCCTCAGGGAGGTAGCGTGGGTTAGAAACCCACAACAAAATGAATTATATATTAATAGGCAATACTGCAATGTTCGCAACGACCAGCCAGATCGGCGATGCGGTCCAAAAACAGGCAATAAGGCACGTTAGCAGCAGGGACTTAAGACCTGCTTTTTTCTGGTCTTAAGTAGGACGAAAACCTGCAGTACAAAGGGAGCTCAGCCCAGAGCCACATCTGAAGACCAACAGATGCCATGGAGCTACTAATCATGCAGCTTGGAGACCCAAGAGGGCCACAATACCCACCACCACCACCCCCAGGACCACCCCCACCCCCACCCCCACCCCCAGGACCACTCCCCCCCCGGACTGCCACCCAGGCAGCGCAGAACAAGACAGCGTACCTTCCAAAAACGCACCAGCCTCAGAGACTTAACGCCAGAGGATTTCATTGCCCACTACAGGCTCAAAAGGACAACCATCCTCCGCATCCTGACCCACAGTGCCCACAGGCTGACGGTACCAACACAGCAGACAACCAACATCCCTCCGCAGACAAAGCTGCTGGCTGTGCTGCACTTGTTGGCCTCTGGTACCTTCCAACCAACAACTGCCAGAGTCGGAGGAGTCTCACAGCCAGCCCTATCAAAGTTCCTCACACCTGTCTTGGATGCCATCATCAGCTTGATACGCCAGCAACTTCACTTCCCCCACACTGCGCAGGAACAGCTGGAGACCAAGCAAGGCTTCCCGCACGTGTTGGGGGCAATTGACTGCACACATGTCCTACTTGTGCCCCCTGCCGACACTGCACACAATTACTGCAACAGAAAGCACACGCATTCCATCAATGTGCAGGCAATAGTGGACCACCGGGGACTGTTCACCAATGTCGTTGACAACTTCCCAGGCAGTGTGCATGATTCCTACATCTTCCGACAGTCCATTATCAACCAGCGCTTTCAGGATGGCACCTATGGAAATGCACTGCTCGTTGGTAAGTACCAACGGAACACACCACACACCTCAACTCCACAATCATACAACTCACAACTGTGGGAATGCACACGTAACAAAATCACATACAACATGCCAACCAACATGCCCACCTACCAGACATGACAACACAAGTAACTGTGGTAACAGGGGCCAGACATGTAGACAAACCATCCACAAAGGCATAGCCCCTCTGCCACACGATTGCAGAATGTGGGGAGAGGTGGGAACCAAGAATGTGCGAAGGAGGCAATGGACCCATGAATAAGAATGTACACAATGCCAAGTGTGGCGGGGATGTGCTGGACAGTCTTGAGCATGCAGAGCACAGACATGTCCATGTGGACATATACTGCTGGTGTTGGTAGTGTTGTGGACAGTGGACGCAACCATGTCACCTCAGGCAGTGGGGAAGACCTTGGACATGTAGCTATGTCACCCCCCCTGTAAGCGTAAGCGCAGTGGGCTGGGCCGGCGTACGCCAGTCCAGCGTAGGAGTGTGAATAAATCGCCTGGGGCTCTGGGCGTGGTTCACTTCCGGGATGGCCACCAAAGTAACTACTGCATGTGTCTCTGTGTCTGCCATATCCTGACCATAGGCCCACACACACGTGGCCGACCACCTTCAATGGCCAAATTAACACCGGCGACGAGGTGGCTACGTCACACGCCACCCGGCGCACATCTCGTCATCGCCTGCTGGGGCGTGTCTGCCAGGGCGGCGCCCCTCACCCTGCCACGAGGCCGCCGCCGTGACCGGTGGTGCCTGCGCGATCCTGTGCGCCTGCTGCACCCCAGCCCGCTGGACCCCAGACCCGTCCGACGGCCAGCGGTTATTGCCCACCCCTGCGCGCCCAGGCCGCACTGCTCACCTGCCGCCACCGGCGTGTCTCCAAGAGGGCCCACCACGTGCCGGTGCAATTTTCAAGCCAGAGGCCCATGAACTTGGCAGCCTCCTCAGCCGATCGCTGGCTTCCGCGCAACAGGCCCCCAGCGAACCCTGCGGCACAGCACCGCGGAGTTCTGTGTGTGCTGACTGCTCCCTTCGGCCTACGCTGCGGTCCAGCAGGTCTCAGAAAAATCCATTCCAGTCCGGCCCTACAGGCCTACTGTATCATCGCAGGCTGCACACCTGCTCAGCTCTTCAGGTGGGCCTACCTCAGTGCACCGCAAGTCATCGCCACGTGGCGGTAGGCCCGTGCCAGAAGCAGTGCCTCAGGTGCCACTACCTCTGTGCACCACAAGTCACCGTCCAGCCTCCAGGCCTACTGCATCATCGCAGGCTGCACACCCGCTCAACTCTTCAGGTGGGCCTACCTCAGTGCACCGCAAGTCATCGTCCTGTGGGGCTACCCCACAAGTCCGCCTCCAGCAGCCAACAGCATGTCCTCGGTAACGCCACTGGAGCCCTTCACAGTCACGGGGCCACCCCCGTCCCAGGCAGGCCGCTGGAAAGCCTGGGTGGAACGTCTAGAGACGTACTCCAAAGCACACGACATCCCAGCGCCGCGGCAGTGGCCCGCACGTAGTCGTGTGAGGAGTGTGAAGAAATGGCCCGGGGCTCTGGACGTGGTTCAGTCCTGGGCTCTGGGCGTGGTCCAGTTCCGGGCTGGCTACAAAAGTAACTATGGCGTGTGTCTCTGTTGTAGTGTCTGCGCCATCCGGCCCTTAACCGACAATCTTGCAATGTAGCATGCACCCGGAGGGGGGGCGGGCTCGCCCGAATGGATAAATAAAGGAGCGCAAGACCGCTCGGGGTCTTGGCTCATACATGCCAACTGTTGTGTGTGAATCTTCATTGCCGCAGCATGAGCCAAAGGCCTAGCCTCAATCGCAGCGCGAGTTCAGCCAGGCCTGAACTCCACATCTGTGTCCGCCCTATCCTTACCATAGGCCTACACACACATGGCCGCCAACCTTCAACGGCCAACATTACAGTGTTGTTTTCAGGCTTGCGGACATGTGCAGACAGGCATGACAATGGTGTGACGTAGGAGTGCAAGTGATGCAACCGCGCAGCGCACACAAGTAAATAGGCTCGGGGGGAGGGAGGAGCAGCTGTGAGGCTACATAATACACCTCGACCCCGCATATTTGCCAGAAGCAATACATGGCAAACATGAATCCCAAAGTCACACAAATCACACACCACAAAACTTGTAAGTCTGCCATCACAGCATGCAGAACCAACAGTTTACACTAATCTCACTTACCTCTCACAGGTGATCAAGGATATGCACTCTGCCCGTGGATGATGACACCCCTCCAAGCCCCGAACACCCCGGCCCACAGGCAGTACAATGTGGCCCACAAACGCACCAGGGGCATTGTTGAGCGCACATTTGGCGTGTTAAACTCACGTTTCAGGTGCCTGGACATCACAGGTGGAAGACTCCTGTACAGCCCAGAAATAGTGTGCAAGATTATCATTGCATGTTGTGTATTGCACAACATATGTGTACGCACCAATGCCCCTTGGATCCAAGTGCCAGATGCACCGGATGATGATGAGGAAGATGAGGCAGGTGGACCACACCCCACTGCAGCTGCAGCAGGAATAGCCTGAAGGAACACAATCATTAACAATTTCTTCGCATGAGCACATCACATTGTGACTGTCCTTAGCAATCATGGAACAGTACAAAATGACCACATGAACAGCATGTGCAAATAAATTCATTGCAACACACATTCCCTGTGTGCATGTCAGTCCTCTGCATTAGCACATCACTCTGACAAGTGTAAGTGCAACATTAAGTGCTAACAATCTCACAAATAGCAAATAGTTGTGGGTATGTCACCTCTGTACAGAGAGGCTGTTCAGGGTGTCACGTATTCGGAATGCCATTTCAGGGTGTCAAATGTAGTACGTAATCCCACTCATCAGCGTATCACATGTGTACAAAAACAGGACATGAAGGCTGTCATTGGTGTTCAAAAAACAGACAACAGGGTGTCATTTTGGGTCAAATATGAAATTGCGGGTGTCCTTTGGGGTCAAATATGAAATTGCGGGTGTCATTTGGGGTCAAATATGAAATTGCGGGTGTCATTTGGGGTCAAATATGGAATTGCGGGTGTCATTTGGGGTCAAATATGAACCACCCTGATGCAGAGATGCACCCTGTGACTCAAGTCCCACAACATGAGCAACATGGACGTAAGGGGGATGGGGGCACAGTGAACACCTCAGCAACATGGGAGATGCACACCAGCCAAAAAGCCAGCAGGAATACCTTGCGTAGAGCACACCAAGGTGTCCCCTGGACATATGTGCCATGTACAGATCACATGTGTACATGGACGCCATCCATCAATAGTAGTGAACAGTGTCAGCTAATAGGTGCAAGGTGAGAAGTCACGCGCCTCCTCACAGCTACCTGTACCCATCACTGTCAGACTGAAGCAAAACAACACTGCTACATCAGAGCATGCAAATTTGACCCTGAGGGCACGTACATGGCTGGTAAGGGTACAACTGTGCCGGAAGGCGAAGCAGTGAAATCCCCCCCCCCAAATCCACATCACATTTCCAGAATGCAAGCAGATGACAAACTAACATTAGGGATGAAAGCTCCTTTGTCTGAACTAGAAGGCGGTGGCACATCTGCACCTCCGACCTTGGAATTGCATGCGCCCGGCACCCCTGAGAGATACCATAGCAGCTGATGACAACTCCCACACTACGCACAGCGCTAACCAAAGACCAACGTATACACATCCCACACACAGAAGTCCTTGCTCGCAGTTCTTTTGCATGGAATGACCTTCACACTTACTCACAGACCATCCCAGGAGTCCAACCGCTGCACACTCAAACAAATCATTGGTCCGAGCTGTGGCATCCACATAACTTTGACTTTGACTTTTTACACACAGCCCTATTTCCTACATTGACGTGGGGCTAAGTTGGGAAATTGCGAGATTGTTGTTTAGGAGCAATGAGGCCACAGCTAGTTCACACATTCCCAGTCATCTCACTGTCTATCTGGGTCACGGTCAAACATGCACATTGATATCAGTTCCCAGGGAGTACCTTTTTTTGGAATCACTGCCCCTATATTCATCCATACTTTCATACTTGCTTGATCATTGACATGACACATCTGTGTGAATTAGAATGTTTTAATCACATTCGGTGGAGTGTTAAAGCTGGACCAGTACATGGCCATGCAAACCCCACTTGACATTGTTGCCCCGTGGAGGGCCAGCCAGAGTCCTTTAGGGATTGACAAGTTCATCGGAAGAGGAAGAGTGCAGTCCGCAGTCTGATTGCTGTGTCATTGGTAACCAAACCACATATGGCAGTCCATGTCGAGGGCCAAGGTGAGTGTCGCAGAGTGTATCGGGGGACAGTGGAAGATGTTATTCCAGGGCATGATGCAGAGGGCAGAACCAAGCTGAAACAAGCCATATGGCGAAGATAAATGCTACCGCTTCCTTCTTACCACAAAGGCAGAATCATCCACATCATCGTCCTCTGATGTGTGATGTGCCTCACATGTGGGTGGTGGTGTTTTGTCTGCAGCACTGTGTGGCACTGACACATCAGGGGCCTGAGGTGGAATGTCTGCCGCACTGTGTGGCAGTGACACATCAGGGGACGGAGGTGGATTTTCTGCCGCACTGTGAGGCACTGACACATCAGGGGGCGGAGATGTGGATGGAGTAGTAGCAGCAGCATTCATCTGCACCAGGCCTTGTGCCAGCAATGCCATGATGAGGATCTGCAGGGCATGGAAGATCCCAGCTACATCTTGCTGGTGTGCAGCCGTGGCAGCCATTCTTTCCGCCTGCATCCGCTCCATGTTCTCCATGATCCTCCGCATGTGTCCCAACTCCCGGCTGTCATCGCTGGAGCCACTCTGACTAGACAGTTGTTCTTGTCTCAGAGTCATGACTCCAGCGATGTCAGCCATTGCTTGTTGGAGAGCATGGAGCGGACTGTGGGTGTCCGTTAGGGACTGTAAGTGGTCCCTGATGGGACTTAGACACCCACGTATGGCATCTAGTTTGGCTGCCATGAGGTCGAACCCCACCTGATCAGCAATCTCCTTCTGGCCCTCTAACACACGGCGTTGGAATGCCACGTGTTGGTCGTGGGGGTCCTGGGAGATAGCCGTGGTGGTGGGTGCTTCCTGCTGTGTGGTCTTTGCAGGGGGTAGGGTCTCCTCGATGCAGCTGGGCTGCCCTGCTCCTGGGGGTGGGGTGCTGAGGTTGTCCATGAGCTGTTGGAGGGCGTCGGTGTCGATGGTGTGGAGGTCCTCTTCATCATCAGTGAAGAGATGTACGGTCTACTCTGCAGGAGGTGTTGATTCTCGCTCTGCAATGTGAAGGGGAGATGCAGTTTGACAGTGTGTTCCATGTATCTTCACGCATTGGACAAGTTTACAAACAGACTGCATGACAATGTACATTGTGACTGTTTGGGAGGAGATGCCTATTTGATGCGGGACAGTGGACATTTCTACACCATCAGGGATGTGGGGTTGTACTTGTACATTATCATCTCACAATTTCCTGCTATGCCAAATGTGATTGGCCAGTTTCTACACACAAGCGGCAGCAGTTGTGTCCTCTGTTCTGTTGCGAAAGTGTTGCAGTCTGTACCACATTGTTGTCAATGTTGATGTGCTCTGTTTCTTATGTGTGTGTGTGCTGCATTGTGGGAGAGTCGCCCCTGCAGCTATGATTTTGCTGGCCCTTATCACTTTCAGGCGGTGTGCCTTTCACTTCTGTGCTTATGCAGTGCTGAGATGTTGCAGACTTGGGTAAATTGGGCTCTTGGTGGGAGTTGGGACTCTTGGGCATGGTTTGTCCGCAGATGTCTTGTTGACGTCAGGGGTTGTTTGTGCACGTGGATGTGTCAGAGTGTGACCTGCTCCTTTACGGATGTGGTCCACACTCAGCCACCTCAGTGTCGTGGCGTGCACCATGTCATGATAATTGGACTGAAGCCATGCTAATCGTCATGCAGTGTCACTTGCATTGTCAGTGTGGCTCACGGACCCGCAGCTTTGCTGGGTTCAGCACATGTGCATGGGTTTGTTGTGAGATTAGTGATGTGTGGGGAGGGCCCCCTCTGGGCACATTGTCGACGGGGGCCTACTTGCTGTTTCTATGTGTGCTGCAGTGTGCCAAGGAGATCAGGGACATGATCCAGTGTCATTGTGGGTGTGCACTGTGCTATACTTAATTGTGCATGTGTGCCATTGTGCGCATCTCCCCGTCCCCCAGTCCCTGGTCGTTACTCACCCTGTTGCTGTTGGGTCAGGTCATGTTGAGCAGTGTCCGGTCCCCCAACTCCTGCCACCGTCTCCCCACTGATGACTGTGGACACCATTTCCTCCATCTCATCCGGCTCCTGCTGTGGCGCTGGACTCCCACCTCCAGTCTACATTGCTGCTTTCCGGTTGTTGGCGGGTTTCAGCTTGGTTTTGCGCTTCACATCATTCCAGCGCTTCTTGCAGTCGTCCACTTCCCTTCTCTTCACTCCGACTGCATTCACCTTGGCCAAGATGGACTGCCATATTGCATTTTTAGTTGCCAATGACACAGTGGAGGTGATGAACAGTTGTTGGTGGTGTTCTATCACCTCCGTAATCAGGATCTTGTTTTCCTGCGGACTGAATCGCGGGTTTCTCTTCTTCTTCTCCTTGCTCTTTTCCTTCCCCGAGGTCCCTGGCTGATCCTCCGGGGAGTTTATGGGGTTCTGGTTGGCCTCTGTAGTTGCTCCAGCTTCCTCCATGGTGCTTCTCAGAAGTTTGTGTTTTTTTTTTTTGGCAGCTTTTATGCTGATTTTTCCCGCCTGACGTGGGAATAGCAAGCCTGGCGCTGCTTATCACTGATGTTTTTATCGCTGTTGGGCCCATCGCCACTTTTTTCACGTTCGGGTTTCCTTTTTTATCGGTGTCCCGGTAATTTTATCTCGGACATTTGACGCGTTATCGGGATACTATCGCCTGTTGCGGCATGTTGAGAATACGCCGTTAACACGGCGTTAGTTTCCCGCGATAGACGGCGTAATGTAAAGTTGCGTTAACCTAGGTTGGCGATAATTATCGCCCGTTCTTGAGAATATGCCCCTAAGTCTTGAACTGACTGACTTCGGTCATGCGATAAAACACTGTAATCATTGCTCACTTTTGGCTCGATAGTAGGGTAATGACCCAGGAAATCAGTGGAAAAAGGCCCTGATTTCTACGATCTGAGCCCAGTAACCTCTGTCTCCCCGGGACTCCTGAAAACCTTCATGCAGCCCCTAATAATGTGGAGGAAGAAGCTTTTCTGTTAATTCCAGTAGTGTCTAATACCTTATGTTTTAAGGGATTCATTATATTAGGTGTATGCATCTAACAATGACTAGGGTGAACCATAAGGTGAAAAGTTTAGTCAGGACCACTTGAAATGCGCCTTTGTGTGGCCTTGGAATTTTCTGCTTAAATATGAATGCGTAAAAAATTGCTTCCCAGGTTCATTCAAGGAAGGCTGGACCAGAGCCTAATGTCATGTGACTGAATTACATGGTACTGCCTAGGCATGCTGGTGGCGTTTGTGGCCTCTGATCCAACATTGTGAAAGGATTGCTGGTAGGAAAATAGCTCAGCAAGCTGAATGAAGGAAAGGCAGACCATATAGCCTGAGTCGCACTGTAGCTTCTGAATGTGCTGGTGGAGTATATCAATGTATCTCTACCTATCCCTGGCATCTCTCACTCTATATATGTGTAGTAATCTGTCTCTATTTCTATCTCCCAATCTCTTTTTATTTCTCTGTCTCTTTTTCTAACTCTACATCAACCTATCTAGACATCTCTGTCTCTAGCTACCTGTCTAACTACCAGCCTATCTATCTCTCTACCTATCTTCAATTGTTACTATCAAACCACCTGCCCATCGAGTAGAAAATGTTTCTTGGTGTTACTGAGCTTCATTTGTGAAAATTGGAGCCTTTTAACTTTGATGTGCTGAAGATTATCCTACTGTATCTGACTCAAAACTGAGCACCAGATGCAATCGTTCAACACTTGACTCTGGTGATCCAACATTTTCACTGCTCCGGAGGAGATGTGAGAATCGCTGGAAGTGCCCCACATCACGCGGGCTTTGGACCCGTGTAAGCCATGGGTGTCCGGCGGGGCTTTGGTGCTGTGAGTGGAGGCCTCCTGGGTGGGGTGCCTGCCCAGAGACCTCCAACAGAAATGGGACAGGAGGATAAGTATCGGTCACCAATGTCATCCCATAAAGGGAAGAGTGACTCGGGTACCCGGACACTGCCAGGCCGGATAGCTAGGGAGTCCTAAGTGAGGACAGCCTGGGAGTGGCCGACTCTCAGTGGTGCCAGCCCAGCACCAATCCTCAGGCCAGGTGTATGGCAAACTGGAAGCTGTAGTCATCTGCAAATTCACTTCAAAGCGGCTATAGATAGAAAGTCGTTAGATAGAATTGGCGCTTTTGGGCACATTAATTTTTTTCAGTTGATGATCAGAAGAGATGAGATATAAGGACTACATCCAATTCGAACAGCTGCCCTTCGAAAAATGGGAGTACACCTATGTTTGGACTTGGCCCTTTCTGCAGGGTCATCCCCAAACTTTTTACCTTCACCCTCATGTTTGCAGTACCCATTTCTGTTAGCTTTTAGGACTCTGCACACTTTACGATTGCTAACCAGTGTTAAAGTGCTAGTGCTCTTTCCTTAAAACATGGCAAGATTGGCTTATACCCAATTGGCATGATTAATTTACTTGTAAGAACCTAGTAAGGTGGCGCTATCTGTGCCCAGGGCCTGTAAATTAAATGCTACTACTGAACCTGCATTTATTGTGTCACCCACTTAAGTAGCATTTTAAACATGTCTCAGGCCTGCCATTGCAGCCTGTGTGTGCAGTTTTACAGCGCTAAGTCGACCTGGCAAAATAAACCTTTTTCTCAGCCCCAGCCTTCCTTTTTACATATAAGTCACTTTAGATTTACATTTAATAAGCTGTAATTTCCAAAACCAGTTCATGTTTGGTTTCTTTGGAACTGTAATGAACATTTCTAACTTATGATGAAGTTGGATTTTAAAATACAATTTTGAAAATGCTACTTCTAGTAAGATGCATTTTCCTGCCTTAGCCATTTGGCACCTGCAGCCTGTCTATGGGTCACATGACTGGGTGTAGTTGACAGTTGGGAGTTGTGTATTCCTCCTAGACAGCCATACACAATAGTGAGCTTAGGTGTGCCTGGATAGTCCATCACTGGCAGAATGGGAGGGAGGAGTTGGCAACACCCCCACGTACACTTGAATAGGCGGTGTCCTGCCTCCACACAAAGGGCCTGTAGTTAGTCTGGAACCAGGGCCAGGAAGGCAGGGCACCTGTGCACTTCAAAGGCCTGCCTCTAGAAGCTTCTCTCCACTTCAAAGGCACAACTGGGTATAAATACTGGACCTCAGACACCGACTCTTCAGTACACTTCTGGACCTGTGGATACTCTGCCAGGAGGGAGTACTGCTGTGCTCCTGAAAGGACTGCCACTCTGCTGGACTGCTGCTATGAATGAACTGCTGACCTGCTGCCCTCTTGACTGGGTGTGAAGGACTGGACCTGCATCTCTTGAACCCAGAACCCAAGAGTGACTCCAAGGGCTATTTGGCTGGCCTCCTGATCTGAAACCTCAGGGCCACAACAGCCTTCCAACAACCTTGCAACTGCACCTGGACTCTGCCATCTGTGAGTCGACCCCGCCAAATGGTGTCACCCCATTCCTGGACCCTTGGAAGTCAGTTTAAGGTGCTCTACCAGCCTGTGTGGATCCAGCGGAACCGATGCATCTCGTCTGCTGCATGGTGCAACCCCAAGCAGAACCGACGCATCACTGCTACTGGGTGGATAGGACCCATTGCAACGACCTGCTTCGCCGCCTGAAACGTCTTCGGAACCCCCGACGTACGACACATCCTCGGTGTAGGCCATCGCATCTCTTATCAACGGCCGCCTTGACGCTGACTCCGCATTGCAGCTCATTGGAACCAATGTATCACCCCAATTGCGCAGGTGTACTAGAAAACAACAAAGCACAATGGATGTGAAAGCTTTTAGGTTGCTCGCATAAAATGTGAGAGGTCTTGGTGGGTAGACCTAGAGATGTAGAGTTCACACCTTTCTCAGGCATCATAAGGTAGGCGTAGCATTTTTTGAAAGACCTCACAGACTCTGAGGAGATTAAAGTCAGGAAAAACCACAAGGGACAGTTACATTGGGCTACTTATAATATCTGTGCCAGGGGGATCTCTCTTTGGGTGCCTCTGAGGTCCCTTTGGGCTACTAGATAGTAAAGACATATAATTTTAAAACTAGTGTGCACCTAATACAAATGGCAACTCCTATTTCTGACATTTCGGGAATAGGGTACTCCCACATATAGCGCGCCCGATGATATGGGTGGGCGATTTCAAATGTATTCTGGATGTAGACAAGGATAGGCACCAACACCCACCCCAGAGGTAAATGCGGAACCAAGTATGGTGGCTGCCCTTAATGATGTGGTGGACGGAACAGGGTATGTTGATGTAGGTAGAACTGTCCACCCGGTAAGCAGGGAATACTCCTGTCACACCAGTACCCACAACACATATAGTAGGCTAGATTGAGCCTAAATTAGCAAGACCTTGGTGGGAGGATAGGCATTGCCGGTTACCTATCTGACCACTTTCCACTGCTCATAGACATTACAGAGAGGCAGACCAATTTCCCATGTGAAGTTTGAAACTAGAGACACTGAAGAACACAAAGCTCCTAGTGGACATATGCACCACAATCACAACATATTTTACAAGCAACTGGGGATTGACAGAACAATTACTGAATGGGAGGCAAAGAAGGCGATCCTTATGAGGTAAGTTAACTTAAACAAGTAGTCCCCTGACAGATTAGGGGGCTCTGAGGGGCTGAGGGCCCCCACGCTACACGGACGGTAAGGACTTGTGTTATGTCTCTGGTTGCCAGGCAATCAGGCTGATTGCATCATAACATTCTTTCACTCCACCATGGGAGGGTCAGGCGTGGATTCCGGAGTGACAGGCTCAGACCTTATGAGTGGACGCAATGTGTTGCTAGGTAGAAGATGCGTGCTCTGCTCCAAAGAAGCCTTGTGTTGGGCTTCCGGTTCTGTTGTTGGGCAGATTCCATTAGTTACGTTTCAAGGTGGCCCTCTGGGAGAGAAGATCTGTTGATTCATGAGAGAGAACGGTGGATCCGGGGTTGGGTTGTGTGTTTTAGGTATGGACAACGGCAAATGTCATGGGCTCTGACTGTAAACCAGCTAAGCCCCACTAAGCCTCTGCTAGGGTTGTTATACAAAGACCCAGCTTCCTGCTTTCCATATCATTTTTACTGACTTGGGACAGTACGATATGCCTATCGAAGTCAAATGCAAACACAGAGGTTTACGAAGCAGATAAAGAGTAGAGGACAGCCAAATTGAGGCAGAGAGTTCTATATGTCTGTGGGTGGCAGAGAAAGGCTGAGAACAGGGTTTGGCATTGAGGGATTTGGAAGTGTCTAGGTTAAAGAAAGTCCATATGCAGTGCAGCCAGTCTCCTTCTCGAACCACCAGCCACACACCATCCAAACATGACAGCTGTCCAAGGAAATGCATCTTGGAAGTCGAAGAGGAGATTTTGAAGACAATCCTTTAGTACATTGGCAGCCAATGAACTGAAAAAATAATTGTGATGCATGTGATCAAACTGGCAGATGTCAACGGGTTGCAAAGTGAGGAGCTTTGTAGGTGACACAGACAGATGGAGTGAGAGGTCCTACAAAGATGCTATTTTCCCCAACTAGCCTTGAGTGGACAAGTGCCTGGAAAGCAGAGAAGACACCATTCAGTTGCAGTTTTAAGAGACTTTGATTAGGAGACACCACTTTGTAAAAGACAGCTATGGACCTATGCTCTGCTGTTTCAAGCCAGTAACAGGAGTGAGACAAAGAGGCAATAAATGACAGAATGCATATGTTTGTCCAGTCTATCCTATGCAATTATGGGATGAAGAAGTGGAGTGGAACAATCAGGAGATGGAAAAGCATCACCACTAAATAGTCCAACCCCATAAGCACCAGAAGCCCAGTGATGCAGTGTGCAGGATGCCCTTGTTGATGCTTTAATTGAAACAATTGAAAGGGTTAAGGCTTAGGATCGGGGCTGTTGTAGTTTCCATAAGACTAAGCCCTAAATACAAGGATTCAAATCAAAACCATAAAGGTTTATTCAAAATTAGGATCATTACAGAAGGCAAAAAGTCATTAGGTAAATTATGGGGACTCAGCATTTAAAAGTCAATCAATATGAATTAAAATGTGCTAGAAGATTAATATAACGTTGATCTCTAAACCAAAGAATAGCCACAACCAAAGTATAGTTCAACAAGGGGACCTACATAAAGTCTGCCTCCAAAGAGTGCGCCAGAAAGATGAAGGACCTGATTACAAGTGGGTTGGTGTATTCCAACCTGTGCGTTAACCCCTGTTTGTGCACGGGTTGAAAGTATGAGTTGGAAGGTATTTAATGTTTTTATTGCATTTGATAAATACCTCAACCTTTGTTAAATTTCGGCAGGTTAAATCTGGCGAAATTTGATGGGGAAAATGTGTACGGTATTTACCGTACCATTTAGATTTTGGGGTATTAAACATTCCCCACAAACACCAATAAGTGCTATTTATCACATTTTGTAAATAACGTACTCCTTGGTATCATTATTTATCAGGTGCGATAACTAGCACATATACTCATAATCAGGCCCATAGTATAAAGTAAATAAACAGGCTAGTGCAGAGTCTGGACAGTTTAAAAAACAGAGAAAGTCTCTATACATAAATTTAATGGCAGACTGACATAGAATCTGAGCAGTTAGAAAAGCAAGAACTGTCTGGCACATGTCCCAAAACAGCATCTTTTATAAGGTTTTAGACATAGAAACCACATACATTTAGTTACTTCTAATGGTCTGAGAGGATTGGGCTAGCAATGTTACAAGACACAGACCAATGAACATTCAAATATGTTAGACACATTTAATAAAGTACATCTATAACCACCTACTTTAGTACATATCTCGAATGAGGTGTGCAAAGGAAATGAAGGAGGTGACATGAAAATTATATAATACAGAAATACAATAGTCAGTTCAGCTAATGAACGGTCCAGAGAAATGACACAAGCAAAAGACTTTGATTGTTATAAAGACAGGAATATGCTGAGCATGGCTTTCTCGGAGTAACACAAATTAATATAATTATATTTTGCACAGTAAAAAACATAACAAATGAGGCTACTATAACCCTGTTATTTTCTGAAATGGAAAAGAGCACAAAGAAACACATGCATGTTGAGAATGCTCGTTCACATAAAACAAAAAGTGCATATTTCTACCTCCAAATGAAAATGCCAGTGCAAGCTGGTTATGGCCTAGTGATGCCAACTTAAACAAATCTAAATTAAGCATTATTTTCTTATTATTAAAAATGCTCTCATTCCCTTAAGAGGTGCTAACGAGGCATCCATTAAGGGCAGAGGTGATACAAAAGTATGAAGGCTTTAACAGCAGTTCTGAAGTCACATAACCTTCTGAAATAAACAATTTCACTTTCATTAGAAGAGAGAGCTGGTACCTCCCATTGTTTATTTTAGCACTGTGCTATTTGCGGGTGAGATTGTTGTCCAGGGGAATCCAAGTAACTTGGCATTCTCTGAAAGTTGGGGTTTGCAGCATAATCTGAAGCCAGACTGGTAGTCGTGCAGGAGATGGTTAGCATTAATGTGATCTTGGCGTTAAACATAGACTGCTTTTTTATTGAGCTTGTCAATAATAGTAGGTGAGCAGTGGGCCAGTAGCTGGCGATGTCATTAGGGGCAAGTGTAGGTTTCTGTAGAAGTGGTAGAATTTGGCCTGTCTTGAGAGCATCTGGAAAGATGATTGAGTGAGGGAGGCATTGGCAATGATGAAGATGTTGCTTTAATGAAGGATGAGGGTAAGACATAAGATGCATAAGTAGTGGCTCTAAAAGAGCTGAGTATGTTGGCGAGATCTGCAAGAGATAGTTTGAAGGATGACTATTGTGGGATTCTATAGTGGTCGAAAGAGATGAACAGGCTTGGCGGTGTTGATGTGCTGGTGAATCTTCTGTATTTTTTCACTGAAGTTGAGGTTGATGGCATTGCACTTTTCTGTAGAGTGAGAAACAGGTGGGTCAGACAGGGGGTTGATACAGTGCTTGATTGTCTTGAAAAGAATTGTGCTTCTATTGGTGGCTTCACTGATGGTCTCTGTATAGCACTTTGCTTTGACTGTTGTGATGAGATGTCTGCTTGTTGCATGGAGGCTCTTTAATATAACAGGGTCATCTGGAGTTCTGTTTTTCTTCCATTTTCTTTCCTGCCTGAGATGGAGCAGTTGGCATGTCTGCTGCTTCTACTTGCCGATCCAGGGAGATAGATTAGTCACAAATGATTGTGTCATGATATTTCACCCAATTGGTGGCAGGTTATTGGTATTCAGAGTTATCTACTGATTTGGTGCTACATTGCTCAACATGAGCCCATAATTTTATACTTTTCTTTTTGCTGTTTTAGAAATTCGGTCCACTTTCTATCTTTCTTTTGCTTGATAACCATTTTCAATGGGCCCTATTGTCAGCAATGTCTTTATTTTATTTGATTACAGTCATTTTCAATCAGATCATTTATGTTTTAATTGGAGAAACGTCATTAAGGCTTGGGCTTTCCAAATTTAGCATCTTGTGAGACCAATGCCTCCAGGTTTGCCAAGATTTCCTCATATCTCTTGAACTTCATTCAGAGCTGTTAGACATGTTAGAGCGATCTGTTCTGGCTTCTTTATCCATTCCTCCGGACATCTCTGATTTCCTGCCTAGACCTCAGTCTCCACTTTTCCAGAAACTTGTTTGTGGAGGGTTGTACATAAGAGCATCATTTAATTTATTTCCAGCACAGTCTGAGGCACTCTTTGTTCTGGATTGTAATGTACTATATAATTGATTTTCAGTCTTTGACATTTTTAAATTTGTCAAGTTCTATTGAGGCTTGTTGATCCAGCAGTAAATGTTCAATAACAATTTATAACCATGGAAGGTGGGTCATTCTCTATCTCCTTGGGTCTTTAAGGCAACAGTAGATACAAAATTACTTCTAACACCCCATTTTGAAGTCCCCATATCTTTGCATTAATCACTGGGAAGGTGTACTGGAGGATTGGAAGTCCACATTCTCTTCTATTTTACAAATAGGTTTCATCTTTTCCTGCTCATGCTCCCAGCTCCGGATCATGATTTCCTCATATGATTGTCCATGGAGTATTGCTGTTAATTATCATTTCAGAATAATATCTAGATCACCCTACACCTTCTTTAAGATATCGGCATTAATGGGAGGAAAATACATGCTTAGGTCCGACTAATGTCTACACCATCACCTAGACAATAGGTTCAAATTGGTTTTAATTTCCTCATGTTTTTTAAGATTCTGTGTCTAAGATAATTTGGTGGACTCAACAATTCCTTCCTTTTCGGTTATCAACTGATGTTGTGTGAGAACCGGTTTGAGTGGCCTAGGGCACCTTATAATGAATTCTTCCCAATAAAATAATGTAATCTTATGTACCAAGGTGAACCGCTTCCAAATGCTAAATAAATATGGTTCTTTGAATTTGAACAGAGATGAGCAAGCCAAGACTTTAACAGGGAGAGCCGAGAGGGTGCAAAGCCAAGGGTCTGGCTTGGCTCCAAGAGCCCATGCATGAGCCATGAGCTGAGCCCTGGAAATGCTTGGCAAGCAAACCACGCAACAAACATAAAAATATGAAAAATATTATAAAGTCTCCTCAAAGCTCAAAGAAGCATATTTATTTAGCACATGGAAACATTTTAGCTTAATACATAAGATTCTTTCACTGCACTGAGACGGATTAAAACAAATTGATACCTTTTAAACATAAACTTGGAAACATTCTTGTCCAGCCCTCCCCCGCCCTGGCTACAATGGCATTAGAAAACTGAGAGACAAGTCAGTTGTCATGCATGCCCTAAAAGCGGCCCTCATTCTAATTTTAAATGGAGCAACAGTGTAGTCTATTAAATCAAACAAGTGCTAGAGCACTGAGCCAAATTTCCAAATTTCCCTGCGATAGAACTTTTTCGATGCCTGAGAAATAAAGAGGAGTTAACATCATCCAAGAGTTCAATTTACAGTGTAGCCCATTTGGCTGTACAATGAAGACACCGAAAGTCGATATATGGAATTTATTGTAAATTTACTACATATTCAAAGCCAAACTGATGTACACAAGCCTCAAGAACATGTTATAAAAATACAGAATCACTACTGGCAGTCCAAATGCCTGACAAAGTTTAGTCTCAACAGCATAAAGCATACAAGGAATTCAGGAATAGCAATGCAGAAAATAAGGAACAAAATCTTATGATCATATATGATTTCCGGTCCTCTTGCCTATACATGAGGAAATCTAAATTACCTAAACTAAGCCCGAACTAAGTAGCATTAATTGGGGCAATCCAAATTTGATCTAGTAAAGCATGAAGGTATAAGCATTGTAGAGACTTCTGTAGAATTTCTCCAAAATTAGGAGTATTGCATAGCATAGAGCCACACAACAGCAATATAGCAAAGAGGTCTGTACCCCTCTGAGGCTAAAAGGAATCTGCCTAAAGCTAAAGTGTGACCACTAATTAAAACTCCACAGAACATTTGAGAATCCCACATCATTTCCACCTTCTCACAGTAGAACTTGGCAACCTTATTCAATACTCCGATCTCATGGTCTGAACATCAGGATGTCCTTGGATTCCTCCCGTCTCTAGATATAACATGAATAGGTGTCCTCCCTTTGTTCGTTAGCGCCTCTCATACTTGCCAAAAGTTATTCTCCTGAGCCTCACTAGCTTTCATACACAATGTGCCTTTCATCATATGAACACACCTGCAAAGAAGAAGAAAACATTGCAACCCGAGCAAACTTTCCCATTAAATGTTAAACATTAGAGTTAAACATTAGAATCCAAATGCTTAAGGCCTTTGGCCAAGATAACGTAGCAAACACTTCAATACACATTTAAATGCAGGATTATAAACACATATACAGTTATGAAATAAATGCATGATACTATTCAAATGAATACATGACTATATTTATAGAGTTAACAAAATTAGTCAAACTACACAAATGCAGATATATATGAAAACTCCAATTTGGTATCACAATAAGAAAATATCAGTATGCACACTCATGTAAATGTCTGAATTATACAGCAAATGCCTTCATTATTCTGATCAAGTGCACCAATTTATGTTAATGATATTAAAGCACATACATTTATGGTACTACATGCACGTATATATGGCTTTGTCAAGATGTGAAAGGGTGGTGCCAAAATTACGCTTCTCTAGTCCCCTCTGATGGTGAATCAAGCCATCACAACTTAAGATCTAAATCTTATCAGATAGATCATCTAAAACCTTGTGGTCTTTAGCATTTTACCTCCTAGATTCTTCAAGACATTTCATGTTGTCATAGTATTTACTCTGACTCTCCTCTAGCTCTACATCCACTCTCTTTCTCTTCACTCCCAGTTTGACTTTCATGCACTTATATCCCTAAAAGATCACAACTAAGAATATTATACAAAGGACAATTATCACAAGAGGTTTCAAAATAGCACCCAACGTTTATTTATTTATTTTGAAAGTTTTATATAGTGCGAACATGACCACCGAGGGTATCAGAGCGCTTTACAGATTATGCATCACGAAGGGTATAAGCAAACAAAACAGAATAAACAAAGCGACACATTCAACGTCTAAAATTGTCCAACATTCTCGTGAGGGAAAAGCAAACACAACAGAATCAACAAAGCGACAAAATCACAGTCTAGAATTGTCCGACATATTCGTGAACCAGGTGGCTGGGCCAAAGTCAACGGCTATGGACCCGGAATCAGATGAAGGGGCCAGGCTAAGGCAGAAATTTCTTCATCAGGAGCTCTTTGACTTCTTTTTTGAAGAAGACAGTGGAAGGGTTCACCCTGACTTCGGGGGGAAGGGAGTTCCAGATCCTCGGAGCCATCCCTGAGAAGGCTCGGTTATAGGTCTTTTTTTTCTTGAATTTTTGTGGTTTAAGCAAAAGGGTACTGGCGCTTCTGGAGGCTCTAGAACCACAGGAGAGCTCCAGTTTCTGGGCAAGGTACAGCGGGGTCTTGAAGTGGATGGCTTTGTGAGCCATGCATGCAATTTTTAACTGTATCCGAGCTTCATATGGAAGCCAGTTCAGGTCCCGCAAGACCGGAGAGATGTGGTGTTATTTTTTTGTGCCAGTTAAGAGCCTAGCAGCGGTATTGAGGGTAGCCCTAAGAGGAGCCGTCCTGACTCTAGGCAGGCCTGCAAAGTGTTGCGCTACCATAGTCCAGCTTTGAGATCACTAATGCTTGTACTGCAACCTTTAGGTCATGAGCAGGGAGAAAGGGTTTGAGTTTCCTAAGTAAGCTGAGTTGGAAGTTCGCTCCTTTGGTGAGGGAACTGATGTGCTTCTGCATGTTCAGGCTTTTGTCTAGAATGATACCCAGAGAGGATGCCTAGTCCACGAGGTGCGTGTCGCTTCTAACTCTCTCAACTCTCCTCCAGACTTGAAATATTCCTAATATACTTCAGTAAGTCTTTACTCTTGTCAGGAATGTAGGTGCAGCATTACTTGACCTTTAACACCCGACAGACTCTGCCCTCCTTTGTTAGAAGGATGTCTAACACAAGTCTATTGTGAAAAACCAGGGACCTAATCGCTTCCATTTCGGTATCCACAACTAATAAAGCTCCTGCTGTACTAGTAGCCAACTTATCCAGTGTAGTGGACAATTTTCTAATCTTACGGTCATTCAAAGTCACACCCAGAGATGGGATTATCACACCAAATTATCTCACACTACTCTTCCAGCACTTACACCTCGCTTAGACCTGGAATTTGTTTCCCACACAGGGTCATTGAAATGTTCCACAAGATAAATCCTTGGAAAAACTACACCTAAGTAACAAGTACCTCACCAGCTTCTGGGCAATGTGAAATAAGCACAAATATAGTAGCCTCCAGGAATAGCAGGATCATCACACGTCAAAAATATATTCCAATTTCCCCTAACTTCACATATATGGTCGCATTCACTCTTTCTCACAAAATGATTGTCAAATGAAGATCGCTCCACAAATATACACAATTTCCCTTTATGTATCCAATCTAGAGTCAATGTTGCTTGATTTCCTGCCACTAGATGCTGTATTTCTTCCTTAGTCCACTTATGCTCATTCTTAATGTTCTTGTCTGTTTTTGATCTAGATTCCATACTTCTCCTCCTGTCTTCAACTAAGTGTAGAAATTTTTTCTTAACCTCTGTTAGAAGAAAAGCCAAATTGTGCATGTGAGCATAAGCAGTGTCTATTGTCAATATGGGTTTAAAGAACCTTTTATAAATTCCAGGAAACTTAACATTGTGGTCAATGCAACAATTTAGGTGCTCAAGTATGGGGACTTCTGAAACAATTGAATCCTGATTGGAAAAATAATATTCAAAATGTTCCCTTCTGTACATAAGGCTTATCAAAATACTACAGGTAACACCATAAGTCAAAGGAATATGGTGATAAGTGATACCCTCTGCAACCGATGCAGGCAATTGCGCACAAACGTAGCAATGCCTGGCATCCATAGTGTCAATATAATCATAAATCAATTTAAAATAAGCATTTGCAGAATAAACACCTCTAGATGTTTCTAGGTGTAACTCTGTCTCATCCAATGAATACAAGCTATTACCACTAGGGTGTGAGGGGTTGGGAATAATTGCAGACTTAAGGGCCCGATTCACAGAAGTAAACTGAGACGAAAGTCTAACTTTACGACTTTCGGTATTCACAAAGGGCACTTACGAGTAGTAAAGTTAGACTTTCGTCTCAGTTAAACTTAAGTTTTGGTCTCAAGTTTAAATTTTTGGTCTCAGTCAAACTGAGTCTGCATGCACCCAGTTGGGGAGACCTCCACACTTCACAGCAGTTGTTGTGACCAGAATCACCTGGAAAGGACCATGCCAGCAGGGCTCCAGACAACTCTTTCGTACATGTTTCTTCACCAAGACCCAGTCGCCAGGACTACGGTCATGGCACTGCTCCTGATGAGGCGGGCTGTGGCAGCTTCACCCTGATGAGACACGGAACGCACCATGTCAACCAGTCCTTTGCAGTATTAGGTATCATGTCATCTGTAATGTTCACAAGCGCATTTGCAGGTACAGCTGGCAGTCTCACAGCTCAGCCCATGATGATCTCATGGAGGGACAATCCTATGCTCTGATCAGGTATGCTGCAAACACTCATCAACACAAGAGGCAAAGCATCAGGCCACTTCAGAGACGTAGAAGCACACACTTTTGCAAGCCTGGATTTCAATGTTCTATTGGTCTGTTCCACCAGACCTGAAGCCTCAGGTCTATAGCTACAATGTATCTCTGGTCAACTTGTAAAGCTGCACACTACATTCTCAAGATTTTGTTGTGATAATGCGTCCCCCGGTCAGATTCCAAAGAAGTCGGAAAGCCAAACCTAGGTATTAACTACCTCAAAAGCAACTTTGCTACTGTGAGCCTATCATTTCCCCTGGTCGGGTATGCCTCAACCTAGTGTGAAAAGATGCACACAACAACCAGGACATATGTCAAACCATTGCACATGGGCATTTCAATGAAATCCAACTGCATCCTGTTGTAGGGACCACCTGATCTTCGTATGTTGCTCAATGTTACTGCAGTTCTTTTCCCCACATTGTTCTGTTGACACGCAACACATCTGTGACACAATGCTTCAGCCATCAATCTAAACCTAGGACTAAACCAGGTCTGTTTAAACAATCTGAACATGGCATCTCTGCCTACATGATAATGTCTGGCCATCGGTAGCAATAGACAATTAGACAACACAGGTCTTCCATCCCCTGAAACCCAAATATCCTCCTCATCTCTCTTGACACAACCTGCCTCAATCCAACTTTGCTGTTCTGCCTCTGGCACTTCTCCCTGAAGCCTCTCGACCTCCTCCCACGTATCATCAGCTGTTACACAAAAGGCTGTAGTTAGTCTCATCTGTACCTTCATTAGTGTATTCACCTTTAAAAGTGCAAGCATAATGAGCAAAATACTTTTGCGACCCCGTCTGCATATCTGTTGCCGATGGTCACATAATCATCCCCTTTACAATGGACTGCAACTTAAGCAGGCATTTGCAATGCCTCTAGAAGCTTTCTCACTTATTCTCCGCTCCGGATGAGAGACCCTGAAGAGTTCATAAAGTGCCTCTGGGACTAAATTGTCTGAAATCATGAACGACACCAAAGCCATACTATCAGTGACAATGGTCACTATCTGCTGCTCTGAGAAACAGTACACTCTTGTAAGAGCAATTAATTCAGCCACTTGCACAGAAAATGCTCCTTGGAGCCATAAAGCTTGATTGCTTCTGAAACTGTACAGAGTGCATGGGCAGCTCTCAAATTTCCTCCATGGTCTCACAAACATGAGCCATCCATGAACAATGCAAAATCAGATTCAGGCAATGGCTCATCTTGTATATGTGGTCTTGGCGCACAATTCAGTAACATCGAGACAGTCATGCTCCACTTCACCATCATCGCTATCACTCTCAGAAAGAGGCAACAAGGTGGCAGGGTTCAAAACAGCACTTCGCTTTAATGTGCAATTCTCGGCCACAAGTATGATTTGATCATACCGAGAAAGGCGGCTGTTTGTCAAATGTTGAGTGCGGGTACGCGTCAACAATATCTCCATGGAATGGGGCACATGCACAGTTAAAGATCAACCCATAACAATACCTTCACAATTCTCAATGATGACACCAGCAGCAGCCATGGATTTCAGACACCCAAGCAACACTGCAGCTACTGGATCAAGAGCAGCAGAAAAATAGGTAACAGGTCTACAGGCACTTCCATGTGTATGTATAAGCACTGAGAGCGTTCAGCCCTCCCTCTCACTGCAGACAAGCAAAAATCCTTTATTATATTCAGGCATTCCCAGTGCCGGAGTGTGGCAGAAACTTTCTCTCAACTCTAGAAAGGCAACCAAACAATTGTTATCCCAGGGTACCAGATCCGATACATCCTTGTTTGTCAACCTCTGTAAAGACTGGGCCACTAGGGAAAAAATGAGTATCCACTGGCGAAAGTAGCCCACCATTCTCAAAAACATCCAGACTTCTTTCTGTGTTTCATTTGCAGAACCGCCGAGATTCTTTCCTGCGACACCTTCCTGATCCCTTTCTCAATATGATGTCTGAGATATAGGACTTCACTCAAACAGTATTGCAACCTATTTGGGAACACCTTATGTCCGTTCTCAGCCAAATGGTTCAACAGAGCAATAGTATTAGTCTTGAAAGATTCTTGAGTATTTGACGCAACCAACAAGTCGTCAATATACTGCACAAAGACAGAGTTACAGGGCACAACCTAGGACTCAAGGATCTTTTTAAGAATCTGGTTGAAAATGAACGGACTCTTTGTATACCCTTGTGGGACTCGGCACCATACCAAAACACAACTGCCGAACCGAAATGCAGAGAGGCACTGACTGTCCTCATGCAACGGTATAGGGAAAAGGGCCTGACAAAGATCAATGACAGTAAACTACTCAGACTCATATGGAATCTGAAACACAATCGCAGCAGGATTCGGTACCACGGGCCAACTTGAAACTACGATATTGTTTATCTTTTGGAGATCTTGAACTATGCGGCTCTTACCGCTAGACTTATGTAAGCCAAAAATGGGGGAATTAAATGGGCTTCCCATAATCTCCTTCAAAATACCTTGTTAAAACCATTGTCTCAATTACTGGAGTAATTCCAGCAATCGTTTCTGGGGTCAGATTATATTGCGGGGTGCTTGGGTACTCAACATTAGGTTTTATCTGTATACGGACAGGCTCAACTCCTTTGAGTCCAATGTCCTTTCCTGAAAAATCCTAAACTTCTGACCTCACTGTATCTCTGAGATCCTAGTGTAACTCTTCACTTGTAATCATAGGGATCAGCTCAGCTGTTGGGGTTTGATTAGCCAATTTAAAAGCAACATCTTTATCATGAGTTTGGAACACCACACCCTTTGAGTGCAATAAATGGTGCAATTCAGCTTGCACAACTGATCCCATCCCAACAAACTCACAGGACTCGAATCACATACAATAAATTGGTGATTCTTCATGAAATTCCCTAATTTTACAGGTACATCCTCGATTATGGGGTTTGTCATTTGTTTATTTGCAAATTCTACAACTTGGATTCTCTTTTCTGAGAGATTGAGGTTTGGAACTTCCACTGTTCTAACAGTGGAGAGTAGAGAACTTGCATCACTGGGGTTTGGGGGACATAAATTATGAGACCTTGGTCTCTGCACATTTTGTGACTGTACTGGGTTATTATTCTGAGGCTGTGGAAATCCTGCATTTTGACCCTGATTAGCAGGATTAAGCCAACATTCTTGCTTCCAATGCCTCAGCTTATAAGTCATGACAGGGGTTGAATTTCGTCAAAGTAGCTACATCAAACCCAGTATTCCGGTCAATTGGGACACCACAACCTCTACCTTGTGGCTGGAATGCACCTCCACCTTGCATCACAGGAGCTCTCTGCTGATACACTCCTTGCATAGGAGGAACATTTCCTTCGAAATGCTGACTCTGACCTCCTGTCTGAGCAGCCTTCATTTTCGCAACCATCAATTTCTCTTTCAATTTCTTTTGCTTCATTTCTATTTTGTCATTGCAATACTTTGCATACATCAAAATCTAATCAACCGACTTATTCTGACAAGAAATCAAATGCAGGTGAATCATCAAGCAAACTTCAGGCCTCAATCCCCCCACAAACCTGGACTCAAAATGTCCCATATCCTTAGGCTTCAGTGTCTCCATCCCACTGTACTGCTTAAATGCCTGCAGCAATCTCTCATAATATTCATGAATCATCTCTTTGGGTTCTTGGGTCATCCCGTCAATCTTGACCCAGCCAATATCTTGGGGCTATGCCTTGGATTTCAACCATTATAATGACAAAAATGTATGTATGCAACGCACTCCTGTGTAACCTAAAGGTGCTTACACTAAAGTAGAGTTCCGTATGTTCATCAAAAGCGTGCAACTGTAAACAAAGGGTTCTGCCCCACCCTTAAACAAATACTCAATAGGAGGAAGAATCGGAATTAACCGATCCTAGTTACACTGCACTGCGAAGACCCCGAGGGGTTCGAGAGCCAACTATTAACAAGTTTGACAAAATATTTCCAAATGTACAAGAAGCTCAGACTCTGTAACTATGTTTGAATGTGTTATATTACAAACATTCAAAAGAAACTTCATCTTTACAACACAAGTTTTTAAAAGAACATAAATGATACATCATGAGTACAAAAAACATTAAGGCAAAAAAACATTAAGGCATCATAGCATTTTTGGGATCATTACTGTATGCTCCTAAATATTTTTAAAGAACAAACTCAAAAACCCAATGCATTTCGGGTCAACGTACAACCCTTCTTCAGGGGTAATATGCTATAACATATATATATTAAACATGAACTGTAAACATGGAATGTGGACGAGTTGAATCGGCCGCCTGCCGGAAAAATGCAGAGAAACATATTTTACAATGAATACACATATGGAATAAAAAGCACATATGGAATAAAAAGCACATGTTGAATAAAATATGCCACCATACCAAAATTATTTAACAAACCATGCAAATAAGGAATAAAACCATTGCATGCACAATATGTCATTGACCAATCTATGTGCACATACACTATGCATAAAACACACGACACAGTGTCTTTAAGTTGCTAGAAAGCGGTGAAAAAGAGACAGAGAAGACCAAAAAAAGACAAAAAAGGACCTCGTGGGGTGTGTAAAAAAGCGACTCTCAAAGTGCCACAATGTGTCAATAAATCCCAAACTAACATAGAATAATAAGTGGAACACTATTTACCCAACATGGATACATGAAGGTAACCGTTATTTATTGACCACTGGGTCCATACCGAATAAATGCGCCTTCCTTTTCTGAGAAAACAGAAAACGAAACCAATATCAAAAACGTACATCACCAAAGGTAACAAACTCTAACCGCCTCGTGCATGTCAAAGGTAATCATAAGGAGCTGCGCCCCCTTACCTGCTCGATGACAAACTAACAGCTAACCATACTACACTTGTGCACTTGCACACCAGACGTGAACTCACCTATGTTCTACGGGATTCAACCCGACTGCACCTCGCCTCCATGCGAATGCGAAAACGCATTTCCGCATCCCTTAAATAAAATCCCGTGTGATTTTATTGCTAAGCAACCAACTTTATTGAAACGGACACCTTTACGCAAGAACTGCCAATCAACCGACCAATAACAGAGCTACCAACAGCCCATACAAAACATACCCATAAGTCGCCACCCGTAGTTACCGGTTGAATGCTGCCTCAGCGCTTTGGATATTTTTCCGATCTACATGCCAGCATTAATGACCGTCCGATCATGCCTCAATTACAAATGCCAATTAGACAAGGAATTTAAAGATGAAATAAAATGAAATTAAATTAAAATAAAATGAAAGAAACATGGTGAAAATACCTGAATAAAAGACCCGAAAATAAAATTAAACAACGGTGAGTGAACCTCCCACGCGTACGTGAATAATGTGTCCCAATGCTTTAAGATAGTGTGTATGTACACAGATGTACAGAAACATGGTGACATAAAAAAACCACAGATCTCCTATTTATCTATGCAGGGACGAGTTACAGAAAGCATAGCATTTCATAATAATCATTTAGTCCCTTCGAGATGCTTGTCCCCAGGTATTTTATCCAATAAGTTTCCCTGCGTGCCATAAATATGTGAAACTCTATACCTGCTGGTGTCGCAACTTTCTCAAGAACAGTGAATCTCAACTGTGGTATGTTATGATTGGCGGCTATCCAATGCGCCGCAAGGCATGAATTCAAATTTTTAGTACGAATCATGCTCTTGTGTTCAATTATACGCGTCTTTATCTTACGTGAGGTTCGGCCTACATATGTTAAACCACATGGGCATTGTATGGTGTATATCACACCTTCAGTGTTGCAATCTGATGTGTGTCTCAATGGAATTTTTTGGCCTGTGTGAGGATGCAAGAATGTGTTGCCAGTAACAACATTGCTACATTGACCGCAGTTCCAACATTTACCCATGCCTTTGTGAATGGATTCATCAACTTTGAACTTGCCTTTCAACAATTCTCGCAGGTTTTTATGCCTTGTGAAAGCAAATAAGGGTTTATCCACAAACACTGTTTTAAAATCTGGTTCTTCCTCTATCATTTCCCAGCGTTTCATAATGATTTTTTTGATGGAATGAGATTGCTGCGAATATTTCATAACAAACACCTCACGTTTCACTGGGGGTTTTGGAACTTGTCTCAAGAGGTCACTTCTCTTCTTCAGTGCTTTTTTTCCATGGCTGATTGTAGAATCTTCATGGGGTAACCTCGTTGCTGGTATCTTGAGGCTTGTTCGTTGATGAGTGCATTCGCCTGTACTTGGTGTGATGTAATCCGCTTAATACGAATGAATTGTGACACAGGTAGATGTCTTTTAAGTGATAAAGGATGAGCACTGGTGAAATGTAATGCATTATTTCTGTCTGTAGGTTTCTTGAATACCGATGTCCTCAAGCCTTCCTCTGTTCTTTCGACCAAAATGTCCAAAAAATTAATGCAATGAGCATCGATGTGATATGTGAATTGTATTCGGGGGTTTACATTATTGAGAAGAGATATATTTGATTCCAGTAGTTCACGTGAGCCTCTCCATATGATGAATATATCATCAATGTACCTCATGAAGCTTATCAAATGCCGAGTCCAGGAATCATTATGCAAGATGTGCGTATCCTCAAAATATGCCATGTACGTATTAGCATAAGATGGTGCCCCGGGAAAACCCATCGCAGTCCCTGTGCATTGCAAATAGTACCTGTCCTGCCAGGTAAAGTAACTATGGTACAGTGAGAATTGTAGAAGTTCTAATAAAAGAACCCCATTCAATTCTTCCTGAGATTGATGCAATAAACGCCATTCAACCGCTTCCAACCCTTCGTCATGAGGAATTGAGGTATAGAGGGCAACTACATCAATGGTGCATAACCATATATCCTCCTTGAAAACGTCTTTAATGGTTTCTAACTTGACCAAACAATCTGTTGTGTCTTTAACGTAGGTACTCCATGCTTGTACAAGAGGCTGCAGATAAAAATCCAAAAGCGTCCAATCGGTTCATGTATGGAATTGCAACCAGCCACTATTGGTCTAAATGGGGGTCAGTGACACTTTTATGCATTTTAGGTAGCATGTATAATTTCGGTGTTTGTGGAGTCGATACCTGCAAATATTTTCTTGTGGATTCATTTATCCAACCCATCTCTTCTGCATGATCAAGTATAGAGAACAAGGTTTTACTGAATTCCTTAATCGGATCTGCATCCAATACCAAATATATGTCTGTGTTGAGGACATGCGCGTCCACCTTAGCATTATAAAATGATTTATCCATGAGCACTAGTGCCCCACCTTTGTCTGCCGGTTGAAAGACCAAACTGCTGTCTTGCCGTAGTGCTTGTAAAGTTCTGCGTTCTCTCACAGTGAGATTAGTAAATTTCGGTTGCAGATATTTCATAACTGCCAGAACTTTCTTAACAAGAAGTTCAAAGTTATCGAGCGTTTTATGAGAAAAAGGTGCTAAGAAGGTGCTTTTGGGACGGAACTGTTCTGTGAGAATACTGCCTTGTGAGTCTTGATCCTTCGAAACAGTGTGAAAAAACCACCTTAATCTTAGCTTCCGTATAAATTTGTAAAAGGCGATCTCCGTTTCTAGAGAATTCGAGGAATAAGTGGGAACAAAAGACATACCTCTTCTCAATACAGCCTCTTCAGAGGCACTTAATTGTTTGCTCGAGATATTCATGATTAATTCGTGGTCTTTTTGAGATTCCTCTGTGGGCGACCCTGTTCTCCTGGTTTTTTTGTACTTTTGTCCCCGCCGAGACCTTCTTCTTTGTTGGTGTCTGCTTTGTCTGGAGGGTGGTTGGAAGTTGTGCCCTGATCTAAAAAAGCTTGCTTCCCACTGACTGATGGCATCTCTTTAGTGTTTGGACGAGTGGATTCCATCACATGGACTGACACCGGAGGTCTTGACAACTGAAGATCTTGATCAGTAGCAATGCTTTCCTCAGATGATTGATTATTTGTTTTTCTGACAAATCTCTTGTGCGCATATGCCTCCGCCCATGTATAAACTTCGTCAAGTTTGTAGTCGATAGTATCCCGTCGAAACTTGCGTATTTTGCGATCGTGTACCTCCTTAGCGTACGAATCAAGCCTCATGTTTATCTCATCTAAAGATTTGGTTAGGTCCTCACTGGACATCCGCGAAGCAAGGTCCTCTTTCAATGAATGAATCTCCTTGGCTAACTCGCCCAGAACTGACAAAAGTTCCTCAATAATCAAAAGAATCAAGTCTAATGAACATTTGTTGAGTATAGCATTCCAACGGTTCATAAAGGTTTTATCGAATTTAAACAGCATTGGTTTAAGAGCTATCCGGAGACCCCTGGGGATACGTTTAACCTTGTGATACTCTATCAAGGTAGTAGCATGTAAACGTTGGTTCACTTCTTTACGCATCAAATATTCCAGCTGTCTAATTTGTTGCGATGTATTTCCGGGAGGGGCGGCAAATGTTCTAACTTCCTGAATGAGTGAGTAAATGGATGCAGCTTCAGCTGCTGTATATACTTTGATATCTGCCTGATTGGATGTCAGGTCAGCTATTTCCTTAAAAGGCATGTTAATGTGTGGGTACTGTTGCAAAAGTGGGCAACCAATATAATGACAAAAATGTATGTATGCAAAGCACTCCTGTGTAACCTAAAGGTGCTTAACACTAAAGTAGAGTTCCGTATGTTCATCAAAAGCGTGCAACTGTAAACAAAGGGTTCTGCCCCACCCTTAAACAAATACTCAAAAGGAGGAAGAATCGGAATGAACCGATCCTACTTACAGTGCACTGCGAGGACCCCGAGGGGTTCGAGAGCCAACTATTAACAAGTTTGACAAAATATTTCCAAATGTACAGGAAGCTCAGACTCTGTAACTATGTTTGAATGTGTTATATTACAAACATTCAAAAGAAACTTCATCTTTACAATACAAGTTTTTAAAAGAACATAAATGACATCATGAGTACAAAAAACATTAAGGCAAAAAAACATTAAGGCATCATAGCATTTATGGGATCATTACTGTATGATCCTAAATATTTTTAAAGAACAAACTCAAAAAACCCAATGCATTTCGGGTCAACGTACAACCCTTCTTCAGGGGTAATATGCTATAACATATATATATTAAACATGAAGTGTAAACATGGAATGTGGACGAGTTGAATCGGCCGCCTGCCGGAAAAATGCAGAGAAACATATTTTACAATGAATACACATATGGAATAAAAAGCACATGTTGAATAAAATATGCCACCATACCAAAATTATTTAACAAACCATGCAAATAAGGAATAAAACCATTGCATGCACAATATGTCATTGACCAATCTGTGTGCACATACACTATGCATAAAACACACGACACAGTGCCTTTAAGTTGCTAGAAAGCGGTGAAAAAGAGACAGAGAAGGCCAAAAAAAGACAAAAAAGGACCACGTGGTGTGTGTAAAAAAGCGACTCTCAAAGTGCCACAATGTGTCAATAAATCCCAAACTAACAAAGAATAATAAGTGGAACACTATTTACCCAACATGGATACATGAAGGTAACCGTTATTTATTGACCACTGGGTCCATACCGAATAAATGCGCCTTCCTTTTCTGAGAAAACAGAAAACGAAACCATTATCAAAAACGTACATCACCAAAGGTAACAAACTCTAACCGCCTCGTGCATGTCAAAGGTAATCATAAGGAGCTGCGCCCCCTTGCCTGCTCGATGACTAAAGCCGTGTTTAATCTGAAAAATCAGGTAATATATCAGAAATCTTACAAACTAACAGCTAACCATACTACACTTGTGCACTTGCACACCAGACGTGAACTCACCTATGTTCTACGGGATTCAACCCGATTGTAACTCGCCTCCATGCGAATGCAAAAACGCATTTCCGCATCCCTTAAATAAAATCCCGTGTGATTTTGTTGCTAAGCAACCAACTTTATTGAAACGGACACCTTTACGCAAGAACTGCCAATCAACCGACCATTAACAGAGCTACCAACAGCCCATACAAAACATACCCATAAGTCGCCACCCGTAGTTACCGGTTGAATGCTGCCTCAGCGCTTTGGATATTTTTCCGATCTACATGCCAGCATTAATGACCGTCCGATCATGCCTCAATTACAAATGCCAATTAGACAAGGAATTTAAAGATGAAATAAAATGAAATAAAATTAAAATAAAATGAAAGAAACATGGTGAAAATACCTGAATAAAAGACCCGAAAATAAAATTAAACAACGGTGAGTGAACCTCCCACGCGTACGTGAATAATGTGTCCCAATGCTTTAAGATAGTGTGTATGTACACAGATGTACAGAAACATGGTGACATAAAAAAAACACAGATCTCCTATTTATCTATGCAGGGACGAGTTACAGAAAGCATAGCATTTCATAATGATCATTCAGTCCCTTCGGGATGCTTGTCCCCAGGTATTTTATCCAATAAGTTTCCCTGCGTGCCATAAATATGTGAAACTCTATACCTGCTGGTGTCGCAACTTTCTCAAGAACAGTGAATCTCAACTGTGGTATGTTATGATTGGCGGCTATCCAATGCGCCGCAAGGCATGAATTCAAATTTTTAGTACGAATCATGCTCTTGTGTTCAATTATACGCGTCTTTATCTTACGTGAGGTTCGGCCTACATATGTTAAACCACATGGGCATTGTATGGCGTATATCACACTTTAAGTGTTGCAATCTGATGTGTGTCTCAATGGAATTTTTTGGCCTGTGTGAGGATGCGAGAATGTGTTGCCAGTAACAACGTTGCTACATTGACCGCAGTTCCAACATTTACCCATGCCTTTGTGAATGGATTCATCAACTTTGAACTTGCCTTTCAACAATTCTCGCAGGTTTTTATGCCTTGTGAAAGCAAATAAGGTTTTATCCACAAACACTGTTTTAAAATCTGGTTCTTCCTCTACCATTTCCCAGCGTTTCATAATGATTTTTTTGATGGAATGAGATTGCTGCGAATGTTTCATAACAAACACCTCACGTTTCACTGGGGTTTTTGGAACTTGTCTCAAGAGGTCACTTCTCTTCTTCAGTGCTGTTTTTTCCATGGCTGATTGTAGAATCTTCATGGGGTAACCTCGTTGCTGGTATCTTGAGGCTTGTTCGTTCGTTGATGAGTGCGTTCGCCTGTACTTGGTGTGATGTAATCCGCTTAATACAAATGAATTGTGACACAGGTAGATGTCTTTTAAGTGATAAAGGATGAGCACTGGTGAAATGTAATGCATTATTTCTGTCTGTAGGTTTCTTGAATACCGATGTCCTCAAGCCTTCCTCTGTTCTTTCGACCAAAATGTCCAAAAATTAATGCAATGAGCATCGATGTGATATGTGAATTGTATTCGGGGTTTACATTATTGAGAAGAGATATATTTGATTCCAGAAGTTCACGTGAGCCTCTCCATATGATGAATATATCATCAATGTACCTCATGAAGCTTATCAAATGCCGAGTCCAGGAATCATTATGCAAGATGTGCGTATCCTCAAAATATGCCATGTACGTATTAGCATAAGATGGTGCCCCGGGAAAACCCATCGCAGTCCCTGTGCATTGCAAATAGTACCTGTCCTGCCAGGTAAAGTAACTATGGTACAGTGAGAATTGTAGAAGTTCTAATAAAAGAACCCCATTCAATTCTTCCTGAGATTGATGCAATAAACGCCATTCAACCGCTTCAACCCTTCGTCATGAGGAATTGAGGTATAGAGGGCAACTACATCAATGGTGCATAACCATATATCCTCCTTGAAAACGTCTTTAATGGTTTCTAACTTGACCAAACAATCTGTTGTGTCTTTAACGTAGGTATTCCATGCTTTTACAAGAGGCTGCAGATAAAAATCCAAAAAGCGTCCAATCGGTTCATGTATGGAATTGCAACCAGCCACTATTGGTCTAAATGGGGGGTCAGTGACACTTTTATGCATTTTAGGTAGCATGTATAATTTCGGTGTTTGTGGAGTCGATACCTGCAAATATTTTCTTGTGGATTCATTTATCCAACCCATCTCTTCTGCATGATCAAGTATAGAGAACAAGGTTTTACTGAATTCCTTAATCGGATCTGCATCCAATGCCAAATATATGTCTGTGTTGAGGACATGCGCGTCCACCTTAGCATTATAAAATGATTTATCCATGAGCACTCGTGCCCCACCTTTGTCTGCCGGTTGAAAGACCAAACTGCTGTCTTGCCGTAGTGATTGTAAAGTTCTGCGTTCTCTCACAGTGAGATTAGTAAATTTCGGTTGCAGATATTTCATAACTGCCAGATCTTTCTTAACAAGAAGTTCAAAGTTATCGAGCGTTTTATGAGAAAAAGGTGCTAAGAAGGTGCTTTTGGGACGGAACTGTTCTGTGAGAATACTGCCTTGTGAGCCTTGATCCTTCGAAACAGTGTGAAAAAACCACCTTAATCTTAGCTTCCGTATAAATTTGTAAAAGGCGATCTCCGTTTCTAGAGAATTCGAGGAATAAGTGGGAACAAAAGACATACCTCTTCTCAATACAGCCTCTTCAGAGGCACTCAATTGTTTGCTCGAGATATTCAAGATTAATTCGTGGTCTTTTTGAGATTCCTCTGTGGGCGACCCTGTTCTCCTGGTTTTTTTGTACTTTTGTCCCCGCCGAGACCTTCTTCTTTGTTGGTGTCTGCTTTGTCTGGAGGGTGGTTGGAAGTTGTGCCCTGATCTAAAAAAGCTTGCTTCCCACTGACTGATGGCATCTCTTTAGTGTTTGGACTACAAACTTGACGAAGTTTATACATGGGCGGAGGCATATGCGCACAAGAGATTTGTCAGAAAAACAAATAATCAATCATCTGAGGAAAGCCTTGCTACTGATCAAGATCTTCAGTTGTCAAGACCTCCGGTGTCAGTCCATGTGATGGAATCCACTAGTCCAAACACTAAAGAGATGCCATCAGTCAGTGGGAAGCAAGCTTTTTTAGATCAGGGCACAACTTCCAACCACCCTCCTGACAAAGCAGACACCAACAAAGAAGAAGGTCTCGGCGGGGACAAAAGTACAAAAAAACCAGGAGAACAGGGTCGCCCACAGAGGAATCTCAAAAAGACCACAAATTAATCATGAATATCTTGAGCAAACAATTGAGTGCCTCTGAAGAGGCTGTATTGAGAAGAGGTATGTCTTTTGTTCCCACTTATTCCTCGAATTCTGTAGAAACGGAGATCACCTTTTACAAATTTATACGGAAGCTAAGATTAAGGTGGTTTTTTCACACTGTTTCGAAGGATCAAGACTCACAAGGCAGTATTCTCACAGAACAGTTCCGTCCCAAAAGCACCTTCTTAGCACCTTTTTCTCATAAAACGCTCGATAACTTTGAACTTCTTGTTAAGAAAGATCTCGCAGTTATGAAATATTAGCAACCGAAATTTACTAATCTCACTGTGAGAGAACGCAGAACTTTACAAGCACTACGGCAAGACAGCAGTTTGGTCTTTCAACCGGCAGACAAAGGTGGGGCACTAGTGCTCATGGATAAATCATTTTATAATGCTAAGGTGGACGTGCATGTCCTCAACACAGACATATATTTGGCATTGGATGCAGATCCGATTAAGGAATTCAGTAAAACCTTGTTCTCTATACTTGATCATGCAGAAGAGATGGGTTGGATAAATGAATCCACAAGAAAATATTTGCAGGTATCGACTCCACAAACACCGAAATTATACATGCTACCTAAAATGCATAAAAGTGTCACTGACCCCCCATTTAGACCAATAGTGGCTGGTTGCAATTCCATACATGAACCGATTGGACGCTTTTTGGATTTTTATCTGCAGCCTCTTGTACAAGCATGGAGTACCTACGTTAAAGACACAACAGATTGTTTGGTCAAGTTAGAAACCATTAAAGACGTTTTCAAGGAGGATATATGGTTATGCACCATTGATGTAGTTGCCCTCTATACCTCAATTCCTCATGACGAAGGGTTGGAAGCGGTTGAATGGCGTTTATTGCATCAATCTCAGGAAGAATTGAATGGGGTTCTTTTATTAGAACTTCTACAATTCTCACTGTACCATAGTTACTTTACCTGGCAGGACAGGTACTATTTGCAATGCACAGGGACTGCGATGGGTTTTCCCGGGCACCATCTTATGCTAATACGTACATGGCATATTTTGAGGATACGCACATCTTGCATAATGATTCCTGGACTCGGCATTTGATAAGCTTCATGAGGTACATTGATGATATATTCATCATATGGAGAGGCTCACGTGAACTACTGGAATCAAATATATCTCTTCTCAATAATGTAAACCCCCGAATACAATTCACATATCACATCGATGCTCATTGCATTAATTTTTTGGACATTTTGGTCGAAAGAACAGCGGAAGGCTTGAGGACATCGGTATTCAAGAAACCTACAGACAGAAATAATGCATTACATTTCACCAGTGCTCATCCTTTATCACTTAAAAGACATCTACCTGTGTCACAATTCATTCGTATTAAGCGGATTACATCACACCAAGTACAGGCGAACGCACTCATCAACGAACAAGCCTCAAGATACCAGCAACGAGGTTACCCCATGAAGATTCTACAATCAGCCATGGAAAAACAGCACTGAAGAAGAGAAGTGACCTCTTGAGACAAGTTCCAAAAACCCCAGTGAAACGTGAGGTGTTTGTTATGAAACATTCGCAGCAATCTCATTCCATCAAAAAAATCATTATGAAACGCTGGGAAATGGTAGAGGAAGAACCAGATTTTAAAACAGTGTTTGTGGATAAACCCTTATTTGCTTTCACAAGGCATAAAAACCTGCGAGAATTGTTGAAAGGCAAGTTCAAAGTTGATGAATCCATTCACAAAGGCATGGGTAAATGTTGGAACTGCGGTCAATGTAGCAACGTTGTTACTGGCAACACATTCTCGCATCCTCACAGGCCAAAAAATTCCATTGAGACACACATCAGATTGCAACACTGAAGGTGTGATATACGCCATACAATGCCCATGTTGTTTAACATATGTAGGCCGAACCTCACGTAAGATAAAGACGCGTATAATTGAACACAAGAGCATGATTCGTACTAAAAATTTGAATTCATGCCTTGCGGCGCATTGGATAGCCGCCAATCATAACATACCACAGTTGAGATTCACTGTTCTTGAGAAAGTTGCGACACCAGCAGGTATAGAGTTTCACATATTTATGGCACGCAGGGAAACTTATTGGACAAAATACCTGGGGACAAGCATCCCGAAGGGACTGAATGATCATTATGAAATGCTATGCTTTCTGTAACTCGTCCCTGCATAGATAAATAGGAGATCTGTGGTTTTTTTATGTCACCATGTTTCTGTACATCTGTGTACATACACACTATCTTAAAGCATTGGGACACATTATTCACGTACGCGTGGGAGGTTCACTCACCGTTGTTTAATTTTATTTTCGGGTCTTTTATTCAGGTATTTTCACCATGTTTCTTTCATTTAATTTTAATTTTATTTCATTTTATTTCATCTTTAAATTCCTTGTCTAATTGGCATTTGTAATTGAGGCATGATCGGACGGTCATTAATGCTGGCATGTAGATCGGAAAAATATCCAAAGCGCTGAGGCAGCATTCAACCGGTAACTACGGGTGGCGACTTATGGGTATGTTTTGTATGGGCTGGTGGTAGCTCTGTTATTGGTCGGTTGATTGGCAGTTCTTGCGTAAAGGAGTCCGTTTCAATAAAGTTGGTTGCTTAGCAACAAAATCACACGGGATTTTATTTAAGGGATGCGGAAATGCGTTTTTCGCATTCGCATGGAGGCGATGTGCAGTCGGGTTGAATCCCGTAGAACATAGGTGAGTTCACGTCTGGTGTGCAAGTGCACAAGTGTAGTATGGTTAGCTGTTAGTTTGTAAGATTTCTGATATATTACCTGATTTTTCAGATTAAACACGGCTTTAGTCATCGAGCAGGTAAGGGGGCGCAGCTCCTTATGATTACCTTTGACATGCACGAGGCGGTTAGAGTTTGTTACCTTTGGTGATGTACGTTTTTGATATTGGTTTCATTTTCTGTTTTCTCAGAAAAGGAAGGCGCATTTATTCGGTATGGACCCAGTGGTCAATAAATAACGGTTACCTTCATGTATCCATGTTGGGTAAATAGTGTTCCACTTATTATTCTTTGTTAGTTTGGGATTTATTGACACATTGTGGCACTTTGAGAGTCGCTTTTTTACACACACCACGTGGTCCTTTTTTGTCTTTTTTTGATCTTCTCTGTCTCTTTTTCACCGCTTTCTAGCAACTTAAAGGCACTGTGTCGTGTGTTTTATGCATAGTGTATGTGCACACAGATTGGTCAATGACATATTGTGCATGCAATGGTTTTATTCTTTATTTGCATGGTTTGTTAAATAATTTTGGTATGGTGGCATATTTTATTCAACATGTGCTTTTTATTCCATATGTGTATTCATTGTAAAATATGTTTCTCTGCATTTTTCCGGCAGGCGGCCGATTCAACTCGTCCACATTCCATGTTTACACTTCATGTTTAATATATATATGTTATAGCATATTACCCCTGAAGAAGGGTTGTACGTTGACCCGAAATGCATTGGGTTTTTTGAGTTTGTTCTTTAAAAATATTTAGGATCATACAGTAATGATCCCATAAATGCTATGATGCCTTAATGTTTTTTTGCCTTAATGTTTTTTGTACTCATGATGTATCATTTATGTTCTTTTAAAAACTTGTATTGCAAAGATGAAGTTTCTTTGAATGTCATGCTTCATCATCGGGAAACCTCAAGCAAACCCTTAGGCTTTAGGGTCATAGGACCATAAATACTCCTATTCTGACCCCCTTTTATACCTTTTTAATAACCCTAGCAGATCCAAGAATAAAGGGATACTGGGATTTGCTTGAGGTTTTTTAATCTTTACTTCCCCCTGGTCATATTATCACTAAGAGCTCCCTGAAAAACGGTTGAGCCCACCCTGACTTTTAGGCGTCAGGGTGACCCGATGATGAAGCATGACACCACTAGGGTGTGTGAGGGTAATTAAAACAAAAGGAATTGTTTCCTTCCCCACTCCTTAGTGGGTCCCTTCATCGTAGGACTTCCCATTTGTACCTTATCAGGGTCTATTTTAGAAGAGACGTGTTTATCATCCACACATCCGAGGAGTACTTATTGTGATACAGTGGTTTGCACACGGGTGGGTGTTCTCCCTCATAAGATTTCCTCTCGGCCCTTACGGCATAGGGAAAGGGCTCTTTCCCTTTCTTGCCAGAATTGTGGTAGACTATTCAAATGAATACATGAGTATAAATAGAGTTAACAAAATTAGTCAAACTACACAAATGCAGATATATGAAAACTGCAATTTGGTATCACTATAAGGAAACATTAGTATGCATATGCACACTCATGTAAATGTCTGAATTATATAGCAAATGCACCTTCAGTATTCCGGTCAAATGCACCACTTTACGTTAATGATATTAAAGCACACAAATATATGGTACTACATGCACATATATATGGTATTGGCATAAAAGGATGGAGCCAGAATTACGCTGCTCCACAAGTGATTTTGGAGCAGTGCACATCCTGAACTCAAGTATCTGAAAATGCTTTCATACGTGACAAGAGAGAAAAAGAAGGCTTGGTAAAGTAAATATTTGCGCTGGGTCACACAATTTTCTAACATGGCAGCTGGTTTTCTTGTTGCACAAGATGGGTATTTTTTTCTGTCTCCCACTTTAAGTAAACAATTAATGCTTTGACTTCAAACCTCGGTGAATGAGGTTAGAGCATGGTGGCAGGAAGAAGCCACATGAAAGCTGACTCATTTTGGGCTTGCGGGCCCAAGAAGCTCTTATCCTATTTTTACTTAATATTTGCTGCATGATTTACTTGTCAAACATTTACAGGTCTTGCCTTGTGCACGGGCTCTTAGGGCCAGATGTATCAAGGCTTTTTGCGTTTGCAAACGGGCCGAATCGCAGAATCGGTCTGTTTGCGAACGCAAAAAGGCCTTTTGCAATGTATGTAATTTTTTGCATTCGCAATATAAGTAATCGCATTTTTTGAGATTACTAAAATTTCGAATGCATTTAGAGAATCGCAATTTGCGATTCCCTAAATGCAATGTGTGTAGCATTCGCTAAATGCGACTTTGCATTTAGGAATCGCAAATTACCATCAACTTCAAGTTGATGGAAATTTGCGAATCCTTTGAAAAATGCACAAAAGTGCATTTTTCAAAGTGCCATGTGGCGCACACACATGCCTTTAGGGCATGTGTGTGTGCCATATGTGCACACTTACCTTTTTTGGGGGTGCATCAGGGGGGCCTTAGGCCCCCTAGCACCCTTGGATTTTCCTTCCCAAATCTCGATTACCAATTTGGTAATCGCAAATTGCGAATGCATTCCCATTCATTTCTATGGGCCTATAGTATTCCCTAATAGTGATTCGCTATTAGGGAATGTTAAGAAATCGCAAAATATTTTGCGATTCCTACATACATTGCATTTTGCGATTCCAAAATAGCGAATAAGTAAAATTCGCTATTTTAGAATCGCAAAAGCATTGCTTGATACATCTGGCCTTAGAGCCTAGCCAGACTCTTACCTCGCACATCTCTCAGAAAAATAAATGAATAGGTGGAAAGATGGAACTTGTGCAGCGAACTGGCTATGAGGAGAGTATTTCGAATCTGGATGGTCTCGGGAGACGGCGCTGTGGACATCAACCCCATGTTTCATGGCCCACGTTACGCCGCGGCCTCGACCGGTGTAGCCTCTTGTTAAACGCTGGGCGCAGTGCTGACTAGCCGGCGGACCTGAGACACATGCGAGCTTCCCAACAGACAGGCCCGCGCCGCGTGAAAGGACCAGTTGTGAAGGGAAAGTGGTCGTGGGGGTAACCGCATGTTCCCAAAAAGTAGGAAATGCACCTGGATGTCAGTAGTTGGAGGCGATTTTCCATTCCTGTTTTGTAACTCGACCTTTCACCCAGGCATGAAGTACACCTTCACGTGATGTTGTGCCACACAGGCTTGTACGTCATGTCTTTTCTCGTATGTGTCCACATACTCGGTCTGATGGCTGAGTTGGTCAGAGAAGCTGGGGTATGAGTCTAGTAAATGCCATTAGGCTGTATTTATTTTTAGATTTTTGCACTCTATTTTACATCTTCCCTTCTTTCTCAGTGTCCTAACGTAGACTTTACAATTAAGCACATGCCCTTATGTAAATACAATCAAGGGCACTGTAATGGTATCACCATACAGAATGGCACAGATGAAGGAATAAGAGCACTTGCAACGGGGTTGCGGCGGATGGGGGGGGGCTATTTGGAAAGAAACGGGGTGGAAGCTAAATTTGATCACTACCTCGAAAAGAAATGAATTCAGAACAATTGCCTTTAAATTTAGATTATATGTAGAGCGCTCATTTGTTTGATCTCAGAAAGCATGATTGTGAATATATTGCTATATGGATGCCCTACCTACAAACCAAGGGCTTACAGGTAATATGTTTGTTAGGATTTTGTAAAGTGCTACGCGTCGTTGATATTCTTCACCATAGTTCACACATACAAGAGGCTTAGCGCGATGTGAGTCTGACTCTGAACCAGTGCAAATTTGTAAAAAAATAAGGGCCAGATGTATCAACGCTTTTTTGCAATCGCAAACAGGCCGATTCGCAGAATCGGCCCGTTTGCGAACGCAAAAATGCATTTTGCAATGTATCAAAATTTTTGAATTCGCAATATCAGTAATCGCAATTATTTGCGATTTCCTAAATTGCGAATGCAGTTAAGGAATCGCAATTTGCGATTCCCTAAATGCAATTCTTGTAGCTACCGCAAATTGCGACTTTGCATTTAGGAATCGCAAATTACCACCAACTTCTAGTTGGTGGTAATTTGCAAATTCCTAGAAAAATGCACCTTTTTGCATTTTTCTAAGTGCCATGTGCGCCACATGTGCACACTTACCTTTTTTTGAGTGTGCATCAGGGTGGCTTTTTGGCCCCCTTATCACCCTTGAAATTGCATTCGCAATTTGCGAGTACCTATTTGGTACTCGCAAATTGCGAATGTCTTCCCATTCATTCCTATAGGCCTCTAGGTCCATAGGAATGAATGGGAAGGCATTCCTTAATAGCGAATCGCATAGCGAATCGCAAATTGCGATTCGCTATTAAGGAATACGTAAGAATCGCAAAAGTTTTGCCAAAACCTACATACATTGCATTTTGCAATTCTATAATAGCGAATGGGTAAAATTCGCTATTATAGAATCGCAAAATACAATCTTGATACATCTGGCCCTAAGTGCCTGGGCCAATGTGTTTCACGGGAGGCCACTGCAGCTTGTTCATCCTCCCAGCGATGCCAAATGACATTGCCATAGACAGTTTTCTTATAACCATCACACTCCAATAAAGTGACATTTTTGGATTATTTCATGTCACCAAAAGAATAACCTGGATGAGGTATTGTTATTTCTAATGTTTATGTATATTGCATTTTGACTATCTGCTTATGTGCTCTGTTAACAAATAAACAGCATGTTGTGGACTGTCAGAAACAAGCGACGATGTTGAGAAATAAGTGTCGGTGGCAGCCTTGTCAAACACCGGCACAAATGAAGCACTGGCATCGTTTAAGTTGTTGGTCCTTCCTGAGGTGCATGTAACTGGGCTCGGCTCTCAGTTTTGGGTTTCAATGCATTCCAGAGTCTTGGACCCTGAGCTCCTAGTGTGAAGCGTCTTTATTTGTTCGACGGGATGCTCTTTGGGTAATTAATGTAGAGAATATTCATAGGTTATCTGTTTCATTTAAATGGCCCTGTGTACAACGCACAATTTAAAACTGATCATAGCATTACATTGGAGGCCCACTCTTTCAAGGTTGGCTTTATGTGGTCACACAATTTCAGATTCAGGCAGATTCTGGCAATCTGGAGCGTTTCCATCCCTGAAAATGATCATTTTTTGCAAGTACAATATACATGCTGTTGAGTTCAGTAATATTTATTGTTGATTGGTTAAAATCATATAATGGTTGTGAAATACATTTTAAATATAAGAACGTTAGACATTATAAATAAGCTTTTAAAAATGATGTCAATTGCGAAATTAAAAGAAACACATCTCTGCTTCCCAGTGCTTTAAGTGGGATGAAAAAACTGGGGGGGGAGGTCTCTCAAAGGGACGTGGCCAATCTAATTAAGGGCGTGGCTTAAAACACGTAAGCTAAAAATCTGTGCTTAGCATAGTGTGCCACCCGACTTGTATTTTGCTGTTTCTGTCATTGCATCCAGATATATGATAAAACAAGTAACATCAAACCTACAAGTCAGGATTATTGGCTTTGTCAATGGTTGTTAGTTGCATAAGATAAATAAGCAGCAACTATGGCTTGTATATAATATTGAAAAAGCTTCCACTTAAAGCCCTGGTGACATCACGACAATGTTGCTGCTCCTGAGTTTCAAAAAGAGAAGGGAAATCCAGAGAGAAAATGACTCTCTTTCAAGGATTTCCCTTCCCCTACAAGGCTCACCTGGCATGACGTCATGCCGTAACTTCTCCACTCGTGAGAAGTGAGCAGTGTGAGCACGCGCACATCAATCAATGTGCCTTCTGTCACTGTAGTCCGGAAAAACACAGACCGCCTGTGCCAGGGCACAAAACAGAGCCTGATAGAGACCCGTTTCGAGGCCCCCTTCAAAAAACTGCCCGTGCTCAGCACCAGTGAAACCCCGGCCCACTTAAAGCCCTGCTGCTTCCATTGAAAATCAGAAAGGTTTTGGTGAGAGATGGATAAAAGGAAATCACGTTCCTAATTACACCCCTCATTTCTTCTGGTGAGGCAGAGGACAGAGAATTATACACCCTTAACTAAGTTTGCAGGCATATACAGACCTTCCCCACTCTTGTAGCTGCCAACGCCAAACGGCACCCCTTCTTAAAAAAAGTGGTTTGAATCATTTTCATCCTTCCACTAACAATGTTGGGCAAACACAAACAATGTGATTAAAGATTCAGTTCGGCACCCACAGAAGTCGAAGCATGCAGAGTGGCTTTCATTGAACAGCTAAGTGTGCCTGAATTCCATTTAAGCGACACATAAAAAGCAGAGGCAAATAAAATGATAGAGCTTAATGAGAGAGAGAGGAAAAATTCAGTGCGGGGGCTAGTTCATTTCCCCTTAAGTAATATATTTAAATCAAGAAGAACTGGCTTACACTATTGAAGCTTGTTGTTTATGTGGGGGGAAACCAATCGTTTTTTTATGAAAACCCTCACCCACCAGCCTAGTTGGTGGCATGCTTCATCATCGGATCCCACCCAAGGTGCTGAGTGCACCTCGGGTGTGCTACGACGCCTGAGTTACAGCGGAGCAGGTATTTGTGGGTGCAAAGTGGTGTGATGAAGGTGATGTTAAAAACTATCTATAGGGTCCCTTTGAAATTAATTTTTTAATGTTGGGCCCTACGACAGGATTAAAAACTGGAAAAGGCGGATATGTGTAGAGATTTCTGTTATGCCTCTTATATCCTGGAAATAGGTCTACATGTTTCAGCCAGACTCCAAAGTGTGCTGGCTTTCTTCAGGACCTGTGTGGTAGTGTGTGATAAAGGACGTGATGGCCAGGTGTGATTTATTTGACCATAAATAGTGGAAAAGTGCCGCACGCGCTAAGGTGCGGAAAGGAGGGAGATTATATCCTCCTGGTGCTGCTGTAACCTGAAAAGGAATAAGACAGACAAAACACAAACAGACATAAACATTTTGTACTCTAGTTGTAACACGCGTGGTGCCGTAATTGGTCGTATTTCGAGTCATATGGCGGTGAAGAAGTGTCACCAGTGCGTGTGTTGCGTATACTACCAGGATATATGCGCTATTGTGCTAACATCCATATCGGTAATATTAGTGCGGTTTTTGAGGAAAAGGGATCTTGAGGAAATCTATTTCAGTGGGAACCCTTCGTTTTGATCTGGAGTTTGTGGGCCCTGTAAGCCCTACTTACTTCGTCAAGGTTCTCTGCCCTCTGCTCGTACCTGTTCGGCCTTAGAGTCGGGATTCCGTCGGTGTTTGGTGTTGTCCGGGGATCAGCCTTATATACGTGATCTCCCGCCATCTCTTGCCGGTAATTGAGAGTGACCGCGTCATCCATCTATACATATCCGTATAAATGGTTTAGATACAACCCTCGCTAACAGTTGACTAGCACTGTCAAAATCACCCAGAGCTTTCCCACGGTGTTATCACCAATTTTGAAACATTAATTTAATGTCTCATTTTTCTTCCCTCCTTATTTTTTTAACATATTTCGTTAAAATAACCCTCTGCCACTACAAAGTACACCTAGAAGGCAGAGTCTCTCTTCACTCTTTACTTTCTGCCCTCTAATCCTTGCCACGCCCCTGAGTGACGTGATCACGCTTCCGCGTGATGACGCGGTCACTCTCAATTACCGGCAAGAGATGGCGGGAGATCACGTATATAAGGCTGATCCCCGGACAACACCAAACACCGACGGAATCCCGACTGTAAGGCCGAACAGGTACGAGCAGAGGGCAGAGAACCTTGACGAAGTAAGTAGGGCTTACGGGCCCCACAAACTCCGGATCAAAATGAAGGGTTCCCACTAAAATAGATTCCCTTCAGCTAACTTCTCACCACTTTCTGTTTTTTTGTTCTCAGCGTGTGACTACAGGTCCTGCCCCCTTGCGGTATTTAAGCTGTACATGGCGAATTAACCATAGTAAGCCAAAAAGTTTTCCTCAAAATTCCTTTTCCTCAAAAACCGCACTAATATTACCGATATGGATGTTAGCACAATAGCACATATATCCCGGTAGTATACGCAACACACGCACGGGTGACACTTCTTCACCGCCATATGACTCGAAATACGACCAATTACGTCACCACGCGTGTTACAACTAGAGTACAAAATGTTCTCATTATGAAGCAACCATTTCTCCATGTTTATGTCTGTTTGTGTTTTGTCTGTCTTATTCCTTTTCAGGTTTACAGCAGCACCAGGAGGATATAATCTCCCTCCTTTCTGCACCTTAGCGCATGCTGTACTTTTCCACTATTTATGGTCAAATAAATCACACCTGACCATCACGTCCTTTATCACACACTACCACACAGGTGCTGAAGAAAGCCAGCACACTTTGGAGTCTGGCTGAAACATGTAGACCTATTTCCAGGATATAAGAGGCATAACAGTAATCTCTACACATATCCGCCTTTTAAAAGTTTTTAATCCTGTCATAGGGCCCAACATAAATAAATTAATTTCAAAGGGACCCTATAGATAGTTTTTAACATCAACTTCATCACACCACTTTGCACCCACAAATACCTGCTCCGCTGTAACTCAGGCGTCGTAGCACACCCGAGGTGCACTCAGCACCTTGGGTGGGACCCGATGATGAAGCATGCCATCAACTAGGTTGGTGGGTGAGGGTTTCCATAAAAAACCGATTGGTTTCCCCACATAAACAACAAGCTTCAATAGTGTAAGCCAGTTCTTCTTGATTTGAATAAAGCAAATAAAATGATGTCTGATCGCTTTAGATAGGTGATGAAAGATAATTAAACCAAAATGCAATCTGTGCTTTTTTTTTTTTAGTTAAAGAAAATCAAAAAAAGCAAAGGCGAATAAAGCGATGTCTCATTGCTTTAGATAAGGGATGAGAGATAATTAGGCAATTTATTTCAAAAAAGGTCCCCGAATATAATCTGTGTATTTTTAGTTCAGTTCCCTACTGTCCCTTAAGTAAGCTAACATTTTAACTGATTTTTAGGTCGAGCCTGCGACAGCGCATGTACTGCATGCGCTCTCGCTTGCAAAACACTATTGTTTGCAAAAAAGGGCTTGGAGCCCACTCACTGCTTACCATATGTTGACTTCAGTGTCACTCATCTTTGCAGCCTCCTAATTAGCCAGCGCATGCCAAGCGTTACTGCAGTTCCTTTCTGTGGAGCACGGACCAAGCCCAGATTGATTGAACTTAATCAGTGCCTGTCTGCCTTTCCCGACATGCCTGAGGTACTATTTCTTCTTACCCCCTCCCTCTCTTCCTGTCCCTGTCTGACCCGTCTGGTACTCCCTCCCTCCTCCCCCACCCCTCTCTCATTTTTTTTCTCTATACCCCTAAAAAACTCAATCTGTCTGTTACTACTGCCCTCTTCCCATCCCCCTCGTATTGCTTCCTCTTGCTTTTTTAGAAAATATTGCACAGCAGTTCCGCCTGCTGTGCAACATGGTTTTAAAACAAAGCGCAATGACGCGGTCAATGCTGGCAGCATTATAACGCTTTTTTTTCTTGACTTTAAGCCATGTTGCACAGAAGCGAATGCTGCTCTGCAACATATCTTAAAAACATTCGCAAAGCAATAGATCTCTCATAGCCGCAACCTATTGGTTTTGCCAATGATTGTTTAGCCTGTAGTTTTAAGTGACCTTGAGATGGCGATGAAGCCCATACTTTATCTAACTGTCAAGTGCTCCATGCAGTGCTTTAAAACTTTGTCCAAGGATCATATGATCATATCTAGAATGGGATGATGACTGAGCTTTCCAAACAATAGCTCTAAGTGAGTTTTCTGTGGTGTTTGTTGCGTAACAGCAGGCCAAAGAGTGGGATGTTAGATTAAGCGAGAGTTGCTGGAGATTAAATTCCAGCCTGATCTGCGATTGAGTGGTAAGGTTGGGAATATGAAAAACAGACCTATAAAATGGATTTATTTTAGCTACAAGTTGAGAGAAGATCTTCGGCAAAGTTCCCCCTGTGTGGGGCCCTTTGGGCATTGCAGCACCCACCTAACAAGGAGCACGACCCCATGATGAACTATGCCACTTCGGTGGGTAACAGTCTGTGCATCCTGTAAGCGATACTCCCATTGATCTGTAGTGAGTCCTGGCCCACTATTGGGATCATTTGAATCTCCATTTCTGAACTGATAAACCAAAAGACTCGATCTGTTGTTATAAAAGCTGGGGCTGATTATAGACTAAACCTAAGTCAGAATTAGATATCTTAGTGGGTAGGGTTGAGATAGTGTTTGATGTATTGTCTGACGGACAGTTGCTCCCAATATTGTCATTGAAGTCTGGGATTCAAACTGTTGTCATTGTTCCAGTGCTATGTTTCAGGGCAGAACTTAGGGCTCTTCACACATAAATTCTAAAGAGGAGATTAAAGGTTCATGCACTGGGTTTACAATAGGTAGTTTGTTGACTGGTTTGGAAAGTAGGAAGAGGGTTGGAATCAGGGAACTGGTGGGCCTAACTCTTGCAGTTAATGTTAGTTATTTGGTAATCACAGATGCATTGGGATGTTATGGCTCATTTCACCAGCATCACAATTAGGTTGTGTTGTATTTGAACTTGGATAGAATGAGAAAAATTGAGTGCATTTTTAAATTTGGTAATCAAGATGCTATACACAAAATTTTTTGCTCTGCCGGCCTTATTTAATTTGCAATACTTTTTCATTTGTTTCCTAGCCAACAGTTTTTGAACAAGTGAAATACGTTAAAATGATTGTGTAGCTGTCTCCTGGGGCTCCCTCTGTGTCATCCTAACTTTGTTATACACGAAGCGTTAGGACTAGATTATGTGGAAGACAGATTTAAATTAGTGTCTTTGTTATTATGGTTCTTAAGTTGATGTTAATATAGACATTATTGAAAACTGCATATCCTGTGGTAATGGACTTAAGATCTCTTGAATCTGATATAGTAAGCAGGTAAATGAACATTTAGGTAGACCAACTATATTTACAGTGCCATCAGAGTTAACTTTGAATGATAAGATCTGGATTGAGCAGTTGTTTATGAAGGTGAAACATCATAAGAAAAGTAAGGAGGAATTGTCTAAGCCTTTCGTCAAGGAATATATAGCAATCCTAACAACTACTGGATTAGAACCCTATCTTGACCTAGTTATAAACTTGTGGGAGCATATGATCCTTACCAGGTTTAGACTGGGTTTTATATGATGGCAACTAGGTTTTCCTTTGGAACATTATAACACAACCTCTATATGTCATGCCCCTTTGACGAATCCTCACCACAGACTTTGCTACACTTTAATTTTATTTAGAAGTTTTATGGGTTATTTTCATGTAAATATCTGTTCTCTATTTTCTGGAGATGAGGTTTTAGGAAATACAGGCCACATTCATGTTCATACAAATGTTGTGCTTTAGTGAAGTGTGTTTTTGTGTGGGTGACTTCTTAAAATAAGCTATTAGACATTGTAACAGTTTACTCTTTGATGGATCATGTTTCTTGTATGTTTGTACAGATGTTCTTACTCTAGTATATTTGTGATATGTTTATATGTATGATAATGAACCAAAAGTGCCTTTACATGGACTTGTATTGTAAGATATTTTATTCTTTTAAGACAATGACTGTAAATAATCCATTTTCACAATGTGCATTTGCTCAATATTTCTAATGTGTAATACATTTGCTAATCATTTGAGTTTCAGTTGATGTATTTTTATGAATATTATATGATCATTGAATAAAGATGAATTGAAATGAATTGAATTTTAGATGTTTCATGTGGCGCTAATAATGATCGAGAAAAGTTTGCTATACGAGGAGTGGAGGATCCTGCATGGTTCAACTGGGCCCTACCAAGTCTGTGTCAGCTATTATTTCAGGGGCATTACAAGTGCAGCTTATAATTTGAGAATCTCAAAGTGTGTGCATAGTATTAGATAGAGTAGGGTGTTTTAGATATTTTAAAGTTTTTATCAAAGAAGTGAGTATATTTGACAAATTTGTCAGTTTGTCAATTATGGGACAACAATTACAAGATGGCTTCATCATTCTAGACTCATCTTTTATGGAAGTAAATATAGTTGTTAAATTCAAACGTCTGGTATTGATGGAAGAAACAAGATTTGCTAAGATAAGAAGCAATGCATCTTGTACGTCCAATTTACCAGATTGCCAGGTTAAAACTGGGACAGTGGCTTCTAAAGAGCGACATAGGGAGGACAAAGTTCTATCGGTTTATTTTTGACTGTTTTCAAAGCCACCATTAGATTGAGTGGCTGATGTAATATAGTTGAGTTGGGGTGCAATAGGACAACTTGGCTTGGAGTCAAAAGGGCCAAGGCCACTTAAGTTAACTTTATGCTCTTTTAATTTTAGGATAAGTGGTTCAGACAACTCATCTGCTGAGAGAGCCAACAAAGGGACTGGTTGTATATTTCTTTTGCTCAACTAACCAATTTGCAGACACGATAGGTAATAGATTATTGTGTCAACCTGATTAGTAAAATGGTAAGATGGTGAGTGATGGGTGTTTAGATCAAATTTAAAAAAAATGTATTGGAGGGTCTGTCTTGATACAAGGAAAATGGGAACCCAGCTGACTATATTCGCTATCTGGCCCTCAAGGTTGGACCGACTGCTTGTTAGGATCTTTACACAGAGTGTGGGCTCAAACTCTAGTGCAGGTCATTATGCGGAAAGGGCTGTAATCAACCAGAGATTAAATGTTTGTAAATATGAAAAGTGAAAGCCTGGGGACCGAAAACCGCTACAGGAGTTAGTTTGCACTCTGCACTACTCTCTAATTATGTTGCTGAAGCCTGACAGAATTTAATAAAGAGTATAGGAGTAGTATAACATTTCTCCAGGTGAAAACTGAGATAAAAGTCAGTGGCTGCTGAATTGATGAAAACTTTTTGAGAATTTGTTTTTTGAAAGGGCCTTAAAGAGACCTCCTTCACCTCCTCCCCTGAGGAATAGAAGGAGAAAAAGGGAAAAAAAGAGATATGGTCAAAAAGATCAGCTGGTTACCCCACCCCTTGTCTGTTCCTAAAAGATAATCCAGAGGCCGCCTCCACCCATGGTACTCTTAAATGAGGCAGTTAAAATGGAAGTTTTCTCCTGGTGTAACGGAGGCTGCTAATAGCTACAGATGGCTACTAGTAGCAGCAGACTGACACGGAGAGAAGTGCAAAGGCTCAGCTGCAGATGGCTACTGGGTGCTGCGGATTGGCAAGCAGAGAGTTGTGAAGTTAGCCTGCCACCTTAATCACTGGCTCAATGAGTGGGAAGATGCCACCAGCCACCAAACGCCCTGCTGCATGCTCAACCAGCCCCTGTCCCTGTTCCCGAGGGGAAGAGTGGTGAGCGCAGTAATGGTGGCGGCCACAGCAAGGCCGTTGAGGCCCGCAAACTCAAGGTGTCCAGAAGCACCGCCCCACTCCATCACAAGGCTCCATGGGCCCCACCGGCCCTATGAACAGTCGGGGTAAGTGGGAGTAAGCAAGTTCAGTGCAAGCTCAGTGCACTTTCTCCCTCCTGCAATGGAGGAAGGAGCAAGCCAGCAGTGACATCAGAGGGATTATTGCTGAGGAACAGGGAAGTTCAAACACGTGGAACAGACAAACAGCAGCTGAAACGGCACGCAGTGCCCATGGCGTCCTCCTCAATGTCAAAGAGTCAAAATCCCCAGTCATGCATTATGAAGGACCTGGGCATCTCCACCCGTGATCTGGTCGGAGCAGTAAGAGGATTCATGGAAGCGGGGAAATCATGCCTTACAGCCTTACATTTCCATACTTTTCAAAATAACAGTCTGTGCTGCAAGGGAGCCTTGATGCTTTTTAGATTGAGTATGACCACATTACACATAATCGGATTTAAACGTATATTTTTGATGTGGAGACAAATTATTGAGTAGGCAATATCGAGATACTTTAATATCACAGCCAAAATATTGGGAACCAAAATATTGACAGGAAAGTATGTATATCATATACCTAACTTGTATATAGACACCTTGATGATATGTATAACCACATGGTACACAGATGTGAAGTTAAAAATAGTAAACATATATGCACATACATCCTTGATATTTTGGTCCTCGGAATTTTTGTCATAATATTATGGTGTCACAATATTGCCTACTCGATATTCCAGACTTCAACCACATTTTTTGAATACATAGACAATAGTGTGCAACTTGAGCCCATAAATTATGGTTATGGTAGTTAGACAGTAGCAAGAAAGGGAACACAATACATAAATATGTAGGTCAAAATACATAAAAATAATTTGGGTCTGACTGCAAGAGGAAGTCAAAAGAAGAGGAATTGAAACAGCACTGTGTCATTGTACAAACATTTTACAAAATATATGTAAAGAGGTCAATTTATTGCTTTTATGTAGGGTCACCTTATATGCAATAATCATTGTAACCAATACATTTCTTAACCTACTCTGGCAATTTGTTGCCTTTGAGAACACCACATTTGGTCTACGGAAAGTACTGAGTGGGAGGAGAACACATCATGAAAAGAAGATCAGAAGAGTGTATTTTTGTCAAAAAAACAATAAAGCTATAGTTCTGGTCTAGGTGGCTTCTTGCAAGGTTGCCCACTGAGCGCTGTAAAAGTTGTTAATATCTTAGAGTATGAGTCACTACCATTTTGAACTGGAAATGAAAGTATGCCAGTAGAACATTGCACATTTCTCAGAATTTAAAAAACATGAAGGAGGAAATTGTCTAACTTTGATGTAAGGCAGAGCAACAACCACAGTTTCTACGCATGTTGTATTAAAGGCAGAGAATAAAACTGCGCTATATCTACTAACATATGGCGCTGTTTTTGTCTTATCCTGCACTGGTACACTTTAGGCTGTCATGCGCCATTGCACACATCCTTGCACCACGGTCAAAGGGTGAGTGCATTCTGTCAAGCATAGGTCTTGTACTGTACGGAGACAATTCTACTATGAAATATAATGCTTTAACAAAGAAAGTTTTATACTTTTAGCTACTGTTTATGTATTCTCTAAATTGCAGCATACATGAACAGTTGGAAAATTTAGAGACTCTTTAATCTTGCTCCACCGTTACACCTGCCTTGAGGAAGCATAACTTTTTGATGCAAATCCCTCTCTACAAATGTTAGAGAATGATGGGGATTTGTGTCAAAACCCATGGGTGAATGCATGGGAACACCCATATACCAACTATTGAACACTCTGTTGGAACAAAGTAGTGCATTGCACTAATTTGCATTACTTTATGCACTTTTCCACCATGATTTGCCCTGGAAGGTAAATCTCAACATAATACTGCCCCGGGTTTGTGTCACTTTGTTGGTAAATTTCCCCCTTGATGATTATTATGGGGGCTTCTCTGTAGCATCAGCATCACAGGCTTACGAAACAAAATGTATTTCAATCTTACTGGACGCTAAAGCTAGGCTCTTAGTGAAGGGTCTCACCTGCTTGAATATTATCAACTTATAACTTGAGGTACTCATTGTTTTAACTAATCCACAAGCGCCCAGGCTGCGATTCGCGGTTGTTTGTCCTTAAACAATCACTCCTATGAGCTATAAAAATAATCATCATGTTTATATCTATTTTGAAAAACACATTTCATATGTATACATTATATTATGGTGTATCTTATCTGGATGTAAATTGTTTTAAATTAAAAATAACAAAAGACTTTCTTTTCAACTGTGTGCCGCGCTAGTAATGACATTTTCAGTCACGTTTTAAAAAGTCGGCTGGGAAAATATTAACAAATAGAATGATGAGATTTCCTATTAATTGGACTCCAATGAAATAAAAATAGGCTTGGATTGCAATGTTTACAGATCAACTGTGGTAGGATTAAGACAGCCATAATATTTACTTGAACTAAGAGACCCTGTTATTCGAGCTCCGTTTATGAGAATTTGAATAAAACAAAGTAAGGTCATGAGTGAAAATCATAGTGAAACTACTATTTTGCTAGTGTGGCACGTTTATTGAAACTCTATAACATATATTGTCATGGTCAGAACTAGAACTTTTTCAGAGGTTTTATTTGAAATGTTTTGCTGAGCAAAGTGTACACATAATAAACATCTCATAAGTTACGTTTGAAATGTGCTTTGAAATTGTTAAACAACATTCAACACTACAATCCTTTTGACGATTGTTGACGAAGCAGTATGGAATGATGAAACGAAGTGCTAGTGTATCAAGTATAATTTGATCATTTGATGTTCCTTGTGGTGAGGTCCTCTTATGTGGCTAAGCACAGTGGTTCCATAAGGGTCGTATGCCAATACAATGCATGCCCTTATCACACATGGCTTTTCCACGCAGCCTTTACAACGCAGATGTCTTTGCTACCCAAGCTGTTAACACTTATGGTAAGTGTTATGAGGTAGCTGAAACCCCTATATATATTAACTTAAAAAACCAAAGGTTACAGGGACATTATAGTTAGGAAATAAAATTTAAAAAACCTTAGAAATTCACTGAAAAAACAAAAGGTTACAGGGGTGTTATAGTTAGGCTCACATTTCACACATACATAACCAGAGAAATTCAGCAGTTATAGTTACCTGAGGTAACTATAACTTACACTCTCTCACATTCACTCACCCATACAGCCACTCACACACCCATTCATGCACCCCTTCAGCCACTCATTTACCCTCTCACTCACCCATACATACATGTATGTACCTGCTTAGTCATCCATACAGCCACTCATGCACCCTCTCATTCACCATTTACAGCCACTGACATACCCACACACTCACTCATACAGCCACTCATTCACCCTCTAATTCACAATTACAGCCACTTATACACCCACTCACTCACCCATACAGCTACTCACACAGCCACTCATTTTCTCATACACCAACTGACTCACCCACTCGCTCAACGAAATGATAACTCACACACCCACTCACTCATGTAAACAGTCCCTCACATACCCTCTCACTCTTCTATACACCACTTACACACCCACTCACTCACCCATACAGGCACTCCCACAGCCACTTACCTTAGTATATATGTTTAACACTCAATAACTTTTAGAAAACACTCACAATCACTGGATGATGTCATCAGTGATGTAATTTGTGATGTCATCAGTGATGTCATTGGCCATGCCATGAGTAAAGTAATATGTGAGCTCATAAGCAGTGCATTGCGGGGGCATGAGTTATAGTTAGCTCAGGTAACTATAACTGCTGAATTTATCTCGTTTTGTACTAGTAAATGTGAGCCTAATTATAACATCCCTATAATCTTTGTTTTTTTCAGTTAATTTCTAAAGCTTTTTTAATTCTATTTCCTAACTATAATGTCTCTGTAAACTTTGTTTTTTAAGTGAATTTCTATGTTTTTTTAAATGTTATTTCCTAAATGTAACCTGTAACCTTTGAGAGTGGGTGTGTGAGTGAGTGAGCGTGTGTGTCTCAGTGGGTGTGCAAGTGGGTATGTGAGTGTCTGAGTGGGTCTGGAAGTGGCTGCATAAGTGTCTTACTGGGTGTGTGAGTGGGTGCATGAGTGTCTGAGTGGGTGCATGAGTGCCTAAGTGAGTGTCTCAGTGGGTCTGTGAGTGGGTGTACGAGTGTCTGAGTGGGTTTGTGAGTGACTCCATGAGTGTGTGAGTCAGTCTTATTTTTTGACAAATATACACTGTTCTGATATTCTTTTCATGATTTGTTCTCCTCCCACGCAGTACTTTCTGTAGACCAGTGCATCAGTGTCTGAGTGGGTCTGTGAGTGGTGTGTTAGTCTCTGAGTGGGTCTGTGAGTGGCTTTGTCAGTGGCTGTATGGGTCTGTGAGTGGGTGCATGAGTGTCTGAGTGGGTCTGTGAGTGGGTATACATGTCTGAGTGGGTCTGTGAGTGGATGCATGAGTGCCTGAAGGGGTCTGTGAGTGTGTTTGGGTATGTGAGTGAGTGCATGAGTGTCTGAGTGCATCTGTGAGTGGGTCTATCAGTGGGTGTATGAGTGCCTGAGTGTGTGAGTGGGTGTCTAAGTGTCTGTGTGCTTGTGTCATTAGCTGTGTGAGTGATTCAGCCACAAAAGAACCACACATGCCCATTTATCCTACAAGAGAGCACAGTTTTGCACACAATGTCTTGCTAAATGAAGTACTTTCTACTGTTTTGTTAGTAACTGCTACCTTGTTGGGCAAATTTCCAGTGTGTATTCAACAGTTCAGTCCATAATGGACCACGAGGAAGTGTCTTCAGTGACCTTGTGTGCATTTGGTAATGTGATTGTTCGACGTGCGTCTTCCTCCAGAAATCTGTGATGACATGAATCCTCATTAGAGAGGCCAATGGCACTACAAAGAAGTAAATCTCGACCAAACCAGGGTCCTTCCACTTATCTATATAAAGTAAGTGCTTCTTTGTTTTGTGGAGATGTGTGCAATGGGATCACGAAAGGAGCCTCAAAGCCTCTGCGGTTTCTGCCGGCTCCCTGCCTCCTGCAGGAGCCAGTATTGCTCTGACAGATAGGGAGCTGCTGAAAATGCAGCTCCCTGTCAGAGCAACCCTTTTGTCTGTTTCCCTGCGGGCAAGGAAACAGACGAAGCCTCCACTTCCAGCAAGCAAGAGTGTTTGCTGTGACTTGGTGGGAGCTGTCAAAGCTCCTGCCAAGCCACAGCAAGCAGTTATGTCCCTGGGGTGGACACCCCGGGACATAGCAGGAGCCAGCCCTAGGTGGTGGTGGTCCCCAGGGCCATTATTGGCTAAAGGAGGGGGGATCGCATGGCCCCCCTCCTTTTACATTCAAATGCCGCTCCGGGGAGGTAGTGGTCCCCGGGGCTGAGAACAGTTCAGGAGGGGGGGGTCGCGCAGCCCCCCTCCCAGTAGTATTTATTTATTTGGCACCAGGAAGTTGGTGGTCCCTGTGGACTGTTGGGGTCCATGTGGCACCCTGCAAATTATGTTTATTGCCCTGGGGAGGTGGTGGTCCCTGGTGCCTCTAGAAGCCCAGGAGGAGGTTCTGCATGGCCCCCCTCCTTATTATGAATAAAGCCCCGGGAAAGTGGTGGTCCCTGGGGCTTCTAGTAGCCCAGGAGGGGGGTCCGCGTGGCCCCCTCCATTATTGTAAATAAAAACCATGGGGAGGTGGTGGTCCCTGGGGCTCAAAGAGCCTCAGGTAAGTCCCAATGCACCAACCTCCTTTTTTTTTAAAAAAAATGCTCCAGGACCCCGCCCACCCAAGGGCTCATTTCAAAACTAGTGCGGGAGCCCACGCTTGTTTTTTGCTGTGAATTTCACAAATTTGCTGCAAATATAATAAAAAATGCTTTTTTTTGTACTGCCAGGGTCCCTCAGGGGCCCCAAGACCAGGGCTTGGGGGTCAGGGTATTCCTACCCTGCCCCCTTCTCTTACTTTTTATGTTTTTTGGGGGGACTCAGCTGAAGCTGAGTCCCATCATGGCTGCCAACACTTTCAGCTTGAAGTGTTGGCAGCCAATCAGAGCTCTGCATTTTCCTGCACAAGCTTCTTATTTATCATTCGCAAATTAGCCGCGATCGCAGATGTCCTTATTTTTTCCCTTAAATTTCTCAACTACTGAACGGATTTACACCAAATAACTGAAAGCATGATCTGCGTACCCAAATCCACCTTTCTGCCAAAGTTGGTGTAATTCCATGCAGCACTTCAGGCTGAAGTCGTGTTCAAATCTCCTATGGGAATTAACATGGGAAATCATATTTATTTTACCCCCCCTTTTTCTCAGCCCCTCCTTGACGGATCACCCCGAAACTTTCCATGCACAACAAGACTCACTATGACACTTTTTTGGGAAAATTTTCCATTCACAATGCGGCGGTGCTGCTACCAGCGCAATAGAGACCAGCGAGTCCAATTTGGCAGCAGCCGCATAAATATGAAGGCGACCAAAAGGAAACTAAAGGAAAAAACAAAACGGTGTGCCCAAAGATCCCTAACTGAACCTGAGGAATCCCTTCCAAAACTTCACACACCACCCATGAAACACTGACCATGCACTACACAGACAACAATCTGCACTCAAAGCCCATAGCCGAATGATCGGGGAGGGACGGGTCTAATGAATGATTTCACGGCAAACATTGCTCTCTTGCCCTTTGAACACATTCCTTCACTAATCAGTTCATACGTTACACCAAACCATTGGCCTGGGATGCATAGAGTGCTGTCTTAAAATGAGTAATAGATTTATCCTTCAAAAATTCCGTCGTCTCAGAGGTGATGAATTGAACACCACTATCTGTGATGATGGTTTCTGGAATACACTCTAAAGCAAATACATCCTTTAAGAATTCAATGACCACCTTAGTGGTAGTCACAGTGACACAACTAGCACAAATCCACTTAGATGAAAAGTCTACCAGAGCTAACACATATCTCTCAGAGGCAGATAATAATTCAAATGGTCCATAAATATCCAACCCTAACTCAATCCATGGCTTGTCAGGAATATCCGTAGGAAAAGTTGGTGTTCTCCTTTGTGGTTGCAAGCACATTGTACACAATCTCTAACCACTTCTTCACTTGCCTGTCCATCATGGGCCACCAGTACTTCTCCCTCTCTTTGGCCTTGGTGAGGTTCCTGCCCAAATGCCCTGTCTGGGCTACGTTCACAATCTTGTTCCTCAAACCAACTGGGGGAATCAATCTGTCACCCCTACACAGTTCCCCACCTTCAGTATACATCCCATCATGAACATTCCAGTAATCTCTAGTCTGTTGGTGCAAACTTGTCACACTTGTTGTTAGGGCAACTTACCATTATTAACTCCCTCAACTGAGCACAAACTTCATCCTTCTCTTTTTCCATACTCCATCCCTGTTCACTTAGTGCTGATTCCACCAACCAATTGACAATATGTTGGTCTTCCAATATGGCATCTGACACCACCAACGGTAACTGTGATAAATAGTATCCAGAGGCATTGCGACCACCCAGTATATACTCTACATAAAAACTTTACTCTTCAAGTCCTTCTAAACATCTTTTGATTCTATTGGAAGACCTTTCTGGTACTTTACAAGAAAACATTTGCACTAAAGGTTTATGGCCTGTCCTTACAACAAAAGGAAGACTTATCAGAAAAAAGGGTGAGGAAGAGGAAAAAACTGGGTACACCCTTCTCGATAGTATATCCTAAAAAGTAGAGAACCCAGCAGGGGAAAAATGGCTAGAAAATGGTAAACTCTCCACCACAATGGAAAATAGAGAAAAAAAACATAGGTTTTCTTAGTAATCCCTCACCCACCAGGGTTGCCCCTTGGTGGCATGCTTCATCACTGGGGTTCTTCACGATCCGCTACGGATCGAGGCGTGCTGTGATCAAGCGAATACGCAGGAGCACTTATAGGTGATGTCTATGATAAAGACAGTGATAGTGAGGGGAGTGGAGTGAAGTTTAAAAATACCTAACTAGTAGGACACCTTACTTTATTCCTGCCTCTAGCCGGTATGGTTAAAAATCAGGGGTTTAGTGGGAAGAAATAGGTTTCAATGAGTTCATCTCTTCAAGTTGGTCAACATGTTTTGAGCCTTGCCCCTATTGGCTCTTCAAGATATCCATGTGTTATGCAATCAGCACTTTGAATTTAAGAACATACCACCTTTATCAGGATCTTGCCTGGCAGTTTTTCTTCTACAGTTCTGCCTCTTTAACCTGAGAGGCTCTATCATAAAATCTTATATTTCTGGGTTACCAATGCCTGTCAGGTATAAGCATAAGAAAAGAATGTTTTCGAAATTTTCTTTAATTACCATCCTCTTTCGCAAGAAAAAATTCTGTAGGTAACATCACAACGGGTGTTTTTTCGCAGTTCCTTTGTTCACTATTTTTGTCTCGTCAAGTCTCTGAGACTATGTGTAAAAAAAAACAAATGACTCACCCAACAAGCCTGATAAGTATGAGAATAAAATTTTAGTTTGCCAATATCATCATAACTATCACACATTTGCCATTTAATACATTTTTGATATAATAATTCCTCCCTAAAGCAGATTATTTACAAAAATAACTCGCGCAGTGCGAAAAAAAGCAATCACATATTCTCTAATCGATCGCAAGTTTATTTGATACGCTTTTCCATCTGTGATAATTCTCCAATGGCCCCGCCTCTGTGCCGACACAGACGGCCATTTTAGAGACACAGTGCGGTCTAGTCTTCCCGTTTGCATGCGTGCGGAAATTTTCCCGTTATGCATCTGCTTAAAAGCTTGCCTGGGACACACACCGGTAAGATGTTGGTCCCTGGATAGCTGATTAGGCAAGAAGGCCGAGGACGGCCTTGATGAAGTAAGTGAAAGGGGTGGGCCCATTCCAGTAGATACTTCGCAGCATAGCTTGTCAGCGATTTTGCTCGCCACGCGGTGAGGTCTCGTTTTCTCATTAGGGATCAGACGCTTCAAAAAACCACTATACTGCTGATGGCTATAACCTTTTCCTTTTCTGTAGAGTGTGACTACAGGTCCCCTTCGCCCCGGCAGATCATGACGCACTAGTAGGGCATCTAGAATGCATGTATTTTCACATATGTGTTTTGTTTTGTCTTGTTGTTATATATTGTCACTACATGAGTTGAAGGTTTTTTTCAGCCATCATAAGAAATAACGGGTTAAGCAGGTATTTACACTGAGTGTGACCATTTGAGCTACATGTTTTATAAGCACTTCTACATTAGGGTGTTCATATCACAACGCTTCAAGAGCATCATGATATGTCAGCCTACTTTCTCCCTTTACAGATACGCAGTGACGTTACAGCTCATACTAAAAAAATCAATCGTATGTATGTTATGTAATTTTGCACGGCATGCTGATTATTGTGTTCCTATAGGGGACATTAAGGAGTCATACTAATAGGAACTCGGTTCCTGGAGGTCCTGATGAAGAGCCAATAGGGGCAAGGCTCGAAACATGTTGACCAACTTGAAGAGATAAACTCATTGAAACCTATTTCTTCCCACTAAACCTCTTATTTTTAACCATACCGGCTAGAGGCAGGAATAAAGTAAGGTGTCCTACTAGTTAGGTATTTTTAAACTTCACTCCACTCCCCTCACTATCACCGTCTTTATCATAGACATCACCTATAAGTGCTCCCGCGTATTCGCTTGGTCTCAGCACGCCTCGATCCGTAGCGGATCGGGAAGAAACCCAATGATGAAGCATGCCACCAAGGGGCATCCCTGGTGGGTGAGGGATTACTAAGAAAAACTATGTTTTTTTCTCTATTTTCCACTGTGGTGGAGAGTTTACAATTTTCTAACAAAAGGAAGACCGCATGAAAATACCCTGAAATGCTGTACTGCCCAGTCACAAGCCAAGGCGTAACTGAATACCGCTCTTCCGCACCCTGGAGCGAACAGGAGACAAAAGCTATAACCTTTTCTTCACCATTTACTTGTTGGGCTAAAATTGCACTCAGTCCTCTCAAGCTAGTAATTAGGAATGCTTTACAATTGACATCAAAAGGCCCTAACATTCCTAATTTACCTACTGCTTCCTTAACAAGACAAAACGCTTTGTCATAGTCCTCACTCCAATGGTACCTGACTCCTTTCTTATAGAACTCCCTCGGGGGTTGAACTATACTCGCAAAATGAACTTTTTTAAATTATATTCTGCAAGACCTAAGAATGACTTGACCTGTTCCTTGTCACATGGAATTGGCGCTTTTGGTATAGAATCCACCAATTCTAACTTAGGCTGATATCTTCTCCTGAAATCATGTTACCCAAATAAGACACCACGCCTACTCTAAGCTTGCACTTTCCATTTTAAGAGTAACTGCTTTATTTTACAATCTAAACAAAAATTTCCTCAACACGTCATCATGGTCAGGCCTACTTAATCCATACAAAAGAATGTCATCCTGGAAAAACATTACTTTCTCCAGACCTTCCAGAACTTCAGCCATCACTCGTTGGAAACAAGCAGCTGCAGACACGAGTCCAGATGGCATGCGTTTAAATCTAAATGCTCCATAGATGTGACAAAAGATGTAAGGGCACATGTGTCTTCATGAAGTAAGATCTGGAGGTATGCTGCAGAAAAATCCATTACACTAAACACAGTGTCCAAATTCATTAACTTGTCTAATTCTTCCAGCAAGGGCTTCATCATCATGTGTGTAATTTTGTGGACCTTGTGCACAACAGGATTGGCCTTGTCTTTTAAAATTATTCTGTGTTCAAAGTTTTTAACAATCCTATACCATCCCTGAAAACTTCAGCATAATCTTTGATGAGAACTTCGCCATTGCTCATTCATCATTCACCAACATGACTTATTCCTTAGAATTGGGGTTAAGTGTGATACCCAAATCTTTCTGGTGTGCCCAAAATAAAAAATTGTCACCCTTTCTGGCAACATACACTTTATCAACAGTTTCTCTGTCTTTGAATGTCTGGGCATGCTAGTACCACTTAGGGCATCACACTGAAGTATACAAAAAAGTGATAAGTGGAATGCTTGAATTAAACTCAGTAACTGGAAATTACTCAGGGCCACACCCCAGTCTATCGTTATTTTGCAACCATGCCATGTTAGCCCTATGCAAATATGTCTTGACCCTGCTTGACCCTGCTTGGATGGGAACAGTCAAGCTCGAACTTCCAGGTCAGGTCCTTCCTGATTGGCGATTGCCAGTGGTTAGATTTATTGCAAGCACTCCTCCCATCACTTTTTGGGTGTTTGATGTAATGCCCTATGTAGCTAGATGTGGGTCCTGTGCTCACTATGACACTGCACAAAAGCTGTACTTGACTGACAAACCCCAGTCAGGGTGAAACCAGTCTTGGGTTGCTCTGGCTCTGGTTCAGGGTGGACCTGGCGTGCCAGTATGGGCTGGGCTATTACTATTGGGTTAGGGTCATGACGTATTTGCATATGGCTGGATCCACACTGAGGTGGCATGTTGGGCGAAAAAACAATGTGTTGGAATGCTACCCCAAGTGGCTGCTAGTGAGTAGACTTATTGCAAGTATTCTGCCCATCACCTTTTGTGTGTTTGATGTATCTCCCTAAGTGGCAAAGGTATGGCCAGACGTGGATCTCTTGTTCACTGTTCCACTGGAACCAAGCAACACCTGACTGACGAGTCTCAGTGAGGTGAAAACTGGTCTTGGGTTGCTTGTCTTAGTGGTTCAGGGAGGACCTGGCCTGGCAGTTTGGGTTGGACTGTTGCTACTGGAGCAGGGTCAAGATTGATTTGCATATAGCTGGGCCAAAACTGAGGTGGCATGTTGGGCAAAAGAACGATGCATTGGAATGCAACCCCAAGCAAATGCAAACATACCTCCCATCACCTTTTGTATGCCTGCCGTTGGCTTCAGCACAAGACTGTACATAGCTCACTACCACCTCCCCTACTCTAAAAACACGAGGATCATTGGCAACAATGGACATTGCATGTTGAGAAGAATAAATACATTTCATCAAATCAGAACAGTGAAACATCATATTAATCTGACAGGAGAAAACGGCCACGTATTGCTTTTGTTCCAAGTACGTCAGCGAGAACCAGTGAAAATGTGTTCTCGTCAATTCTGGCCAAACAGCAGCTTAAAGGGGCACACTACAACATTATGAGCAAATGTGTGAATGCAATGAAAACCGCTTCCAACTTGCTATCGAACTTTAGCATGAGCCAGGCCAACCAATAACCAGAGTGGTAACATATGAAAGTGTTTTCTGCTGCTGGCAGAACACCAACCCTTTGTAAGTGGTTAACCCTTTTGTTGGGTTATTTGTGGTTGGTCAGCAGGATATTTTATGTGGGAATGATGATTTCTGATCTTTTCTTTGGTGAGGTGGGCAATATGCTCAGAAAGACTAAACTGTTTTTGAGTTAATGCCCTGTTTCCCCCAAGTTTTCTTGCCTTCTCAACAGACCTCAGTGACTACTTGTGCCCTGTTTACATCTTCTTGCTACGCATTTGTGTAGCACCACTACTGCAGACTAGTGCCACTGCACATGAACCGTCTTTGTTTCAAGAAATGGAGTACTTGGCAAGAAGTAGTAGGTACTGTCATACATCCTTTCTTAGCTGTAGGAGTGGTTCCATTGCTGTCTAATGTCAACAGATGTTCTGTTGGGTTTAATGGTGGTGCAATGATCCAATTATGCAAATAAATCAGTCACCATCTTGCAGTGGTGATATACATGAGACAGTGACCAAACTCTGAATGCCCAAGAACAGAACCAGGGTGCCACTAAAGAATTAATACAATGGTTCCGTGGGTCTCTTTTGGTACAAGCCTATGCCCTCAACGCAGACTTTATATGTCTTTTGTGCAGGGTCGGACTTGCCTGCAGGGCAATCAGGCAGTGCCCAATGTGCTTGTCTGACAGGTCAGTGTGTGGACTGGTTTTATGGCTTTTGTGGTCCTGTTTTATGGTCTGCTGTGCCTGAAAGAGGAAGGAGTGTTGTACCTGTGCACACTTAGGCGAAGGGGTGGGGTTAGGCAGAGCCTGCATGGAGTTTATGAGCTAGTATCATTGTTGTAATCAAAGTCTTGTAGCTGAGGTGTAGTTTTAAAGATTATTTTTTTGTCTTAGTTGCAGGATGGTATCCAAGTACAGCAGCCCCACAATGAGCAGCCTGCCTGCTTCTCAGCCCATACTCCAACTGTCACACCTCACCACACAGGCACCCAAGCATTCCATTCATCATCACCACACCAACATTCCACTCAGAACAATCACACTGGCTGAGCATCCAGGAGGCAAGGTAACAGGGGAGTTCATGAATATATAAGCAAGATATAACATAACCTCCCACTTTAGAATAAAACTAAAATTTAAGATACTAGGTGAAATCTACTATTCACATGTATAAACAAGTAAAGAGAAATGTGTTCAATACACGTGGATGCAAAATAGAACGAAACATCACTTGAAGAACTAAGCAATACAGAAAGCAGAGAGGATGCATAAATAAATGCATAAGAAATATCACCCATCCTCCCCCTATAAAAACAGATAAAAATATAGAGAACGAAACTGGTGAGACAATATTGTCTCACACACCACACGTAACTAGACAGTAGACTGAGCAATACTCACAAAAACATACTCCAAGTAAGAAACTGAATCACACAATAACACGAGAAGACACAGAAGAAATGGGTGTGAAACACCCTACCAAACATCCTAACAAAGGGCAAATAATGTAACATGTAGCCACAGGTGACCCACACCCCGAAATCACCATCCCTAATGTAAGGTGAACAAGTGAAACACGTAGACACGGGTGAACTGCACCCTGTTCAGAGATCCCTCATGTAAGGGCGTGAAATGTAAACTGTAGAAATGGGACTTGCACCCATTAGGACATCCCTCATGTAAGGGTTTGTAACATAAACTGTAGAAATAGGACTTGTATCCATTAGACATCCCTCATGTAAGGGTCAGTAATGTAAGTTGTGGAAATGGGACTATAACCCAAATTGACATCCGTCGTGTAACGGTAAGTAACGTCTAACCTAATCTGGGTGACTCCCAACCACTTAGCTATCCCTCACGTAAGGGCACGTAGGTAAACAAATGAAATGGGCAATTCACACCCATAGAACAATCCCATGTAAGGGATATGTAACGTACAATGTAGCAATGTAGCGCAAGATGTAAAGTATAATGTCAGCATAACAACATAGCGTAAAATGTGAAAATGTAGCTATATAAATGTGGCAAAACCACAAACAAATGTAGTGTAGCATGTGAAAATGTTGTAATCAACATGACAGAACAAAAGTCGTGAAGCAATACCATGCACACAAGAAAGAAATTCCACACAAGGAATTAAATAACACAGCATGACTTCATAAACGCCACCGACAGAAAGAAAACTTGCACACCATAGGACTAACACACATAACTTGTAAATAATTTGTCACCGCAGAGATAGACAAAGGAAAACACAACCCATGAGCATGCCCAGGACACAAAAAATGCACAATAATGCAGGACTTGGCAAGGTAATAAAACAATGACTAAAAACAACAAAACACTTGTTAGAAATGGGATTCTTGGTAGCCTAGGGCGCGGGCCAAAGCCAGGCAAAAACCACCACTCTAGTCAGGATAAGGGAGTTACACTTCTAAAATAACCCCTGCTCACCCCCTTGTTAGCTTGGCACGAGCAGCCAGGCCTATCTTAGAGGCAGTGTGTAAAGCATTTGCACATAACCAACAGTAATACAGTGTACGCACTACAAAAGGACACCACACCAGTTTAGAAAAATATCTAATATTTTTATATAATTAAAACAAGACCAAAACGATAAAAAATCCACAATACTATACTTAAACGTTCACAGTTCAAAAATACGCTGATTAAAAGAGGTTCCTTGTGTGGATAGCCCCGTCCGGGCTACCACGGCGTAGTGAACACACAAATCCAAAACAGTTCTGGCTGGCCGCGGCGTCGCCGGCCCGCTACGGTGTCGGGAAGACCCGCAAACAGTACCTTTCAGAGATGCAGGGCGATGGGGCCCTTGAAGTCACTCGCATTGCAGGTCGATCCCCTCTCTGTTGGGATCAGGAGCGCTGGCGTCGGCAGGTGCCGTGCTGCGGTGCGAAGTGCAGCGGTGCGGCGTGCGGTGCCCCCCAGGTCACGGTGCGAGCAGCGGCTCGGTGGCGGCGTCAGATGACGTCGTCGGTGAGACCAGGGTCGCGGTGCGAGATGAGGGCGGTGCTCGTCACGGTGCTAGCAGGTCACGCTGCAAGCAGCGGCGTCGTCGTTGCTGAAGCGCTGTCGTCGGCTGACGAACTGGAGTCGATGGCGCTGTCGTCGGTAGGCCAAGGCTGCGTTGCGGAATGAGGGCGGTGCATCGTGTGACTTACGAGCGGTGCTCTCGAACCACGGTGCAAGCAGCGGCGTCGATTTTGGCAGGAAGTGGCGGCGTCAGGCAGGCCAAGGCGTCCTCGTAAAGCAAGGCGGTGCGGAGTGCGGTGCCCACAGGTCGCGGTGCGAGCAGCGGCTCGGTGGCGGCGTCAACAGGCATCGTCGGTGAGACCAGGGTCGCGGTGCAGTGTTGCGGTGGTGCTCTCTGCGGTGCCAAAGCTTCGGCGGGAAGCGAGGCGGTGCGGAGTGCGGTGCCCACAGGTCGCGGTGCAAGCAGCGGCTTGGTGGCGGCATCAACAGGTGTCGTCGGTGAGACCAGGGTTGCGGTGCGGCGGTGCCCTCTGCGTGGCCTTCAGGACACGGAGTCGGCAGTGGCGTCATAGACGTCGTCGAGTTGGTGTTCTTCGGGTTGCAGCACAAAACACACCGTCCCCAGTGCTGCGGGTCAAAGGACTTGAAGTCTTTGCTGTTCCTGAGACTTCGTGAACAGGGGGGAAGCTCTACCTCAAGCCCTTGGAGAGACTCACAAATTAGGTTGCAGAAAGTCCAGTCCAGGCCTTTCACTGCCCAAGACAAAAGCAGCCACTGCAGGTCAGCCCAGCAAAGCACCCAGCAAAGCAGTCGTTCCTTTTCGCAGCTTCTCCGGCTCTTCTTCTTGGCAGCCTTCTTGTCCAGATGAGTTCTAAAGTTCAGGGGTCTGGGACCCAGCATTTATGTCCAAAAATCCTTTGATCTCTTAGGCAGAGAGGGCCTGTGCCCGGTCAGGACCAGTTCTGCCTTCTCTGGTGTGAATTCCTGGCAGGAGGTGGAGACGGCATTTGTCAGAGGCAGAGCAGGCCCTTTGAGGTGCAAGGAAATCTCCTCCCCTTCCCCCATCGCAGCCCAGGTCTCTTCAGCCCTTTCCTGACCTACCTAGACCATCTGGCGCCCCTCCTGCTCCCCCAGCCTTCTGTCATCCAAAACCCAGACAGGCAATCCACATTCCAGCAGAGGCACACGGGATGACTGAGCAAGAAAATACCCACTTTCCAAAAGTGGTATTTTCAAACACAGAATGTAAAAATCACCTTCACTAAAAGAGGCATCTTTAGATTCTGAGTTCAGGCATACGAAACTTCATTTTCTTACCGAATTCCCTGGGCCAGTTATGTTCATAAGATGTTATGAACAAACCTCCCATTCTGTCCTATGGGGAACTGGTAGCCTTGCAATAGTGAAAAACGAAATTGGCTGTAATTCACTATTAGGACATGCCACACACACCGGGGCATGTCCTACCTTCACATACATTACACCCTGCCCACAGGGGTACCTTGGGCCTACCTGAGGGGTGCCTGACATGTAAGAAAAGGGAAGGTTAGGGTCCGGCCAGTGTGTGCACTGGCCAAGTCGACATGGCAGTTACAAACTGCGCGCAGACTCTGCAATGGCAGGTCTGAGTTACCGTTTTCAGGGCTACTCACGGGGGTGGCACAACCAGTGCTGCAGGCCCCCGGGTAGCATTTGATTCACCGGCCCTGGCACATGCAGTGCACTTTACTAGGGGCTAACAGGTAAGTCAAATATCCAATCATGGAAACACCAATCCATAACACAATTTACCATAGGAGCACCTGCAATTTACCACTGATCAACAGTGCGAAAAGTGCGCAGAACCGTTACACCAGCAAAACAGAGTCAAAACCGGGAGGTCAGAAAGCAAAAACTCAGGGGAAACACGCCAAAAGATGCCAAGTCTAACAACACTTCACCGGGGAGCGACCTCTCACCCATGTACTGACACACTGGACACAATCTTATCATGTGTTCCGCTCTGAAATGCACGTCCTGCTCCGTTCTGAACTGGTAAGAAACCACACTAACAAGTGTAGTGACCCCCAACAAGAATGTACTGGAGACATCTCACTACTGAGTAGCTGGAAACAAGAATGTTCCCAAATAAAAAAAACTTCTCAAACTTGGGTGCTGCAATGAAGTCGTCAGACGAATCTCACAGGATTTACAGCCAACAGTATTTGCCAATACCTATTGAATGAGTGTTACAAAGCTGTCTGAAAATCCAGTAGCAAATCCAATGTAAAACATGGAAAAAACATAGGAAAGTGATAAATGGGTGGCCACCAGACACTAGTACATTACCAAAGAAAAGTGGATCACTCACAGACATTCCTTTTCTTCAGTAGGAAATGCAGAGCAGCTGTACCTTGGGATGCTGCGACGTGTACGGTCGGTTTTAAAACTCCTTACTCCCTTACCCACACTGCTCACAGGCTTGCCGAACAGGCTAAGAAACATCCCATGTAGTCCAGTAAACATCATAACCATGGGATTTGAGCACTATCTCAGCTCCAAAGATGGCGGCACGCAGATATGACGCCCGCCGGGTGTGCACCAAGCGTAGCCTCACAACATGCATTCCTGAACATCCGGAGAGGCGTCTTCTCGCGCTGTGGACGTGGCAGAACTCCACCATGACTGAGAGCATCCACGCGGGCATTCAAATGTAAGAAACACTCGCGCATAGCACGCGCCGCAGTATCGGTACATTTTAAAGTTAAACACCAACGCTGTGGCTATGGAACAAAAGCAATGTACTCACAGTTTTTACACCAGCCATAAGTTGTTATAGAAACTTAATGCCGACATTCACAACAGTCGCGTTAAATGTGAAGGTTGATCCCTGAGCTCAGAAATACAGAGATTTCATGTCAATCAAACGTGCTGCCTTTATAATTTGCAGATGAACTATGACAAAACTTGACACGCACTGGCTGAGGCATGTACTAAGAGATAGACAGCTACAGGTTGTTGGAAGCCAACACCACCCTGGTGCAGACTAATTTAATAGCATGACGTCCATAAAATGTAGTTACCTCAAAAACGCCTTGGTTGGGGCCTTCTGATGAACAGGAGACTGGTGTGGTGCTGATATAACTTGCTGGGAAGCTACTTTTCCTTGTCAGCATCAGCAGGCTCAATAAATAGATCACAAAATGGCTGGTCACAGACAGTACATTGAAACTTGAATCCAAGCGATGTAAACAGATGCATGCCCTGGCTATGGCGACCGATGTAGATGTCACTGGTGGGGCTGAAAGGCTGCAGAACATTGTGTCTCTCTCTTTACTTTTAGTTTCCTTAATTTTCCTTTAAAGTTCTACTTCTGTAGATTCTTCTGTACCACACAGGGTTTCTTAAATCGTTGACAAAAAATTTAATAATGAAGTTCAGTTAGCTGAAGTGTAGTTTATGATGATTTATTTAGTATTATATGTAGCTTGGTAAGTTCATGTAGAGCAGCCCCACCAGGAGCACCCTGCCTACTGCTCAGCCCATACTCCAACTGTCACACCTCACCACAGAGGCACAGAAGCATTCCATTCGTTGTCACCACACCAACATTCCACTCAGGACACTCACACTGGCTGAGTTGTAATCAAAGTCTTGTAGCCGAGGTGTAGTTTTAAAGATTATTTTTTAGTCTTAGTTGCAGGATGGTATCCAAGTACAGCAGCCCCACCATGAGCAGCCTGCCTGCTGCTCAGCCCATACTCCAACTGTCACACCTCACCACACAGGCACCCAAGCATTCCACTCAGAACTAACCCTGGGCATAATACTTTGCTACGCTCACGGAGCATGCAAAGTTTGTGTTACTACGCACTACGCAAATGCACGTAGCAGAGTAAAAAACTGTGCTAATCAACGTGGCGTAGCAGCAGTATATTAAACACATACAAATGCTTTGTTAAAGCAATTTTCTATGCTAAAAAACATATAACAAATTCACAAAAGTGAACTTTAACAATGAAAATATCAAGCAATGAGAGAGGTGATGATTTTGGGTCCCCTAACCTAGGGGAGGACCAAGCAGATGCCTTGAACACAAAAAGCATATCATGTGAACGATTCAGTGGTGGTCCCTTCCTCCTAGGACCACCCCAAGCACAGTTATGGGCAAAATACAATCCCAACCTAAGGCCCTGCAAGCATTATGGACGAGATTAGCAGTGGGCAGTGAATATTATAGTGTCCAATATCAAAATAATTCTACAAAGAGCTGCAGTTCAACTAGTCGTTACTAGATGTCCCTCACGAGTCAAATGCAAAAGCATTGAAATTATTAATACATCAAGCTGCAGTTCCACTAGTCGTTACTAGATGTCCTCACGAGTCAAATGCAAAAGCATTGAAACCCTTTCATGAAGCTTTTGCATTTGACTCGTGAGGGACATCTAGTAACGACTAGTGGAACTGCAGCTCTTTGTAGAATTATTTTGATATTGGATACTATAATATTCACTGCCCACTGCTAATCTCGTCCCATAATGCTTTGCAGGGCCTTTGGTTGGGATTGTATTTTTGCCAATAACTGTGCTTGGGGTGGTCCTAAGAGGATGGGACCACCACTGAATCGTTCAAAAGATGTGCTTTTTGTTTTCAAGGCATCTGCTTGGTTCTCTCCCTAGGTTAGGGAGGATACCAAAATCATCACCTCTCTCACTGCTTGTTAATTTATTGATTTCACTTTTGTGAAATGCTATATGCATTTTAGCATATAAAGACAGAGATACTTATTTTATCCTAACTTGCACTGTGCAAGATGCCTTTGGCAATTATTGTACAGTGCAGTTAAACACACAGCTACGCACTATGCAATTTCCATAGCTACGTGTAGTTCAAAATGTACTTCACGTAGCTACGTGAAGTGCTACTACGCAAACTACGCCCAGGGTTACTCAGAGCAATCACACTGGCTGAGCAGCCAGGATGCAAAGTAACAGGGGAGATGCATGAATACATAAGCAAGATATAACAATCATCCGTAACGAGTCCTCTTTAATTTTGCTCTCTCTCTCTCACTGAGGCGGAATGGCAATTTCTCACGCACATGTCCCTTTAATTTAGTAGACTGCAACTGTGTAGTTCAGAAAGGCTGAACACCAGGGATGACTGATATACTTATGGCACATTCTGTGAATATAAATCTGAAAAAAATGGCTTTGATGTCAGCTTGTGGCTGGTTTGATGTGAATTGTGAGGTGCTGGCTGCCTTTATCTTATTTGTGCACGCTGAAGCTGTTTACTCCATGGTATCTTCATTTTCTGGGAGGGTTGTGATCAAGCTCAATCACAGGAGGCTCTCACTTTTATTTGAATAAGTGTGTTCCTGGATAGGCCACAGGGTAAGTATTTAATTTCTGGTTGGATTGAATGTTTATCATTTGTCAGTGATGTTGGAAAGAAGTTATTTAACATCAAAAAAGATGTTTGCATTAGTAGTTGATGTCTAGCATGTGTAGATTGTCTACATCTAGGTTACCACACTCAGCTTAAAGCTGGCAATGCAATGGTTTGTTTCCTGATTTAAGTTATGGTGTGATAAAATAAGCAAACACAAGGAGATGATGGATGGAGCGCTGAAAGTTTTCAGACACAAAGTGAGCTAAAGAACGATGTTGGACTAAACCCAGATCTGTGACTGGGAGTGAGTGTCGGAAAAGTTTCAGGTCTCCGTCCATCATCCCCTTGTGTTTGCTTTTTTCGCCCTAAGTTGGCAGGGTATGCCCAGACGTGGGTCACTTGCTCACTTTGCCTCTGGATTCAAGCTAGCCTGGCTGATGAGGGGTATGACCCCGAAACCGGTCCCAGCATGTTTGTTTCCGGTCCCAGGAAGACCTGGCTTGGCAGTGCGGACTGGACTGTTCCCATGAGGAACAGGGTCAAGACTGAATTGCATATGGCTGGGTCGGAACTGGGGTGGCGAAGTGAGCTAAAGAACGATGTTGGATTCAACCCAGATCTGTGACTGGGGGTGAGTGTCTGAAAAGTTTCAGCGGTCCGTCCATCATCTCCTTGTGCTTGCTTTGTTCGCCCTAAGTTGGCTGGGTATGCCCAGACGTGGGTCCCTTGCTCACTTTGCCACTGGATTCAAGCTTGCCTGGCTGATGAGGGGTATGACCCCGAAACCGGTCCCAGGATGCTTGTTTCCAGTCCAGGGAAGACCTGGCTTGGCAGTTCGGGCTGGACTGTTCCCATGAGGAACAGGGTCAAGACTGATTTGCACTTGACTGAGTCGGAACTAGGGTGGCGAAGTGAGCTAAAGAACGATGTTGGATGCAACCCAGATCTGTGAATGGGGGTGAGTGCCTGAATAGTTTCAGCGCTCCGTTCATCATCTCCTTGGGTTTGTAATAAAATAAGCTACACCCCCTTGATAACCATAGAGTGGTTATGTCTTCATTTGTGGGTTATTCAATTCAATTCAAATATTTATTTTAGACAAAAAAAAACATTAAAAACACATCATTATAAAGCACGATCAGGTTAAAACTGAATACAATAGACAAAACACAAATCATTAACTATTCACATAAACAAATCTAAGACCAGCAGGAGACAACAGCACAATTCGAAGACGCCACTCTACTGCAGGTAATTCATCCGAATTAATATTACAGGGGAACTTGCAAGTTCATCTTGATTTATTGAGCCTGACGCGTTTAGGGGCCCCCTGGCCCCTTAATCTTAGGCTAGTGATAAACGACGCAGTTCACTTCCAAAGAACACTTTCAATTTAAAGGTTACACCCTCTGGTGGGTTGGTGCATTTTACTACAAAGGATTCTGGTATCCGTAGTGTTACATTGAAATAATCAAACCCTTCGGTGGGTAACTGCGAGGTTAAAGTCATTTAATTACAGTTTGAAAGCCCTCCAGTGGGCCTCAGGACAAAGCTTGCACAGTTTAATTGAAACACACTGCAGTCTCGCATTTTAGGCTAGAAAAATTCCTGACCTTGGGACCCCATATTTGCCTTGGATGGGTGGTGCAATCTTCCACGGCCGGACTGCCGTGCTGTTAATTATCCAAAAGGTGTACTTGTGCACGAAGACGCCACTCTACTGCAGGTAATTCATCCGAATTAATATTACAGGGAACTTGCAAGTTTCATCTTGATTTATTGAGCCTGACGCGTTTCGGGGCCCCTGGCCCCTTAATCAAAGGCTAGTGATAAACGACGCAGTTCACTTCCAAAGAACACTTTCAATTTAAAGGTTACACCCTCTGGTGGGTTGGTGCATTTTACGTCGTTTATCACTAGCCTATGATTAAGGGGCCAGGGGGCCCCGAAACGCGTCAGGCTCAATAAATCAAGATGAAACTTGCAAGTTCCCCTGTAATATTAATTCGGATGAATTACCTGCAGTAGAGTGGCGTCTTCGTGCACAGGACACCTTTTTGGATATATATATATATGTGCTAAAATCAATTAATTATCAGTTCACCATCCAAATTTCGTAATGCTATAACACAAAGTTTCCTTCTCATTATCCACATGGAAGTGAAAAATTTGGACACACCAAAAACAATTACTTCATCTGTACTGGTTCTTAACATTCTCGAAGCCTCTACATGCTGTCTGATCCCTATCATACGGCAGACAGTTAATATCCATTTCCAACTTGGATCAACATATGCATTGCAAAAAATAATAATCGTTCTATCGATTCGATCTCTGTTTTGCATGTTGGACGTCTATTATTAGCACAATGGGGCCTATTAGCAATAACCGGCGATAATTATCGCTAAGCGCACTTAGCGCTAGGATAATTATCGCCGGCTATTGCAGGTTTCTATCGCGGAGATAGCGTGCTATCAGCAACGCTTATCTCCAATGCGATAGAAACCCTGGAGAACAGTGTGAATATCGCTTGAAAACAAGCGATATTCACACTGTGACCAGTGTTAGCTTGGTGATAGGGCGAGGGGATTTAGCCATGTAATCCACCTCCCATTGGATTACATGGCTAAGTCAGGTTTGGACTAGGCGTCAACAAACCAGCGCTAAACGTGTTTAGCGCTGGTTCGTTAATCACCTCCCTGCCTCGCTAATAGGCGATAGCGACCTTAGCGACTGTTTCCAGTCGCTTTTAGGTTGTGAACGCCTACTTTGCATGCCATTTGCGATAAATATCGCTGGCATGTAAAGCGGCACCCAACTCCGGTCGCTATCGCTTAGAAGCTGTCGCTAACAGCAGTTAGCGACAGCTTGCTAATAGGGCGATTGAATTATCGCCGCTTTAGCGGGAAAAAGTCCCGCTAAAGCGGCGATAATCACGTTGATAATATGCCCCAATATTTCCTGCCCTATCATATGTAGAAACTGTTAGTAGGTAAAATCCCATATCTGAATTTGGCATACTGTTACTTAGCCATTTGGCACACTAGATTATCAAGGATAGGCTCAAATAAGGGTATATATTTATGATGTAGCGACCGGTCTGGCAGATTCGCAGATTTACATTTGTGTAGCTCACCTTCCCATGAGAAGATCAGAAATGTTTCCTTTACGACTGACCTAGTAATACAGTGAACATCTGATGGAGACTCCCATAGGGCAGCTAAACCTAAGTGATATAAGATAGCTTTAACATATGCTAAGTATGGGATTTTTAGGTGATAATTGCATTGCAATATTTCTTTAAGAGCTGACCTATATGAACAAAGCTCCTCTGTTTTCCGCAATCTGCACCAGTGCAAAAGCTGTCTTAATTTTACAATGTAGGCAGTCGGATGCTGGCCAAAGCCAATTTACAGTGGAAGATAGGGGACACTCGGTAGCAAGTTTACTAAGAATTTAAAATATCTATTTTCCACCACAGTTAACCTAGTATCCTTAATATGGCCCCATAACTCAGCCCCATATAAAGCCATCCCCTTAGCTTTTCTATTGCATATTTCTAAAACTTGCGAAATTGCTCTCCTTTTTGTTTTCTTGTGTAGTTTAAGGATGGCCATAGACAGATGTTTCAACTTTAGTGCGCTTTTATTAATCTGTGACATCCAGGGTAGGTTACTATTCAGCCGAGCCCCAAGATATTACTAATCGGTGACAGGACCAGTTGTTTCTTTGCCCACTTTTATGGAGATCTTTTGCTGTTTATAAGGGTTAAAGACATATATATATTTAGAGTTTCGCCTGCACAGCGCTTGCACTGTGCTTGAGAAATCTATTGTTTTTAATATAAACTGAAAAGGGACTTACATCAGTTTCCTGCCGCCGAAATACTGTTAACATCCACTTTGGTGGAACTATATTTTCATATAGTTTTGCCTTTTACTATTGAAGCATATTTATATAACAATTTATCACCTTTACAGACTTAGGGGTCGATTCCGATCTCGCTCGGTAGGGCTCTGAACGCGATCCGTCCGGAAAAAGTACGAGCCGTACGCGTTTTTCACCGACCGACTCGTACAGCTGTACGAGCACGCAAGTACAATGCGAAGAACGCGAAATCGCCAACCGAATCGTTTCCGGGTCCGAACCGCTCCATACGACTCGTTCGCAGACGAATCGTACCGCACAATGGAGTCGATTTCCGACCGAGCCAGTACGATGCACGATTCGGACAGCCGGATCGAGTCGGAGTCTCCGGGACGAAAACGCTCCGGGAAGCGGACTTCGGGGGTCCGTGCCAGACCCCCTTCACCCGTAGCCTTACGAGTCGAACATAGGGGGGGACCCAAGGGTCCCCCCTACACATGCATGTACGGTGCGGGCATGAGCGAGGCGTCCCCGCGATAGGGACATGCTATTTTCTCAATGGGAGTCTATGTACGCATCGTACGATAGGCTCCCATTGACATCAACGGGGCTCCGAGCGACACGAGTCCGTCAGCGCTACATTGCATCGTACTCGCTCGCTCGGAGCCAAGGGGCACGATTCGGTCGGAAATCTCGCCGGGAACGTGTCGGACGGAACGGTTTCCGACCAGGATCGGAATCGACCCCTTACTGGCAGTCCTTTCTGTGGCTAAAACAAAGCGTAAAGTTACTTGGTTGGGTCAGAGAGTCTTCCTGGCTCAAGATGTCTCCAATGCCACTGCAGCAAGGCGAAAGGAATTTCTTAATCTTTGTGCTCCCCTGTGTTCTCTCTGCGCCAGATATGGTCCTTTTCACCCCTGCATTTTTAAAGTGACTTTCCAGAATAATACTACGACGTTTGAGGATCCAGCAGAACTGAAGAAATGTATACAGTTGCATAACTTGGTTAACATGGATACTGCTGGTCCTTCTAATGGATGATTTTATTGTTTTTTTCTTAATTGTATTCTCCTTCATTGACTCCTCAGCTGGTTTGAAATGTTGTGTTTGACTTAATATATTTTAATTGTATTTTTGTGTTGTTTTTATGCCTTTTGAACTGCCTTATAACATTCTTTTTATCTCCTTGCAGATTCGACTTATATATTTGTATTCGTTTGGTCCATCTTCTTAAGTGTATATGGTCCTGGAGTGGCTTGGGATCCTCTCCCCTTGGGTGTGTCACAGTTGTGTGTGTCGTCACCACCCCTTTACTTTTACCTTTTGTTACTTCAGTCATCCCCTTGGGATATGTACTGTCTCTTCGTTTGGCTATCCTTTCTTCCTTGTTGCCCTTCCCTTTTGTTTCCCCTAGTCTTCATTCATTTCTTTTCATTATTATTCTTTCTTTCTTATCCATTCTCCTTTTTCCTTTCTTTTTGCTCTTCTCTGGTTTTTTCTTTTCCAGGTTAATGTTCTCAAGCAATGCTACCTTTGCCTTACTGTTTATAATTCCGTATAATAACATGGACTATTAAAGGATCAATAAATCCAGTTAAAAGACAGAGGATATTATCCCATTTGGGAAAATCTAGTCAAGATCTGGTTCTTCTGAAAGAAACCCACCTCACGGAATTGGAAGCTTTAAAACTCAAACGTAACTGGGTGAAGAAGTGTTTACCTCCCCATCGCTAAATAAAAAATAATGGAGTTGTTATATTGTGTAGGCAATCTCTTAATTTTACTCTTATTTCACAGGAAATAGATGATGCTGGTAGATGGGTTATTGTTACCTGTCTTATAGATAATTTCCTCTTACAGTGTTAAATGTGTACGCCCTACGATTCCGGATTTAACTTTTGGCCCTCTATTGCTAGGAAATGTACACAATATCATGACTCATATGTCATATTTTATTTTGGGTGGTGATTGCAATCAGGTTATGGATCCCTTTTCAGACAGATGTTCTTCCTCCCAATTTTTAACACATAGAGTGCATAAACAATTTCATTTGCCCATCACTCAAGGTGTTTTGGTGAATTCATGGAGGCTCTTTAATCCTACTGGCGGGACTATACCTATTACTCACCCTCGTATGGTACACTTTCACATTTAGATCACATTTTTTTATCCAAATCTCTTTTGCAGCATATCACACAATCATATATTTTCCCCATTGTCCTCTCTGACCATGCTATGGTTTTTACCGACTTGGATTTGGCTCCCCCTGATCGCTCTTCGCATAGGTGGAGGTTTAATAACTCTCTCTTACGAGATGCTCAGTTCTCTTGTTCGTTTGTTTCTTTTGCCTCTGAATTTTTTGCGTTTAATGATAACACTTCTGTTTCTCCCCCCTTGTCATGGGATACGTTTAAAGCATCTGCGAGGGATTTTATATTGCGTTACGTTTCTAGTACTAAGAGAAGTCGTGCTAAGGAACATACAGCTTTACTTTCTTCCATCAAATCTTTAGAACAAAAGTACTTTTCTTCTGAACTGTCCTCAGATCTTCATAATTTAATTCAGGCAAAGCTAAAATATAACTCTATTTCTACCAATGATGCTAATTGTATTCTTCTTAGAGAGAATGCACGTTATCATGGTGGGAAAAACAAATCCAGAAATTGAATGAATGTATGTATGCAGTGTCATGGGCCCCACCGACATAAGTTTTAAATGACAAAGGTTGCGTAAGTGTTTTATTTTCTGGATTGGTGTCCTAAGGAGCAATTTATATTAGCCGCGCTGGATCAGATTTCTTGGTAGCAGAGTTATGGTTTCTATAGATTAGTTTAGTGATTATTGATTGATTTATTGATTTTTCATGTCTAACACTTTATGTCGAGTTTGTATTACGTTATGTGTAAGTCGAAATTTTGAAGCTTCTGGGAAGTAGGAAGTGGACACGTGTGGCAAGAGGAGTCACACGGAATTGTGCATTATCTGATTTCAAATTGGTGATAACACAGGACTGTGTTATGTTAGGGAAATTTCACGCATGAATTGTATTTGAGTGAAGTAGCAACAGGTTTTTTTGTGAAACTTTGGCCTTAATTCTCAGGAGCAGTGTAGTCTCCACATGTGTTTTAACCCCAGAGAAACGGGTTTACCTCTTGTTTGAGAGAAGGGTAAGGTAGAGAGAAGTGCTACACTTATCGAACGAAACAGTATTCTTGTAAGTTAGAACAAACTATCTCTTTTGTTTAGAGAAACAGACAATGGTAATGTGTTTTACGTTGTAACTAATCGATTTTAGTTGAAAAGAAAAGTTAAGAAAATTGCCGATAATTTTTGTAAAGGAGGGGTCAGTAGAAACAGGAGTAGAACTGACGTCAACAAGAACCGCGCTGGTATTGGCCAGTTGTGAAAGAGCGAAGAGCTTCCTGATTGGTGCGTTAGTGTGAAGACGCGCTGGTATTGGTTAGTGTGAGAGTGAGAGTGACGTAAAGCTTTCGGATTGGTGCGTTAGTGTGAGACGCGCTGGGATAGGTCCGAATAGCCGAGCAGTAGAAAAGAACAGAGTGGTGAAGAATTACGTGTATTTGTTTTGGGAAAAAGAATAGTGAAATATGGGTTATTATGAGTATGGTAGAGAGAAACCGTCATGGTTTGCGAAGATTAAAAACTTTTTCAAGAAAGACAAGAAGGTTGTGACTAGGGAAGGAGAAGTACTTCCTCCGCCGAAAACGCCAGCATCTCATATGATGTTGAAATATGGCTATCATACCTGCATTTGGTTGGAAAATTGAGCGAAATATACCCAAGGCGATGGAGTATTGGCATTTCCAGAAAATGGTTCGTTTAGCACAGCTGTACTTCGAAATTTGAGAGAAAAGATGATGAAACTTGAACCGAGGCCTAGACCGACACAGTTTGAAGCCTTAGGTGAATGGGAAGATGAGATGTATGAGAGGGAAAGACACAGAGGTGCAAAGAGTTTAAGTTTAGTCAATGGAAGAGTATGGGGATTGAATCATGAAGACAGGATGAGACGATGGCGGTATGCTAACATGACGGATGGTTTGTTTCCTGTCAGAACAGTTGAAGAAATTACAGGGAGAAAGTGTACAGAGAAAAAGAAGCAAGCAGTAGCAGAGAGGTATGGGTATGGAGTTAGCGACACAGAGGATGAGTTGCTGGAGGATATTTTAAATAAAAGACCCCCTCCATATCAACAGAATTCTGCGGTGGTGATACCAAATGCACCGCCAATGAGAACAGTAATAAATCAAAGTCCCGAACAAATGTCTGAAATGAATAGTCCATTAAATAAACCAGAAACACCACAGATTGTGAAACATGATAATGGTAATACAGCTGAATTAGCCAGAACCACAAGAGAGTTGACTGAAAAGATAAGAGAATTGACAAAGAATATGGAAGCTGTGACTGTGCCAGTAACTAGAGGGCCAGTAATCCCAGTATTTGAAAATCAAAGGATAGATGAACACTCCTTAACAATCCCATTAAATTCCAGTATGCAAAGAGTAAGAGAAGGGATGATTCCAGAAAATAGAGAGAAAGAAGATTCTGTTGGTCCTTTTAGGTCAAGTCCACCTGTAAATTTGACAATTAATGAGAGTCAGATAAATAGGATTCCTATGGGAGCCGAGTCAGCAAATGAAACCCCAGAGAGAAGTGCAAGTTGGGCAGAAATAAACAAAACCCCTGTGGGTCCGACTGCAGAGGAATTAAATGATTGGGTGAGGAGCTTGCAGAAAAAGGATGCTGAACCACAACTGTTGGATGTGGTCAGATTAAAGATAGACATGGAAGAATTGATTCTAGGAACTATTGGTACAGATCGATTGAAATCCTATCAAGATGACGAATTAATGTTTATGTGTAAAAGCGTCACTTGGAGAGCTAGGAACTTGCATGAAAAATTGGAAGAAACAGCGAACGAACTAGGAGTAGAGTTTGGAAAAATCAGAGGATTGCAGAAACCGTACAGGGTAGATTTTAGTGAAAAGGATATAGAAAATCTGAACACTTCAGGACGGTTAACACAGATAAAGGAACTGATTGTGTTACTGAGAAAATGGGGAGATGTAGACAAGTGGAGAAGCAGGTGGATAAGAAGAAAGGAGGGAACAACTGATAAAGCTTCATTGGCTTTTCCGGTAAAAGAGAAAGAACCGATAGTAATGGAGTGTCCAATGAGAGAAACTCCAGGAGGAAGTTATGTACATGTCCCATGGTCCAGACAAGATATATTGTCATTTACGAATGACTTTCCAAGATTGAGAGAGAAACCTGTAGAATGGTATAGACAGGTAGAAAGGTTTGTAAAAGTTTCAAAAGTATTGTGGGAAGATTTGGATGGACTGTTTGAGATTGTTGTTCCAGCAGATTTATGGACAGAGTGTAAAATTACAATTGACTGGCCGAAGGAAGAATATCCTAGAGATGCAAAAACAGGAGCCCCAGGTTCAGAAGTAATGAGAAAATATGAACAGGCAATCACGTTTCTGAAAAATAAAATCCCACCAAAAGAAACGGACTGGGTAAAGATTGATAGAACAACTCAGGAGAGTAAGGAATCTGTACATGCCTACTACGAGAGATTATTGTTGGTTTTTAAACAGTATAGTGGTTACGAGAACTTGAGTGAAAAGGACATGAGTCATTTTGTGTATAGATTCGTGTATGGCTTGAGACCTGAGATAAGTGAAATGATTAAGCAGCATATGTTGTGTTGGCAGAATAGCACAGTAGATGAAGTATTAAGGTATGCAAAATATTGTAGTGACGATATTGAATGTAGACAGCGTAAACTCAAGGAAAAGGCAATGTGGGCACAAGTAAAGGTTGCAGAAAAGCAAGAAGCTCAGATGAATAATCAGTCTAGTGATGCAGGGCAGACTAAGTCCAAACCGAATATTGGTAAGGGAAAAGGTCAAATGAGTATAGAAGAGGCTAAAAAGAAATGGCCATGTCATAATTGCGGAAAATTAGGGCACTGGAGAAACGAGTGTAAATTTCCTCCGAAAGTTAATGCAGAAAATCAATCATTGAATCCACAGGTGCAGAATGAGGTGAGTTACCAACAGCTGCAACAGCCGCAGGTAGTTACTCAACAGTGTCAGGTGCCGCAACCACCTCTTCCAAAGAGTGTAAATCCTCAGAGATACAGTGCAGAGGCAGGATTCTACGGAGGAGAGCAGGTAACAAAATTGCCGCGCGCAGCTGCAGTTTCGCAGTATTGGTTACGGCAGGATGGAGATGAATCGGATGAAAGCTTATGACGGTGCCTAGGAGAGGAAGAAGAGTGCGTGCTTGGCGCAACTCTAGAGGTAGATCAGTCAGGTCCATTTGTGGATGGAAAAGTGAATGGTGTAAATGTTACATTCCTTGTGGACACTGGAGCTACCCGTTCTACTGTTAGATCAGTGGAAATTCCAAACCTTCCTCTCTCAGGAGAATATATCCAAGATGTAGGTGTTTCAAACAGGCAGATTAAAACCCCTCTTACAAAACCAGTAGAGGTGGAAATTGGACCATTCAAAGAGATGCATCGCTTTGTGGTGTGTGATTGTAGTCCTGTAAATTTATTAGGACGCGATCTGCTTTGTAAAATGAATTGTACCATCTACTGTACCCCAGATGGTATTGCTTTCCAGACACCAGATGAGGATGTTCTGTATAAAATGACAATGGCAGAACTAGAACCAGGAGTGAATGACATGTTTCCTGTGTTTGATGCAGAGAAAATCCCTATTGAATTGAAAGGAATAGTCAGGTCTGATGTATGGGATTTCACAGGCGAAGATATTGGACTAATGAGAGGAGTTGATCCTGTAAAAATTACTGTAAGAGAAGGAACAAATTACCCAAATACCCCGCAGTACAAATTAACGCCAGAAATTATTGAAGGAATAACACCTGTAGTTAATAAGATGATTGAACAAGGAATTTTGAGAGAAATAATGAGCAGCCCATGTAATTCTCCTATAATGGGATTGAAAAAGCCAAATGGAACATATAGGATAGTACAAGACTTGAGAAAGGTAAATAAGATTGTTATTCCTTGCTGCCCAATTGTGCCAAACCCCTCTGTAATACTGTATCAAATTCCACATGTTGCAGAATGGTACACAGTTATTGATTTGTGCCATGCATTCTTTTCTATTCCATTGCACCCTGACAGCCAGCCATTATTTGCGTTCCGGTTCGGAGATCGTATTTTGGCATGGTGCCGAATTCCTCAAGGGTATACTGAAAGTCCTTCAATTTTTAATCAGATTCTGAAGAAATCATTAGAAGATTTAAAAATGCCTGAAAAATCTGTGATGGTCCAATATATTGATGACCTATTAGTGGCATCAAAGACCAGAGAAGCATGTGTTACGGACACAATTGCTTTATTGAATCATTTGGCAGAAGGAGGACATAAGGTGTCCCCATCAAAACTGCAATTTTGTCAACAGGAAGTACAGTACCTAGGTCATAAGATTGAGAAAGGGATGCGAAAGGTGACAACAGAAAGGATAAGGATTATCAAAGGAATGAGAGCCCCAATGACACAAAGAGAGGTGAGAATGTTCCTTGGAATGGTTGGTTATTGTCGACAGTGGATAAGTGGATTTTCATTGATTGCGAAACCTTTACAGCGATTGACAAAGAGGGATGTCAAAGATCCGATTGAATTGGATGAGGAGGAAATGAAGGCTTTCAAGGAACTGAAAACAAGTTTGTGTGAGGCACCAGCATTGGGAATGCCTGATTATGAAAAAGAATTTGAGCTGTATTGTAGCGAGAGAGACGGATGTGCACTTTCAGTATTAGTGCAAAGGCATGGAAAAATGAAACGACCAATCGCCTATTTTTCAGCTGTTTTAGATCCGGTAGCAAAGGCGTTGCCTGGATGTCTGAAAGCAGTAGCTGCTACTTGTGTGAGTCTGGAACAGAGTGAAGGCATTGTGATGGGATATCCTTTGAGAGTATATGTCCCACACTCCGTTGAAATCCTTCTGACCCGAACAAAAACCCAATTCATGACACATAGTCGGCTGACTAGGTATGAAAAAGTGATCTTGGGTGCAGACAATGTAACCATTGTAAGATGCACGAGTGTGAATCCTTCCACTTCACTGCCAGATGAAGTAAATGCAGAAGTCAAAGATGATGTTGATCATAAGTGTTTGGATGTGCTTGAATTTTGCACAAAGCCTCGCCCTGATATCAGGGATGAACCCTTAAAAGAATCAGATTATGTGATGTTTGTGGACGGGTCATGCCTGAGAACAAGTGAAGGAGTTTTAAGTGCTGCATATGCTGTATGTACGGTGGCAACCATAATGGAAGCATCCTGTTTGAGAGGAATACGTTCAGCCCAAGTAGCTGAGCTGATTGCTCTGATTCGAGCGTGCAAACTGGGAAAGAACTTCCGAATTACGGTGATCACGGATAGCCAGTATGGCTTCGGAGTGGTCCACGATTTTGGACAGATCTGGTCCCAGAGGGGATTCCTGACTTCTGCAGGGTCTCCTATTAGGAATGGTGAGTTTGTGAAGAAGTTGCTTGAGGCGATACAGCTGCCTAAACAGATTGCAGTGGTAAAATGCGCTGCACACAAAAACTGGAACAGATTATATTGCAGTGGGTAACAAATTCGCTGACGAATTAGCTCAATATTGTGCCAGAAACATGACTTCAATGAATCGGAGAAGGGAAAAAGAGAATGTTTCATGTCCCTTGCTGTTTACTAACACAGTTGAAACCTGGGATGAGGTAAAACAATTGCAGGAAGAAGCAGAAGATGAGGAAAAAGATGGTTGGATAAAAGCAGGTTGCAGACAAAGAGAGGAAGATGAAGTCTGGGTTTATAGAGATGAAAGACCAGTTATGCCTGATAGCATGATCTCTAACATGGCACGGATGTACCATGGACAGGCACACATTGGTAGGGATGCCATGATCAGACTTTTCAGACAGACCTGGTATAACCCAAAATTTAGGGCTATAGCTGAAAGCCTTTGTCAAAGATGTCTTATATGCCAACAAATAAATCCTGGAAGGAAGACAGTAGTGAGTTTGGGAACAATAGGACGTGAAGGAGGTCCTTTTACCAGAATGCAACTAGATTTTATTGAAATGCCCCCAAGCAATAGATTGAGGTATGTCCTGGTGGTCGTCTGTTTGTTTTCTCGTTGGGTGGAAGCCTATCCGACAAGAAGGAATGATGGAGTTACTGTGGCTAAGCTCCTACTGAGAGAATTCATTCCTAGATATGGCTTTCCAGTAACGATCGAAACAGATAGAGGAACGCATTTCCAGAATGAAATCATCCAACTGATATGTGAAGCACTTGACATTCAACAAAAGCTGCACTGTGCCTACAGACCAGAGGCTTCTGGAGTAGTAGAGCAAGTAAATGGTACAATAAAGAATAGGTTAGGGAAAATGTGTCAAGCCACAGGACTCAAATGGCCCGACGCCCTGCCATTGGTGCTGATGAGCATCAGAAGCATACCTGACAGAAAAACAGGTCTGAGTCCTCATGAAATAATCATGGGACGAGCAATGAGACAAGCACACGTACCTGTCAACAAACTGCTGACTATAACTGATGATCTCGTATTGGACTATTGCAAAGGATTGGCTGATGTGGTGCATTCTGTGTTTCATCAGGTTGGACCGGATGCGACCACTCTTGAAAGAAAACCAGCTCATGATTTGAGTCCAGGAGACTGGGTCCGCATTAAAGTCCACAGAAGAAGAAACTGCTTGGTTCCTCGCTGGGATAAGCCACGTCAAGTGATCCTGGTGACAACAACTGCTGTAAAGTGTGCAGGTGTGAAAAATTGGGTTCATGCCAGTCATACCATCAGAGTTCCAGATCCTGAAGCTCGACCTGTAAGTCGACATCTGGAAATATCAGATACCAGCTCAGCATCTGAAGCAGAGACTGAAACAATCAGAGTTCCAGATCTTGAAGCTCGACCTGTAAGTCGACATCTGGAAGAATCAGGTACCAGTTTGACAACTAAAGAAGAAACTGAAACGATTAGAGTTCCAGATCTTGAAGCTCGACCTGTAAGTCGACATCTGGAAATATCAGATACCAGTTCAGTATCTGAATCAGACCAACCTGAATCCAGTGAAAGACAAAAGGAAGAATCCGAAAGCAAAAGAACTGATATTGAAACAGGAGAAACCGAACTAATAAACAGTGACACTGAACAGCCAAGTACAAGCTTTGGGGAAATTCCTCCAGAAATTATAGAAGTAACTCAAGAAAATTTAGATTCAGATAGAGAGATTGGGGAAGTTGCGGAAGAGACACGAGGAGGTTTAGACTCAAAATTACAAACAGAAGAAACACAGGGAAATTTAGATTCAGATAGAGAAATTGGGGAAATTGCGGAAGAAACACGAGGAGGATTAGACTCAGAATTACAAGCAGAAGAAACACCAGAAGATTCGGATTCAGATAAAGAGACTGAGATCATAAAGTTCAAAGTTAGAGGAAGTGAAGTGAGGTCTGAGACAGAATCTGAAGAAAGTGAAGAAGAAAGAAAGCAAAGAATAGGACCAAGAAAGAGAACTTGGAGAGCAGAACGAGAAGAAAAAGAAAGTGAACTGAAAAGGCCAGAGAAAAGGAGACAATTGGCCCAACGAAATTAAAAGACTGAGATATAAAATAATAAATTTGAACAAAGACAATGCAGAACAAGTAAATGAAATAACAAGTCAGAAAGGACAAAGAAGAACAAGTGAAAGACAGTTACAGAGACCAAAAAGAGTGAAAAGACCTAACTTGAAATACAAGTCACCTGAATGGCTATACATAGCACTAACCGACATTAAAGAAGTGGATAGCAGTCACGAAATCCCAGACAAAGACTGTGAACAAGTGGGTGAGAGTGAACTGCACCAAACCTGAAAGACAAAGAAAGAAAACCGGACTAGACACACAAACTGATAAAGTCAAAGAAAGATTTCTGAAAAACCGACAGGTGTGCCAAAAGGCAGTTGATCTTAATCAACACTACGTCATTTGAGGTGTGGAAACACATTTCTGTACATATAATTAGATAAGTATTTCAACATGGTAGACACTGAGAATAGAAGATCTAGATGTGAGTTTTTACGTAGATGGTGTAGGATGTGTTTTTATTGTACAGGTTTACTAATGCTTATTTGGTTTATTTTAGCAATTATAATTCCACTTAGATTAGTTGTAGAAAATACATCTGTAATAGTGAATGACACGAGTAGTGACAAGAAATCTAACATAAAGAACACTGCAACATTAATAGATAGTACTGATTTTCATAGGGATAAGTCAATAACTGATTTCTCCAAGAATGTCTTCACGAAACTTTTGTACGAATATGTGGAGACAATGGATGTGAGAGATTGTTATGTCTGTATGCAGTTACCTGCGTCTGTAACAGAAGGTGTGACGTATCATCACCTTCCTTTGACGTATGGAATAACTTGTAGTGTTTTAGCTAGCTTATTTTATAAAACAGGTAAATTAGAGTATTATTATACTGACACAGATGCTGTTTTTGCTAAAGTTCCCGTAATCCCTGAGTTAAATAAGGTGAAAGTTGCAAAGGTTTTTGGAGAATTTTTCTTAGAAACAAAAGAATTAACATTAGAATATGCATTTAGACATAATCTTACTTGTGAGTTAAGAAAAGAAGAAAAGGTTTTCTTAGACATGGTAGAAGACAGAAGGGTTAAGTTTCAAAGAAAGGCAGCAGGAGAAAAGACAAAAACCCCACCTTGGGCGTTTGAAGAGAGAAGTTATGACAAAGGTGAAACAAATGCAGCTATGGTTCTAGATTGGCCCCAACAGGGAAAATTGTGTATTAGTAGAGATAACACTATGTATGATAACTATTTCGTGGGTTCTAGTGAGTGCCGAGATACATACAAAATTCTAGGGGGATGGGGATTTAAAGGAGGAAAAGATCCAGTATTTCCAGGGATCTATTATATTTGCGAAAATAGAGCTTATTATAGGTTGCCGGACCATTGGTACGGAACATGCTATCTAGGCCTGGTCTTTCCAAAGATCTTTCACGTGGAAAGAGGAACGAAAGGAATTCACGAGATAGGTAAACCATTAACCCGTAGGAGGAGGGAAAGCTTCTCAGAAATAATAGGTGACATTTTTGGAGCATTGATACCAGCAGTGGGTATATCTTTGAATGCATACAAGATTCGGAAATTGTCTACAGTAGTAGATCGTTTATCAACGAATACTGCTGGAGGGTTCTTGATGGTAAATACCGAAATGGTTGCCATGAGAGCCATGGTAATGCAAAATCGACTTGCCCTTGACATTCTTTTGGCAAAAGAGGGTGGAGTCTATGGAATGCTGAAGGTACAACATTGTTGCACTTACATTCCAGACAAAAGTGAGAATATACAGAAGTATATAAAGAACATTACTGATTTGCATAAAGAAATTGCCCCACTGGAGGTTGAAGGTGCTTGGGAGAGACTTGGTAAGAGTTTTTCCTCAATGAAGAAATGGTTCACAGAAATAGGTAGTTCTCTTATTGGGAAAATACTAATTCCAGTGACTGTAGTAATAGTAATAATGCTATTATTGAGATTAGCATATGTGTGTATTAAAAGAAGAAAAAGACAAAATAAAGTAAAAAGAGAAAATGAGAAAAATAAAGAAAGAGAACGGGAGATGGGAGAGATAGAATTGGAAGAGTTTAAAGAAAACATGTACAAAAGGTCTAAAAGACAAGATGAAAAGAACACGGTTGTCTAAATTAACAAATGCAAGTGGACAAGAAACATTTATCTGATAAATTTGTAGGGATAGGTTTTTGTGATGATGTTAAAAATCTCCAAAGGGGGGAATTGATGGAGCAGGGTAAACGAAATAATTTTGTAACCCTTGGAAGTTAATGACCTCATAATGATTAATGATACTAACCGTTTGAAACGCATGAATTAACCAACAAATACACCTTTTTACTAGACACTACACGTGGGTAATATGCTGATTTGTGCAAATTCTAATTTATTTACAAATGTGAAGTTAATTAACGCTAGTATTGTGATTTGCGTAGTAATTAGAGTGAATTGCATGATTTGTGTTACGTAATAGAATTGTATTGTGGCAAAGAATGCAGATGGTAGGTAAAATGGCTTTAAATGTCGCTTTCGCTAGGTAATATCTAACGCGGGTCATTAGAATGGCGGGTGGTAAACAGAAAGGCTTATTTTCCATATTTCAATTTCAATTGTGTTTGTTTTATATTAGTTTCGTTCGGGCCTGTTAGGCCATGCTTCTAAAATGGCCGCTGGAAAGGACGAGATCACGTGCATTGAGTAAAATGGTTCCTGCGCAGATGCAGAATGAACGCTCCAGTCACGTGTATGCGGCCTGTGCCCGGAGTGAGAGATGTCAAGGCCAATCTGACCTGCAATGAAGAACGTGCCAAGTGTTCAGCATATATTCCTGGGAACGGATGGGAAAGAGCCGAGTGACAATGGATGAACTAATGTGTGACCATCAAAGATCGCTACAAAATGGATTAACAAATTGGACTACTTTTGACCTTACGATCATGAGACTTATTGTTTGCTTTATTGTCCCCAAACCAGTTTGAACAAGGAGGGCGATGAGTTGACCATCACCACCCCTCCAATGGACCAATTAGCGTGATTCTTGCCCCTAAGGATTGCAACTTTTATGTGTAGTGAGCCAGAGAATAGGGTATAAGAGAGTCTGCTCTTACGTTGTGATAGCGCTTCTTATTTTTCATTTTTCCACCTTGATGCTGCGAGAGACTCTGTCATTTTGGACTTTGAACTTTGACTGGGGAAGGAACGAGATCGTTGCGGGAATTCTGCCCGGGAGGTGCGTCCGAGGAGGTTAGCGGGTCAGTCAGTCAGTTTGGGAGTCCTATCCTGTGATCTGCGGTTCATCTTCCTTTGATGAACCATTCTTGTCATCGCCCCATGGCCGAGGGTAATGCATAATTTTTCACTTTTCCTAAACCTTTCTTAAATGTTTAATGATATTTTAAATGTGTTGCTTAATAAAGAATTTCACTTATTTGATTGAATAATTTTAGATAAAATTATATTCTAACTCTAAAATGAGTCTGTGGTTCTTTAATAGATTTATGATTAATAAATGTTAAAGGTTTTAATTGTGATTGAGCTGGTCTTAATCACCATCAACTAATTCTACTAGTTGGTCCATCGACCGAATAGCGGAGTACCTTGATGTTTAGAACCGACAGGATCCAAAGTTAATGTATATAATGTATAGATTATTATTCTGTCAAATTTAACAAGGTATCCCGTTCGTCCAGCAGCTCATTCTCCTTAGCGTTTAATCCAGAAATTGAATGAATGTATGTATGCGGTGTCATGGGCCCCACCGACATAAGTTTTAAATGACAAAGGTTGCGTAAGTGTTTTATTTTCTGGATTGGTGTCCTAAGGAGCAATTTATATTAGCCGCGCTGGATCAATAGCAACCCCAGCCACCCAAAGGGTGCACATGAAAACTGACTTGCCTCTTAGTTTAATATTGGCACTGTTGCCAGGGTGGTGGGGAAGCATGAATGTTTCTAAATTCATGTTTGCACACTATCACCTTTTTAAAAAACAAAATACGTCTCAATGGCGTGGCTTCACCGCCACCTAAGATGGCTGCCAGGTGAGGAGGGTCTGCCGCGCTACAGGACGACTGCGGCTTTTTGGTGTCTCTTCACGCCATTAGGACGGACAATTTTTGGCGGAATGGAAAGAGATAAGAACTGGCCTGATGCAGTGCCATTTGTAATGAGGTACGGGGCACATTTGTGTCTTTTTTCTGGGCCGCAGATGACGCCTCAGCAGCGGCCACCATTTTGAGAGTTGCACTCACATTAGGTAGCAGAGAATGGAGGCGCACTCTATCGTTTGCAGGCTGAGAAGGTTTCTTTGACATTACTTTCTTTTTTTCTTATTCATTTTGGATTGATGCGCACTGAATTCCCAGAAAGACATTTTAAACTTTGCACTTGTCATACTCAGCTGGGAAAGAAACATGATACATAGGAGCAAAGAAGATTGTGTTTTTGTGCTGTGCAAATTGTAGTAAGAGCACCAGTGGCTATAACTTTCTGGAAGGCGTTCTCAGGAATTGCATGCAAGTGGACACAACATGTCTAACCAGGAGACAATCGTGAGATGAAGGTCTAGGAGTTTGGGGAAGTTACTATCAATCAGTAACACTGAGAACTGATAAGAAGCTTCTAGCATAGCCTGCAAACATCCTAAGCAAAATACCAAAACAAGCTGAGGAAGTTTCTTAGCATAAGATATACCCTAGATAGGCTGCAGGTTTTACGCTAGTTTTTGATTTTGATTCCTGATGGCTATGTAGAGTTGAGGCTTTTGGGGGTTTTCGTGTGGCTCTTCACTTGTCCTGGCTTGGTTTGAATAACACCAGAGACATCATCAACTTCTGACAAGTTGCATAGATTGTTTATGGGAAAGCTACGGAAGCCACAGTTTGTCTTTACCCATAAAGGGCACTTCCCTGCTGGTTTATATGTTGGTCCTGTTTCAAAAGCACCATTAGAAGCCCTTTCACTTTCCTCTGAGGAAATTGTGAATTCCGCTACTCCCCGAAGTGCCTCTCTTTACTCTGCGGGAAGCAAGTCTTCGGCGCCCTCTTCTGCATATAAGAGGTTGAAGCAGGATCCTCCTTCACCTGAAAAATCAGTGTCCCCTATTTCCTTAGTGATGTTGTTGGAGGAAATTAGTGCATTATGCCCTTTTGTAGAAGAGACTAACAATAGAATACAACATCTGGATGACAAGTGGTCATCAATGGAGAATCGGGTATCTACGATGGAACAGCAGATTTTGGATTTGCATGATGAAACTCGCAAAATTCATTCTTAGGAACAGGAGGTGCGTAGACCCCAGCAACACACAGAAGATTTGGAAAACAGGAATAGGCAGAATAACCTCTGTATTTATGGCCTGCCAGAAGCTTTGGAAGGTGATGATCCTGTCTCCTTTTTTACATCCTTCCTCCCGAAATGATTAGGCATGCCTTCTTCAACCTCAATTAACATCCATAGGGTTCATGGGCTTGGGCCTCGTCCTTCTTTGTCTGCATCTTCTGCTAAACCCAGATGTATCATTATCCTTTTTTTTTTAATTTACAGACTTAGGGGTCGATTCCGATCTCGCTCGGTAGGGCTCCGAACGCGATCCGTCCGGAAAAAGTACGAGCCGTACGCGTGTTCACCGACCGACTCGTACAGCTGTACGAGCGCGCAAGTACGATGCAAAGAACGTGAAATCGCCAACCGAATCGTTTCCGGGTCTGAACCGCTCCATACGACTCGTTCGCAGACGAATCGTACCGCACAATGGAGTCGATTTCCGACCGAGCCAGTACGATGCACGATTCGGACAGCCGGATCGAGTCGGAGTCTCCGGGACGAAAACGCTCCGGGAAGCGGACTTCGGGGGTCCGTGCCAGACCCCCTTCACCCGTAGCCTTACGAGTCGAACATAGGGGGGGACCCAAGGGTCCCCCCTACACATGCATGTACGGTGCGTGCATGAGCGAGGCGTCCCCGCAATAGGGGGCGCACTTCTCCGGGACATGCTATTTTCTCAATGGGAGTCTATGTACGCATCGTACGATAGGCTCCCATTGACATCAACGGGGCTCCGAGCGACACGAGTCCGTCAGCGCTACATTGCATCGTACTCGCTCGCTCGGAGCCAAGGGGCACCGATTCGGTCGGAAATCTCGCCGGGAACGTGTCGGACGGAACGAGTTTCCGACCAGGATCGGAATCGACCCTTACTGGCAGTCCTTTCTGTGGCTAAAACAAAGCGTAAAGTTACTTGGTTGGGTCAGAGAGTCTTCCTGGCTCAAGATGTCTCCAATGCCACTGCAGCAAGGCGAAAGGAATTTCTTAATCTTTGTGCTCCCCCGTGTTCTCTCTGCGCCAGATATGGTCCTTTTCACCTCTGCATTTTTAAAGTGACTTTCCAGAATAATACTACGACGTTTGAGGATCCAGCAGAACTGAAGAAATGTATACAGTTGCATAACTTGGTTAACATGGATACTGCTGGTCCTTCTAATGGATGATTTTATTGTTTTTTTCTTAATTGTATTCTCCTTCATTGACTCCTCAGCTGGTTTGAAATGTTGTGTTTGACTTAATATATTTTAATTGTATTTTTGTGTTGTTTTTATGCCTTTTGAACTGCCTTATAACATTCTTTTTATCTCCTTGCAGATTCGACTTATATATTTGTATTCGTTTGGTCCATCTTCTTAAGTGTATATGGTCCTGGAGTGGCTTGGGATCCTCTCCCTTGGGTGTGTCACAGTTGTGTGTGTCGTCACCACCCCTTTACTTTTACCTTTGTTACTTCAGTCATCCCCTTGGGATATGTACTGTCTCTTCGTTTGGCTATCCTTTCTTCCTTGTTGCCCTTCCCTTTTGTTTCCCTAGTCTTCATTCATTTCTTTTCATTATTATTCTTTCTTTCTTATCCATTTCTCCTTTTTCCTTTCTTTTTGCTCTTCTCTGGTTTTTTCTTTTCCAGGTTAATGTTCTCAAGCAATGCTACCTTTGCCTTACTGTTTATAATTCCGTATAATAACATGGACTATTAAAGGATCAATAAATCCAGTTAAAAGACAGAGGATATTATCCCATTTGGGAAAATCTAAAGATCTGGTTCTTCTGAAAGAAACCCACCTCACGGAATTGGAAGCTTTAAAACTCAAACGTAACTGGGTGAAGAAGTGTTTACCTCCCCATCGCTAAATAAAAATAATGGAGTTGTTATATTGTGTAGGCAATCTCTTAATTTTACTCTTATTTCACAGGAAATAGATGATGCTGGTAGATGGGTTATTGTTACCTGTCTTATAGATAATTTCCCTCTTACAGTGTTAAATGTGTACGCCCCTACGATTCCGGATTTAACTTTTTGGCCCTCTATTGCTAGGAAATGTACACAATATCATGACTCATATGTCATATTTTATTTTGGGTGGTGATTGCAATCAGGTTATGGATCCCTTTTCAGACAGATGTTCTTCCTCCCAATTTTTAACACATAGAGTGCATAAACAATTTCATTTGCCCATCACTCAAGGTGTTTTGGTGAATTCATGGAGGCTCTTTAATCCTACTGGCGGGACTATACCTATTACTCACCCTCGTATGGTACACTTTCACATTTAGATCACATTTTTATCCAAATCTCTTTTGCAGCATATCACACAATCATATATTTTCCCCATTGTCCTCTCTGACCATGCTATGGTTTTTACCGACTTGGATTTGGCTCCCCTGATCGCTCTTCGCATAGGTGGAGGTTTAATAACTCTCTCTACGAGATGCTCAGTTCTCTTGTTCGTTTGTTTCTTTTGCCTCTGAATTTTTTGCGTTTAATGGTAACACTTCTGTTTCTCCCCCTTGTCATGGGATACGTTTAAAGCATCTGCGAGGATTTTATATTGCGTTACGTTTCTAGTACTAAGAGAAGTCGTGCTAAGGAACATACAGCTTTACTTTCTTCCATCAAATCTTTAGAACAAAAGTACTTTTCTTCTGAACTGTCCTCAGATCTTCATAATTTAATTCAGGCAAAGCTAAAATATAACTCTATTTCTACCAATGATGCTAATTGTATTCTTCTTAGAGAGAATGCACGTTTTCATGGTGGGAAAAACAAAGCAGGCTGGCTGTTAGCAAATTATTTAAAAGTTAAAAAGAGTGGTGAGTTATTGACTCAGTGATCGATACTCAAGGTAGATCTATTACTAATCATAATGATATTTTAGCAGAGTTTGTTAAATCTAAAAAATCCTTGTATACTCCGAAAGCACCGGCTCAGTCCTCCACTATTGTAAACTATTTTTTAAATCTTTTTATTGAACATGGTGATAACATACAATACAACCATGTGAATCACAGCAGATCAGAAACTGGATATTACATTTCATATTGATTATTCAGAAAACAATCCCATCCCCCTTCCCACCACCAGAAATACATCATATTTGTAACCCAGCCGGTCCATGTCCACGTATTGATGGGGAAGTGCAAATATTACCTCGGTACGCATTCCATTTCCCCCATATCTTGTCCCACTTCTTGGGGCAACCCCTATTCGTGTAGACTGCTCGTTCCGCCAGCATACACCAGTCAACATCCCGCTCCCATTCCACTTTCGTTGGTTGGTCTGGGATGCCCCATTTATATGCGATGTTACGTTTCGCAAGTGCAGACCCATTAGCTGCCCACAGTTGGTCCATGCGGCTAAAATCACCAGCGTCCCAGATGTTAAGAAGGCAGATCATCGGGGTCAGTGTTAAGGCAAACCCACTGTTCGATTAACCGCTTCCCAGAAAATCCGTATCGAGGGGCATTCCCAGATCATGTGGTAGAATGTACCCATCTCCCCGCAACCCCTCCTGCAGTCCTCCGAACCACTATGACCCATCTTGACCAATGTTGTGCAGGTGATATATGTTCGATGTAACACTTTTAATTGAACCAGTCTTAGTCGCGACGGTATGGCCACCTCGCGTGGGGAGGAGAGTGCGTCCCTCCAGTCTTCTTCCTCCAAGTCACCCATGTCAGTCTGCCAGCGTGTACGTAGGTGTATCAACTGGTCTGGTAGGTTATTAATGTTTTTCCAGTATGTAAGTGAAATCGCCCCACCCACCATTGGATCTGCTAATAGTCTGTCCTCCAGCGGGTTAGCCTCAGGAATCTCATCGTCACCTTTGATTGATTCCCGTAACGCATGGCGTATTTGTAAGTAACGGAAAGTTTTGCCGACTGATAGCGAGTATTCTTTTTGCAATTCAGCAAATGTCAGTATTTTACCCTTCTTTAAGAGGTTGCTGACTTGCGAGATTCCGATGATGTCCAACTTATCAAACCCCTCGCACCTACTCAAGTTGCCCAATATAGCGGCATGCCATAAGGGTGTAATTTGCGTCAATTTGCCACCCCAGCCAAGTTTTGTAGTGGTAGTGTGCCATATGGCCACCGTAAGAGCAGTGGGCCCGGAGAGCCGCTGTCCTCGCACCTTCGTGTACAGTGCCTCTCTATGCCCTCCATCACCCATCAGCCATCTATCCATCCTATATGCAGGGTCTTGCTGTGAGCCATATACCCATTTGTTGACGACGGATAGATGTGCCGCCCAGTAATAACTTCGTAGGTCCGGCAGGGCAATGCCCCCATCATACCACCCATGAACCAATTTAGACCCTGCAATGCGTGGGGGCTTCCCATCACAGAGCAGGTTCCTGAGTTCCCCATGGATAGATTTAAAATATGCATCAGGGACACCGTATGGAGTGTTCTGTAATGCATAGAGGAGCCGGGGGAGAGCCATGATTTTATAGAGTGCCGCGCGCCCCAATAGCGATATCGGCAATGTTCGCCAATGGCGGACATCACTTTGTAATCGGGTCAGGGGGCCCAAGAGGTTCCGCTCATGGAAAAGCGAAGAATCGGCTGTTGCGTAGATCCCTAGGTATCGAAACCCGTCGTCAACTACTGTGGCTTCGCAGTTAGCTGGAAGGGCTGGCGCTGGCTCATGAAGTACGTACACAACCGACTTTGACCAGTTTATGACGTAGCCCGAGTATTTGCCGTTATTGGAGCAGATTTGAAGGATTCTACAGATGGAGGAGCGGGGGGAGGCAACATAAAGTAAAATATCATCGGCGTAGAGGGAAATTCGGTCTTCCCACTCGTTGTCCCATTTCAGTCCCCGTATCACAGGATCTCCTCGTATCCAACAGGCCAGGGGCTCAAGGACGAGAGCAAATATAAGAGGGGATAGTGGGCAGCCCTGCTTAGTGCCACGGCCGAGGGTAAATGTGGTGGACACATGGCCATTCACCACCACCTGGGCTAGCGGTTTGGTGTATAAAAGTTTAATCCAATCAAGACACGACCTCCCCAAACCCATACGTTCGAGGACAGCAAACATATACGGCCATTCTACCATGTCGAATGCCATAGGTGCATCCAAGGATAGTATGGCCGCACTCTCTCTCACTGTGTGATTCCTAGCGAGCACTCCATTTAACCGGCGTAGGTTCATGGCGGTGTTTCGGCCAGGCATAAACGCCGACTGATCTGGGTGGACCAATTTCGTGATTATGGGGAGCAATCTGTTGGCTAGCACTTTTGCGAGAATTTTAGCCTCAACATTTAACAAGGATATTGGCCGATAAGAGGCAAATTCCTCCGCTGGTTTCCCAGCCTTGTGAATTACAACGATAGACGCTAGTCTCTGGGTAATATGCCAACCGATTTACTCTCGATGTACATTTCAAGAAGGTGCGGTGCCACCTTGGACGCCGTTGCCTTGAGGAGTTCAATTGGGAGACCATTGGGTCCTCCCGCTTTCCCCGACTTAATGTCAAGGATGGCAGCCGTAATTTCCTCAACCGTTATATCGCCTTCCAATGATTGCTGGTCTTCCGGTGTCAGTGCGGGGATCCTAATATCGGTTATTATCTTTCGCGCTTCCTCTAGAGAGAGGGTTGCGACTGGTTTGTAGAGATGTCTGTAATATTCCGCAAACCCATCGGCTATGCGCTGTGGATCTCGCAAACAGGCCCCGTCCTGTCCACGTATAGCCCTGATCGGTCCGCCCTCTCTCTCCTATCTAGCCACGCTTGTAATTTACTAGCTCTATCTCCATGTTCGTATATTTTATATATTTTGGCGCGATGCCTGTCTTTCGCCTTTTCGGTTGCTAACTCTTTATACTCTTGTCTTTTGAGTTCCAACTTATGATTTTCGAACTCATCTTGGTTGTCCCTTAGCGCTTGTTCTCGTGCTAGGATATCCTGTTCCAGTTCAACCAATTGTCGGTCTTTCTCTTTCCTGTGGCTTACAGTGAGCGATAGGGCGCGGCCCTTGATCACTGCTTTATAGGCCTCCCATAGAATCTGCGACGATTGAACCGACCCTACATTTTCAGCAAAATAATAATCTGTGTCTTTAATCAAAGTGTCTTTTATGTGGGAGACCTGGAGGCACCATGGACTAATAGTGAGAGTTCTGCAATTGGAGGCTGTATGCATGACATAACGTGCCTTCATGGGGCATGATCAGAAATGCCCCAAGCGAGGTGCTGTACATTTGTGAAGTGATGCGCTGTGTCAGTCAAGGTTAAGATGTGGTCGATACGGGAGTGGCTTTTGTGGCAGCAGAGTAGTATGTATATTGTCGTGTGAGTGGGTGCACGGTGCACCAAATATCAACCAAACCCATTGATGCCGCAAACTCGGCCAGTGTACCGTGTGTCCTCAATGAATTTCTTGGAGGGCATCTATCAGCCTGGTCGCAAAATGCCAAATTGAAGTCTCCACCCATCACTAATTCCCCTTCCTGTAGGGCTAAAAGTATCTTGCTTAGGTCTGGTAGAGCTATTTTGTGTAAAACTGGAGGTATGTACACCGAGAGGACATTAATACACCGACCCTCCCAGATTCCCGTCACCACAGCAAAGCGACCATAGCTATCTATGTGCGTATGAGTTACCATAAATGGGAGATTCTTCTTTATCAATATCCCTACCCCTCTAGAGCCAGTATTAAATCCTGCATGGACTACGAGCTTGTATCCCCATCTATTCAATGCCTTGCAGGAGTTCCCCACCAAATGGGTTTCTTGCAGTAGAATGATATCTGCCGCCTGGCGTTTAAAATACTGAAGCACTACGCCCCGCTTGATCTTATCCCCCAACCCGTTGACATTCCATGACAGCAGGGTCAGTGTAGCACTGGAACTCAAATCATTGGGGGCGTCAGCTGATGCCATACTGGTGATAAAAGGATCTCGTCCGCCCCGATGTTCCCGAGGCGCCCAAGGCATGGAATTGTCTCTCATGTATACAAAGTGGATACCATGTTTGTGGACCTGCGCGCTTCTGATACATTTGGTGGGATTCTACAACTATAATAGTTTGCAATAACGTAATGATCTTTGTGATGCATGTGAAAACAATCAAACTCCCCATCCCTTGCCCAAACCTCCCCCCCTTCCTGCCTCCCTGCAAGACGGACTTCAAACTACCCACCACCCAAACATTGCAGAGTGCCCGTCACCCACCCATCCCAATAGTGGAGGAGAACGGACCAACAAACCATGACCCCCCTTCACACCTGAAGCATAATCAATGTCTCGCAAACAGTCTCAGGTTATAGCATAGTTAAAACATATACTCAGCCAGTCTAAGTCCAGGACATCGCCATTCCGATTCTTCATCAGCACAAATCACGTACGTCTCTGCGTGCTGAGCACAGGATACCAAGCGAGGAGTTGCGAAGGGGAGATCGTTACTAGCTCCATCTCATTCCAGTAGACCCAAGGTTCCCCCCGCCCCATCACATCATGCAGGACCAGGACGTCCATTCTCAGTTCGTTCCACATCCGTGGTACCGTCGTCGTAGTGTACCAATGGAAGTCCACTGCGATCCTTCATCGTACGTCGTCGACGCCTATCTGGGTTACTCGTGCCTCCAACCTGTCGCCATCCATCGAGCCACTCCCAGACTGCCTCAGGCTCAGTGAGGAGCCATGTCTTGCCCTCCGCTGCCACTCTGAGTTTTGCAGGAAACACCATGGCATACGACAATTCTTTTTCTCTCAGGGCCTTCTTCACTTCCAGGAAACTCCTACGTCGTTGTTGGACTTTCAGTGTAAAATCCGAGAAAAACATGACGGTGCTGTTGTCGATTTTGATCGGCGGAGTACATCGCGCAGTCTGCAATATTATGTCTCTGTCGCGAAAATTAAACACACGAGCCAGTATAGGTCTGGGGGGCTGTCCAGGCTTGGGCTTGCCGCCTGGCACTCAATGCGCACGTTCAATTTAGAAAAACTTCGAGAGAGTCTTAGGCTGTAGCCGTTGTGTGATTAGTTCCTCTACGAATAGATCTACGGCCTGACCCTCCGCGTTTTCGGGAACGCCAATAATTCTTACATTGTTCCTCCTGGACCTCCCTTCGTAATCATCTAGCTGATCCGCAAGTATCTGAGTAGTCTTTTGTAGGTCCCGGACTTGTTTCTCCAAGCCTTTGGAAGTGGCAACCACTCCCCGAGTTGTTCCCTCCACCTCAGTAACACGCTTGCTCATTTTGCGTAAATCGGCCCAGTAAGGCCAGTATCTATGGATACGGAGTCTATGCGTGCTTCCAACGAGGTACACACCGCGGTGACTGCCGTCAGGATATTTTGAAGTGTAGGGTCTGGTTGCGCAGCCGGCATCTCACCGGACACTGGTGTTTTATCAACTAGCCCCTCAGGTCTCTCCTGAGACTTGAGCCAGGGTATCTTGTCCAGCTTGGTCTGGTGCGACCCCCGACCCTTATTACTGGACATGGTGTATATTAGGGTCGCGACACGTGGGTGGATTTCAAGGAAGCAGGTGCTTCGGGGGCGTCACCACCGCCTGCCCGGGTGCACTCACACCGTCGGCCTGTTGGCTTACCCCGCTGAAGCACTCCTCCCCCAGCACAGACAGGACCTTCAGCCGCTGTCTTGGTTGTCACAGCCTGGTTCGCTACTGGTCCCCCTCTGTTGTGCAGCGAAGCAGGGCCCTGGAGAAGATCAGTAATTGTGGGGCCGGATAGCCATGCGTTGCAATGTGTAGAATTGCAGGTGGAAGGGGCCCTCAGCACAGTGGGCCACTGGCAGGCGGTCGTAGCTGGCAGCACAGAATGTCTCGAGCAGCCCACGTCGTGCGCGCCTCCCTCCGCGCTCAATAGGATGTGCTTTCAGTAGCGCTTCAGTTTCTGCAATTTCTAGGCGCTATAAACAGCTCCAGTAAGACGCGGCAATACCACGCACCACCGCGTGGCCAAGAGATCGTCAGCGCGACCCCTTCAATACCGCCGGAACGTGACTGGCCCTCGGCTCGCCGCCACAACACAGTCTGCGGCCCCACACAACGGTTCTCGCTCCGCACGGTCCGATTTCCAAGCTGCAGCGCTGTTACCTCCTCGCGCCCGCTGTGCAGCTCGTAGGCAGGTAGACGACTCTGCTCCACTTATGCCACAGTTAATGTGCCTCTCACTGCGAGTATCTCCATCTTCCCTCCGCAGCGAGTCCACTTGAGTCGCCGAGCCGCCGATTCCCCTTCTCCTGGATCGGCACAGGGCACACACTTTCACTTGCGATGCCGGCCGGCCCCGGCCGCGCGATCACTGTGAGGCCGCACGGCCCAGCAGGCCACTGGCGGTCGTCAATTGAAGGATTTAATCTGGGTCGCCACAGCTGACACCTTCAGAGGTGATTCCCATAGGGACGTGTTTGCGAAGACAGGATAGATGCACGGATTTTAGTGGGTTTTAGGGCGATCAGAGACGGAGCCGCGTTACAGTGCAGCCATCTTCCTCGGCTGCTGGCCATGCCCCCTAGATTTCCAAATCTTAGAGAAAGATCTTACCTCTGAAGAAATTTCCTGTGCATTACAGAAGTTAAAATTAAGGGAAACCCCAGGGCCTGATGGTTGTACGGTGGAATTATTTTCCTCACTTCTCAAATAGTCTTCTTCCTTACTCATTTCACCTGTTTACATATTTTGCTGATTCTTCTTCCACGCCTGGTACATTTCAGGAAGCTATTGTATGTTTAATTCATAAAGAGGATAAGGATCCCCAGGATTGTAAAAATTATAGACCTATCTCATTGTTAAATGTGGATTATAAGATCTTTGCTAAGTAGCTTGCTCTTCGTTTAGAATCCTTTCTCCTGTATCTCATTGGAAAAGAACAATCAGGATTTATTAAGGGTAGATTTATCACTGATGATGTTCGTTTACTGTTCAATGTTCTTAGCAAGGCCCCTTTGTTTAAATCCTTGCTCGTGGCCATGACAATAAATGATGAGAAGGCCTTTGATAGCATCAGTTGGGAGTTTATGCTTAAATTCTTAACTTGGCATGGTTTTGGACCTAAATTCATTGCTTTTGTATCTCTTTTGTATTATTCTCCTAAAGACTCTATTCTGGTTAATGGTAAAGTCTCTACATATTTCTCTCTTTACAGAGGAGTAAGGTAAGGTTGTCCACTTTCCCCCTTATTGTTTGTACTGGTGCTGGAACCTTTTATTTCCCGAATTTGTCTTAATCCGTCGATCTATGGCTTTCCCTATGGTGATCAACACCTGAAGTTCGCTGTTTACGCAGATGATATTCTTTTTTTGATTTCCTCTGTGGATAGTTCTTTGCTTCCTCTTTTGACGGAGATTTCTCTTTTCTTCTGAGGTATCAGGCTATAAAGTGAATAATGATAAAACGGAAATTCTTCCTCTTAATAAATTTACTTTCAGCCACCTCATCGTACGACTGGCTTTCAGTGGTCTACTTCTGTCAAAATTAAATATTTAGGTATATGGGTCACAAATTCTTTTATGGATACGATTAGAGTTAATTTTAAAGATCTTAATGTAAAGGTTGGAAATGTTTTATCTTTCTGGAATCCCTTTATTTCTTTCTTGGTGGAGTCGCTTGGATGCGATTAAGATGATGGTTTCCCCTATTTTCTTATATCTTATTTCTATGTTACCTTTTCACATACCTAAATCCTTTTTTAGGAAATTTAACTCATCAAAGTCTTGAAGGAGTGTAAAGCTAATTGTTTTACCAGTCTATAATCTCATGAATGACCAAATGAAAGGAGAACCACACCAGGTATATATATAAAATATATGTATTTATTACTAAACACTACCCACTAGTCTCTTTATGAGGCTAGAGGTCAAAGTACACAAGTTACAAGTCAAATAGCACAGTAAATTAGCACAATATACGATTAGCCCTAGGGGCGTACCAAACCATATATTAAGAAAGTGGTATAAGAACCACGACTTAAGAAGACACAAGGCCTAGAGCCTGTAGAATCGCTGGGACCTCAAGGAACCACCCAAGGTAGTGACACAGGGGACCCACGGGGCTGTGTGCAGTGTGTGAACACAGCCGCGAGCTCCGTTAAAGTCTATGGGAAAGTCGCGGTCAGAGTTTTAGAGTTTAAGGACACTTAGAAATGGACTAGGACAAAACCCTCTTGGACTTAGACAGTTCTAGGGTTACCACCCTCGGGAGCACCAGAGTACTCGAGTTACCTCACCCAGGGAAGCCGGGTGCATAGGTGTCGAATGGTGTCGGGTCGCGTCGTCGATTTTAATGGCAGCCTGTGAAGAAGTGCTGCTGCCGGGAAGATGCGAAGTGTCCGAAGAGATCCAAGCCTGGATCATCTAACACTAGCATCTCTATGAGGCATTGGGTGTTTGCAGTTTTTCCTGGCTTCATCTTCCTAGCATTGGTCAATGCTCTCAATTCCAAGAATTGGAGATTGTCATACTGGGATGGGGGAAGCCCAGTGGCTTCTGGCAGGGACTCAGTGGTTCCTGGCTTTGAAGACATCACTACTGAGGTGTGGTGTATGCACTACCTACTCTAGTGTGGCCTACTAAACTCTCATGAGTTGTAGAAAGGGTGTGCTAAGCCCTTGACACACAACTCTAAGTTCAGTAGAACTTACTGTATTGCTAGCTTGAATTTATATGTACCTCTGGTACCTTTAGTGGTTTTCAGTTAGTCATACACTTGAGATTATCTGGTAAAACAAAGGCAAGCTTGAATCCCACCGCTGCCACCAATGTGAGAAGTTGGCCTGGCATATGCTGTCCACTAGTTCTAGTGGGCACCTTGCACCAGTCCAATCGACTTTTATTGATGATAGGTTTAAAGACAACCTTTATTGAAAGCTATCCTAGTGGTAGCTATGGAGAGCAGCCTTCAGGCTAAGTCTTGAAGTAGTGTAAAGCTATTTGTTTTACCAGTCTATAATCTCATGAATGACCAAATGAAAGGAGAACCACACCAGGTATATATATAAAATATATGTATTTATTACTAAACACTACCCACTAGTCTCTTTATGAGGCTAGAGGTCAAAGTACACAAGTTACAAGTCAAATAGCACAGTAAATTAGCACAATATACGATTAGCCCTAGGGGCGTACTCAAACCATATATTAAGAAAGTGGTATAAGAACCACGACTTAAGAAGACACAAGGCCTAGAGCCTGTAGAATCGCTGGGACCCCAAGGAACCACCCAAGGTAGTGACACAGGGGACCCACGGGGGCTGTGTGCAGTGTGTGAACACAGCTGCGAGCTCCGTTAAAGTCTATGGGAAAGTCGCGGTCAGAGTTTTAGAGTTTAAGGACACTTAGAAATGGACTAGGACAAAACCCTCTTGGACTTAGACAGTTCTAGGGTTACCACCCTCGGGAGCACCAGAGTACTCGAGTTACCTCACCCAGGGAAGCCGGGTGCATAGGTGTAGAATGGTGTCGGGTCGCGTCGTCGATTTCAATGGCAGCCTGCGAAGAAATGCTGCTGCCGGGAAGATGCGAAGTGTCCGAAGAGATCCAAGCCTGGATCGGAGATGAGGAGAACCTGAAAGCAGAGGGGACAGAGTCTGGGTCACTTGCCAGTGACCACGGGCACGATAGGCAGATGCCCACCGATGTCGGGTGTTTCAGGTGAAAGAGGTGAAGCTTGACTCTTCAGCCACGAGGCCCCGGAGGTGTCGACGACAACCAGGAGCTGGATTCGAGCTGTCCCATGACGGATGTCGACTGCTGCAGCATTGGTGTCCGGATTGAACACAACAAGCCTTGGCAACAGCAACCCACGCAGAAAGAAAAAGATGCTTCGGAGCAGACCAGCAAGGTCTGAGGGACTCACCACTTGGTGGGGAGTTAGGGCACGTCTGGAGCAACCAGGAAAACCCAAATAAAATCAGAGTTGCCTTCACAGGGACCCACCAGTTGATGGACCAGGGATCGCAAAGGAGCCTCAAGCGGAAATGCAAGAAGCGGGCCCACGGAACACTCGTGGAGTGTAGGCTCACAATCTCCAGTGCAAATGGTGCTCGGGGCCTGGGCTACAAGTAACCCAAAGCAGGACTTCAAGAAACATCGAGAAGTCAATGCACTAGCAAATGTGCACGGTGTCCAGGAGTTCCGGTTCCACGTCACTCGTGAGGGCTGCGGGTCTCAGCTTTGCTGGGGACTTGGGTTGGCCTCTGAGAAGTCTGGAAATCCTCTTCCTGGGCTGCAGGTACTTCAGAGTCCGGCAGGAGCTTCAGAGATGCAGACTGGCAAATGCTTCATTGGTGCCTGCCAAGCAGGGGAGTCACTCCTTGACCCCAAGGGAGATTTCTTCAGTCCTCTAGTCTTTAGTAGAGCGTCGAAGTTCCAGGATTCAGTTGCAGAGTTTCGTCCAGGGATATCTAAAGTCCTGTTGCCAGGGGTTCCTTACTTATACCTAAGAAAGGGGTTGGACTAACTCTGGGGATCCACCTATGGGAGGGTTTGGAAAGAGGGGTGGCTACACCCATTTCCTTTGTCCAGTTTTGCACCAGAGCAGGGGCTGGCAGCCCCTGCAACCGGTTTGAACTGGGGTATGCACAGGGACACCAAATGTGCCCCCAGTGCAGGACTTCAAAGCACTCAGAGAGTGCACCCACCCAGCCCCAATACACTAAAGCCTGTCTGCGAGGTGGTAACACCTCCCTACGACAGGAAACCTATTGTCCAGGCCTCCCTGCCGGAGTTTCGGGTCAGCAGTGGGAGGTCAGACTCGTGTCTGTGGCTGCAGCATCCATTTTGTGATGCCAGGCTCTGTAAAGTCTCTACCGGGTATACCGGTGCTGCCATGTCTCTCCTCTAGAAGGGTGGGATCATACTCCCACACCAGTTACTGGTGTGGGGGTATGATTCCAAGGTGTTTGACACCAAACACGACATGTTTCCGTGCAGCCATCCCAAAGTTAGCATTTACCGTTTAAGATAATGCACTTAAGAGTATATGGTCAGGCTGCACCACAGACAACCACAGAGTAGATTCCGAAGGCTGCAGAGGGGCTCTGCTCATGCAGGGGCACCCTCTCACATAAAACCAAGCACCCTGCCTTCAGGATTGATAAGGCCTGCCATAGGGGTGACTGATAGGTTTACATGTGCAGTGATAGGGTGAGATATAGTGAACCTATATCTCAGTAAGGGGTGCATGCACCACCTCACTCAGGCTGCTGTAGCAGTCCTGTGGTGTCATTTTGGAGGGCCTTCCAGGGGTGGCATAATACATGCTGCAGCCCCTGGTAGGCCTCTGGGGTACCTATGCCCTGGGTACATAGTATACCATATACTAGGGACTTATAAGGGCACCCCAGAATCCAATCTGAAGTGTACCTAAGGTACTAGGAATCCATTTAGAGAGGAAGCAACTAGGCTGGGGTCCTGGATAGCAGGGCCCCAGCCAGACTAAAGTCTAAAAACAGTGAAGCACCAGCAGAAAAGTGGGGGTAACCATAAGAGGCAGATCCTACTCTCCTACAATCGCTTATTTCTTTCTTGTGGCACAAAAATAAATTGCATGTAGCTCTTTCTGTTCTGCAGAAACCTAAAGCTGTTGGGGGGTTAACTTTCCTGACTTTTATTATTATCATAGAGCATATACTTTACGACAAGCTGCTTTTTGGACCTCTGATGAAATTTCACCCCTCACTCTGTGGTTGGATCTTGAAAGGGCTTCTGTTAAGTCCTTCCCGTGTTAAGGAGGTTTTGTCCTTTTCTTCTTCAAATTCACTCCTTTACCCTCCAGTTTTAATGTAGTCTATGTCGCTGCTTAAGTCCACCTTTCTCCCACGTCATTTGACTCCCTCTGTATTTCTTGAAATGCTGTTATGGCATAACTCTTTGATTCAGGGTAATAATATACCTCTTGTTTGGCGCACTTGGAAAGATAAGGGTCTTATATGAGTGCATCAACTTTTCTCTAAAAATGCTCCTATTTCTTTACCCCAATTTTGCAAAACTTATCATTGTCCCAAGTCTTTCTATTCTCGTTTTCCATCATTGATTAATGGGTTGCTTGATAAATACTTTTCTTTTCAAAATACTTTGTCTAGCGTAGTCCCTATCTCTTCCGGATTTACTGAGTTTCTTCAAACTAGTCCTAAAGCAGCAGCAATTTACAAATGTCTTTTGTTGCCGGACCCTACTCGAGCCAAATCGAAGATCGACCTTTTATGGGAAAAGGATTTGGGGGCATGCTGGCAAGTGGCATTATGGAATAAAATTTGGGCCCATATTTATAAAATTTCTAGATCAGCTAGTATCACTTGGGCCCGATTACGATGCAGTAAGAAATGTCTCAGACCGTCGGTCAGAGCCATTCTTACCGCATCGTAATCTCCTGTTTGGAATAATTTCCGACCAACCCATTTTGATGGAGTCGGACGGAAATTATTCCAAACAGGAGTTCCGAATGGCTTACGATGGGCTCGGAGCCCATCCGCCATTCGGAAGGCCTTCAGTAATCCCTCGGCCGGCTATTTCTGGCTGGGGTATTACGATGGCAGCTTCCCACTGCCTTTCTGTGCCTGCCTTTCCGACACAGAAAGGCATTGGGAATCTGTCTTTGGGGTGCCCCAGCAGGGCCCCCATGGGTGCAAGGCTGCCGAATGGCGGCCTAGGGGCCTGTTGATCCCTGCACCCGGTGGCAGGCACCTTGAGGTGCCTGCCACCGGGTGCAGGGATGAACTACACCTCTGCTCTTTACCATGAGAGCATGCATTCCGTTCGGAATGCATGCTCTCATGGTAAAGAATAGGATTGCGACCGAACAGGGTTCGGTCGCATCCTAATTCCTGGGCTGGAACCGACGACAGGAGGTCGTCCGGTTTCAGTTCCAAACCGATGTCGGACGGACTCCGGTCCTGTGACTTCCCTCAGGCAGATCTTATACATATGTCATTTAGGTGTCCTGATACCCTTTCCTTTTGACGTAGGTTATGGTCACAAGTTCAAAAGAGTTTTAGCATACACCACCCTTTTAATGTGCTCTATTTATTTTTGGGTACATTGTCTCAATTTATTCTTCCTTCATTTCCTGTGGATATTCTATTGACGATTGCTTTTTAACAAATTATTTTTAACTGGAAATCCTCAGCTAAATTATCGTATAAGGTGTGGTGGGACTCTGTGTGTACACATCATAAATTGGATAGTATGTATATGATGCATTATTCTTCCTCTCCTATGGTTGCCGCTTACTGTATTTCTCAAACAAGTTGATATTATTGTATCACATACTGTTCCTACATTGTCTGAAAATGTTAATCCTCCATGAATGTTTTATTCTCTGTCCTTCTTTTAAATCTGGAAAATTTGTTGTAGTTTTTGAATGTAAATTGTAGTGTTACTTATGATATTCTTCCTGTTTCACTATTTATATCTAGATATTTCCCCTATTTTCTCCCCCTCTCCTCTCCTCCCCTTCCTTCCCGTCTTTTCCTTTTTTCCTTTTCCCCCTTCCCCCTCCCATCTTCTCCCAAAATCTATAAAGACTTTATATAGAGTTTATTGCTGATATTTGCCTGCTATCTTGTTATTTTCTTTTTAGATATTATTATTAGGTTTGTGCTAATATACTGGCGGGTGGTTATCATAGGAGGGGGCACAATCTACGCCGCTTTTGTGGATTTAAAATCTGCATTTGACCTTGTTCCCCGTGTGAAAATGTGGAGCGCTTTGGTGGAAATGGGGATGCCTTCGGAATTGGTGGCCATTCTAGTAAAACTACACAACTCAACCTATGCGCAGGTCCGCTGGGGGAAGCCGGGGGAAGTTACAGAGAGGTTTCCGGTATCCAAGGAGTACGTCAGGGGTGTGTACTAGCCCCCACTCTGTTTTCTCTATTTATAAATAGGGTGGTTAAATACTTTAATGACCACCCCACTGACGCTCCAACATTAGCAGGTATGAAAATACCCTTGCTCATGTTCGCGGACGACACCCTGATAATATCCAAGACAAGACAGGGGTTGCAGGCCGCTCTGTCGCGGTTCGAGGTGTTTTGCCGCGATCATGAGCTAAGGGTTAATGTGGAGAAAACAAAGTTTATGGTGCTTCATAAATCAAAAGCCACCATAGGGAGAGTATACATGAATAATGTGCTCTTGGACCAGACTGACGTATTTACCTATTTGGGTATTACATTAAGTAGAAAGCTAAGCTGGAAACCCCAAGTTGATATGATGGCCCTAAAACATGCTCAATTAGGAGGTGCTCTGGTTAAAGAGCATAGGCTTTCCCAAACTAAACCTATAGCCCCCGTTTTGCAAATATATAACTCAAAAATTTGCCCTGCAATATTATATGGTGCTGAATTGTGGGGCTATGATAATCTAACCCCCTTGTATTAGCACAAAACAAGTTTGTTAGATCATTGGTTGGCCTTCCGCAATCCTCCCTTTGCTGCCCTTTTCTTAGATCTGGGCTGCCATAACATCGAGGATGCTGCACGTTTTAGACCACTGGCATTCTGGATGCGACTTTGGACCACCCCGGAGCTTGCCCTATACGCCAAGGCCTTATTAGAAGTAAGGAGGCTGGGTCACCTACACGAGATCCCATGGTTGAAAAATATTAAAACCATGTTGTCCGACATGGGGATGAGCATCCTGTGGGAGGACCCAGACGTTGCGGTATTTCCCCTTAAGAAGACCTACAAGGCAGCTTACTGGGATATGGTTAAAAGTAAGAAGTTTTCATCTATTACAAGGTCTGACACTGTCTAGGAATTCCTAGAAGTAAAAGACGAGGTTAAATTGGAAGGCTACTGGGACCTCATTTCTAGGCCACTCGATCGGAAACTTTACCACCAGTTTAGAGTAGGTTCCCTACCAGTAAGAGCGTTTACAAGCAGATGGCTCACATCAGCATGTGATAAATGTATTTTTTGCCATGACCATGTTGAGACCATAGCCCATATCTTATTTGTCTGCCCAGCTTACTATCTTCCAAGGATAAAATGGCTCAAACCTGTTTGTAAGGTCTTGGGTGTAAGGACCGCAAAGGAAGCTCTAAGGATTCTCAGGTCAGATACCATGGACCTTATTGTAATTGGCATGGCAAAATTTTTGAGCTGGGTTTGGGCCCTTCGAGCTAAGAAAATGGGGGTAGAGTAACCTTTACTGCAATGAAGGTCCATATATTAGTCTAAAAATGTATTTTCTCTGCTAAAACAAGGTCTATGTACAAATGGTGGTATCCTGGTTTCAGCTTATGTGATATGATAATTGTTGAACGCCATGCTGTATTTTAATAATTAATTTTAGTATTGACTATGTACAATGAAGAGTTTTAATAATGGATACATATTTATTGACTATTTTATGACGAACTATGACTATTGTTGATTTTATTGTTTAATGCTAATAGGGAAAAATGCTAAGAGATGAATTATCTTTTTTATTTATTTTTAATACTGTAATATTCTGTCTTTTGTGATTTAATAATCGAAATAAAGACTATATTGATTGATTGATTGATTGATTGATATTATTATTTATTGTTGTTTTAAATAAAGTCTTTTGAACACAAAAAAATACTTCTCAATGCACTGATAGAATCTGATTTACTAAGGTGAAAGGTTCTGAAGGTTAATAAAATACACTGCTTGAATTTTGAAGAGACTTTATCATATTTTTACACACTTGCTGCAAGATATCTTTATGAATGAAGGTGTTCCTAAAGTTAAGCACTTCATGACTCCCTAGTTAATTCCTCCCTTTAACTGCAATTAACATTTAAATAATTGCTTGCCCTTTTATTAAACATATTTTTAATGTGAGTGCTCTGTCGCGTAAACAGAAGCCCAGTGCTGCTGCTCACCAGAGGGCCTCACGTAAAAGTCAGGAGGGTCATACTTTGAGTACCACTGCATTAGACGTTACCTCAAGGGGTAGCTGGAAAACTTACAACAGGATACTTCAGAGACCCTGGAGTCTTTCTTATCAAGATTAAAAGTGTGGCACCTCCTACTGCAGCATCACTGCAGTGCTATTTGGGGGGTGATGGTGCTGCTGTCCCCACACAGCGCTTGACACTTGTTGCCAGTGTTTTAAACATGAATCCAACAAAGCCATGAACGGCCACAGTTCGAGTCAGCCAGTCCTCAGTGGAATGTTTAGGTTGGCAGTTGGGAAAACGGAACGTTCTAAGGTGAGGAGAGGGGAGGGGGAAACAGGGAAGGAAGAAACCACGAGGAATATTACAACAATAGCCCACAGAGATCAACTGTGGAGTACCCCAAGGATCCTCGCTCAGCCCCATGCTCTTCAACATCTACATGGCCCCCCTCGCCGCCATCGTCAGACAGCATGGGCTCAGCATAGTATCCTACGCCGACGACACCCAGCTCATCCTCACCCTCACGAAAAATCCTAAAGACACCAGACTCTGCTTCCAGAAAGGAATGAAGGACGTTGCAGCCTGGATGAACAACAGCTGCCTGAAGCTCAACTCGGAGAAGACAGAGGTCCTCGTCCTCGGACTCTCCTCCACCGCCTGGGACAACACCTGGTGGCCTTCGGCCCTCGGAAACCCACCCACTCCAACAGACCACGCCCGAAACCTCAGCATCATCCTAGACTCCTCCCTCACCATGACCCGCCAGATCAACGCCGTCGCCTCCACCTGCTTCAACTCCCTCCGCATCTTCCACAAGACCTTCAAGTGGATCCCCCCCCCGAATGCAGAAAGACCGTCACCCACGCACTCATAACCAGCAGCCTGGACTACGGCAATGCTCTCTACGCCGGAATCAACAGAACTCTGCTACACAAGCTCCAAACCATGCAGAACACCGCAGCCAGACTCGTCCTCAGAACCCCACGACACGAGCACATGACCCAGCACCTACGAGACCTCCACTGGCTCCCCGTCGAGAAGAGAGTAACCTTCAAGCTACTCACTCACGCCTACAAATCACTCCACAACATCGGACCCAGAAACCTCAAAGAGAGAGTATCCTTCCACGTCCCCAAAAGGAACCTCCGCTCCGCCGACCTCACCCTGCAGAGACCCCACGCATCCGCAGAACCAGAGCAGGCGGAAGAGCCTTCTCCTACGTCGCAGGAAAGGCCTGGAACGAGCTCCCAGTCAACATCCGACGCTCCCCTACTCTGCACACCTTCAGGAAGTGCCTCAAGACCTGGCTCTTCGACTGATCCGGAGCTGCATCCCCCGCCCCCCCCCAGCACCTTGAGACCCTCACGGGTGAGTAGCGCGCTCTATAAATCCCTGATTGATTGATTGATTGATAGCCTTCTCGCCCTCTCTCTCATTTTTTCTCCCTCTCTCTATCTTTCCACCTCTCACTCCCCTCTCTACCTATCTGTCATGAAATCACGCTGCCTCACCCGTGAATGGTAAAAAGCCATCAAAAAAGAAAATATGTTTTCCCTCTCTGGCTCAATTCCATGGGAAAATGTTAATAAAAATGAATTGTTAGGCCCAAACCTGGCAGTGTTGCGTTGAAAATTAACAATGAAAAAAACGTGGGGAGGCTGGCATATGGGGATGAACTTAAAATAAATGAGGGACATGTTTCAGTCTGTAAAAACTGAAAGCGAGTTAAAGCCCTCACCTTCAACGCTTTGGTTGCCCCCTCACCCTCGGGGGACGCAACGTGTTCTGGGCTCCAATGCGCCCCCTACAGCAAAGAGAGAGCAATGCATTGTGGAAATGTCCTGAGAATGCGGCTGTCCGCGGCCCCCGCAGGGGGCCACCTCAGCAGGGCGGCCCTTTAGTGCCATCTTGGCACCACCCACCCGCTCTAGTCTCTGGAGGGGTCTGTGAGCCCTCTAGCTAGGTCGCCGTGATGTCCTTCCTGTGCGCCGGGGGGGGGGGGAGGGCATATATGCCTCCCCTGCCCCTCTTGGCGGTCTCTGTCTGCCAGCCACGCCGTCTGGTTGGTGGTGCTGCTGCTTGGTGCGGGTCCCGGTGTCCTGAGTTCGGTCGCTCTAGAAGCGAGGTGAGTCAATCACCCTCCCCCCCGCCCTCCACGTAGGCCATTGCCGGAGTGGGCCCCCGTCCCGGTTTCACGCTCCCTGGTCCGGCCTCGTAGGAGGCCCTCTGGGTTGGTGCCTTCGTTCGGGGTTGGGACGAGGGACTGGGTCGGGGCTGGGCTTAAGGGGGGGTTAAAGCTTCCCGGCCTTACGCTGCTCAGGCCCGTCCTAGCAGCGGCAGACGACGGAGCTTCTTTAGCTCCTCGTTCCACCATCCAGGCACAGCCCGGTCTATCAGTAGTCACCTGAGTGCTCCAGTGTCGATGCTGCAAAGGGCGGCAAGCGGAGCAGTGGGCCATGCTTGGCCTTGCAGGTCTTTGTCCCCCCTCGCTGGACAGCATGTGTACACGCTATCCAGGGAGGTCGCGCTGTTCGTCTGCAGCAACGAAGAGGAGGTTAGGGGCTTGTCTCCCTCCGGGTCCTATCCTTGGGGTTGAACCCCTTATCTACACATCTTCCCCCTTCTCCCCAGCTTTATTCGGAGGCTCGCCAGAGGTCCGATGGGGAATGTGTTCACCGGGCGGGGATCAGGCGGGGTGACACTCGCGGCTGCGAGTCTAGCGGGCTTCACTGTGCCGGCGCCCCTGACGAGTGACCTCGGTGTTGACTCCCTGCCGAGTGCTATTGTTGGGGGGGCGCGTCGTGTTTCCGCACCCCCCCCCTCTTGCCCCACCCGCCTTGCCATCAGCATGACGGTGCCTTGCGGGTGGTGAGCGGGGTGCCATCGGGAGCGGCCGGGCGTTGCAGCGGGTCCGGGTGGGCTCAGCCAGAGGGTTGCACACCGGGCAGGGTGCCTTTGATCATCTTGCGGTGTAGCGCTTGGCCCCCAGGCATGATCGGGGTTTCAGGTTCCACCCTTGTGGCAACGCTCGTTCGGGCCGGTGGGCGGGGAGATCACCATGGAATGCGGAGAGCCGGCAAGGCACCACTCCCCCCCCGGCAGCGGCAACGCCGGTCACAGGGTCCGCGTGGTGCAGGGGTGCCAGTCGGGAGGGGCATGGGTTCTGGGAGGCCGTTTGCACTCCTAAGGAGAGGGGCCACGCACGGGCCTTCCCGCGCGACGCTGCTCACGGGCGGCGGGCTCGCGGCCCCCACTGGTGGATGACCCAGTGTATCACGGGCCGGGGCGAGAGATCACATGCAGCCTCGGGCGATACCTGTGCTCAGGAGGCCTATAGTAGAGGCAGGGCCGACTTTGGCGCGGGTGGCGCCTGGTGCGACGGTCACTTTGACGCCCCATGTCACTAAGAGCATGGTCTTTTGGAGTGGCACGGATACTGGCAGGCACGGAGCATGCGTGATGTCGGCATGTTCTACGGATGTAGAGGGAAGCAGCTTCCACTGTCTGCATCAGGGTGGCCAGGGGCGAACATGCCACTGTTCCTTGTGCCTACTCTTCCATCACAGCTGTGTGTTCCAGACGAGTGTGCTGTGTCGCGCCCCGGGCATGGGCGGCAATGTGTTGGGGGCTGCAGAAGGGGGGGAAGAGACTCGACCGGCCGTTCCTCTGGGCAGCGGTTTTCCGTTACAGCAAACGACTGGGGTCCAAGGCGCTGCGTCCAGGGTGCCGGCTCCTCAGGTGGGCGGGTGGAGCTGTGTGCATCTCCTTCCCCGTTGGGCCAGCGGGGCAAGAGTAGGTCAAGCCATCAGGGGCTCCCCCCTCCTAGCTACAATGCAGTTGTCGGCCAGGACTGGGCGCGGTCCCGCATGCGTGGTCCCGGGGGGCTGGGGCTGCTCCACAGCGCTGGAAGTGCCTTAGCGAGGTTGCACTGCCCAATAATATTAAATGTATGGAATCGGTGCATGGATGCATCAGATCATTGCTCGGTGGTACTTTTAAATAGTGGTTTTAGTAGAGCTTCATACTATGTTAGAATTGCTAAGCGTGTTGCTCACTCAATTTAATGCAACTCTATTCAGTAAAGTTGGCAAATTGGAAGGCTGAGCCAACCCCTTCCAAGTTAAGAAATCTTGAGCGTACTGAATGATGAAGCGTAAGGTTACTTTTCGAGCGCTACTGCTTTTGGATGCAGACGCCTCAATGGTAATTTCACAGCACCTAATTTTGATCCGAGGGTTTCTAGCGCCTGGCAGGTCACCGGCGCTTATGATTGTTACCACATGGGTGCGCTGTTTGTGCGATTTGGGTGTGATTTGAAGATGTAGGACGACGGTTGTTAATTCAGTGTACATTGAAAATAACTAGTGCCTACCCCAGAGCTATTCTTAGAGCTGTGGGGCCCGAGCGGTCTGAATTGTCGCATTTATAGGAGTGTCACGGTTGATAGTTGTGCGGGCACTGTTTTGAGTTACGCCATTGACGCATGTTTTACAAGTCAGGAAGGGGGCGCCCTGCTTTAGCTGAGGGGTACTAGCACTGGGAACTCCGGCTTCGGCGTATGCATGTACTGCATCCTCGGGGTGCTTCGGGTACAGGACGGCTGTTCCTCTTGGCACTGTTGCCAGCGCTGCAGGGGACTTTGGCGCCCGCAGTTGCAGTAAGGGCATTCACCCATTGGTGCGGGTATTGTGAAGGTGAGGCGGACATGGGTTCCCCGGTGGCCCCCCCAAAATGTGAGAAAACAGCAGAAGTTGGTGGCGCACAGGAGTGCCTGTGGGACCGACTCAGAGCGGGCAATGACGTGGCCTGCCGGTGGGTCCAGGGTATGCTCACCTTTGAGAGAAGTGGTGTTGCGCACACCAGTGCATGACAATGGGCTACATCGCTTGCGGGTTTAGCGCAGGCACTCGTTTCCAGCGCGAATAGTACTGCCATTTCGGGCACACCTGTGTTGGGATGTTTGTGGACTTGGGTTCTCGCAGCGACTACAACGAGATAGGTACGGTAACGGGGTGAGGTAGCCTGTAGTGTTTGCATGTCCAGGCGTTGGCTGGAGGTGTCGTGCGATTCATTTGTGGGCTTAGCTGGGCAGGCTACCCTGCGCCTGGGTTTTAACAGACTAGGACACGCTGTAGCTCAGAGGCAGAGACTTTTGCATTGGGTGTCCACGATCCTCCACAGCGAGGCTCTAGTGCTGGCGGCGCCTGTCAGTTCATCTTTCGGTAAACGTTGCATGAGGGCAGATTATGCGATGCCATGTAAGGAAGAGCCTTGTTGATGTTCTTTAACAAAGAAGAGTCTTTTGGGGTGCCATATGCACTAGGCTTCCTGGTGCACTGTGTCAAACGTTACTGTAAAATGGAGGAGAAATATGGGAATGGGGTGTCAACCTTCTTGGTCTATGCAGTCTCAGCGAGAGGGGACAAGGTGCGATTAGTTGATACAGCTTGTTTTAAGTCTCTTGGCTTGGTATTTGTTACTGACTCATCTTTCGGTTTGAAGGGATGAGTTGCCAATATGGGATACACCCTTAGTACCCCCTTTAAGTTTGTTACTCGGTCATGCCCAGCTTGTTGCAGTTAGGCGGGACAAGTTTCTGAATTGCCGGTAAGTGAGTGTGTTTGTTAGGGCAGAGTTGTTAGTATCTTCCCCTGCAGACTATTACTCGCTGAGAGGGGTAGTCGCCTCATGCTGTCAGCTTTGCTGGCGTTTGTTTGCGAAGGACTTGGCATCAAGCACTCGGAATATTGTCACACATTTCAATATATCCGTTCAGTTCTGGGAGTCTGAGTGGCAGGGGTGAGGGGCGCTGTTTATCTAAAGCCCCCTTCGTTTACGCACGAGGTCGTATGACCGGATCCCGCGCAGGATCACAGGTGTTGGGTGCTCTGTTGTTGTATACTCTGCGCCGTGCTGAGTCGCACTTTTGCTGCCTGCAGGCAGCATCAGTAAATTTCATCCTGTTGAGATCAGGGCCAGTTGGGGGTTAGTCACTTCACTTCTTTCTCAGTCCCACCTTTTCAGATCGTAGCATTTTCACTACGCTACTCCACCAAAGCCATGTTGGGCCTTAGTTAGCTTAATCATCCAACTAGCATTGGGAAAGCAAATAGGACTGGCTTGTAAGTGTAGTGTCAATTGTGTAGTACTTACCTGGTCAATACTCTTACAACAAGGCCATAGTGGATGCTTATTTACCATAGGCGACCAAAAATCTTTCTCCAAATCAATAGTCCTTGCTTGCTGCAACACCAGAAGTTTGGGGTAAATTGGCAAGCGAGGTGTGCCACGTGTGGTTGGTTGGCTGCCGCGCGGCTTGCACAGGGGCACGGCCTGCCCTGTCGTCTGGGGTTCGTGGCGTGCGCCCCCAGCAGTCTTGTGTGACTACGGGGAGGCCATAATGGCAATTTCGGAGATGTTGTGGTGTGGGCACCTTGTTTGGGGTTAGTGGTTTGTTGGTCTAAGGACTGGCCAGTGCGACTTTCTGCGCTCAGGTCGGTGAGAGCAATAACTTTGGTGAATTGTCTTGGGGGAGGGGTCGGGGCACAGAGACTCTGGCCGTCCCATCCCCTTTGCTTGATCAGTGACATCCTGCACCCTCCTTCAGCGGGGATTATTTCAGGGACGCTACATAGGGTTCTAACTTGTGGTTTGCCTTGCCTTCGTCCTGTCGCTGCCATATTGGCGCCCCTCCCCCCCACCTCCCACCTGTTTTGGGCAGTTCCAGATGTTGTGTGCTGGCAATTGGGTTGGAGCCAGAGTAAGATTTTGCGCATGAATGGAAAGCAACGCAATGGCTTAGCCGGGCGCTCTACACAGCCTCGTGGTGGTAGACTGGGCGGGCCATAGAGTGGTGCCGCTGCACGGGCGCAGACTTCAGGCAGGGCTTTCCTGTGACCACCTGATTGTGGGTTTCGGAGCTTTGGCTGCATCAAAGGACCAGCGGTTTTGCTAGGGGTAACTTTGACTCAAGGAGGATATCACAGTGGATCGACATGCCAAATAAGTGTACAATGCAGGTCTGTGGGTCACTCTGCTGGCTGGGTGGTCCTTTATGGCATAGCATATCGGCCATAATTAGTAGTGGGACCAGTAACAGCTTTACAAAACGATGCTGTAGATTTCCCGGGAATTCCTCATTGGCAAGCTTCAGGGATAAGGCCCTAACCTTTCTCCCCGCGAGGGACCATCACTAATTGCGGACAAGTAGGCGAGGTGCACACTACCCCCAGCGAGTAGCACAAGAGGAACGGGTACACGTGTAGGTGTGACCTCAGGACGCCCTGCTGAGCAGTCCAGGTCACACCACAGAGGGCAAGGCAAGGCCTTGGCCCCTGATGGACCAAGTTTCAGTTTAGTCGTGTGGGAGTGGGGCTCGCAATCTCGTCGCGTCTTGCTATGTCTGGTCCATGCAACTAAAATGTGCCCTATGCAAACAAGGGCAGGGCACAGGTCACCTCAGTCCAGACCTATTCACCCTCGTTTTTGCCAGGGCAGCAGGCGGGTTGTGGTAGTTGTCATCTAACAAGTGGACTGCGATGCAAAAGTTTGGTAAACACTGCGTTAGAGGACTAATGACGAGGAGGTATTATAGACCATTTGGCATTCCCAACATCCAGACAAGGGCAGGTACTTGCTCATAATGTTCACCTCCGGTTCCCACAGACTTGTCTGCCGCCTGGGTTATCCTTCCATGGGCCAGAACCAGAGACTGGAAGGGGCATCTTCTGCGACCTGTGTCCCAAATACGTTGATTGTCATCGCTGGGGTAGATGTACCATGTAGGGCATGGTTACTCTTAAATTGTCCCAAAATCTGGGGGGTCAAACTGGGTTGGAGCTGTAAGCCTACAGGCCTTAGGAAGCATTCAGCGTCCCGGCACTCCAAGTAGGGCAGTTAGCGATACATAGCATCAGCAACTGGGTAACATCCACCAGTTATTCAGCGACTTCATGCCCCGGGGGCACGCGCGCTTCACAATAACACAGATCTTCAACCAGAAGGGTGCCAAGTAGCAAAAACAGAAATAGGTTTAATATATGTGTGTCTCTGGCCTCACGGCTGTGTGGGGCCAGTCTCATTTAGAGGTACGCCCAGGTGAAATTGGGCACTTAAGGTTCGCATGACCAATGCGGTTTGTGGCATCTCTCAGCGGACCCACTGAAGGTGTACTGCAGCCAAAATGAAACTGGGAATCTGGGATTCCGACACTTGCGGGTTTAAGCATCCAGGGTCGGAGATGGTTAGCAGGTACTGGCATCTGGGATCCGACGGCAGTTAAGCAGGCGGGGTGCGCTGCGTAGGCGTCAGTACACGAAAGGGTGAGGCGTCGCCAATAGTGGGCACAATACATATATTGTTTCAAACCAGATCTGACGCCAATAAGTGTTCACCAGGGTTTAGCAATCAAAGGGGCTTGTGCAAATTGTCTTTTTCAACGGGGCGAAGTAAGTGCACCCCGTACCTAGGAAGGTGACATGTTGCTGCAGTTAAGCTCGAATGCTGCGCCCGGTTAGCTATACTAGCAACGCTGGGTGGGGACGCTGTCAGCCAACATAGGTGCTCCTGTCCCGATAACAGGGTGTCAAGCACAAAAGGCGACTAGGTTAAAGAACTTTTGGCATGTCCAGGATTCAAAAATTACATTTAATGGGGCAGGACATTTTCCGCTGCACAGGGTGGGCAGCGTGAACCCCCTCCTACCGGGGAACAATGGGGCGAAGGTAGGACTTAGTCAATACGGAAAGTTAGGCACCAGATTGCAGACAGGGCACAACTGTATTGAAGCTGACAGGTTAACTAGCCGGTATGCCTAGGGGTTTTCACCTCAGAGGGAGCTGAGCAGGCGAAATTCCCATAAGGAATAAGGGATGCAGGGCAGGGGTACACCCTTGCTCAGTGGCTGGCCCAAGGGGGGTCACCCCCCATCCAAAAATTTCAGTGATACACCTAGGGGGCAACGACCTCATTGCCATGGGGAGGAGGTCGCTCGTACAAGCCATGAAAGCTGACTTAGGGGAGATCAGCAAACACATGGGTCAATGTGAGCTCTGGTGGTCTGAGATTAATCAGAGCGGGTCGTTGAACATCCCTGAAAGAGTGAACAGTTCATGGCGTAAGTTCGCAGACCAGAGGGGTCTGGGTTACATCAGACACAAGCTGATTTAGGCTGAAGTCGAGGGCTATTGTGATAGAGATGAGGGTCATCTATCACCAGTAGGGAGTGATCTCTTCCCTTAGATTCGCAGGAGGCCTGGTATGAGCGGTCGCATGTTGAAATGCGCTGTTTGGTGAGTTCAGCAACTGCATGGGTCAATGTGAAGCTCTGTTGGGCGGAGATGATCCCCGCAGAGGTGGCACAGAGCTAAGTCTGACGAGGCCGTTGAACATCCCTGTAGAGGCATCTGTTTATGGCGTAAGCTCGCAGACCAGAGGGGTCTGGGCCCCATCAGACACGAGCTGATGCAGGCTAATGTTAAAGGCTACTTTGCTAAAGATGGGGTCCATTGTCACCATTGCCATCCAGGCGTACGCCTAGGTCAGGTTGACTAACTTGGGGTGCAATTGTAACAGGTGGGCATGGATACTTTCCACTGGACATGCACGAAGCCTTAGAAAGCAGGTTGCAGGTCGGAAATTAGCTGTCTTGTTGGGGGGCTCTCGCGGCGACGGGAGCTGCCTCCAGAGCTGTGGCGGAGTTACAGGGCGATCTGGAAGCAGACGGGTACAGTAAGGGTACCTCTGCGGCAGACCGGTACAGTAAGGGTACCTCTGCGCGGCACAGTAGGGGTGCCAGAGCCAAAGACCGGGAGCCTCAGGGCAGGTTCCTGGAAAACCGCCAACGGCGCCCCGTTAGTCCTTCGGGCGGTTGGGGGCCTGACCAACCGGGGGTTTGCCCTGCTACGCTCCGCCCTGAAAAGGGCGTGAGTAGAACAGACCAACGTGTCACGTGATCCGGAAGAGGATCGACAAAGGTAGCACTGACGGGGTGCCCCACAGTGCTGGCTCACCAGGCGGGCGGGGGCAGCATAGGTTGGCACAGCTGCCCCGCCCTTGGATCGCCCGTAAGATAACCCACATATTGCATACTCCTGTATGGAATAAACCTGCAGCAATATTTTCCCACTACAAAGTTGTCTTGTGTATTTATTCATTGCATGCTCAGACAGGGGGTGGGAGAGGTTGCCAATAATGGCACTATGACGAATCTCCATACAATTTCTGTCAGGCTGGTGCAGCTTTGGGGGTGAGGCCTGCCGCTCCCGAGAGTGATGAAAGCGTTGAAATGAAGTAGCCCGATGAGAGGTTGTTGAATATTTCCACCATTTGTTAAGTGGATTACGAGTTTTACAATACATATTTCAACGTGTATTTCCAAGTGATGTAACTGCCCCAAAGAAATCGCAGTTGAAGCGATTTTCCAGTCGGGTTAGTCCCTAGAGGCAGTATGTACTAGTTTTAACCTGTTCTGATGGAAGAGCCACGTTTCCTTCTGCGTGGCTGTCGTTGAAGGTCCGACTCTTGCCCACTCGTTGAAACTTTTTGCTCTCATACAAGGCATTATGCGGCAGGGAAGAACCAAATTATGCAGCAGGGTTGACTAAATTATGTGGCAAGAAAAGCCAAAATTGGTTGAGTATTCCGGCAATTGACAGTATTACTTCATAATGTTGTCATTTTTACATTTCTTAATACTCTCTGGCATAGGTTTTACCCAATTACTACCAGTTTAACACTCAAATGTAGCAATAAGCAACAGAAAGCTAGTCAGTCAACCTTTGCTTTGAGACTTCCACTGTGTGGCAACACATGTTGCTGTGTTTTTAGTAACTCTTATCCGTTTGAGCTAGAAAAAAAATTGTTTTTGTTGAAATCTGCAGAATATGCAGCAGATGATGGATAATGTGGCAAATGTGCCGAATCCATAATTATCTGGAAAACAATGTGGCCGCAAAATTACATAATTCCAGCGGCCCAGCTCTTAGGCGAGGCACCTTTGTGTCTCAGCTGAGTTTTCATGCCTCATTGTTCTGTTTGTGTGATGTCTGCTGTGGGAATGCAGGATGTTAATAGTGACTAGCCCAGAGGATGTGTAAGATTTTTTTTTTAAACATTCACAAAGATCCATGGAAAACTTTGCAATTTTGTGATTTTTACATTTTTCTTTTGCTTTGCCATATCGAAGCAAAAATTGTTAATTATAGAAAAACTCCATAAACAGCACTCTTGCAGAGAAAACATCTGTACACAGTCTCCAGCTAAGTTGCATTTGATTGGAATGAAACTTATCGCTCAGCGCAATTAAAACGATCTCACTATGCAGAGAAAGACTTTGCACGGGCAAAAGTAAGCCGGGGAACTTCACAATACTTTGCAGGCTAAAAAAATCTTTGGACACCCTTAGTCAAAGGCTGACCGAGTGGCGCTTGTAGAGTTGTTGGGTAGGAAGCTTCATTACACATCATGCATTCTGGATATTGTGACCAGATAGATGCCTTAGATTTCGTTGGCAAGCCCGGTTTTAGAAGGACTGTCCCAGCATCCCAAATACATTGATAACAGTCAGGGGGGCATATTTACAAGGACATTTTTGTCACAGGAACGTCACTTTTAACGACGTTCCTGTGGCGCAATACCCTGCTCCATATTTGCAAAATGTGGTGTTAAGCCAGTTTTTGTGACTTAACGCTGCTTTGTAAATATGGTACCCTTTGGTATCTGCGTGAAAAAGGCATGCAATGGGGGTTCCACCTCAACACCCATTGCTTTTTGACTCTGCCCCAGATTTACAAGGATCTGTAAAACTGAGGCAGGGCCAAAAACTAACGCCATGCAAGAACAGGCGTAAGAATGGCGAAACGAGTAGAAATACTTTTATTTCTCCTCATTTTTGCTTTTACTATGTGTGCTTAAAGAGCAAAGCGCCATTAATGATTGTTTATGCGCAGGATGGTGTCCCTTCCTGCACAAAAACAATCATCCCTGCAACACGGGCACCCTTGCACTATTGCGTTGGTGCTAGGCAGCTAATTTCATCGCCAGCACTAGGGAAAACACAGGGGTGCGCCGTATTGTTGTGAATACGGCGCATCCCTGCGTTTTTGGAAATGTCAGAGCGCGGCGCTGCCAAATTTGGGGCAGCTCCGCGCTTCGACAATTCCTTGTTACATACGCCCCAGGGTCTTTACATAGTCGCCTGCTGTGCTGCCTCTCTCGCCTCATTCACTCAGCACAGGCGGTTTTAAGGGGTGAGTGAATCAGTGTCACCGGAGCCCATCAGCCCTGGATGTCATTTAAGGGTTGCCGGGGCTCGCATCTGTGAGCTTGTAACTTGTTGCTTGAGACCCTCTGCTTCACCAAGGCCAGGTCAGGTAAAAGGAGGACCCGGATATCAGCTTCATTGTCCCACAGGGTTGCATCACTGGAAAGAACTATTAAAACGGTACAACACCGGTTTGAAAGTTTGATGCTGCCACTGTTTTCATTTTCGAGTCAGCTGCCTTTACAGTACATGCTCTGTAGCACGGGCAACACTTGATTAAATTTCACAAGTGAGGCAGCAGAAAGCAAACTGTGACGAAGGACGAAGGTGAGAGCGGGTAGGGCCTGCGGTTTTAATCTAGTGACAATAGTGTTTGTGGCAATAACACCCCAGATTCGAGCGAGGAAGCATTCTTACAGTATGAACTGCGCCTGCATTTTATTCTCATACTGACTGACATCGAGGGCAATGTTATTTATGGAACTTGGTACACGTACCCCCCAAAAGTAAGCATGTGGGTGATTTCATTTGTCTTCAGTAGCAGCATGTATGGGCCACTTTGCCTGGACTTGGCTTAAATTGATTTATTTACTCAAGAACCCGCATCAGTCGAGGCAGGTGGAGGCTGCTCCCATGAGTCTGAAGGGTGTTTGTGCACAATAACTTTTCTTGGAGGCCCTGCTAAACCCCCTAAAAAAGTGATGGCTACTTAAATGCTGAAAAAGCTGCTATCCATTTTCATTTCTTTCTTTGTTGATATCTGTGATAGTTTTTGATCTTTTGGATTTGGGTGGAGTTTCAAGATAAATGGAGCATTTCTATTAAACATGTGGAATGAATAGTTATCTATTTGTCAGGGGTGTATTGGGCAGTGAAGCATAGGGAAGGGTGACAACTTACCATAAATGCACTGTTCGAATGCTCAACACCCACATGAAGGCATAAACAAGGTGTGAATGCATTACAAAGTTGTCCCATGACTTGCTTGAGTAATCCATACAATTCTGATGTTGTGTTTGCTTTGTGACACCTCTGCTTATGCAGTTAAAACGGTGGAAGGAAAGCGACAAGTGACAGAATGCAAAGATAAAAACAGGATTTGATGAGGTTCTATCGGAAAATGAAGGACATCCAGTGCTTAATTTGAGCCGGTGGTTTCCGGTGCTTTTCATGAGCACCAGTTGAGGACACATTAATTTTTGGTAGGTACGGGGAGATTAAATGATTCGCCCAGAATCACAGGATGATGAGCCCACGCCGAGACTCGAACCTGATTCCCCAGCTCCGAAGTCGGCAGCTCTGGCCATTACGCCATATCCTCTCCCCACTTTCAAGGTTAGTAAGTAGTTGGCTCTGTTTTAGGCAGCTCTAACAGGAGAAATGGGCTGGTGCAAGCTGCCTCCTGGCGAGAGCCCCGGCACTTTTTGTTTTACAAATTAACCACTGATGAATCTCCATAGTTCCAACATCGACAGATCCAAGTTTTCCAAGAACTGCATGTGTCCATCGCTATTATTTTTTGATAAACAAATTTTTATTGTTTTATTTGCGAAACATGTCACATTCATGGTCCTCAAAAGACCCATCTCCACATGACTTACAAACATTAGCTGCCTCGGTTGGCCTCCAACACCCCTTACAAGGAAGAAACAATCAGTATACATATACTGTGGTTATATCCCCTCTTCACACCCGGCCATCGCCCCCAACCATTTACCCCAAATCTTGTCATGCTTGTCCGGGCAACCTCGTGCCTGTCCATCGCTATTATTTGTGCAGTTTTCTGGTTCTTAACATGAGATATTTACATATTTAGGATGAATTAGATGAATGTTTGAGCACAGTGAAGTGCAACATTTCTGTATTTTTTTCGTGTCGTTTGGAAGTTAAAATTACAAAATAATTTGACAGCCCTTCATATATTATTCAGTGCAGGACTGAAGAACCAAAAAAAGCAGCCCTTACAAAAATGCCCAAATCAGCCACACCCCCTTCGTCTCCTCAGGCAACCTCTCTCCTGCCATCCATGCATTCTCTCCTCTCTTCTGCCTCTCTGATCGCCATCTCTCTTCCTTATCCCTCACCCCCTCCCTTACTCTCTTGATGCAGGAAACGTCCATTACAACGCAGGCATTACATCGCAATGCCTTTACAATGCAACTTTTACAACGCAAGTGCCTTTACATCGCATGCCTTTACAACGCATGCCATTACAATGCATGCCATCACAACGCATTATAAGGTTAGTAATGGAGATTTTTAAGTTTTAGGGTGGGTATAGGTTTTGGGGTAGTTGGGAATAGTAATTTTTATCCCTACGCTAACCAACAGTTTCCCTACTGTTGCACTCACTGGAGTGGGAATAGTATTTTTTACCTCTACGCTATCCAACACTTTCCCTACTGTTGCACTCACTGGAGGGGGAATAGTAAATTTTACCCCTACGCTATCCAACACTTACCCTACTGTTGCACTAACAGTATTATGCGTCGTAATGGTATGTGTTGTAATGGAATGCGTTGTAATGGTAGTTTTAAAAAATGCGTTGTAATGGTATGCGTTGTAAAATCATGCGATGTAATGGTAGTTGCGTTATAAAAACTGCAATGTAAAAGCATGCGTTGTAATTGTTTGCGTTGTAACGTCACATATTCTCTTGAAGCTTCCGGTGCCTGCTACAAATAACCTGGGGGAGCTGGGAAAGTGATAGAGGCAACAGGAACGGTCCTGCGCTTCCAAAGCTGCCTCCAAGGTAATATGTTAAAAGAAATGAGCTACAGGGGTATGGCAATGGATCCTGTTGATATGAGCAGCCCTGCTACTGATAAAACAATGGCACTCTAGGCGGGGAATTGACAGTTACCATTCGACTTCTAAGTTATGGGTGGTAATGCTCTGTGCCCCTTGCTTGTTCCCGTGTACCAACTAGGCCATAATTGCCATAGGGGGGAAGTAGAGGTGCATCAGATGTGCATTCTAATGTATTTCTCTGGGAATCAGGAATGCATCAGATCCTGCAACTGACACATCCATGGCACGGACTATGATTGCAATTTTTGCGGGGGTAAAATTTGTATACACTGAGGCAAAAGTTGTGTGCACACACATTGCATTTTGCACACGTGTAAATCCCTTTTGCTAATTTACACATTCACAAAACGAAACCTTTTCCATAACCTACAGTGGGTTAGAAGAATCTAGAGACAAACATGTAAGGGGTCTGGGCATATGAGTGTGAGAGCAATCAGTGCATACAAGGGATGTAGAGGGATCAGTGTAAATAAGTTGTAGGAGACATTGTGCACAAAGAGGAAAGGTCACTAAGTGCATATATGCACATAGTTGAGATGGGTCCAGCTGCACATAAAAAGGAGCTGCACATTGGTGATGGAGGTTAACTGAAAATGGGCCACAGAGTCATTGGTGCCCACAGGTTAGCAGGAGTTATATGCAGGTAAGAAGGGGTTAAGTGCACACAGAATAGATGGGACCGGGTGAGAGGGAGTAGGTGACCTAAAAAAACAGTATGTCTAATTTACGTTTGAGATGGTTGGGGGGCAGTGGTTCTGTGACAAGTAGGTGACAAAGGCTTGTCCACAGGTCTGAGCAAGGAGCATACACCTGAAAGGGCTAGGCATCATTAGGTGAGGGTATTGTATTTGCAGATGGGTGAGTAGTAGTAGTTGGATGCAGATGACTCAATTACACACAAGTGAGAGAGAGCTAGGCACACACAGGTGAAATGAGGCGAGGTGCACACAGGCTAGAGTATGCAGGATACAGTGGTAAAGGGTAGGTATGTATAGGTGAGGGAATTAAATGTGCAGATGAAGGAAGTGGCCCGATTTGGGTCACCCGGGTCTCTGGCAACCACCTATACGCCTTCCCAATAAATGATGAGTCGATCAGGCAGTAGAGAATACAAACCAGGTAGTTTATTCGTAATACGCTGCAGTGGAGCCCAGTCTGACCAGTCTCCTTAGATGACTGCAGAGGGGTCTGATCTCCCTCTACACGGTAACACAAATTATACAATTCCAACACCTCTAGAGTCCCGCCCAAACTGGAATTTTCCAGCTCAGGCCATGGTGAACAAAGAAGGCGCATAAGATGGGCAGTGCCACTGGGCAGGGAACATGCTATCTCAGTCCCAAGGCCGTACGCCAGCTCTCTAGCATGTAAAGCTGAGGGAACGAATGTATCCAACGGTAAAGGTATGCAACAATAGATATTACATTCATTAGTGCAGCAAAGCTTCAACCTTGAGAAGTACAAGCTGGAGGCGCAGAGCAGCCTTTCTGCAGAGACAAGCATTATGAGACAGACGCTTGATTTCAGTTACAAAGCAGCATGGCATCAATAAAGATGGCGCCATGCATGCTAACTTAACGAAGAACAGAGATTTGAACATAGCAAATGGAGCATTTTAATCATGTGTATCATGGTAATAACATCTCAAATCTAACACAGACAGGAGAGTAGTGTTACATGGATGCAGGTGACACAAGTAGTTACCCATAAGTGAGATAGAACAAGGCACACACAGGTGAGATAAGGCTAAGTGCACCCAAGTGAGAGTATCACCTACGGACACACACGAAAAGGGGGTTGTACATACACACTAAGCCACAATGGCAAGTGGCTTAGTGAATGAAATTGCCAGAGAGCTAGGCGCACATAAGAGAAAAGTGTATAGGTGCACACATGTGAGACGTAGCTAAGTGAACATAGGTAGGGCCAACTCCTCCGTTGGAGCGGAGAAGCGCCGCCCCATTTAAATGCCCCCGAGATGAAAAATAAAATGGTGATTCATTACCATTTTAATTTTTTATCCGCTCATCCCAAACAGAGCATCAGGACGGGGCGAAGCCTGCTGAGTGACAGCAGGAGGGTGGGCTGTCTATGCACAGTTTAAAGTGTGCATGTCTCATTGGGTGGCCCTATTTGTGACGGCCAGCCACACATTTAAAACATCTCTAACACAGCTGTCTTAAGACAGCGGGGTTAGAGCAAGTACAGGCCTCCAGAGCACTGTGGAGTGCCGAGTGAGGCCGCTCCCTCCAATCAAGGTACTGCTCACATGCTGAATGTGGGCAGCACCAGGATTGGTCAAGGGAGTTTCCTGCTGGCAGGGCTGCAGTCACAACCAGGATGTCCGGAGCGAGGAGGTCCTGTTGAGTTCGGTAAGTGTTTATTTTATTTTTTTACTTTATTTGCGAGCGCGCCCGCCCCTCCCCATAGATGCCAGCTCCCACTGCACATAGGTTTCAAATAAAAAAAGTATGCTATTGGATGACACCTATTAATGAAGTAGAAAGTCTCAATTTACTTTGTGACATCGTTCCCATACATGGCTAACAAAATTAACATATAACTTGGGTGTCCAACACAGGTCCAGGCAGGCAGAATCCATACCACACTTTTTAAGATAGCTACATAAAACAAGTTTACATGGAACTAATCCAAATGCAGCATTTTACAGAGGCAATTGTTATGCTGAACATATGTAATAAATCAGCTTCCGCAGCACCTATGTTGGATATGTCTAGTGTATATATAAACAAATAATTATTGGCACTCATAGATGTCAGACAAATCAGTTAATAAACTAAACATACTCTTCACAGAATAGTCATCCACATACCCTGTGCATGCAGGCAGTTGTAACACAAGAAGGGCAAAGGATTGGAAATTGGATCTGAAATTAGTATTTGCATTTTTGGTGGTCATATTTGCCCCCAGGCTGTGAAGTCTGTGTGCAGACCGGGTATGATAAGGAGAGCCTACACATGTGTTCTAGTCCAAGGTCAGCCTGCGTTTATTGATTACACTCTTCTGAAACTGCATTGACCATATAGGGTTATGCCTTGGCATGTATTGGTTTTGTCTTCGCATGTGAAGATTCCTTCTGTGCTTTAGAAGCTGTGTGAATTGAAGGCTATATCTAAGTATATTGTTGTTGTGCCAAGGCAAATAATAGTTATATTTAACAAATAATGGATGTGCCTGGTCATTAATCGGCATGGGAGAGGAAGTGTTTTGGGAAGGATTTGTTCTAACAGACGTGCACAAATCCATTTATCAGCTTGGAAAAGGGACCACAGATGTTTTCATTTTGATTCCAATTGTGAAATGAAAACAATTCCATCACAGATTCCTTGGCACCTCTCTGCCACCTTTCGTACCCCCCACCCCACCGTGATACCTCCATGTAGAAACACAAACTGAGCCTTACCCACTCTTCTGGGTTTTTTTCTTTTTCTTTCTGGTTTATATAGTTTTGTTTCACCATTATAAATGCATGACTACGAGTCCCAGAATGCAAAGGAGCATGGACTGAATAGTTGCACATAAGTGATGTGAGAAGACTTGAGATCTCCTTTTTTCCCCATAGTTAGTTAACATGAATGGAACAAAGTCAACAACCCCTGAAATGCTGGTTTGCTTATGACTTCGTTATTTACAGTCTCTTTATATGTTTGTAGGATAGGGCGGTATAGTCATATGTTGCCGGATGCTCTATTGTAGTCTTTCGGTGCCTTTGATTAGTGTCAATATTTAGTCCTACTTATTTGTGTGTGCATCCCGGTTTTTGGTTCTGAAAATATGGTTACCCTCATTTAGGGTTAACTGAGTTAAAGAGCTCTGGAAGCTCACACAAGTATCTTCCGACGAAAGCAGGTAGTCCCTCTATTTTGTCGAACGAATACAGTGGATTGGTTTGTGGATTCCGCACGTATTGTCATTTCAACGTGAAACGGGGGCAGATCTGACGTACACTCTGGAACAGACGAATGAGAGCACACGGCTGACACAAAAGGTGGAACAGTCCCACGGGTAACAGGTAACGAGCCGCGTGCACTCAACATGAAGGTACAACAAGCATCTCAAAAGAAGCAGGAACTGAAGGGGCCCTTGTAGGACTGGTGGAATAGGCTTGGCGTAGCAGGCAGTTCTAAAGAGGTCAAAACAGGTCATAGGGTACAGACGGTGCGCAGATCAAGGACTCAAGATGGATGCCAACCAAGCTCATTCGGAGAAGAAAAACACAAGTTCTATTTTTTTGTAAAAAAAGAAAGTATGTGTTCTGGACAGAGAATTGTCTAATCCCATTGAATATGAAACCCTGACTGGTTATTACACATGCTTTATTTTTTTGTGTTTTATACAAATTGCAAGCACGGGGCACAAGTGTGAAACTGACTGTATTTTATAATGGCAGCAGTATAGTACTTTTTACCACTGGTATGGTACCAAAGTAATTTCTTAATTTGGGCCCCTTTTCATAAGGTCCTGGGCAGTACTTAATTGGTGAAAAAAAAATAGGTGTGAATGCCCAAAGCTCCACCAATGGTGCCATCCACTGCTGGCACAGACACTGCCCAAAGCCTTTGGTGCTCTTACTTTTTTTCAGGCAATTTGTTTGATTGCTGTGGAATCTATTTTGTGCACGTAGGAATCTTTTCATTTTTAATTCACCAATTTGAATGTTCTGCTGCCTCTTCACACTTCAGGAAACCAGCATATCTAGCAAACATTAACCAAAAGAATGCAAAATCTGCTACATCAGTAGAAACTGATGATCTTCAAAGGGGTGGGATGTATTTTACTGCATGTAAATTTGCTGAAAATCCTTAGGCTCTGAAAAGGAATCAAGCAGACAATGTACATATGAGGGGAATTGCCAGTCATTCTCCCTATAAGCAACAATGCAGTCTGGCTCATGGCACCGCAGGATATACCAAGATCTCCTCATCTTTGAAATCAAACCTTTACTCAGTATCCACACCTTACATTCTCCTCTTCAGCATCATGGTATGTTTTACCTTTACTTCTTTGAGTTTGATACTCATCATTAGGACTACTCCAGAGAACTCTGACTGGTAGGAGAGGGATACGCACAGCTGACATGAAGCATGGTTAGTGAGCCCTAGTATTGATGGCCCTAGTTCAGCTGGATTACTTGGGACTGGTCACGTAATGTACAGTTTTAAAGTGCAATTGCAATGTGAGCATGTAGCGTATCATCACAATGTACAACTCCAGTGTTAGGGTCTCATTAAAATGGTTTATAAGCCATGATGTTGCTAGTATATGGGATACAGTACCACCCTGCCGTAGATTATAAGGATAGTGCAAGTCCCAGAGGAGTTCCATGACCGTATAGAGGTATGAGGCGAAATGGAGTTTCTATAAAAGGTCATGGAACTCTGAGGTGACTTGAGGTATCCTTATCATGTATGGATGGGGGTAATTTAATCCCTATAATGCATAGTCACACCATCACCATTCCCACAAGCCACTTAAATCCTTGATGTGTAGCTCTTTCGTTTGAAAAGGACAGCATGTTTGGAAATGTGAAGAATAAAAATAGAATCTATAGTTGAAAATTAAACACATCAAAAAAGCTGTTCGATAAGTGTTGCAAAAAGATATTAGAATCAATGTGTAGAAACATTGTTAGAAATGGGATCTCTAGTTGGCAAGGGCTTGCACCTTTGTCCAAGTAGGGACCCTTCTTCCTAGTCAGGGTAAGGGTTGTTACACTCGTGAAGTAACCCCTGCTCACCCTCGTGGTAGCTTGGCACGAGCAGTCAGGCTTAATTCAGAGGCAGTGTGTAAAGCATTTGCACATAACCAACAGTAATACAGTGTAAGCACTACAAACGGACACCACACCAGTTTAGAAAAATAACCAATATTTTATATACTTAAGACAAGACCAATTACGACAAAAATCCACAATACTATACTTTACGAATGAATGCTTGATACGGTAACTTCTTCTTTGCAGGAATAGCACAAAAGCAAAGTTCGTACGAGTCGGTAGCTCCGTCCGAGCCTACCGCGATGCTGAAAACCACAGAGTCTAACAGTTCCAGCCGACCGCGTCGATACGGGCCAGCAGAGTCGTGAACAGACTCGGTCACAGTACCTTTCTCGTTGTGGCTGGTACGGAGTGTACGAGCCGGTCGGCGTTCGTCGCGGTTGTGGTGCAAGACGGAGCGATGCAAGGTGCGGTGTCCCTCGATGCGGTGCAGGCAGCGGCTCGATGAGCGTCGTGCAGACGGAGTCGGTGAGTCCAAGGCGTGCGATGCAGGGTGAGACGATGCTCGATGCGGTGCTGACAGGTTGCAATGCAGGCGACCTAGCCGGAGTGCGGGAGCTGGCGTCGGACAGCGGTGCGAGTCGGAGCGGTGCGTCGCAGACGTGCGAGCGGTGCCCCAAATGCGGTGCGGTCTCGACTCTTGAGCCAGTTGCAGCGACAGTGTCGGTCTGGTCCGGCTGGCCCAGTGAAGCGATGCGATGCGAACTGCGGTGCCCACAGGTCACGGTGCAAGCAGCGGCTCGATGTTGGCGGCGTCGGACGTCGCCCACGGTGAGACCAGGGTTGCGATGCGAAGCGGGGCGATGCGGTCTGCGGTGCAAACAGGTCACCGGCCAGGGATGGATTCGGTTGACGGAGTCGGTTGCGGTTCCCTTCCTCTGTGGCAACTGAAACAGCGTTCCAGAAGCGGTACCCAGAGGCTTGTGAAGTCTTTGTAGTCCCTGAGACTTCTTAACAGGAGGCCAGCTCGGTTCCTGGCCCTTGGAGATACTCAGCACAAGTTTGGAGAAAGTTCAGTCCAGTCCTTTCACTGCCCAAGACAGAAGCAGCAACTGCAGGCCAACCCAAGAAAGCAACAACACAGCAAAGGGGCAGTACTCCTCCTGGCAGCTCTTCCAGCTCTTCGTCTTGGCAGGTTCCTTGATTCCAGCGAGATCTAAATTCATGGGGTCAGGGCCCCAATATTTATATCCCAAATTCCTTTGTTCTCTGAAGGCAGAGAGGCCTTCGCCTAGTCCAAACCAGTTCTGGAGCACTTTGTTGACAAGTCTCCGTCCCTTCTTTCAGTGAGTAGGCCAGGGACATCAGACGCACCACAGGAGGTGGAGCCAGCATTGTGGAGGGAAGGCACTGTCCTATTCAGGGCCCAGGTGCGACCCCTCCCACCCATCTACAGGTCGATCTGGCTATTCAGCCCTGCGCTGACTCACCCTGTCTCCTGGCATCCCCCAGCCCCTGTCACTCACATTCCAGACAAGGAATACACAATCTCGCAGAGGCAGGCTTGGATGGTTAGACAAGAAAATACCCACTTTCTAAAGTGGTATTTTCAAACACAGAATGTTAAAACCAACCTTACTAAAAGCTGCATTTTATCATTCTGAGTCCAGGCATACTAAACTCGAATTTCTACCATGTTCCCGGGGTCAGTTAGGATTATAAGCTGTAATAATCAAAACTGCCCGTTCTGGCCTAGGGGGAACAGGTAGCCTTGCAATAGTGAAAAACGAACTAGGCTGTAATTCACTATCAGGACATGCCGCACACACCCGGGCATGTCCTACCTTTCGCGTACAACGCACCCTGCCCACAGGGGTACCTTGGGCCTACCTTAGGGGTGACTAACATGTAGCAAAGGGAAGGTTTAGGGACTTGCAAGTGTGTGCACTTGCCAAGTCGACATGGCAGCCCCAGGCTGCGCACAGGCTCTGCGATGGCAGGCCCGAGTTACACTTTACGGGCTGTTTGCGTGGGTGGCACAATCCAGTGCTGCAGCCCACCAACAGCATTTGGTCTATAGGCCCTGGCACTCGCAGTGCACTTTACAAGGGACTGACACATAAACCAAATAGGCCAATCATGGAAACACCAATCCATAACACATTTTATACAGGAGCACTTGCACTTTCCCACTGGACCGCAGTGAGGAAAGTGCGCAGAATCATCACACCAGCAAAAACAGAGTCAAAACCGGGAGGTCAGAAAGCAAAAAGTCAGGGGAAACACGCCAAAAGATGCCAAGTCTAACACATGTCCCCTCCAGCTGAAAGTAGGGAGAACTACCCAACCCCATTGGAGTTCTCTTCACTATAGGCGGAAGAACCTGGACAGACCATCTGCGTTGGCGTGTTCTGTACCAGGACGGTGTTCCACCGTAAAGTCCATTCCCTGTAGGGAGATGGACCACCTCAGCAGTTTTGGATTCTCGCCCCTCATTTGCATCAACCATCTGAGGGGCCTGTGGTCTGTCTGAACCCGGAAGTGAGTCCCAAACAGGTATGGTCTCAACTTCTTCAGCGCCCAGACCACAGCAAAAGCTTCCCTTTCTATGGCACTCCACCTCTGTTCCCTGGGAAGTAGTCTCCTGCTAAGGAAGACTACAGGCTGATCCAGGCCCTCTTCGTTCAGTTGTGAGAGCACCGCTCCCACACCATGCTCTGAAGCGTCAGTCTGCACGACGAATTCTTTGGAGAAGTCAGGTGCCTTGAGCACGGGCGCCGTGCACATGGCTGCCTTCAGGGCATCAAAAGCTTTCTGGCAGGACTCAGTCCAGATCACTTTCCTGGGCTGCCTCTTAGAGGTCAGCTCTGTTAAGGGGGCAACGATGGTGCTGTCGTGTGGATTGTTACCTGCCTTGTTATGGTGGCCTAGGCCTGGCTGCCATGCTGCTTTTCTTTGCGCACGTTACACTGAGCCGGGCCTGCCTCGCCCTTTGCTCGTGCCAAGTTCTTTTGCACTGTCTGCATCTTCTGTTGTTCACCTTTTTGGGCTCAGTCTGCACAAACATGTACAAGGTCGCATAACAATGTATTTTGGTTCTTCCTGATATGGCCAGTCTCGCGCACCCAGACATAACATTATGTACAATTGCCATGAAGAAGTTGATATGCTTTTAATACTGTGGTTTTACTAGCGCTTAACACACTTGGAGAAATCCTTTTCAGTGAGAAGAGCTATGATGTCCTGCTGATGTAATTCTGCACCTAGAGACTGAGGTATGGGGGTTCGCTAGTCAAAGCCCAGAGGTCTTCTATTATTATAATAAACTATCTTACTGCAAGGGGAGGGTGGTAATGTTATTTATACGTTTATCCACTGAGCTCTGAGATGCTTTCCCCGTTTGTATTCTATGGAATTGTAACCATGCTGCTTATATTAGTCATATGCATTATGCTATTAGTACTGACACGTGTACTGTATATTAGAGCACGTAAGTTGGAATAAACATTTTAACCTATCCAGTGTCTCTTCCTACGCACCTTGTGGACAAGTACGAGTGAGTGGCGAAAGAGTGTTCTTGCTTCAGTGAGTCCTGAGATAAAGATACCGTGTTCTGGGTTGTCCAAACATTAGTACTTGGGTGCTAATGGGATGCTAAGCTAGTTGGGTTGGGGTTTTTGGGTGCTATGGTATATGGTGGCAAACCACTGTATTCCAGGGTCCCATTTTCCTGTGCATAGCTCTGTGTATGTGCAGAAACCTTATGACATGGCGCGACCACCGTGGGGCAGCTTATCTGCGAGACGCTTGAGTAGTACTTGTGCTTGTCCACAAACCCCTCGCGTACGCTTCCGGAGGCGTATGTGACGGTGATACCTCCTATATTGAATGTTTTATAGGTTCTTTCAAGCTTGATATTATTAAAAAAGGTTAGTTAATAGACCCATTTTTGTGCTCCCTGTTAGGTTGTCGAATATAATCGTTTAGTCATGGCTGGTGTGGCGATAGCTGCACATAGTCGAGGAGCACTCCGAGACCACTTAGCTGTGTATGGAGTGCCCGATACAGGGATCGATTTGGTCTTTGTGGTTCAAGCCGATCCGGCTTACCACTTTGAGGTGTTTTACACTTGGATCACTTTTGAAGCGGTGGAAGCAGATGATAATCTGTTTCATGAATATAAACCCACCGCTATACCTGCTGACTATCGACCCTATACCAATCTTGAAGTACCTCTCACGGCTTGGCAGCACCGTGTTTGGTTTAATGGCGCCCTACCACAACCAACTACCGCAGTTCGTTTAGGCCCCTTGTCAATTCAGGGGCCACTTGGCCTGTATTGGCCGGGTATACCCCGCATCCAAATTATCTGGCATTACCGCTTGCGGAACTGCGCACTATGCATACCGAATTGGTGCGAGTGCATCGAGCCTTGGTGACATACGTTACAGGAAGCCTCCATGGAGCTGCTCCTGTAGTCGCAGGCCAACCAGCTATTGCTGCTGGAGTGACTATAAGTCCTGTCATGGTAAATTCTGTGATGGGCAAACGTCCACAAAATAAGGACGACTATCCTTACTGGCTTGCAGAAAAGTTCGATCAGATAGAAGCAGTGTTTCCACATACATCCCCAGTAGATAAACACCGCATCCTCACGATAAGTTTGCCAAAAGACATAATCCCCGATTTGACATCATGTGAAAACTGGGGTAAGGTATTCGCAGCAGTTTATTCAAAATGTTTTGGAACTCCTTCCATGACGGTTCTACCCTCTGTAATTAAAAAGTACAGGATGAACATGGCCCTGAAGCGGCTGTGGAATTAGGGATGAGACTAGTGGGAGTGTTTGATGTAGTAGCTGAGCTGATCCTTGGAAATGTCAAGGGCGATGCTATGAACTTTCAAGTAGCGAATGCTTTGGCTTTGGTCCCAGAGTTGGACAGGCCTCGCGAATTACCGAAAATAATAGCCCGGGCTTATAAAACAATTGGAAGAAATAGCCTAGGCAACAAGCCTTTTGTAAAAATGCAAACTCAATCGCAATCACAAGTTATACAAACAAAAAGTGCATCTGAGAAAGATGATAAACCAGTCTTCACTAAAAAGAGTTGGAGACAGAAAAAACAGGGTAAGCAACAAAAGAAGCCGGGGTCGAGAGGCGCTTCCCCAGTTTCGGTTTCTTCTGAACGTACTTATGATTTACGTGATAGGTCAAGGATTAAATCACCAGAAAGGTTTCAGAGCTCTGATACGCGTTCTCCTCGTTCTTCACAGGCCCAGACATCGTCACAGGCTGGTGGAGGAGGACGGCAAGATAGAGGAAGGGGCCGAGAGGCTCCCCAGGAGCGAGACCAACCTCGACAACAAGTCAGAGGGAAAGCAGAAGACTTTCACCTTCCTCGACCGCAATTTCAGAAGAAAAGGTTGCCGCTGTTACAGCGAAATATGCCTCAGACCGTGAGAACGAGACTCCAGAATTGGACGTGGGCAGTGACCCTCCTAGACAGCGCCGCGGAAGTTACCATAGTGCGGGAGGCGCTACGTCCTCATATGGAGGCGACAGCAACTGAAACATTCGTTACTGTAGAGACAGCTGACACGAGAGTGGCACCCCTGACAGACTATATAATATAGTTATACAAATTGAAGGTGACATACCGCGTGAAATATAAGGGATTTTTTGGGAAAATCTAACCTCTTCATATGACATTTTGTTAGCAGAGGTGGATTGGCCACCCCTATTCGCTTTAGCTGCACATAAAGGAGAGGAGGTAATCCTTCCAAGCTTTTCAAAGCATGTCCCAAAAGACAAAGCTGAAGCACTTGCAGCTGAGTGGGCTGTGTACCTGGCACCAGCGTTATACCGCAACCATGTGGGATGGGATGAAGAATCACCTCCTCATGCAATACCTTTGCGGTCACTACCGCAGCCACAACCCCAATATCCCATCAAACGGCAGGCAAAAGGCCCCGTCTCCGAAATTCTGACACAGTTGGAATATCAGGGAGTAATTGAACCATGCGTATCACCTATGAACAATCCCCTTTTCGTGGTTTCTAAACCCGATGGATCGTACCGCTTAGTTTTGGATTACCGGCATTTAAATACTCATTGTCGGAACTTTGCGGTGCAAAATACACACAGTTCTGCGCTGGTAGACAGTCTTGTTCGTAAAAAATACAAAACGACACTTGACCTTTCAAACGGTTTCTACACGCACAACCTAGCCCCGGAGAGTGGTCAATGGACCGCATTCACATCCGGTGGTAAATTATTCCAGGTCCGGCGATTACCCATGGGCTATAAAAATAGTCCGGGTATATTCGCCGCCCGTGTTGTTTCTTTGTTAAATGACATTGATCAAGACGCATGTTCGTACGTTGATGACATCTATCTGACAGACGACGAGTTATATCAGCATCTGTCCCGTGTGGACCGCATTATTCTTGAATTTGCGGAGCAGGGTTACAAATTTAACTTTGCTAAGTCACACATTGCTGAATTTACAGTTCTGTTCTTGGGCTATGAGCTCAACAACGAAGGTAAGGGCTTAGCCCCCCATTTCTTGGAAAAATGTGCACATTTGTGCCCCCCAAATACTCTGAAGAAACTTCAGTCTTTGCTGGGTTTCTTGAATTTCGGGCGTACTTACATTCCCGAATATGCCCAGCGTATCAAGCCTTTGTATGCTTTGATACAACCTACTTATTCAAGGTCTTGCTGGCTGCCTGAGCATACCTCAATACTGCAGTCTTTGCAGACAGACCTATTGGAGTCTAAATATCTTTTGACTCGTGATAACCACACAAACCTGGTGATTAGAATAATTCCGGGGGCGGTGGGATTCACATACTTAACCTTTAATGAAGGTGATACAGTACCCATCGCATACAAGTCACATCTGTACACTTCCGCTGAATTGCGCTTTACATCTGTCGAAAAAGTTCTAACTGCAGTGCAAATGGCGATTCTAAAAGAACGCGCACTGGCGCAGGGAAAGCGGATTCTGGTGGTAACACCCTGTCCTGCCCTAGAGGCAGTAACAAAGGCAAGTGTACCGAACTCAAAAGCAATGCATCCCCGTTGGATACAATGGGCTACATCCTTGACGTCTTCGGACGTCACTTTTGTTTTTGATTCTTCTCTGCAGACTCAGGAGTTTTTGCAGTATGAATTCGTTCATCCTCCTCCTTTGTTTTTATTACCGCTTGAGGATTACAAATGTGTGATCTACACCGATGGTTCGGCGCAACCGGCCACTGGGTCCAAGCACGCTTATTCAGCTGCATGTGCTATTGTTGCGGGTTCCTTTGTAGATGGAAAGTTCAAATCCTCTGCAGTGCATACTCGCACACTTGGAGATAGTACCGCACAATTGGCCGAGCTGCATGCATTGCTACTTGCACTTGAGTTCGCTTCTCAGGATGAGACCACTCTTATTGTATGTGATTCTTTTTACTGTGTACAATCTTACAATGACAATCTGTTTTTCTGGTCGAAAAACGACTACAAGGACGCAAAAGGGAGCACAATTAAGCATAAAATGCTTTGGGTTCGAGTGGCAGAATTGCAACAACGTCTGCCCCTCACACAGGTGGTACACACCTTAGGCCATCAGCGGGTGGGCGCACACGCTATTGGTAACGATCTGGCAGATGAAGCTGCCCGTTCAGCAGTAGTCACGTGTTCAGTAGCAGCGGTTACCAGGTCCATGTCTAAAATAGACCCTGTTATATTAGCGGCTATTGCTGCAACCAAGGAAGGTAATAATTACCCTACAGGTTTCCCTTCCAAGTATTCTTACACATTAAGTCCCGATCAGGTTCCTTATGTAACTATACCTGACGTTGGAGATCGGCTGATCCCCAACGCGGACCGCAGGAGTGCCTTGATATCGGCTGCACACGAAGGCATGGCTTCGGCACATGCAGGTGTGTCAGCTACGGTTTCCATCTTGCAGCAGCGTTATTGGTGGCGTGGGTTATATAAAGACACCCGTGCTTTTGTGCTTTCTTGCGACGTTTGTCAACAGATTAAGCCTTCCACGGTAACACGTCCACCACAAACACCGCTCTGCATTGCTAACAGACCCTTTGGGTGTGTTTACTTGGATCACTGCGGTCCATTCTCATCAGACACTGCCTATAAATACATCTTAGTGGCAGTGGACTCGTGCACACGGTTTCTCTGGGTCTGGCCACAACGGAGTGCTGACGCCCGAAATGTAATCAGGGATTTGCGTGTCTTTGTGGGAATTTTCGCATGCGGCACCTTCCATTCGGACCAAGGTCCAGCGTTTGCCTCTAGGGCTTACAAGGATGCAATGGCTTCGCTTGGGGTGCGGGTGAAATTTTCGTCTCCGTATAGGCCTGAGGGCAACTCTATCGTTGAACGAATGAACCGTGACTTAAAGCAATCCTTAACAGCTAGGGTTATAGGTACTGGCAGGAACTGGCTGGCCCATTTGTATACCGTTCAGCGTGCACTTAATAATCTCCCTAGAAGACCTCTGGGTGGGCGGACCCCATACGAAATGCTCTTTGGCATAAGAATGTTTGTGCCTGACCTTGAGGGTCCAGACATCGCGGCGCAATCCGCCAAGTTTGATGTAGATAACCATTCTGCTATGTTACAGGACTTACAAGAAGCCCGAGACAAACTTGCAACTACACATTTGCCTTCAGCCACAGATCCTGCGTTGCAGATTCCGGTAGCCGGCTGGCTTCCGAAAGTTGGGGAACTGGTTCGAGAGAAGGTTGAAAACAAAAAAGAATTTGGCCCCTCTTTTCGTGCACCGGTTCCAGTTCTTGGTCTGAAGGGAACACGTACAGTCATTTTACCACCGCTTCCTGGTCGCAAAGAGAACAGATACATCTCAGTTGAAAATGTCAAGCTACAGCGCCTGGCCGATCCTGAATAGTGTCACACCAGCGGTCTCTTGTCCTGCCATTTATCGGACATATGTTCGTGGCCCATCTACACGAACGGTCGCTGATGCTGTAATTGAGATGGTTGATTTGCCTGAATCCTCTCCTTTGCCTGAAACTACAATTGATCCCCAACTCTCCACTAATATCGACGAGGACGAGTATACTTATCCTGCATCTGAATCGGTGGCGCATCAACCAACAACGCCACTTGGCCCGGCTCGTTATTCCTTTGATTCGGATTCCACATCTTCAAAAGTCCCATCCAAGTTCAGTATTTTTGTATCCTGGTTTAGAGACAATTTTTTGATTCCACCCTGGACATACCTCTGGTTGGTACTTTTCTTGATATTTTTGTTCATGTCCATTGGCTTTGTCACAGTGTTTTTTCTACTAATTAATGGTCACTATTTACCTGAACGCTCTGCTGTAGACTCTGTTTCTGGAACTTTGGCTCCTCATTCCTCGTCTCACATCATGAAGCGTGACCACACATTTGTGAACATTTCAGCCTTCCCCGTTGCTGATGGCATCGTATGGGATGCAGTGAACTATCAAATCCATGGTCCGACGGAAATTATTAATGTACCTAATGTCCTTCGTGTTTCAATGGGTGATGTAGTACAAAATAATATTCATTCTGATGATTGGGATGTGCATGCCGTTGAAGCATTGTTTGCCGATTTAAAATATTATGCATCTTTTAATGCTGAAGATTTATATATGAATTCTGCTAATTACGCCGATTTGTATTGTTACCAACATTGGGGTAATCATTTTCTCCATAAGCCCAGTGCCCTGCGTAGTTCTGTTAACTATACCCAATGGGAACATTGTCCAAACCCCTTGCCAGGTAGCTCTCAAACTCTTCGAAATAAGTTTAATTATTTTACTGATTTTAATCGGTCGAACCCTGCATCCTATTATTTTAGACTTAATAACACATCAACTCAGAAAATTATGTTGACACACACCAAATTGCTTTATTCAGGTTCCTTTCTGAGTGCCCTAGCTGTGGGTGGTTATGAGTACTGGGATAATACAGTGGATTTAAAATCTATTTGGGGCTCCAAGCCATGGCAGGTACAGGGAACCGAGGCGTTGCATCGTGCTTGCCTCATCCCTACCCAAATTATGTTCCTAAATGCTTCCATCTATCAGACTACGTGTTGGGGCTTAGCAACCACTAAACAATTGAATACTCCATCAATACCATCCCTGTCGAGTTTTCCCAATGACAGCTCACGATTCAATATGTCCCTCGTGTCCCTGCAGGCAATGTTACAAAATAATTCGTTTAATGTTTCTGAGCTGGTTCAGTCACCCTGGTTAATATGGCCTATATCATCTAATACATGTCAAATGCGTTTTCATGATACTGGTGCTAGCTACACACAGAATAGGCCTGATCCGCGGTTTACTGATGCCCGTACTGTCACTACATACTCTGTTGGTAAATTATGCAAACAATGGCTGCAACATTCGTCCCTTGATTCTGTTAAACAACATTTGTCCCTCCTTACAGGCAATATTGATCTGTCCGACTTTGTTTTGGGACCTCGTGGTCCCCGACCTAAGAGATTCATTTATGAAACGTATAATGAACTCTGGAAGCTATCACAAATGGAAGCTGCTTCCCGTCTTCGGGAAATAGATCAAGCAAATATGGAAAAGGTGCTTGCTGTTGTTGACAATAGTATTAATACCCTGTCTTCTCGCATTTACACTTTAGAGAATATTGTGTCCTCTGTTGTTGATATTGTACAAGATGATGTTTCTGTGTTATATCATGGTCAGAATCAATTGCGCTCAGTTATGCAGTTTGCATGGACTTTACAAACACTTAAGTTAGGTAAAGTGCCTTGGCATTTCTTGAACACCTCTGCCTTATTTCTACCTTTTAACTTAACTGATAAACAGCAATTTATGTCCATGAAGGATGCAACTTACACTCTATTGCATATCGAAAAGGTGGATCCTTTGCCGTTCTCTGTTGCAGAACTCGATTCTGCTGTATGGCTAGTTCATGGGGTTATCGTTTTACCTTTTTCCTTGTTTGAATTTGACTCGTGCATGAAACATTATCCTGTGGGCCGTTACCGGCCATTGGGCAGTGCTTTCCTGCATGAACTCTGGTCCTTGCCTTTCATGTATAAATGCCTTCGGGACGGCAAGGAAGTCTTTCTCACGGGGAGTACTGCGACTCGACTATAGGTCATTCGCTTATTTGTAAACACATTAAATTGCATGGCTCATGTAGCGTTTCCTCTCCTAATCTTGCTTGTGTGCTGAAAGGTATTCCTGCTCCTGTTATTTCTCCTACTTTCACTCTCCTTTCCAATGGTAGTTATTTACTTTTAAATAACGAAAACTGTTGTGGCCTGCAGGCTGGCATTCCTTACATTGTAACAGTTTCACACAGGGTTGTCTGCTGCAAAAATGTGCTTTATCCTCCCCCTCATGGCAAGGTTGATATCTCTATTTGGCCTTCCATCCCTACCATGGAAGCAGATTTCAATAGACTGAGCAGAATAAAGGCACTATTATTAAACGAGGAAGTTATGCTCACGTCCGCCCGGGAGACATTCATTCTCCAGGTGGCGAGTACCCACAGTGAAATACAGGCCCTTTTAAACACTAATCTCCCCCAACATTTTGGGGAGTTAATACATCGTATTTTTAACGCATCTAACACTGAAGGCCTAGTACACTTTTTAAGGTCGTTGGGTCGGGCTTGGTGTCCTCCTTCCAAACTATTTTTGGTGTCATCCCGGCTTTCATACATTCTATTTTTTCCAGTGTCTTTGGCGGTTTCCCATTGATCCTCGCTTTAGCGGCTGGTGTCTTGCTCTTAATTTGCTTTCTGCGCAATGGCTGCTCCCCGATGGGACCTGCTCGATCCAGAACGCCTCCAGCTGCTCCGTGAGCGCCTTTTGGCCGGTTTTGGTGTCTTGCCATTGGCGACACTGAGTGTGTCATATACTCTTTCATTTCGCTTTGCGTATTTCACTTGCGTGCAACCTGTGATGACTTGTGTCCGCTGTCCTTTCACCTGGACTCTGGATTATTGCCTCTCCAATTCGTCATTGTCTGTTCCGGATTTTGTTCAGTTGATGGGTCCCTTAGAGGCCCATGAGCAGGACTGTTCCGTCGCTGGCTGTATGGCGCGTGCGGCTGCACTGGGGATTTTGGCGCAATGGGATATCTGGGCGGCTGCCCAGGATCTCCTACAACGAAGCTGTTTCAATTATCACGCAAGCTGTCCCGCATTGCTTCTGGATGCTCCCTTTGCTGAGGAGCATTCCTGCTCTTTTGAACTCATGGATTGGATGGCATCTATGTTTTTGACGATTCCAATGATGAACTCTTGGAGGGTATGGCTTTTTCTGCACTTTCACTTTCATGGATTGACCTGCCCTTCGCCGTTTGGGCGCTCCCTGTGCTCCGACGGCTCTGTTTCTCCTCTGATGGGCCTCTGTCCTGGCCGCCGGACTGTCCAGGGGAGGGTGTCGTGTGGATTGTTACCTGCCTTGTTATGGTGGCCTAGGCCTGGCTGCCATGCTGCTTTTCTTTGCGCACGTTACACTGAGCCGGGCCTGCCTCGCCCTTTGCTCGTGCCAAGTTCTTTTGCACTGTCTGCATCTTCTGTTGTTCACCTTTTTGGGCTCAGTCTGCACAAACATGTACAAGGTCGCATAACAATGTATTTTGGTTCTTCCTGATATGGCCAGTCTCGCGCACCCAGACATAACATTATGTACAATTGCCATGAAGAAGTTGATATGCTTTTAATACTGTGGTTTTACTAGCGCTTAACACACTTGGAGAAATCCTTTTCAGTGAGAAGAGCTATGATGTCCTGCTGATGTAATTCTGCACCTAGAGACTGAGGTATGGGGGTTCGCTAGTCAAAGCCCAGAGGTCTTCTATTATTATAATAAACTATCTTACTGCAAGGGAGGGTGGTAATGTTATTTATACGTTTATCCACTGAGCTCTGAGATGCTTTCCCCGTTTGTATTCTATGGAATTGTAACCATGCTGCTTATATTAGTCATATGCATTATGCTATTAGTACTGACACGTGTACTGTATATTAGAGCACGTAAGTTGGAATAAACATTTTAACCTATCCAGTGTCTCTTCCTACGCACCTTGTGGACAAGTACGAGTGAGTGGCGAAAGAGTGTTCTTGCTTCAGTGAGTCCTGAGATAAAGATACCGTGTTCTGGGTTGTCCAAACATTAGTACTTGGGTGCTAATGGGATGCTAAGCTAGTTGGGTTGGGGTTTTTGGGTGCTATGGTATATGGTGGCAAACCACTGTATTCCAGGGTCCCATTTTCCTGTGCATAGCTCTGTGTATGTGCAGAAACCTTATGACAGTGCCATAGCCCTTAACAAATCTCCTATAATAACCGGTGAGACCTAAGAAGGCCCTCACCTCTGTCTGGGTCTTGGGGGGCTCCCAAGCCAGAATGGTGTCAATCTTGGGTTGTAGGGGCGCCACCTGGCCGCTTCCTACCTGGTGTCCCAAGTACACCACAGAACCCTGCCCGATCTGGCACTTACTGGCCTTGATCGTGAGGCCTGCACCTTGCAGAGCCCTCAACACTTTCTCAAGGTGCTGTAAATGTTCTTCCCAGCTGGAACTGAACACAGCAATGTCATCCAGGTAGGCGGCACTGAAATACTCCAGCCCGGCCAACACCTGATTGACCAACCTCTGAAAGGTGGCAGGGGCATTCTTCAACCCAAAGGGCATCACCCGGAATTGGTAATGACCTTCTGGGGTTGAGAATGCTGATCTCTCCTTGGCCCCATCGGTTAAGGCAATCTGCCAGTACCCAGACGTTAAATCAAACGTGCTGAGGAACCGGGCAGCTCCCAACCGATCAATGAGCTCATCAGCTCTGGGGATGGGGTGCGCGTCAGTCCTGGTGACGGCATTGAGCCCACGGTAGTCCACAAAACCGGAGTTCTGGAGTGGCACCGGGCGCCGCAGCCTTTGGGACCAAGACCACTGGGCTGGCCCAAGGACTGTGGGAGGGCTCAATCACCCCTAACGCCAACATCTTAGAGACCTCCTCCTTGATGCTGGCTCTGACCCGGTCAGTCAACCTGTAAATCTTGTGCTTCACAGGATGGCTGTCACCGGTGTCCACGTCATGGGTACACCAGTGAGTAACACCGGGGTCAGAGAGAACAGTGGGGCGAACTGTCCCAACAACTGGCGACAGTCCCCCTGCTGCTCCTGAGTCAGAGTAGGGGAGAGGATCACACCCTCTACTGACCCATCATGCTCCTTGGTAGACAGGAGGTCAGGGAGAGGCTCGCTCTCCTCTTCCACCCCATCATCTGTCGCCAAGAGCATACTCACTTCGGACCTCTCGAAGTGGGGCTTGAGGCGGTTCACGTGAAGGACCCTCAACGGGTTCCTTGGAGCCTGCAAATCCACCAGGTAGGTGACGTCACTTTTGCGCTCCTTTACCTCATATGGCCCAGTCCACTTGTCCTGCAAGGCACAAGGTGCCACTGGGGCCATTACCCACACTTTCTGCCCAGGTTGAAATTCGACCAGAGTGGCGTTCTGGTCATACCATCTCTTCATTTCTTCCTGGCTTGCTTCTAGGTTCGCCTGAGCGAGTTTCCTGAAGCGGGCAGTTTGGTTTCTAAAGGCCAGCATGTAGCTAAATACATCCTGGGGAGTTTTCCTGGGAGCCGCCTCCCAGCCTTCCTTCACCAAACTCAGAGGTCCTCTGACAGGGTGGCCATACAGGAGCTCAAAGGGGCTGTACCCAAGAGACTTCTGAGGCACCTCCCTGTATGCAAAGAGTAGGCATGGCAAGAGGACGTCCCACTTACGCCTCATGGGTTCTGTTAGACCCTTGATCATGCCTTTCAAGGTCTGGTTGAATCTCTCCACCAGACCGTTTCCTTGTGGGTGGTAAGGAGTGGTGAACTTGTAGGTTACACCACACTCCTTCCACAGGGATGTCATATACTTCGATATGAAATTGGTCCCCCTATCGGAAACCACCTCTCTGGGGAATCCCACACGGGAAAAGATCCCCATTAACGCCCGGCCCACCACTGGCGCCGTCGTTGTCCTGAGAGGGATTGCCTCCGGGTACCGGGTGGCATGGTCCACCAAGACCAGGATGTACCTGTTGCCCATGGCTGTCTTGGGATCCAGTGGCCCCACAATATCCATCCCTACCCTTTCAAAGGGTGTTCCAACAACCGGAAAAGGTTGGAGAGGAGCTTTGACCTTCCTCCCACTCTTACCACTTGCCTGGCAAGTTTGGCAAGACCTACAGTGTGCATCTGACTGCCTTCGCATTTGGGGCCAAAAGAAGTGGGTGACAAGTCTGTCAAAGGTCTTGTCCTGCCCCAAATGTCCTGCCAAAGGCACGTCATGAGCCAGACCCAGTAGGAAGGTCCTGAAGCGCTGGGGTACCACCAGCACACGGGCTGACCCAGGCTCAGCAACCTTAGGCTCACTGTATAGGAGACCACTCTCCCAGTAGATCAGATGTGACCCGGACTGATTACCAGCTGCCTGGTCTGCAGCCTGCCGCCGCAGACCCTCCATAGTAGGGCACTCGTTCTGCTCCCTGCAGAACTCCTCCCTGGTGGGACCCCCTTCTTGCTGCCAATGGGTCAGCTCAGAGATGTCTCCCAGTTCGGCTACTTGCTCCCCTGTAGGCACCGGGCGTCCCCTCGAGGTCCGCCTCCTCCCGGTCCGTGGGAACTTCGGGGGCCGGTTTCCCGCGCCCCCTGCCCTTTCTCTTGGCAGGGACTTGGGCCACTGTTTCAGGCTCCAAGTCCTCTTGATCACCCTTTCTGGCCGCCATTGACCGAGTAGACACGCATGCCCACTCTGGCAACCCAAGCATCTCCAAGTGGGACCTGAGCTCAACCTCCTTCCATGAGGACTGCTCCAGGTCGTTTCCTAGCAGACAATCTACAGGCATGGTAGGGCTCACAACCACCCTTAAGGGACCTGAGACCCCCCATTCAAAGGGAACCTGCGCCACCATACATTGGCGCTCTGAGTTGTCGACAGCAACTACTTGGTGGAATGCTCCTGGGACTACTTGCTTCTCAGACACCAGGTGACACCGGACTGAGGTCACACTGGCTCCAGTATCTCTGAGAGCCTCTACCCTGTTCCCATTAATGGTCACCCAGGTGCTATATTTCTTTGTGTTAGGGGCACCTGGTTTCCTGGGACCATCTCACTGTCCCCGAGTGAGACAAGGGTCATTTCTGCGGGATCCCCACCCTCCTGTGGGCACCCCTCCTCCCCAAGCGCTACACTAGCCAACACTTTGGACTGTCCACCGGTGGGTGGCTGTGTCCCCTTCGGGCACTTGGGGTCCCCCTTAAAGTGACCTACCTGGTCACATGCATAACACTTGCGGGGGCCGGTCTCAACAGGCTTCCCTGTAGAGACCCCTTTCTTCTTATCACCGGGGGCTGGGAACCTTTACCCTGGGTACTAGTTTGGGGCCCTTTAGAGAACTCCTGTGCTTTACCCTTGTCCCCCCACCTTTCTGCTGGGGACCCTGCCCACCTTTGGCTGAGTCTCCCCAAACGCTTTCTTGTGGACCCTGGTACTCACCCAGCGGTCCGCTTCCATAGCAAGCTTCCTGGGGTCAGTTAGCTTACTATCAACTAGGTGCTGGCGCAGATCTGCAAAACATAGACTAGACAAGTGCTCCCATGCAATCAAGTTGTAGAGCCCCTGAAAATCTGTTACACTACTGCCCTTCACCCAACCATCCAGAGACCTGCAGAACACATCCACACATTCCAACCAAGTGTTGACATCAGACTTCTTACTGGACCTGAACTGATCCCTGTACTTTTCAGGAGTAAGACCATACTTCGTGAGAAGGGCATCCTTCATGTCAGCATAGGTGAGGTGATACCCCTTACCCAAAGCTATCAGAGCATCCCTTGCTTCTTCCGGGAAAAGTGGCCACAATCCTGCTCCCCAATTCTCCTCAGGGACCCCATTCATGTGTATGGCTGCCTCATAACCCTGGAACCACCTTTGTATGTCATCCCCCTTCTTGAACTCCTTGCCTACGTTCTTGGGAATGTGCACAATCCTGTCTGCCTTTCTGGACGAATTGCTGCCACCATCTGAGCCTGACTTACTCCTAAGTTCTAGCTCCTTTAGTTCTCTCTCATGCTCTAAGAGCATCTTCCTCTCCTCTATGGCCAATCTCTTCTCCTCCCGCTCACTCTCCAGCCTGAGCTTCTGCAGCTCGAACTGCCTTGCCTCCCGCCTGTCCTCCAGCTCCTCTGGGGACAGACTGCTGCTGCCCGACCTGGCGGGTTCCCCCTACCCAAAAGCACATCCACCCTGGAAATAGGCTCCTCCGCCTCCTCACTGAGATCACCAGGCTGCCCATTGGCATGTCTGGCTGCTACCCAGGCCCTCAGCGCCTTCTGTAGCTCCTCCTTCCTTGTGAGGCCTTTAATTTGGACTTTCAGGTTTTACAAATCGCTCGTAGCTCCTTTACGGCGTAGGATTCCAACCTGTCCTCCTCAAAGATAACTTCCAGAGATGCAACGGATGATGCAATTGATTCAGGCATGACAAAAGTCGTGAGTTGAAAACTGGCAAGATCAAAAATAGGCCAAAAGAAAAAGAACCAGTATGTGGTACGTAATGGTCTGCGATATGGTAGTAGTGCACACCAATCACTGTAAGTCAAGTGCAAACGCAAGTCCTATCCTCACCGCTGACAACCAATGTTAGAAATGGGATCTCTAGTTGGCAAGGGCTTGCACCTTTGTCCAAGTAGGGACCCTTCTTCCTAGTCAGGGTAAGGGTTGTTACACTCGTGAAGTAACCCCTGCTCACCCTCGTGGTAGCTTGGCACGAGCAGTCAGGCTTAATTCAGAGGCAGTGTGTAAAGCATTTGCACATAACCAACAGTAATACAGTGTAAGCACTACAAACGGACACCACACCAGTTTAGAAAAATAACCAATATTTTATATACTTAAGACAAGACCAATTACGACAAAAATCCACAATACTATACTTTACGAATGAATGCTTGATACGGTAACTTCTTCTTTGCAGGAATAGCACAAAAGCAAAGTTCGTACGAGTCGGTAGCTCCGTCCGAGCCTACCGCGATGCTGAAAACCACAGAGTCTAACAGTTCCAGCCGACCGCGTCGATACGGGCCAGCAGAGTCGTGAACAGACTCGGTCACAGTACCTTTCTCGTTGTGGCTGGTACGGAGTGTACGAGCCAGTCGGCGTTCGTCGCGGTTGTGGTGCAAGACGGAGCGATGCAAGGTGCGGTGTCCCTCGATGCGGTGCAGGCAGCGGCTCGATGAGCGTCGTGCAGACGGAGTCGGTGAGTCCAAGGCGTGCGATGCAGGGTGAGACGATGCTCGATGCGGTGCTGACAGGTTGCAATGCAGGCGACCTAGCCGGAGTGCGGGAGCTGGCGTCGGACAGCGGTGCGAGTCGGAGCGGTGCGTCGCAGACGTGCGAGCGGTGCCCCAAATGCGGTGCGGTCTCGACTCTTGAGCCAGTTGCAGCGACAGTGTCGGTCTGGTCCGGCTGGCCCAGTGAAGCGATGCGATGCGAACTGCGGTGCCCACAGGTCACGGTGCAAGCAGCGGCTCGATGTTGGCGGCGTCGGACGTCGCCCACGGTGAGACCAGGGTTGCGATGCGAAGCGGGGCGATGCGGTCTGCGGTGCAAACAGGTCACCGGCCAGGGATGGATTCGGTTGACGGAGTCGGTTGCGGTTCCCTTCCTCTGTGGCAACTGAAACAGCGTTCCAGAAGCGGTACCCAGAGGCTTGTGAAGTCTTTGTAGTCCCTGAGACTTCTTAACAGGAGGCCAGCTCGGTTCCTGGCCCTTGGAGATACTCAGCACAAGTTTGGAGAAAGTTCAGTCCAGTCCTTTCACTGCCCAAGACAGAAGCAGCAACTGCAGGCCAACCCAACAAAGCAACAACACAGCAAAGGGGCAGTACTCCTCCTGGCAGCTCTTCCAGCTCTTCGTCTTGGCAGGTTCCTTGATTCCAGCGAGATCTAAATTCATGGGGTCAGGGCCCCAATATTTATATCCCAAATTCCTTTGTTCTCTGAAGGCAGAGAGGCCTTTGCCTAGTCCAAACCAGTTCTGGAGCACTTTGTTGACAAGTCTCCGTCCCTTCTTTCAGTGAGTAGGCCAGGGACATCAGACGCACCACAGGAGGTGGAGCCAGCATTGTGGAGGGAAGGCACTGTCCTATTCAGGGCCCAGGTGCGACCCCTCCCACCCATCTACAGGTCGATCTGGCTATTCAGCCCTGCGCTGACTCACCCTGTCTCCTGGCATCCCCCAGCCCCTGTCACTCACATTCCAGACAAGGAATACACAATCTCGCAGAGGCAGGCTTGGATGGTTAGACAAGAAAATACCCACTTTCTAAAAGTGGTATTTTCAAACACAGAATGTTAAAACCAACCTTACTAAAAGCTGCATTTTATCATTCTGAGTCCAGGCATACTAAACTCGAATTTCTACCATGTTCCCGGGGTCAGTTAGGATTATAAGCTGTAATAATCAAAACTGCCCGTTCTGGCCTAGGGGGAACAGGTAGCCTTGCAATAGTGAAAAACGAACTAGGCTGTAATTCACTATCAGGACATGCCGCACACACCCGGGCATGTCCTACCTTTCGCGTACAACGCACCCTGCCCACAGGGGTACCTTGGGCCTACCTTAGGGGTGACTAACATGTAGCAAAGGGAAGGTTTAGGGACTTGCAAGTGTGTGCACTTGCCAAGTCGACATGGCAGCCCCAGGCTGCGCACAGGCTCTGCGATGGCAGGCCCGAGTTACACTTTACGGGCTGTTTGCGTGGGTGGCACAATCCAGTGCTGCAGCCCACCAACAGCATTTGGTCTATAGGCCCTGGCACTCGCAGTGCACTTTACAAGGGACTGACACATAAACCAAATAGGCCAATCATGGAAACACCAATCCATAACACATTTTATACAGGAGCACTTGCACTTTCCCACTGGACCGCAGTGAGGAAAGTGCGCAGAATCATCACACCAGCAAAAACAGAGTCAAAACCGGGAGGTCAGAAAGCAAAAAGTCAGGGGAAACACGCCAAAAGATGCCAAGTCTAACAAACATGCAGAAAGATTTTAACTTTTCTATAATTACCTAAGGAGTGCAAAAAATAAACATGCTGCCATAAATATCTACTTTCTGCTTGTCCGTGTAAAGCTGGAAAAACAGAGCAGAAGAAAGAAAATAAAAGTTTTGTTTTTATTCTTTAAACAGCTGATTTAATTATGCTCTGTGACCTGAGGTGTCTTTCTCTTGGCTGCAGGCTTTGGCAACAGGCATTGTGACATCATAACTCAACTATAAGAAGTTATTAAAGTTGAGTAGCATCATCAATTCTTTATAATAGGCAACTGGGTGTGTCACTTTCTAATAGAGACATGTTATTATACTGGGATTTCAGAACCCCATGTATTATATATAGAATTATAGATGGGTAACAGTGGATTCAGGAGATGTTTTTCACTGTGGGGTTCTGAGTGACATCAAATAGATGAGAGTGCGGTGAAAAACATCCCTGTGATTCACTTTTTACCCATCTATAATTTTATGCTATGTATGGCCCCCAAAATCATCTGCCCCTTTTAATAACTGCTACACAGTTGCAGAGGAGTGATGGGGAACCACAGATACCAAGGTCTCTGGTATGTATCCCTGCCCCAAAGGTAAAAAAATAAAAAATACCTTACCTGCCATCTTTCATCAATCCCCACCACCTTCCCTGCCTTCCGTCCCCCTTCTGTAGCTGTGCTTTCTGCCTTCATTCAAAGCAGACAAGCAGCACTGCGCTGATAGGCTCTCTGAGAGCCCTGTGGCCTGGCCTAGAAGGCCTTTATGACATAGCAACACTGTGGGTAATGAGTTTTGTTATCAACTGTTACTACGTCATAGCAGTAAGGTATCAGATTTAGAAACTGAAATAAATGATAAAGCTCTCTATGAGAGCCATACATATCAAGTATATTCCTGATGACAATATGTACTGGGTGGACACAGTACACCACAATAAAGTGACCTGTCATCACATAGCTGCTAACACTCTGATTAGACCAGTGGCAAGTTGCTGAGTCCCCTCTTGATGGTGGCCCCTTACGTAAGGTCATGTGACAGTAACAAATCGACTATGGTGAATAGCGTTGTCCAAGCAAAGCAGTCAGCTTTCTTCCATGTTCAGTGCTTCTCTTGTGTGGGCCAGATGGCCCGCTGTGCGGCAGCATATCCACACCAGGCTCCACGGCCCATCACTGTCACACTGTCCCACTCTCCACTGGCCTGAGCCCTGGGAAGCAGCAGACTGTTGTGCTCGTCCCAGCCACCAGGTCCCATGTTAGCCTTAGGCATGGCAGAAAGGCATGGGGGCAAGAGGACAGCCATGGCAAAGCAACAAGAAATGCTGGGCTGCTACTGGCCAGAGGTCACCTCTTGTTCACTGCCAATACACAGGTACTGTACTGTGCATTGCAGGTGTGTTCCCCCTCCCCCAGCCCTAGCTGACCAATACTTTCTACAAGTAAGCAATGGGTGGTGAGGCCAAGCCAAGACACAAGGTGCACAGATTAGAAATGATGCCTCACAGATAAGTCATGGGACTCATTGCCGATAGTTTATTCACCCCTGCCAGAGTCTATTTGTGGATATGTGTGTATGTGTTTAGATTGGGAGGCAATTGATCCAAACCCTGACACAAACTGGCATTGGCTAACTTTTTTTGCTCTCACTTGAGACTTCTTACTTTCTATTAACTGTTGGGATGCCATTGTGTGTTTGTGTGTATGTATATATGTATGTATGTTTATATATGGTATTTCTGCAGCACCAACCTAGTGTCAGCGTGCAAGCCCATACATTATATTTCCTCCTATGCGCGCTGATGATTATCGGGAGTGGGGTAGTCCCTGCCGGACTTTAGTACTCCCCGCTGGACCTGTCTCTCCTATTGATCTAAGGCAGGGAACGTGCAGAAGGCAAGAATAAAGCATTTCTGATAAAGAACAACAGACAAAGTAATCTGTTTTAAGATTTACTCAATTGGTTAAAGGACAGAAATGCTCAGGCTGGGCCATTAAATTCAATAAGCATATAAATCTAAAAAATACAGGAAGAGTTCAGTAAATCTTGCGTAGATTCGCATTCTAAGAATAGGGCATGGGTCTCCTCATAGCGTGGAGAAATCACACAAACAAAGGCTTCACACATTTCCAATATTAATGCATAGTTCACATGCTCATAACCAATGAGAATCAAGAAAAGATAACAGTTTGCATTAAAATACATTTGAAGACTTTCTCACTATTCTAATACACAACGTTTGAGTGTGCACAGCATCTGTTCTCAGTACATGAAATGATACATAGTATGTTATTCAGTCTGGGACAGTTACCCTGTCCTTGAGGAGGTACACTCAGCTCTGACAGCTTCAGGGAATCATATAATTCACTCAGCTAGTGAAATTGACAAGTCTTTATTACAACACAGCGTGAACATTACTTCAAGTCACGGTGTCACAGCAAGATGGACCATGTTGCTTAAGTTGTCCTAAGCTTAAAAAAACATACATTTGCAAATTCTATAAACATTAAAATTTAGAAATTTTAAGAAATCCACTTCATCACTAGGCAAAAGGCAGAGGCGCGCTGTACAAGGTCAAAAACATGCATTAAGTCAACACATTTTAAGATAGTTAGCTGGTCATTGGATTGTTAGTGCATTGTGATGCACTGTTCTTTGAAGAAGTGTGTCTTCACCTCTTTCCTAAATAGAAGGAGTGTTAGGACGGTCCTAAACCTAAGGCAGGATATCTACATTAGTATGTGCTGCCTTGTCAAGGTTAGAACTTGTGACCTCTGGATCACAGCTGAAATCAGCGGTGAGCGTTTAAGTAACTGACCCATCTTCCTGCCCGGAGTCAGGTGTTTCTCAATATTCGGTCAGAGAAGACTGAAATGTGAGTGTTGTGAAACTCTGACCGTGGGTGTGATAAACCTGACGGGAAAGTACAAGACTGATCCTTGGTATGGGCTTCTAGGTGCTAATGCAGTGGGTGTGAGAGGTGTAATGTCCTGGGGCCTGCCCGAGGCTGACGGGTACTTTTTGCAGTGAGCGCTGAAGAAACATGAGCTAGGTCTGCTGCTGGGTGGGAGACTCTGGGTGGGAAAGCTGTGGGTGTGAGTGATGTAGAAGTCTAGGATCATTTTGCTGAGAGGAATGGATGCTTTCTGGCCCAGTCAATGAAAGTTACCTCCCCATCTGGTGTTCATTAAAGACCCGCAAGAAAGCATTTCTCTCTCTCTCTCTTTCATTTTGCACCTTTTTTTCCCCTCTTTTTTTTCACGAGACTCTGTGTTCCATTAACCCTCACTGACCCAAGTTTCCCTTTCCGCATTCCTTCTGGTGCCTTACAATGGGTGATCTGCAAAGTGGGGAAAATGTACCTCAAGTAATTACCGCAAAAGGGTCCTTAACGCCAGGTCTGAGCAGCCGGCGGGCTGAAGTAGACGGCTATAGGATCAGGGGCGTATCTTTACAGGAGGGGGTGGATAGAATTCCTCCCCTTCTCATCCTGGCGTGCGTTTTCGGATAAAGGGACTCCGTGTTGGGAGATTTAGGAGGGGTCACTTTGGGTCAGCAGAACTCCAAGCCACCTCACGGGTTCCATTTCACACCTTCGGCCCCTTGCTGATGGTTAAGTTAAAAACTACTGCACAGAAACATTTGAGTTGATGTCAAAAGATCTTTGCTGTGATAGGTAGAATAGAGGCTTGGTAAAACCAGGGTTTCTGCAGCTCCTCATGAGTGTTTTTTTTAGGTCTGGCGTACACTGCTATTACCCCCAGGTCCCTCTAGTCCTCGTCCCCTTCATAACTAATGAGATAGTCCTATCTCGCATACAGAAAAAAGAACGAAGGAATGCTGGACCTACCCCTCCCCCTCCCTCTGGGAGTACATAAGCGTACAGGTCCCAGCATTCCTCCTGTTCTTTTTTCTGCCTCTGCCTGTCGGAGAGAGAACGTTGCAGGAGCTTTCTTGCTCCTGTCTGTGCTGGTGTACTCACATGGATGCTGCCGGGCGAGTGTCCTTGTGTCTTTCGCTGTTTCCTCACCCTCCCTGCCGGGCTTGGGGGTGTGGTACGGGCCCCGTTTGCCTCCTGGAGTTGCTGGGGTCTTCTGGCCGCCCCTCCTGGCTTGCCGGGTTTTGCCGGGGGGCGCGGCGTGTACGGCCAACGGAAGGAGGGTTGCTGTGGTTCCGCCTTCCGGGTCGTGTTGCCTGTCTTCCGGGTTCAGCGGTGCGGCGGAAGTCAGGCATTTCGAGGCGGGCTCCTTCGTTTGAGGGATTTTAGGAGCCCGCGAGGGTGAGTACCACATAGCGGTTTGGCTGTGTGTCATTTCTCCTGCCGGTATCTTGCTTTCTGCAGTTTTGGGGGCATTGGTGCTTTCCTCTAGTCTTCGACTGTTCCTGGTGGGCTCTTGGATTCCTTGTTGGCTGGGTTGCTGACGCACAGTCGACATGGGGAAACATGCTTGTAAGAGCCGCCATAGGGAGCGCTCCTCCTCCTCTGATTCTTCATCCTCCCCTTCTCCTGCCAGGTCTCAGCGTCGCAGGGAGTGCGGTGATGCCAGAATTAAGCGTCTCATCAGGGAGACTCTTAGCGAGATGGGAGGTGATGGTGCTCATTCTAAGGGCACTGGTCCGGTGTCCTCTGGCTCCTCTGGTGGCGAGGCTGAGTGGTTGGGGGATTCTGAGCACAAGGGCAAATACATTGACAAGGACGTGTTGGCTCGGTTACTGAAGCATGTCAAGTCTAACATGGGGTTTCCGGATGGTGAGGCTCCCAGTACGTCTGGTGGTCCCTTGTTGCACCAGTTTCAAAGCTCTGCTACTGTTGATGTGCCTGTTCATCCTTTTATTAAGGATGTCCTGCAGCGGGAGTGGGTGGATCCCGATCGGATCTTGCTCCCTCGTTTCATGGCTAAACTTTATCCTTTGCAGGATATGGCTGCGGATTTGCCGGACTCAATCCCTATTGATTCCTTTGTGGCCAGTCTGGTGGGTCACACTTCCTTGGCGGAGGATGCGGTGCTGAAGGATCCTGTTGATAAGAAGGTTGATTCCTCCCTCAAGAAGGTGTATTCTGGTTCTCATTTGGCTTTGAGGGCTGGCATTTATGGGACTTATGTTTTGCAGTCCTTGCTTTCGGATCTCAAGTCCCTGTACCAATCAATGGATGATGCTACTGACTGTTCCGGTCTTCTGGAGCATATTGGGAGACAAGTGGAGTTCCTGTCGGATGTGTCCTTCGATGTGGTGCGGGCCTCTGCCCTTTCCAGTGGGGCATGTGTGGCTGCTCGTCGCAATCTTGTGTTGCGGGACTGGAAGACAGACTCTGCCCAGAAGGCTTGCGCTTTACGTCTGCCTTTCAATGGGAGAATGATGTTTGGGGAGGAGTTGGAGGATAAGTTGCATAAGTTGTTTAAGGAAAAGAAGCATTCTTCTTCTTTTAAGCAGGCCTCTGCTGTTTCTGTTTCCTCTAGGCCTAAATCCTTTTTCCGTCCTTCCTCTCGGAGGCAGTTTTCTGGGGGACGGGGAAGGTTTTCTTCCGGCCGTGGCCGGGATAGAAAGGCTAAGTCCCCCCTCCCAAGCCGCGTTCCTGACTATATGACTGGGGATCCCGGATCATTGGTAGGAGGTCGGCTGCGCTTCTTCCTGCCTGCCTGGGTGCAGTCCTGTTCAGACGCTTGGGTGTTGGACATCATTCGCATGGGTCATGTCATAGAGTTCTCCTGTCCTCCTCCAGACTCGGGGGTTCGTCCGACTCCTTGGCCGTCCTGTCTGTCCAGGAGGTCCGAGCTGTCTCTAGGGATCGATGCTCTTCTTCGGAAGGGTGCGATTCAGGAGGTTCCTCCTCTGGAAGTCGGGCTGGGGTTTTACTCTCGGATTTTCCTGGTTCCCAAGGTGACAGGGGGTTCCGCCTGGTCCTGGATTTGAAGGCCCTGAACAAATGGGTGGTTCGTCTGCCTTTTCGCATGGAGACTCTTCAGCGGGTGATTCCGTTGGTGCTTCCAGGCCATTTCATGTGCACCCTCGATCTTCAGGACGCGTACTACCATGTCCCGATTCATCCCCGGTCCCGTCGCTTCCTGAGGTTCTGTGTTCAGGGGCGTCACTTTCAGTTTCTGGTCCTGCCGTTCGGCCTGAGGTCTGCTCCACGTGTTTTTACAAAGGTGGTGGCTCCGGTGGTGGCTGTGTTGCATCTTCGGGGGATCCTAGTGTACCCTTACCTCGACGACTGGTTGATCCATGCTCCATCTCGGTCCCTGTTGTTGGAGGCTCAGGGGGTGGTGTGTTCTGTGTTGAGGGATCATGGGTTTCTTCTGAATCTGCCCAAGTGTCAGCTGTCGCCCTCCCAGGACTTGACTTTCATTGGAGCCCGGTTTCGGACCGATCTCGGCAGGGTATTCCTGCCCGTGCCTCGGGTCTTGACGTTGGTGTCTCTGGCTCGGAGGTTCCTGCAGGGGTGTTCCTTTCCGGTTCGCCTCTGGTTGCGTCTTCTGGGCCTCATGGCGGCGACGGTGTTTACTGTGGCCTGGGCTCGTTTTCACCTCCGTCCTCTCTGGTTGTACCTTCTGTCTCGCTGGGATCCTGTGTCTCGCGAGCTGGATTGTCTTCTTCCTGTGTCCCCTTCGGTCCGCCCTGCCCTTCTTTGGTGGACGGTGTCGGCCCATCTATCGCGGGGTCTGCCTCTGCAACCATCTTCTCCGGTCGTCCTGACTACGGATGCCAGTTCTTTCGGGTGGGGTGCGACCTTGGGTTCCCTGTCCCTTCAGGGTCGGTGGTCCCTTCAGGAGAGTCGTCGTTCGTCCAATTGGAGGGAACTGTCGGCTGTGTTCCAGGCTGTGATGGGGTTTCGGGTTCGGTTGCTCGGTCACCATGTTGTGGTGAGATCAGACAACACGGTGACGGTTGCTTACCTGAATCATCAGGGGGTGTTCGCTCCTCCTCCCTGAACTCGGTGGTGATCCCCCTGTTCTGTTGGGCGGAGGGGCATCTGTTGTCTCTGTCGGCGGTTCATATTCGGGGCGTGGACAACGGGGTGGCGGATGCCCTCAGCCGTTGTTTCCCCGCCTCTCTGGAGTTGTCTCTGACTCCGGTGGCTTTTCGGCTTGTGTGCGGGAGGTTTGGTCTTCCCTTTCTCGACCTCTTTGCTTCCCGGCTCAATACCCAGCTGCCCCGGTTCTGCTCCCGGGGTCCTCAGGAGGGTTGCTGGGGAGTGGATGCCCTGACCATTCCCTGGCCATCCAGGCTCCTCTATGCTTTCCCTCCTCTAGCGCTGATTCCCCGGCTTTTGGCCCGCCTGTGTCGGGAGGATCGGGTGGTGGTAGTTGTGGTTCCATTTTGGCCTCGGAGGTCTTGGTTTCCGACTCTGCGGTTGTTGGCTGTGCAGGGTCCCTGGTTTCTTCCTCTGTCTCCTTCCCCCTGCGGTCTGCTCCGTCGCTGTCTCTTCTGAGGTTGCGTCTGTCGGTGTGGAAGTTGAGAGGCAGGGTTGGCGTCGGAGGGGTTTCCCTGAGCATTTAGCAGTGGCTCTTCAGGGGTTCCGTCGTCCGTCTACCCTCAAGTCTTATGACCGTCATTGGGGTAATTTTCGTCGTTGGTGTTTGGCTCTGGATTTGTCCCCTTTGGTGTGCTCTTTGCAGGTGGTGCTGCAATTCCTTTGGGAAGGTTTTGAGAAGGGTTTGGCTGTTTCCACTTTAAGGGCTCAGTGGGCTGCTGTTCGGGCTTTCCGTTTCCCTTGGGGGAATTTGTCTGATGTCGAAGATCTGGTTTCGCGTCTTCTTCGGAGTTTTTCTCTGTCTCGACCGGTGGTGCGTCCTTCCTTTCCTTTGTGGGATCTGCCTTTGGTTCTTCGGGCTTTAGTGGCTCCTCCGTTTGAGCCTCTGTTGGAGGTGGACGTTAAGTTTGTGACTCTCAAGGTGGTCTTTCTTGTGGCTATTACTTCTGCCCGTCGCCTGGGGGAATTGGGGGCCTTGATGGCCCGGGAGCCTTTTTTGTCCTTTTCCGCGGATGGGGTGGTTCTCCGTTTGGATTCTGCTTTTGTTCCGAAGATTTCCTCCCAGTTTCATCATTCTCAGGAGTTGGTGTTACCTGCCTTGGGGTCTGATCTGGACTCTCCGGGGGATCCTCCTTGGTCTTTGTTGGATGTGTGCAGGGCGTTGCGTTTCTACTTGGAGCGCACTGCGGATTTTCGGAAGTCTGACTCCCTTTTTGTTTCCTTTGGGGTTTCTTCTCATGGGGGAAGGCTTCTTCTGCCTCCATTGGTCGTTGGCTGAAGCGGGTCATTGCTTTGGCTTACTCTCTTTCTGGGTCTCCTCCTCCTGCGGGGGTTCAGGGGAGGTCTACCCGTGGGATGGCTGCTTCCTGGGCTGAGGTTGGTGGTGTTCCCCTTTCTGAGATCTGTAGGGCGGCCACTTGGGCGACCTCTAATACCTTTATTCGGCATTATCGCCTTCAGAATTTGTTGGGGGATGATGTTAATTTTGGTTTGGGTGTACTGCATGCTGTGTGCTCCTGAATTTCTTGTGTTTGCTGTTCAATAAATCCCTGGACTTTTGCATTTCTGTTGGTTCTGGTGGTTTATTGTTGATGAATGCCGGTGTCTGCTTGGGTATTCTCATTAGTTATGAAGGGGACGAGGACTAGAGGGACCTGGGGGTAATGTCCTATTACTTACCGGTAATCTTCATTACTCCTGGTCCCGTTGTCCTCGTCCCCTTCATGGCTTCCCTCCCTCCCTCCCTGCCTTGCCGGCCTTCATCTGGGCTTGGTATTGTCAGGAGGAATGCTGGGACCTGTACGCTTATGTACTCCCAGAGGAGGGGGAGGGGTAGGTCCAGCATTCCTTCGTTCTTTTTTCTGTCTGCGAGATAGGACTATCTCATTAGTTATGAAGGGGACGAGGACAACGGGACCAGGAGTAATGAAGATTACCGGTAAGTAATAGGACATTTGTTGTCAAAAGATCTGTTGTGTTCAGTACAAATACTTAGATTAGGCTTTGGGTCAGCCCCTTGTTTATCACTGGTTGGCGTTTCTGTCAATGTAATTTGCTTGCTTCTTATTTGATGGCTTCCCTTCCTCACCTTGTTTTGTCCTTTCCCGTTGAATGTAGCTTCTTTCTCATCATTTGACTGGGTGACTTGTATACTTCTACTCCTTACATTAAGGGACTACTTTTCAGTTACTTTTGCTTTCAGTTTTTACCCTGTGTGCTGCTTCCCCTTCATATATAACTATGCACCTGAGCTCTCTGTTTCTCTCCCACCAGCTATCTAGGCTATTGCTCCTCACACATTCCAATCCTGTTTCTTAATTATGTTTTATTATTCTTTTTAGATAAGCTCAGCATCTGCGGTTCGATACCATGCTGCTCCTTTCCATCCGTGTGCTTAATTTACCCATTCAATACAGGTGTTTGCCATCTTGGAATGATACATTAAGGAAAGAAAGTCAAAATGGCGGATGTATGTCAGCTTGTACGGCATCACACTGGGGCCCAAACTTTAAACGTTTGCCACATCATGATATATATATACATTCATGTGTGGTGATGCAAGCGCCCACATATGTCATCACTCTGTGGCTGCATTTTGTATTATTTACTGATGCTCTTCAGTATCGTCAACGGGCATTGGCAAAGGCAAAAGGATGGCTAATACTTTTGAAAGGCTTTGACAATGTTTTTTTTCCTACGGTTCAGGGAGTAAGGAATGAAAAAATGCACACGACAGCCCTCTGTGTATTTTCATGTATTTAGAGCAGGGCTACGATAATTATGCAAATCTAGACCCGCAGTGTTTCCTGCATGATTATGGATTTACCAGACGTTCTGCATAATCTGCCATCTGCTCCATAATTTGCAGATTTCAGCAAAAATAAGTGCTTCTAGATCAAAGGGATCAAAAGTTACTTTGCCGCGCAGTGGCGGACTCTGGAAAGGTTAACTGGTCACCTTCCTGTTGCTGATTTGCTGTAATTAAGTGTTGGACTGGTACTAATGAGGTGAACCCTTTGCCCCAACAGCGTTAACCCGTGTAAAAAAGAAAACAAATCAAAATAATGCTGACAAGGAAGGTGCTCATTATGATACACAATTTGCCTTGTTTCTGACCTATTGAAGGAAATAGGGAATGGGCTCAGATAAATTACTTATCTATGTTCATAATTTCCCACTGCCTCCTGCAAAGACAATCATGACTATCAGGCCTCTATTTAGCAAATCTGGCATATTTTACTCGTTTTAAACCATTTCCGTCTAATTTCGGAAGACACTATTTTCTGTTGTTTGAGATTTGAAGAGAGGGGAGAACTGGTGACTTGTCAGACAGCCAAAGGTCCACTGAGCCCTCTACCGCCCAGTTCGACGCACAGGTAATAATTACCATATTAGAAATGTACTAATATATTTTATCCACCAAAGAATGATGCACAGTGGAGTTTGACCTGCAATGATTCAAGCTGTGATCAAGATGTTTAGCTTAAGGTAAGCCACTGACCTAGCGTACACAGGAACATGCGCCCTGCAGACTTCAAGCAGCTTTTTAAAAAAAATAAACTTTATTGATTTTGTAGTTGTGCCTTGTCGCTGGCATCCGCTGCAACACAAAGCATACATTGACATTATGTACGGTTATAACACATAGTGCTACCGTGAGTATTCGCTGATAAATGAACTAACAGCCGTGTCTAATTACACAGTTGCTCAATGTCGCACAAGCTTAAAGCAGCTAATTTACGGATATATGCAGTAATAAACAAACCCAAGAGTCCCACCCTCCCCACCCACCTTCAAGCAGCTTTATGCTGCAGGCCCATTCATTGTCCCCCTAACGCCTTCATTGGAATTGCAACCTGTGACCTGCAGGATAAATCATGTCTCACAGAAGATATGTTTACAACGTAAACTCTCCCATCGTGATGGAGTGCATGTGACTTACAGATTACACATGCACATATGTCTGCAATAGCCAGACGACCCCCACAAGGCATCTCAATGGAACTGCAGCAATGGAAGACAGATTACCCCCCCCCCCAAGCTTTCTCAGCATAACTGCAGCAATGAAAGTATATGTATATTCTCGGAACTGCAGGTGAATTGCAGCAGACGCCTTGACCTAGCCTGCAATGTACCAGGATTTGAACCGGTAACCTATAAGTCTTTCTCTCTCACACATACACACAATCCTCTGTAGTAGGTGCATTAACAAATCGAGCTATCTTGGAAGCAGTGACTGCATTAGGTGCATTAACAAATCGAGCTATCTTGTAAGCCGTGCCTGCAGTAGGTGCATTGGCAAATCGAGCTATCTTGGAAGCCATGCCTGCAGTAGGTGCATTAGTAAATCGAGCTGTCTTGGAAGCCGTGCCTGCAGTAGGAGCATTAACAAATCGAGCTATCTTGGAAGCCGTACCTGCAGTAGGTGCATTAACAAATCGAGCTATCTTGGAAGCTGTGACTGCAGTAGGTGCATTAACAAATCGACATGTCTTGGAAGCCGTGCCTTCAGTAGGTGCATTAACAAATCGAGCTGTCTTGGAAGCCGTGCCTGCAGTAGGTGCATTAAAAAATCGAGCTGTCTTGGAAGCCCTGACTGCTGTAGGTGCATACCAAATCGAGCTATCTTGGAAGCCCTGACTGCTGTAGGTGCATAGCAAATCGAGCTATCTTGGAAGCCGTGACTGCAGTAGTTGCATTGGCAAATCAAGCTATCTTGCAAGCCATGCCTGCAGTAGGTGCATTAACAAATCGAGCTATCTTGGAAGCCGTGACTGCAGTAGGTGCATTAGGAAATCAAGCTATCTTGGAAGCCATGCCTGCAGTAGGTGCATTAACAAATCAAGCTATCCTGGAAGCCGTGACTGCAGTATGTGCATTGGCAAATCGAGCTATCTTGGAAGCCGTGACTGCAGTAAGTGCATTAGCAAATCGAGCTATCTTGGAAGAAGTGCCTGCAGTAGGTGCATTGGCAAATCGAGCTATCTTGGAAGGCGTGCCTGCAGTAGGTGCATTAACAAATCGAGCTGTCTTGGAAGCCGTGCCTGCAGTAGGTGCATTAACAAATCAAGCTGTCTTGGAAGCCATGACTGCAGTAGGTGCATTAGCAAATCGAGCTATCTTGCAAGCCGTGACTGCAGTAGATGCATTAGCAAATCAAGCTGTCTTGGAAGCCGTGCCTGCAGTAGGTGCATTAACAAATCAAGCTATAATGGAAGCTGTGACTGCAGTAGGTGCATTGGCAAATCGAGCTATCTTGGAAGCCATGACTGCAGTAGGTGCATTTGCAAATTGAGCTGTCTTGGAAGCCGTGCCTGCAGTAGGTGCATTAGCAAATCGAGCTGTCTTGGAAGCCGTGACTGCAGTAGGTGCATTAGCAAATCGAGCTAGCTTGGAAGCCGTGACTGCAGTAGGTGCATTAGCAAATCGAACTATCTTGGAAGCCGTGACTGCAGTAGGTGCATTGGCCAACCGAGCTGTCTTGGAAGCTGTGCCTGCAGTAGGTGCATTGGAAAATCGAGCTGTCTTGGAAGCCGTGACTGCAGAAGGTGCATTAGCAAATCGAGCTGTCTTGGAAACCGTGCCTGCAGTAGGTGCATTAGCAAATCGAGCTGTCTTGGAAGCCGTGACTGCAGTAGGTGCATTAGCAAATCGAGCTGTCTTGGAAGCCGTGCCTGCAGTAGGTGCATTAGCAAATCGAGCTATCTTGGAAGCCGTGAGTGCAGTAGATGCATTAGCAAATCGAGCTATCTTGGAAGCCGTGCCTGCAGTAGGAGCATTAGCAAATCGAGCTATCTTGGAAGCCGTGCATGCAGTAGGTGCATTAACAAATCGAGCTATCTTGGAAGCCGTGACTGCAGTAGGTCCATTAGCAAATTGAGCTATCTTGGAAGCCGTGCCTGCAGTATGTGCATTAGCAAATCGAGCTATCTTGGAAGCTGTGCGTGCACTATGTGCATTAACAAATCAAGCTATCTTGGAAGCCGTGCCTGCAGTAGGTGCATTGGCAAATCGAGTTTTCTTGTAAACCGTGACTGCAGTAGGTGTATTGGCAAATCGAGCTATCTTGGAAGCTGTGACTGCAGTAGCTGCATTAGCAAATCGAGCTGTCTTTGAAGCCGTGCCTGCAGTAGGTGCATTAACAAATCAAGCTATACTGGAAGCCGTGACTCCAGTAGGTGCATTGGCAAATCGAGCTATCTTGGAAGCCGTGCCTGCAGTATGTGCATTAGCAAATTGAGCTATCTTGGAAGCTGTGCCTGCACTAGGTGCATTAACAAATCGAGCTGTCTTGGAAGCCGTGCCTGCAGTAGGTGCATTAAAAAATTGAGCTATCTTGGAAGCCCTGACTGCTGTAGGTGCATACCAAATCGAGCTATCGAAGCCCTGACTGCTGTAGGTGCATAGCAAATCGAGCTATCTTGGAAGCTGTAACTGCAGTAGGTGCATTAGCAAATCAAGCTATCTTGGAAGCCGTGCCTGCAGTAGTTGCATTGGCAAATCAAGCTATCTTGGAAGCCGTGACTGCAGTAGTTGCATTGGCAAATCAAGCTATCTTCCAAGCCATGCCTGCAGTAGGAGCATTAACAAATCAATCTATCCTGGAAGCCGTGACTGCAGTAGGTGCATTGGCAAATCGAGCTATCTTGGAAGCCGTGACTGTAGTAGGTGCATTAGCAAATCGAGCAATCTTGGAAGAAGTGTCTGCAGTAGGTGCATTGGCAAATCGAGCTATCTTGGAAGGCGTGCCTGCAGTAGGTGCATTAGCAAATCGAGCTATCTTGGAAGCCGTGACTGCAGTAGGTGCATTAACAAATCAAGCTATAATGGAAGCTGTGACTGCAGTAGGTGTATTGGCAAATCGAGCTATCTTGGAAGCTGTGACTGCAGTAGGTGCATTAGCAAATCGAGCTAGCTTGGAAGCCGTGACTGCAGTGGGTGCATTAGCAAATCAAGCTATCTTGGAAGCCCTGACTGCTGTAGGTGCATTGGCAAATCGAGCTATCTTGGAAGCCGTGACTGCAGTAGGTGCATTAGCAAATCGAGCTATCTTGGAAGCCGTGACTGCAGTAAGTGCATTAGCAAATCGAGCTGCCTTGGAAGCCGTGCCTGCAGTAGGTGCATTAGCAAATCGAGCTGTCTTGGAAGCCGTGACTGCAGTAGGTGCATTAGCAAATCGAGCTAGCTTGGAAGCCGTGACTGCAGTAGGTGCATTAGCAAATCGAGCTATCTTGGAAGCCGTGACTGCAGTAGGTGCATTGGCCAATCGAGCTGTCTTGGAAGCCGTGCCTGCAGTAGGTGCATTGGCAAATCGAGCTGTCTTGGAAGCCGTGACTGCAGAAGGTGCATTAGCAAATCGAGCTGTCTTGGAAACCGTGCCTGCAGTAGGTGCATTAGCAAATCGACCTGTCTTGGAAGCCATGACTGCAGTAGGTGCATTAGCAAATCGAGCTGTCTTGGAAGCCGTGCCTGCAGTAGGTGCATTAGCAAATCGAGCTATCTTGGAAGCCGTGACTGCAGTAGATGCATTAGCAAATCGAGCTATCTTGGAAGCCGTGCCTGCAGTAGGAGCAGTAGCAAATCGAGCTATCTTGGAAGCCGTGCCTGCAGTAGGTGCATTAACAAATCGAGCTATCTTGGAAGCCGTGACTGCAGTAGGTCCATTAGCAAATCGAGCTATCTTGGAAGCCATGCCTGCAGTATGTGCATTAGCAAATCGAGCTATCTTGGAAGCTGTGCGTGCAGTATGTGCATTAACAAATCAAGCTATCTTGGAAGCCGTGCCTGCAGTAGGTGCATTGGCAAATTGAGTTTTCTTGGAAACCGTGACTGCAGTAGGTGTATTGGCAAATCGAGCTATCTTGGAAGCCGTGACTGCAGTAGCTGCATTAGCAAATCGAGCTATCTTGGAAGCCGTGCCTGCAGTAGGTGCATTAACAAATCAAGCTATCCTGGAAGCTGTGACTGCAGTAGGTGCATTGGCAAATCGAGCTATCTTGGAAGCCGTGACTGCAGTAGGTGCATTAGCAAATCAAGCTATCTTGGAAGCCGTGCCTGCAGTATGTGCATTAGCAAATCGAGCTATCTTGGAAGCTGTGCCTGCAGTATGTGCATTGGCAAATTGAGCTATCTTGGAAGCCATGCCTGCAGTAGGTGCATTGGCAAATCGAGCTATCTTGGAAGCCCTGACTGCAGTAGGTGCATTGGCAAATCGAGCTATCTTGGAAGCTGTGCCTGCAGTAGGTACATTAACAAATCGAGCTATCTTGGAAGCCCTGACTGAAGTAGGTTCATTGGCAAATTGAGCTATCTTGGAAGCCGTGACTGCAGTAGGTGCATTAGCAAATCAAGCTAGCTTGGAAGCCGTGACTGCAGTAGGTGCATTAGCAAATCGAGCTATCTTGGAAGCCGTGACTGCAGTAGGTGCATTAGCAATTCGAGCTATCTTGGAAGCCGTGCCTGCAGTAGGTGCATTAGCAAATCGAGCTGTCTTGGAAGCCGTGACTGCAGTAGGTGCATTAGCAAATCGAGCTGTCTTGGAAGCCGTGACTACAGTAGGTGCATTGGCAAATCGAGCTATCTTGGAAGCCGTGACTGCAGTAGGTGCATTAGCAAATCGAGCTGTCTTGGAAGCCGTGACTGCAGTAGGTGCATTGGCAAATCGAGCTATCTTGGAAGCCGTGACTGCAGTAGATGCATTGGCAAATCGAGCTGTCTTGGAAGCCGTGACTGCAGTAGGTGCATTAGCAAATCGAGCTGTCTTGGAAGCCGTGACTACAGTAGGTGCATTGGCAAATCGAGCTATCTTGGAAGCCGTGACTGCAGTAGGTGCATTAGCAAATCGAGCTGTCTTGGAAGCCGTGACTGCAGTAGGTGCATTGGCAAATCGAGCTATCTTGGAAGCCGTGACTGCAGTAGATGCATTGGCAAATCGAGCTGTCTTGGAAGCCGTGACTGCACTAGATGCATTGGCAAATCGAGCTGTCTTGGAAGCCGTGCCTGCAGTAGGTGCATTAGTAAATCAAGCTATCTTGGAATCTGTGACTGCAGTAGGTGCATTGGCAAATCGAGCTGTCTTGGGAGCCGTGCCTGCAGTAGGTGCATTAACAAATCGAGCTGTCTCGGAAGCCGTGACCGCGGCAGGTACATTAACAAAATGAGCTGTCTTGAAAGCCGTGCCTGCAGTAGGTGCATTAGCAAATCGAGCTATCTTGGGAGCCATGAATTGCAAGTTGCTCTGAGGTCACTGAAGCTGACTCTCAACCCTTGCAGGCTGCACATTGTTCCCTGGCATGTGTTCAATTCGGTGATCTACCATCAACTTTTCTCAGCCTCTATCCAAGAAAAACACAATGACCTAAGTCCTTGCATAGGTCTGAGGGGCAATTGATTCTGTGCCACATTCTATACAGGGATGGAATAAATAAAATGTATATGGAATATTTAAAGGGAAACGTCTTGAGGCAGTCCAAAGCAGGTCTCAATATGAACCATAGTCAGGATAGTGAAATCATCTAGCAGTGGAGGACTAAATAATAAAACAAGGATTGCCTAATTATGCAGTATGTATAGGCGAATTGTGTTGCATTATGAGACACCTTTTGTGTTGTTCTGTCACCATTTTGACATTTTAAACAAATGCTTTACACTGTCGTAGCTAAATTCCCATTTTAATGACCGATTACAGCAGTCAAACAAATGAAAGGTGACCCATTAACTTTTGTTAAGTGTGGCAACCCTGAACCAAATGTGCAGAGATTTTAATAACTTTCAATCCTTTTGAGCTACAAACACATTTTTTGTAAAAATTAGCAAATTGTGCAGCAGATGCTGGATTATTCAGCAACTGCAGCAGATTCACAATCATGTACAAAACGTCAGATCCAAATAGTCGCGTTTTTCCAGGGCCCCTGGCTATCCTCAATGGATCAACCACAGATAAATACTATGAAGCCAGCACATTTCAAGGTTTCAAATGCTCCAACCGCACAGAATTTAGATTTTATACTGCAAACCAGTTCTACAATATGTCAAAGGAGATTAAAAAAAACTTGAATCTTTATTCACAACTAGTTGCATTCAAAATATCTAAGCAGCAAACAGCCCGCCCTCAGGGTTTGATAGGGCCAGAACATACGCCATTTGTTATGACCACATATGCCATGTAAGACCCTGAGGATGCACCTTGCCATAACCAAAACACATGTCAGCGAGTGAAGCTGGCATAGAATTTTATAATTTGAATTAATTGCTACCTGGAAATTTAAATTCAATAAATTCTGAAAAAGGATTAAAGTTTATTTTTTATTTTTTATCTGATCCAGGAATTGGTGCTGAAGCTCAGATCTCACTTGCGCTTCACAGAGCATGGTATTTCTTCTTACCTGCCAAAATGCTCCATGCCTCCGTTTCAGCGGCAGTGTTTTGTTCATTCAAGCTCCTGATTTATAAATGCTATAAGTGGACAGTGTTCAATCAATCAATCAATCAATCAGGGTTATTGTAAAGCGCACTACTCACCCGTGAGGGTTTCAAGGTGCTGGGGGTGGGTGTGGGCAGCTCCGTTGGGGTCATTCGATGAGCCAGGTCTTGAGGTCCTTCCTGAATTGGTGCAGTGTCGGGCTGCATCGGAGGTTAAGGGGAAGTTTGTTCCAGATCTTGGCTGAGAGGTAGGAGAAGGATCTTCCACCTGCTTTGATCATGTAGAAGCTTGGGACGGTGGCTAGGGAGAGGTCGTCTGAGTGGAGGTTTCTCTTGGGGGCGTGGAAGGAGATTCGGTCGTTGAGGTTTTGGGGTCTGGTGTTGTGGAGGGCCATGTAGGCATGTGTGAGCAGCTTGAAAGTTATTCTTCTTTCAACAGGGAGCCAGTGGAGGTCGCAGAGTTGTTGGGTGATGTGGTTGTGCCGTGTAATATCGAGGATAAGTCTGGCTGCGGCGTTCTGGATGGTCTGGGGTTTGTGGAGGAGTTTCTTTGTTGATTTCAGCGTAGAGGGCGCTGCCTTAGTCTAGTCTGCTGGTGATGAGTGCATGAGTGACAGTTTTCCTGGAGTCAGGGGGGATCCACTTGAACGTTTCGCAGAGTATGTAGAGGGTGTTGAAGCATGTGGAGGATACGCCGTTGATTTGGCGATTCATGGTGAGTGATGAGTCGAGTAGGATGCCGGGGTTGCATGCATGGTCTGTTGGGGTGGATGGGTCTCCGAGGGCGGGGGGCTACCAGCTGTCGTCCCATGCAGAGAGGGTGGAGCCGAGGATGAGGACTTCTGTTTTCTCCGAGTTGAGTTTCAGGCAGCTGTTCCTCATCCAGGTTGCGACAGCTTTCATCTCTTCTTGGAAGTTGTGCCTGGTGATGTCAGGTTCCTTGGTGAGGGAGATGAAGAGCTGAGTGTCATCGGCGTAGGAGACGATGTTGAGCCCATGGTTTCTGACGATGGGTCCAAGGAGGGCCATGTAGACGTTGAAGAGTGTGGGGCTGAGGGAGGATCCTTGGGGTACTCCGCATCTGATCTCTGTCGGTTCTGAGAGGAAGGGCGGGAGTCTTATTCTCTGTGTTCTTGATGTGAAATGATCGTATCCAGTCAAAGGTCTTTCCTTGGATGCAGGCGTCTTCGGGCCTGGTGGCTAGTGTGCGGTGGGAGACGAGTGTTGGAGGTGACATGGGAATTGAGGCAGAAATGGAAGTGAGATAGAGAGAGCGAGTGTGAGGCAGGCAAGATAATGAAAACGAGACGAAGAAAAAATAAGAGATTGGGCAGCAGAAGGGGAGTACTGTTCCTTTGCCATCTTTGACGTGATTATACCTATATTCCCCTCCCCTGGAGTCCCTATGTTTCACTAGGGGCCACATCTGAGAAGGTTTCCTGACCCACCAGGAATACTGAGTCTGCTGGCCACTACGGTCCAGTAGAGGGCATTGTACCAGAATATCATAGCATAAATACCATACGAGGAAGATATTGTGTCCTAATTATCCTCTAGAAAACATTACCACTTCGGAGTTAATAACAGAAAATCTACATCGAATGAGACAATATTTTTTTAAGCAATATTTAGGGCACAATATTTGTTTCAGACAATATTTTTGTTAACAATATTCTGACATACATAGGTCAGGCAAAGAGCACTTTACATTGAGAGGCAAGAATCTAAGAAAAGTTAAGACACTGGACGAAGATATGGGAAACTTCACATTACCAATGAGACGTTCTGTTTTAACTTGTGGATATTTATATAATAGATAGCTGCACCTCCGTTTGCTTTGTTGCCTGTCAGCAAGACAAGTATAGCGTGTTCCTTTGTGATTGTTTTAAGGTTTGACCTGGGCATGTTGCACACTGTGGAAATTTGAGATCTTATTTAGCATGTTCTGCTCAGAAGGGGTGCTGAATAAACTAGCATCTACAACCAAATGGATAAACTGTTGCCTGGCCCTGTGAGCCCTGCAACATGATGATCATTTGTATATGTCACTAGCTCAGACACCCTGAGCTAACCCAGGCGGAATAATCAGCCAATGCACATTTAAACAACCCCACTGCCACATTCATCTTTTATTTTCTTTATCAAGATGTCACATTAACAAGATGTTTGGCACATTGACCATCATGCAAATTCTCAGAATATTTGAGCGGCATTATGGAATATTTTAGCAACACACACAAATGCTCATTGTGCCATAGGACTCAATGTGCAAAAGATGAGCTCGTCTGTGCCTGAATGTGCCTGGACCACATCGAGCACCAGGATCCCGGGCCTGATCACCGCCCAGCGATTCGCCACAGCACTCCTTAGGTCGCTAGAGCATGGACACCGCTACCCCAACTGCTGTTGTGCCCCACCTCACACCACAGTAGGGGCTTTCACCTGCACCCACTGCCAGTACTCCAGCAGCCACCCACACACCCCCACGCAAAGACTAATTCCTGCAACACCCCGCCCAACAAACACTCCACACAAGCACCCACAATGCCTACACCCTCACCCTACAACACAGCAAACCTGCACATCAACACCCCCTCCATACATGCTTCTCAACACACAATCACTCAGCAAACACACAACCGAAAAATGGGAGCTGCTGAATAGCGATGCACCCGACATCCTCTTTTGCCAAAGAGACCTGGCTCAACCCCTCATTGGCTCCTGACATCGACAAGGCAATCCGAGAGGGTTACAAGATCCTGCGACAGGTCCACCTCCACAAGCCAGGAGGAGGACTCTCTATCGTCTGCAAGGACTCTGACAAATGCAGAACATCCAAAGAGAATGCCACCCCATTCATGGAACACCTGCACTTCAAGCTGCAAATCTCTGAAGACTTGACCCTGAAAGGAACCCTCCCTTACCAACTACCTGGACCACAAAGCCACTTTTACCAACCTCCTTACAAACGTCCTCACTCTGCTCACCATCGACTCCAGAGCCTACATTCTTCTCGGTGACCTCAACTTTCACCTGGAAGATCAAAACGACCTCTGCTCCACTGCACTCCTCGAAAGCTTGCGCAACATTGGACTCACCCAGCTTGTCCCAGAACCAACACACACCACAGGACACACACTGGACCCCATCTTCTCCACAAGCGACAGCATCAAACACAACTCCACCACACTACTCACATGAACCCCGTCCACTCACGTGGACTCCATCATCCACTTCCAACTCAATATACCTCAAGTCAACACCCCTACCAGGTTCAGCATTCCAAGCTGCAGCTGGGGCAAAATCACAAAAGCAGACTGACTCAGATCCCTCAGCATGGATTAACCTAGCCCCATAGACAACCTCAACAAGGACAGTGACAACGTCAACAACTGGATCAAGAACTGCACAGACTCCCTCACTTCCCATCAAATCAAACAAGCATAGTAGATCAACAAGCAGGCCAGTTGGTACACAGAAGACCTCTGAGACACAAAATGACATAGTAAACAGCTAGCATGGAAATGGAGAGCCAGCCATGACACTGCAGACAGAATTGCCTACAAGATTGCACTAAGACACTATCACCAGCAAATAAGAAACACCAAGAATCAAGCACTAGTGGACCACATTGAAGGAAGCTCCAACAGCTGCAAAGAGATTTTTTCGATTGTTAGGATTTCACCTTGCCCTTAGCCACTGTCAACATTGCTGCCTCCCAACAACTCTGCGACAACCTATCCAACTTCTTTCTTCCACAGCAAAATCACAAACATCTACAACAACTTTGCATACCAACCCCAGAGAACTCGTTGCTAACCTATCCACCACCAATCAAGACGGTCACCTGACCAAATGGACTACCCTCACCAAAAACAAAACTGCTGCACTCATGTGGACCATCCACTCAGGGGCTCTAATGGACCCATGCCCCCATTACATCTACTACCTGGGAACTTCATCAATTAGAACCACCCTGACCCATATCATTAACGCCTCCATCACGTGCGCCACTTTTCTGGATCAATACAAACTTGCAGAAATCAATGCCCTCCTCAGGCTCCCCACAGTCTACCCGAATCAATTGAGCAACTTCCGACCCATGTCTCTGCTACCCTATCCAGCCAAAGTGATTGAGAAGGCCATCAAGAAGCAACTCATAACCCATCTCGAACTTCGCCATCTTCTAAACGACACTCAATCAGGATTCAGAAAGGATCAGAGCACCGAAACAGTACTCATCGCGGCCACCGAGGACATTCGAATCATCCTGGACCAAGGAGAAACAGCAGTCCTCATTCTGCTCGACCTCTCCGCGGTCTTCAACACAGTCTCCTAGAACACTCTCATGAGAAAACTCTACAAGATTGTCATACAAAGATCTGCACCCTTCACATCAGGGGCCAACCAACTGATATGCGGAGACCAACAGGGATCATCCCTAAGCCTCACGTTTTCAACATATACATGAAACCGCTCACCAACATCGTCCGATCACAAGACATCACTGTCATCTCCTACACCGATCACACCCAACTTATTCTCTCCCTGACGGACAAGACAACCATCACCAGGACAAACTTTACCAACTGCATGACCATGGTAGCAAACTGGATGCAAACCAACTCCCTGCAGCTCAACTCCGACAAAGCAGAAGTACTGGTCTTCGGCAACAAGACCTCCCCATGGGACTCCACCTGGTGCCCGTCGGAGCTTGGACCAACAACAACAGAGCACACAAGAAATATATATATCATCTTAGACAACAAGCTCAACATGATGGCTCAAGTCAATGGAGTGTGCACCCCCTACGTCCGCAGCCTACACATGCTACGAAAGATCTTCATATGGTTGCCTCAGAACACAAGACAGACCATCACACAAGCATTCATCACCAGCAGGCTTGACTACAGCAACACTCTCTACGTCAGAATCTCAAAACAAATCCTACATAGACTCCAGACCACCCTGAACACTGCTGGAAGACTCATCCTCCCTTGCTGCACCCACATCACACCGCACCTCAAGAAGCTTCACTGACTCCCTATTCACAAGCGCAGCCAATTCAAATTTCTCACACACGCATACAATACCCTACACAATACAGGACCAGAATACCTGATCAGCTGCATACACATTCACAAAGCCATCAGACACCTATGTTCTGCCTCGCTCTCACTTGCGAACATTTCCCGCATCCACATAAGCAAAACTGAAGGTTGCTCATTTTCCTACATCGCACCCAAGACATGGAACGACCCCCCTCAACACATCAGAGCCTCCTTTTTACTTCTTGAGTTCCTCAAGAAGCTGAAGACCTGGCTATTCATACAAGCACCTTGGGGACCACAAACCTACACACCTGCCCAAGTGCCTGGTTACCCTCTCGGGTGATTAGTGCGCTATACAAATCAATATAACATAACATAATAGAGTGAGATCTAGAGCAGTAGATCTAGGTGGAGAGGGGGATCAAAGGGGAGGGGTGAGGTAAGTGGAGGGGGGAGGTGAGTGGAGGTGGAAGGCGAAGGAGATGGGGAGGGGAGGGGAAGGGGAAGGTAAGGAATTATAAATGAAAGAAAGCATGGATCTCAAGAGGTGTGCTCTTAGCAATCCCTGGTTGGAAGTCAGCCAAAATGTAGCCTGTGGAACCAGATTAGACCTTTGACAATGCGAGAGCTATTGGCTTTGGCAATGTATTTTGCCATGTAGGACACCAGTGTGGCTGCTGTTTAGCATGGCTAAAAGTTAGCAACGTGGAGTGGAGTGGGGTAGAGTGGGGTACATTATAGTGGAGTAGAGTGGGGCAGATCGGAGTGGGGTAGAATGGGGTAGATTGGAGTGGAGTAGAGTGGGGTAGATTGGAGTTGCGAGGGGTAGACTGCAGTGGGGGGATTGGAGTGGGGTAGATTGGAGTGGTAGATTGAAGTGGGGTAGATTGGAGTGGAGTGTGGTAGATTGGAGTAGAGTAGGGTAGAAGGGAATGGGGTAGATTTGAGTGGATTGGAGTAGATTTCAGTAGGGTAGATTGAAGTGGAGCGGGGTAGATCAGTGTGGAGTCGCGTAGATTAGGGTGGAGTAGATTGGGGTAGTTTGGGGTAGATTGGGTGGAGTGGGGTAGATTAGGGAAGATTTGAGTGGAGTGGGATAGATTGGAGTGGAGTAGGGTAGATTGGAGTAGATTGAAGTGGGATAGATCAGAGTGGCGTAGATTGTAGTAGTGGGGTGAGGTGAAGTGGGGTAGAGTGAGGTGGAGTGGGATAGATTGGGGTAGAGTGGAGTGGGGTAGATTGGGATATAGTGAAGTTGAGGGGGTAGATTGGTGTGGAGTGGGGTGGATTGGAGATGGGTAGATTGTGGTAGATCGGAGTGGGGTAGATTGGGGTGAGTGGAGTGAGGCAGATTGTGGTAGATCGGAGTGGGATAGATTGTGGTAGATTGGAATGGAGTAGATTGGAGTGAAGTGGAGTGGGGTCGATTGGAGCAAAGTGAAGTGAGGTAGACTGGAGTAGAGTGGGATAGAGTGGAGTGGAGATTTGAGTGAAGTGGGGTATGCTGGATTGGAGGGGGGCATATTGGAGTGGAGTGAGGTAGATTGGGGTAGAGTGGGGTGGAGTGGGGTTGAATGGGGTAGAGTGGTGGAGTGTGGTAGATTGTGATAGAGTGAAGTGGAGGGGGATAGATTGGAGTGGAGTGGGGTAGATTGTGGTATATCGGAGTGGGGTTGTTTGTGATAAATCCGAGTGGGGTAGATTGTGGTGAGTGGAGTGGGGTAGAATGTGGTAGATCAGAGTGGGGTAGATTGTGGTAGATCAGAGTGGTGTAGATTGTGGTAGATTGGAGTGAAGTAGATTGGAGAGAAGTGGAGTGGGTTAGATTGGAGTGGGGTAGATAGACGTGGAGTGGGATAGAATGGAGTGGAGATTGGAGTGGAGTGGAGTATGCTAGAGTGGAGTGGGGTAGATCGTAGTAGATTGAAGTAGAGTGGGGTAGAATGGAGTGGAGTAGTTTGGAGCGGAGTGTGAAAGATTGGAGTGGAGTGGGGTATATTGCAGTAGAGTGGGGTAGTTTGGGGTGGAGTGGAGTAGATTGGAGTGGAGTGGGGTAGATTGAGGTGGAGTGGAGAACATTGGAGTGGAGTCAGGTAGATGGGAATGGAGTCTGGCAGATTGGGGTACAATGAAGTGGAGTGCAGTAGATTGGGGTGGAATGAGGTGGAGTGGGATAGTTTGGAGTGGGGTAAGTTGGAGTCGACTGGGGTAGACTGGAGCAGTGTGGGTAGATTGGAGTGGGGTAGATTGCAGTAGAGTGGAGTGGGGTAGATTGGATTGTAGTGGATAGAGTGGGTTAGATTGAGTGGAGTGGGGTAGATTGGTGTGGAGTGGGATAGAGTGGAGTGGGGAAGACTTGAGTGGAATAGATTGAAGTGTAGTGGGGTAGATTGTGTAGATTGCAGTGGAGTGCGGGAGACTGGTGTGGAGTGGGGTGGATTGGAGTGGGGTAGATTGGGGTAGATTTTAGTGGGGTGGGGTAGAATGGGATAGATTGGAGTGGGGTAAATTGAAGTGGAATGCGGTAGATTGGGGTGGGACAGATTGGAGTGGAGTGGGGTAAGTGGTGCGGCGTGGAGTGGCGTGGAGTGGCATACAGTAAAGTGGTGTGGGGTGGCGTAGAGTGTCTTAGAGTGGAGCGGAGTGTTGTAGAGTGGAGTGGAGAGACCTGGAGTGACGGGGGATGGAGTGGCATGTGGTAAAGTGGAGTTGCATGTTGTAGAGTAGAGTGGAGTGTTGTAGAATAGAGTGGTGTGGCGTAGATTGGAGGGGCATAGAATAGAGTCGAATTTTGTAGAGTGGAATGGTGTATGCATGAAATGACCATTGCATTTGCACAGACCTGCAGTTTTACTGCGCACAGTGATAATGTGTGGAAATGTCATCACCTAGTGCATTGATGTGCTTTAGTCATATTCAAATATTTGTTACCACCACACTTCAGAAATACAAAAAAAGCGGTCAGAGTGGTAGAAAAGGAAAAGAGGGATGAGAGATAGGATGGACGGAAAAAGGGAGATTGCGCTTAGAACGGGGCTAGTTTGAGAATTTTTTTCCAGGGCTGCTTTGTGTTCCCAGTCCAGTCCTGAAGAAGAGGCCTCGGGATAGGGACAGACACAGGCACAGGAAGGGAGACGAAAAACAAACAGCTTGTACATAATTAGTCTTGGTCTGGAAGCGCCCGCGGGCTGGAGGCCCAACCTAAGATTAAAGTCTGAAAATCAAGCTCTGCAAAGGCAACGCCACCACAATGGATTACAGACTGTGGAAAGGAAGAGGGCGTAGAGAGGGGGGAGGAGGAACGAGAGCCAGAATTTAAAGGAGGATGCGATGACGATGACAAATGAGAAGGGATTCTAGTTTGTAACCTGCAGTTTGCACACCCGGCTCTGCAGCAGATGGTTTGTTTAATGGCTCAAAAATGTGTTTATAAATACTATTCGGAGGATGATTTTTACGTAATTTGGTCTGAGCAAAAATGCCTAAACTTAACTGTGAACAGATGCAAAGTTTAGTTATGGGGTGTTTGTTGCCATCGAGTAGTACACAAAAATGATGGACAAGTCAACAGGCTTCCCATGGTTCCCATAGCATAGGCTCCACCTCATGAGCGTCCCAGAGTCTGCAGTTAAGAACAGATCATAGCAATGAGGTGGAAAGGAGTGGAGGAGGAAGAAATTGTGAAAGGCATAGATTTAGTGTGGGGTTATAACCCTGCACAAGAAAGTAAGGTAATGGAGAACTTTAGGCATTCCAAATGGAATCCTAGTCATTGATTTTATACATACAAAGGGCACATCATGAGTTATCCTATCACTGTCCGTTTACAGGAGTGGCAGAAGACAACTTTAGTTCTGTCAGAAGCTAATGCAGTGACTAACACAGAACACAAAAATGGGCCAGGCAGAACCTAAAGGCAGTAACGACACAAGAGAACAAGCACTGGCAAAGTCAGTAGGTCTCGCATGAGCTACTGGCTTTGCCAATGTGTTTTAGCCATGTTGTACTTTAGTGTGGCTGCTGTTCAGCATAGCTAAAAGTTAGTGCTATAGAGGAGAGCGCCACTGAGTAGAGTGGGGTGGCACAGAGTAATGCGGAGTGGCGTAGCGTGGAGTGGGGGGTTGTGGAGTGTTGTAAAGTGGAGTGTCTTAGAATGGACTGGTTTAGAGTGTCGTCGATTAGTGTGGAGTGGCGTAGAGTGGATTAGAGGGTTGTGGAGTGGTGTAGAGTGGAGTGTCATAGAGTGGAGTGTCATTGAGTGGAGTATCGTGGAGTGTCGTGGAGTAGAGTGTACTGTTGGGGTGTAGAGTGGAATAGCGTGGAGTAGAGTAGAGTGGAGGGGCGTAGAGTGGCGTAGAGTGGAGGAGAGTGTCGTAGAGAGGAGTGGCATAGAGTGTCAGAGTGGGATGGCATAGAGTGGTGCAGAGTGGAGTGATGTAGAATGAAGTAATGGAGTAGAGAAGAGTACTGTGTCACAGAGGAGAGTGGAGTGACGTGGAGTGACGTAGAGTGGCGTGGCGTAGAGTGTTGTAGAGTGGAGTGGTATAGAGTGGAGTGGACTACAGTGTGGTAGAGTGGAGTATCGTAGAGTGGAGTGTCATGGAGTGGAATACAGTGGAGTGGGGTGGCGTAGAGTGGAGTGGCACAGAGTGGAGTAAAGTGGCATAGATTGGAGTAAAGTGGCACAGAGTGGAGTAAAGTGGTATAGAGTGGAATAGCGTGGCATAGAGTGGAGTACAGTAGGGTAGAGTGGCGTAGAGTGGAGTAGAGTAAAGTGGCATAGAGTGATATGGAGTGGAGTGGCATAGAGTTGCGAAGAGTGGCGTGGAGTGGCGTAGAGTGGCGCAGAGTAGGGTGGCATAAAGTAGAGTAGAGTGGGGCAGAGTAGAGTGGCATAGAGTGTTGTGGAGTGGCATAGAATGGCAAAGAGTTGAAGGGCGTAAAGTGGAGAGGCATTAGGTGGGGTGGAGGGGCGTAGAGTGACATAGAACATGAGGGCATAGAGTGGACTAGAGGTTCCTAGATTGGAACGGCACAGAGTAGAGTAAAGTGTAGAGTAGAGTGGAGTGGTGTAGAGTGGAGTGGCGTGGCCTAGAGTTAAGTTGCATAGAGTGGCCTAGAGTGGTGTAGAGTGATGTACAGTAGGCTGGGATAGAGTGGAGTAGAGTGTCATAGACTGGAGTGGAGTGTCGTAGAGTGGAGTGAAGTATAGTGGAGTGTCATATAGTGGAGTGTTATAGAGTAGAGAAGAGTGTATAGTAGAAAGGAGTGCTGTGGAGCAGAGTGAAGTGTCATGTTATGGAGTTAAGTGTCATGGAGTAGAAGTAGTATAGAGTGGAGGAGAGTTGTAGAGTGGCTTACACTGGAGTGTCGTAGAGTGGAGTAGAGTGAAGTGTCATAGAGTGGAGTGTCGTAGAATGGAGCGGCATAGAGTGGAGTGGAGTGGAGCAAAATGGCGTAGAGTGGAGTAGAGAGGTGTAGAGTGTTATATAGTGGAGTGTGGAAGTATGGAGCTGAGTAGAGGAAAGCAGAGTGGAGTGGTGTAGCATGGAGTGTCGTAGAGTGGGGTAAAGTGCCATGGAGTGTAATAAAGTGGAGTGGCGTAGAGTGGCATAGAGTGGCATAGAGTGGAGTAGAGTGGTGTAGAGTGGAGTGCCATAGAGTGGAGTGGAGGGGAGTAGAGTGGAGTGGCATAGCATGTAGTGTTGTAGAGTAGAGTAAAGCGGTGTGGAGTGTAGTAGAGTGGAGTGGTATAGAGTGGTATAGAGGAGAGTGGTGTAGAATGAAGTGGCATAGAGTGGAGTGTCATAGAATGGAGTAGAGTAGAGTGACATAGAGTAGCGTGATGTTGAGTAGAGTGTCCTAGAGTTTATTGGCGTAGGGTGGATTAGATGTGGAGTGTGGTAGAGTTGAGTAGAATGAAGTGTCATAGAGTAGAGTGCTGTAGAGTGGAGTGGTGTTGAGTAGAGTGGAGTGGCATAGAGTGGTGTAGAGTTGAGTATCATAGAGTGGAGTAGTATATCATAGAGTGTCGTGGAGTAGAGTGGAGTGTTGCAGAGTGGAGTGTCATAGAGTGGAGTAGAGTGGCCTAGAGTGACATAGAGTGACAGTGTGGCGCAGCATGTAGTAGAGTGTCATAGAGTGAAGTGGTATAGAGTGGATTAGAGTGGAGTATCATAGAGTGGAGTGGTGTAAAGTGGAGTGGTATAAAGTGGAGTGGCCTAGAGTGAAGTGAGTAGACTGACGTAGAGTGGAGTAGAGTGGGTCAGAGTGGAGTAGAGTATCGTAAAGTAGAGTGGAGTAGAGTGACATGGAGTGGAGTGGCGTAGATGTTGTAGAGTGGAGGGGCGTAGAGTGGCACAGAGTGGAGTAGAGTGTGGTAGAGTGGAGTATTGTGGAGTGGAGTAGAGTGTTATAGAGTAGAGTGACGTAGATTGGGGAAGTGTAGAGTTGCAAGATGTTTAGTGAGTAGACTGACGTAGAGTGGAGTAGAGTGGTGTAGAGTGGAGAAGAATGGCATAGAGTGAAGTGGCGTAGAGTGGAGTAGAGTGACATGGAGCGGAGTGGAGTAGATGTTGTAGAGTGGAGGGGCGTAGAGTGGCACAGAGTGGAGTAGAGTGTGGTAGTGAAGTGAAATAGACTGGAGAGGTGTAGAGTTACAAGATGTGAAGGGGCGTAGCGTAGTGTGGAGTAAAGTGTCATAGAGTGGAGTAAAGTGTCATAGAGTGGAGTGGGATAGAGTGGAATGCAGTAGGCTGGAGTGGAGTAGAGGGGAATGGAGTGGAGTGGCATAGCATGGAGTGTGTGTAGAGTAAAGTGGCATAGAGTGTAGTAGAGTGGAGTGGCACAGAATGGCAATGAGAGTCGTAGAGTAGAATAGAGTGGAGTGGCGTAGATTTGAGTACAGTGGCCTAGAGCGAAGTGGCGTAGAGTGGTGTAGAGTGTTGTAGAGTGGAGTGGCATAGAGTGGCAGAGAGTGAAGTGGCGTAGAGTAGAGTACAGTGTCATAGAGTGCCGTGGAGCAGAGTGGAGTGTCGTAGAGTGAAATGTTGCAGAGTGAAGTGTCATAGAGTGGATTAGAGTGGCATAGAGTGGAGCAGAATGGATAGGTGTGGAGTAGAGTGTCATAGAGTGAAGTGAAGTAGAGTGTCCTAGAGTGGATTAGATTGGAGTATCATAAAGTGGAGTAGAGTGGAGTGTCATACAGTGGAATGGTGTAGAGTGGAGTGGCATAGAGTGGAATGGCAGAGAATGGAGTGGAGTAGACTGGCATAGAATGGAGTAGAGCAATGTAGCGCTGCATTTAGAGGAGTAGAGTAGAGTGGCGTAGAGAGGAGTAGAGTAGAGTGGCATAGAGTGGGGTAGAGTGGTATGGAGTAATGTGGAGTAGAGTGGAGAGGTGGAGAGTGGAGTGGTGTGGTGTAGAGTGTCATGGAGTGGAGTGGCGTAGAGTGGAGTGGTGTAGAGTGTGGTTGAGTGGAGGGGCATAGAGTGGCGTGGAGTGGCATAGGGCCTGATTCACAGAACTAACTTACGTCAAAAACGTAAAGTTAGTACTTTTTGGTATTCACAGAATACACTTACTCATTTTGGTATTCACAGAAGTTAGTAGTCCTAACTTTAGGACTCCTAAATGCCTTCTGTGAATACCGAAAATCTTAAAGTTAGGATTTTCTCAGTTTAGGAGTAGTAAAGTTAGGACTTTACTACTCCTAAACTGAGAAAATCCTAACTTAAGACTTTCGGTATTCACAGAAGGCATTTAGGAGTCCTAAAGTTAGGACGACTAACTTCTGTGAATACCAAAATGAGTAAGTGTATTCTGTGAATACCAAAAAGTACTAACTTTACGCTTTTGACGTAAGTTAGTTCTGTGAATCAGGCCCATAGTGTGGAGTATGCATGGTGTAGTGGTGCACTGCCATTACATACAACACATTTTCAATTGAAATGACCATTACATTTTCAATTGAAATGACCATTACATTTGCAGAGACATACAGTTTTACTGTGCAAGTATATAGCGCATAAACAATAATGTGTGGAAATGTCATTGTCTAGTGTATTGATTTGTTTTGATCTTTTTAAATATTTCTTCCACCACACTTCATAATTACAAACATATTTGCTTAATTTGTGCTTTCCTAATTCTGCTATATTCTGAAATACATGCACCATTTATTTACAGACATGTAAATTTTGTTGTGTGCCAGAAAAAAAGCCTTTCCTTTCACAGCAAGATTGTCACATAAATCCTTTCACTTGAAGTCAGAGAAAGAAAAGTAAGCACCAAGCCGCCTTGAAAGACAGAACCTACCATTTGACTTCAGTCTTTGAATGCACAGCAAATGCGATAGAACAAGATTTAAAGGCCTGTTTACAAAAAGCGAGCACTGGTGGAAGAATACAGTAAATAGGCTATGCTCCACAGGAGGGGCAAAATCAAGCCGGACAGCCAAAATCAAATAATGCCAGCAAACAGAAAGCAAGCAAATGTGAGTTGAAAAACACTAAGCCAATGGTAAACAATGGGTGGAAAACATTCCTAGGGAAGCTTTCAGAATGTCCCCAAGATGCTGTTAGCAAACCAGACAGCTGCGCTGTCAGGTAGGTCTCAACCTTAAAATGCAACATTATACCTAATGGTTCGGTGCATATGGATGTTTCTCTGGCGGTGCAGTGAATCTCCTCTAGTAAAATAATCACTGCATGAGTGCGAAGTTTAGGAGTTCTTTAGACAGGTTCTGCCAGACCAGCTACAATTGGCGTGCTGTGTTGATGCTTTTTTTCCTCCAAAACAGGTCCCTCCTAGATAGGAGGAATCAATACAAGCTAATCAGGCACTCTCAATGCTCGTTTTGTTTTGTCATAGTGTTCACAAAATATAGTTGGGGAAACTACCAGGTGTTCAGTAACCTAAAAAAACATTGGCTAAATGCAAAAAAAGACTTTGTCTCAAAATACACACCGTGCCACAGTACTCCCTGGCACTTCAAGGATCTAGCTTGTGTTTGGATGTGCTCCTTGTGAAAGGATAGAATGCCATCACTCACAGTGAAGTTATCCAGTTGCTGAAATGTGCTGTATGCTGTAGTTGGTGAAGCAATAATGTGAATGACATAATAACAAACCAATGGAAGTAAATACATTTTACATATATAGCTGGTGAGCCATCAGTCAGCCATAAATTGGTAGCATGGCAAACCCGCGGACCCATCATCACTTTCCCCCAAAGCGAGGGTCTGTCTTTGGGGACCAAAAACGCTAATATCTCAGACACACAATTAGCTTTTGTCCAACGTGTAGGGAAACATTTGTGGATATTTTTGTTTGGGGCCATCATGACATGGACAGAAACAACCCCAGCTGGAATGTATGCCCTTAAAGGAGCAGGACCAATGCCTCTTTCCTTGGAATTGGCTGCCAGATTGCAACCGCTATTAAATCCCATACCAGAGGTAGCATAAACTCCAAGGAGGCACCACCAACCCAAACCAAAACCATCAAATTCTTCATCTGATTTTTCATCCTACATTCCTCTGACCCCCAAGACGCAGCAGGTAAGCATGGTAAGGCTCCACAAGTACATGTCAAATTGAATCATGGCATGTGAAGTTGCACGTGGGCGAGTTTGTACCAGGGCATATCACGACAGCAACTGACCATGTGATGGAATATAGGGTTTCATCTGATATATGACGGCTTTAACTGGGAATGTGCAGTTGTACATCACCATCTGAGGCATCAACTTGGCATATAAATGGCTCTACCTGAGCATGATAGCTGTACCTGAGAATATGATGGCTGTACCTGGGCACAGGAGGCTGCAACTGGCATACGATCGCTGTACTTGAGGACATGAAGACTGAACCTCAGTACATGAGACTGGATTTGTCCTGTGAGATCAGCTCCTGACTGCCACTTTTTGACAGTCTATGAGTGGGAGTAAACAGTGCAATGACTCATTGAATTGTTTACTCAACACTAATGGGCTGTCCGACCCTGCTGCTTATGAGTGTCATGGCCCTTCAACATTGATGCAGAGAAGGCCTATTGTGCACGTGTGGGAATCACGTAGGGTACCACCTAGGCCAGCCAACCTGAGCCCCAAATCAGTGCTTCGCTCCCAGGTTCTTCAAGTGGCTGTGGGGGCTGGACCAAAGCAGGAGATGAGGTTATGATCCCTGCAGTGCCAAACGGTGGAGTCAGGAAGGGACTCTCTTCTCTATCCTTCCCTATGCTTTGGTCTCAGACTCCCCTCAGTACTGTAAAATGAAAACGATAGGCCCCAACTCACAGAACGTGAAGGGGGCCCCGAATCTCCCAAATCTCATATATATTCATGGACATTGGCATGATTGGGGTGCCCAGAAGGGCTGTGGCGCCTGAAGGGGTGAGACACCACCTGTGCTGCAGGGGCTGCGGGCACTTGTGTGATGCCCATACCTTCCCCCTTCATACAAGGTGTGGATGTTTTAAAACTCCAGGCGTGTCAGCCCCTGTCCTCTTCCGAGCCTGTTTCCACTTTCTGCACCACCCAGTAGGCTGACCCACTCTGTGCATGTGCTCGGTCTACACACTCCACATGCCAGGCAGCTCCCTCCTCCTAGAGGAGGTGCTTTCCCACAGTGGCGTAGCCCGACCTTTTGCCACCTGTGGCGGCCCCTGCGTTTACTGCACTGTGGCGGCTGCATGTAGGAGCGGGGTGTGTTGCCAATTCCTGCGTTTGCTGCCTCGTGACGGCCACAGGTAAGAGCGGGGGTGCTGGCGATTCCTGTGTCAGCCGCAGGTAAGGGGGGGAAAGCCGCCGCCCAAAAACTTGTGCCGCCCGGGGCAGACCGCACCCCCCTTGCTACGCCATTGCTTTCCCATGGCCGGCAGCTCCCTCAGGGTGAAGGAACTCGGCCTCCAGGCCTAATCATGGCCCTCAGTATCTTGCCACCGCGGTGCCCAGCCTGCAGACTATTCATGGCCCACACCTCGCTCCTCCCATCACCGGCCTCTGCTGAGATGTGAGCCACAGAGCCAAAGACCATGTGGATCACTGAATTCGGGAGGTAAGCAATGGAGAGGAGGAGGGTGGACAGCAGCCATGTTTCAATAGTTCTGCATGTGTCTATGAGTGAGCATGTCTATGCATACATGCCAACAATTGGCAATAGACAAAAGGGAGATTTAGAAAATGTGGACATTTATTTTCCTAATTAAATTGAGGACCAGTACACTTTAAGCAGGAACAATCTAAAATAAAGCCATTTTGTGCTTTAAAAGTCAGGACTCTCCTGCATAAATCAGGATTGTTGGTGTGTTCTATATTTGCATGTGTGAGAATGAATAAGCTGGTGTGCATATATTTGCTAGTTTATGGATACAACAGGGTTATATGTATTTAACAGGGGCCATGCATTACAAACGGTGACATTCTGGGGTCTGATGGCTAACCCTGACACAGTGGTATATCAGAGACATATTTCTGGACATTCCTAGGAACATGCTCAGCAAACCTATCACTATGCACAAGCCAGGGGACTTACTGGTAACCCTAACCCAATGGCCCATACATGACAAATTGAGGGCGCTCTTGGTTACATGACGGCTAGCCCTGACACGATGGTCCATCAATGACATATTTCTGGGCATTGCTGGGGGCATGTTGGCTAACCGGACTTGAAGGCCTATCAGTAACGTTTTTCTGGGAATTCTAGCAGACATGATGGTTGTCCTTGACAACAATTATGGGCCATTGGTGACGTATTTATGTGCATTCGTGGTCAAATGCTGGCTATTCTTGTACAATAGTTGTACATCATCAATATAGTTATCCTCATTCTTGGCAACAATCTGGCCAGCCCTTGCTATATAGTGACCGAACTCTGCCATATTATGGCCATCTGTGACAAAGTCTGGCTAGCCATGCCTTAACAGCTGCCCAGCCTTGACCTGCTGTTCCCATTTTTTACATAACTTTGGATCTTCATGGTATATGGTGGCTAAAATCTTTGCTATATGATGGAAATCCCAGTGTTTTGATTGTGATAAGTGGACATGGTGAGGCACAACCTGTTCATGTGTCAGCCAGATATGTGGGCTTTTGGTGAAAATAACAAGCTGATCTTTGGCGACCTAAAATGCATTTTGTAAAAATCTCATATTTCGGGGAAAAAGCAATTTATTGCAATCACAAGCTTGTGTTTGGAGGATTTGAGCCTATTTATCCACAAAGAAAATGTTTTCTTTCTTGGTGAAACGTCTGTTTTTTTCAGAAAGAAGCATGCTGTTATTTCGAACAAAATGACTGCATGCCTAAGATGTACTCAGCAATCATATTTGAATGATGATTCATGCAAGTTCGGGGAGATGTACTGCTGTTATTAGTACCTTGGTAGCAGAGAGCACTTTCTTGACATGGTTGTGACATTTTATAATCTGATATTGTCACTTCTGCTGTGTTAGACCTGAGCATGTACAGTAGGTGTAATGTGTCTGCTATCTGATCCTTTGCTCTCTATGGGCGTGATTCACAAAGGTAAATGTACACTTTTGTGTAAGTTTACTCTTGTTTTCGGTATATGACTGCGGAGTCTCCGCAGTCGGGACAGAAAACTCCACACATAAAAAGATAGGACAGGTCTATCTTTTATGTGTGGAGGTCTCTGCCCCGACTGAGAGGACCTGCAGTCATAAACTTACTATTAACTAATAGTTTGTGAATACCAAAACAAGAGTAAACCTACACAAAATCAGTGCGGTAGCTAGGCCCCTGCACTTGCCGCCCACGGCGGCCGGATCTAAGAGCGGGGGCGGGGGGTGCTGGCGATTCCTGCGGCCGCCGCCCTGCATCGGCCGCAGGTAAGAGCGGGGGTGGGGGGGTGCCGCTGGCCGCCAACCCACTTTTGCTACGGCACTGCACAAAAGTGTGCATTTACCTTTGTGAATTAGGCCCATGTATTAGAGCAGTAATGTTACTGTCTACATCATAAGATTTGTCATTTGTCCATCGCACCCATTCCTTGTAAAATCACAGCCATAACACATTGCAGAGAATCATCGTGGAAGGGATTGGAAGTTATAATGAACTGAAGAGAAAAACGATGCACCTAGTGATAAACAATAGGCCATGCTCAACCAGATTTAACTACCGATAATAAATAGAGTTGTTTAGCCATCTCTTTGGGGACAATATATTGAAAAGACCAGTGCCACCATTTGTTACCTTTTACTGGAGAGGCCCAACACCCTCGTCTAGTACACACACAATTATTCTAATATATCATTACTGCCCCTTGAGAATTTCTTAATTTGTATCCAATATATGTGTAAATTATGCTGTAAAATGCACCATTTGGATCATTTTTTTCAAATTTTCTCGGGCAAACAATTAAGAACCCCAAAGTCTCATAAAGGTGGTTGTACTCGCTCACACACTCCAATTTGGGGAGAGTATTTAGGCCCCGTCACTTTCAGCTGACACTGTATCCTACAAGACTTGCATTGTCTATGAAGCTGGATGACCTTATAAACATCGAACTACAGATGCATAGTTCTGAATCACCCTTTTCCCAAACATGGCCAACATTACATGCTGGAAAGCCCAAGGGTCTACCTTATTATTAGGGCTCCCGGTTTTATGGTATTTATTTTTTTCACATTTCCGTCTGTATTTATCCATATTTATTTTTTGGTCGTTTTATCTGTATTTATCCACATTTATTTTTGACGCAAGAAAAAAAAAACGCTAAAGCTAGTATTTTTCCACATTTATTTAAATTGACAGGCACACTTGCACTAGTTTGTTATAGCTGTTTTTTTAAATTGGAGCCTATGCTAAGTGCACTTTACATATTGGGAGCAAATTTCTTCCCTGTCCTCTAAGAAAAGATGCGTGAATTAGTGATTTTGATTAGGTCTCATTTGCGCAGCTGTCTTGCAAAATGTCAATGCATTACTAACTCTTTTACTCACATTTAATCAGCCATCTCAGAGAGTGTCTGCTCTTAGAATATCAGATCATTCTTAGTGTGCACTAGAAGACGACCTACCCCACGAGGCATTGTAAATCGCCCAAATATCGAAAGAATCCTGCATCTTCATCTGTACAGAATAGTGCTTTGATATGGACACTATGGAGAAAATGTAGAGCACAGGTGGTGCAAGTCATTTCTCTTCTTGTTTTTATTTTTATTTAAGTAGCACTTAAATAAACATTAAATAGAAAAATGAAGTCATGCTAACTGACTTGCTCACCTCTCACTCAGCCTCACTGCCCAACCACGTGCATAGTCATGGAGAGATGCAGCCAGGCTTCATGCTAATAGTTGTTGGAGGCATTTCTGCCCCGCTCCCCCTGCTCTGCCACATCAACCTCCTTCACCCTCCCACACAACAAGAAACAAAAGGTTGCTGGAGCAGCAGCCAATGTCCTGGGGTGTTTTCACACCTCTTAATGGACATCGGCTGCTTGCACTGCTCCAGCAATTATCTTGCGAAAACTACCGCTGTGAGAGGTGCTGGAGTGTCTCTGCAGACACAGTGCTCCCAGTTCCCCGTCTCTGGAGCAGTTTTGGGTCAGCAGTTTCCCGTTTCTTTTGGCCGCCCCTGTGCACCTCTGACTCAGATTTTACAGAGGAGCACAGAGGCAGGAGGAGCATTTGATTTATAGGTATTTTCCCGTTTATATATATAAATACAGAGAAAAACCAAAATGTTTTCCGTCTGTATTTATATGTAAAAATCCGTTTAAACGGAAAACCGGGAGCCTTACTTATTATGCGCTCTTCAACTGGTACATGGCACCACTCGTCCGCATCCCCGACACTCAGAAGGCTGGTCATGTACATAGGCGACACTCAGATCTGTCTCAAAACGGAAAACTGATCCACGCATACATAGCCCTGCACACCAAAGTTCCAGCATACATCAACAACCGCCTAACCTTCCAACAACCATCCAGACACCTCCGTTTCACCTCCCTCTCCATCGCAGACACCCCACGGATCCATCGAACCAACAGTGGAACCAAGGCTTGGAACAACCTCCCCTTGCACCTCAGGACCACGCCGTCACTCGAACAATTCAGACGAGAGCTAAAGACCAGGGGGCATATTAGCAAGACCCACGTTAAAATTATCGCCGTTTTAGCGGCAGGAAACTGCCGCTAAAGCGGCGATAGTGAGCTTGCTAATATGCGTTATAGAATTCAATAGAAGCCCATGTTAGATGTGCAGGACATCTAACATGGGCTTCTATGAATTCCATGCACGCATATTAGCAAGCCCATTATCGCCGTTTTAGCGGCAGTTTCTTGCCGCTAAAACGGCGATAATTTTAACGTGGGTCTTGCTAATATGCCCCCAGGTCATTTGAATAAACAACCCTCATGCAGCGACTGCAGCTCCAGCGCCTCGAGGCCCTTATAGGTGAATTGCAGCGATCTACAAATATTTGATTGATTGATGGATTGAAAACAGACCGGAGAACCCTCAGATTATGGCACACGGCTTGTCACATCATTATATGATTCAAAAGTGACTTTTGCGTAAATAGTGTCAAAATCCGACATTTTGCTCATTGGTCTAGAAAATTCCCAACACTCTCCTTCACATCTCTAGGTACTCCTCCGTGTCCCATGGAAAATGTTTGTACCCCTTAAGTCCTCTTTGATAATGAACTAACCTTCATTCCCCAAATAAATGCTGCCCCTAAATCAGCGCATTACCACTGATGGTTGCTAAGCAGAGTCATTTCTCTCGTTCACCACTCTCAGAAAATCTCCTTAGTCCCGGCATTAGATTGTTGGCATTGTCCTTCTTTTATTTCTAGCTCCCTCCTTTAAATTCCTAATTTCTAATGCTACGAGACTGCCTTACAGTGGTATGCAGCTTTTTACAAGACCCCAACTTAACATAAAAAATAAAATAAATCAGAAACTAGAATCTGCATGATATTTTGCAAGTTAGGATGAGCTAACTTACTGCATAATTTTAAACGTCAGGTGTGTTTCTTCTCATAACTTCCCTGAAGCAATCAGACCTCAGACCGGTCCCAGGATGCTTGTTTCCGGTCCAGGGAAGACCTGGCTTGGCAGTTCGGGCTGGACTGTTCCCATGAAGCACAGGGTCAAGACTGATTTGCATATAGCTGTGTCTGAACTGGGGTGGCGAAGTGAGCTAAAGAACGATGATGGATTCAACCCAGATCTGTGACTGGGGGTGAGTGTCTGAAAAGTTTCAGCGCTCCGTCCATCATCTCCTTGTGTTTGCTTTGTTCGCCCCAAGTTGGCAGGGTAGGGTCAGACGTGGGTCCCTTGCTCACTTTGCCACTGGATTCAAGCTAGCCTTACTGATGAAGGGTGTTACCCCGAAACCGGTCCCAGGATGCTTGTTTCCGGTTTAGGGAAGACCCGGCTTGGCAGTTCGGGCTGGACTGTTTGCATGAGGCACAGGGTCAAGACTGATTTGCATATGGCTGGGTCTGAACTGGGGTGGCAAAGTGAGCTAAAGAATGATGATGGATTCCACCCAGATCTGTGACTGGAGGTGAGTGTCTGAAAAAATTCAGAGCTCCGTCCATCATCTCCTTGTGTTTCCATGGTTTTCCCCCACAATATAGCAGGATTTATTTTTCTGTAAATATTACTTTTTTGATGGTCAGTAGAATTGGGAAGTAAGGTGAATTCCTCAAGCTGTTAACATAATCATCTCTGCAAACCGTTTCCGTTTCACAAATATCACTGCCAAATCAGCTTCACTATTTTATGAAGTTACCATGCTCACAGAAAGTGCAATCAGCCCCTGACCAAACAAAAAGCAGACTCCTAGCAAGCCAGATGTCATTTGTTGGCAACAACATAGTACTCTCAAGGCAAGTGAAATCTCCACTTCTTTAAACAAATAGCAAACCGTTGTTCTCTATTCCACTTTCGGAACAAGTATAACACTTATAGCTTGCACACATAGCACATGCAATCTCTCGTTACGGTATTATAAAACAACAAAAACAATTAGTGACATTCTTGCAGTCTAAAGCTAGACCTAATAAGTAATGACTTCCTCAATGCTTGCTCCACGGAGAATGAATGAACCTTAAGATGGCTCATGCGTCCTTTTGTCAGTAGGGTGCCTAACGCTGGGGTTGGGAATCACATCAGTTTTCCCAAGCAATTATTTTTTTAAAGAAAATAAATGCAGGGGCCCTACGTTTTTCGTACAAGCCTGCAACTGTTGTTGCTGATAGTCAGGGTAATTTTTCTTCCTCATTTTTTCTTCTTTGCTTTGTTCCTCTCACTTTATTTAGGTCAAAGTCTTACATAGCAGCAGAGCCCGCCAAAGCGGGCTCTACTGGCCATTATTGGCGTGCTCCCGCGTTAAAGGCCAGAGCCGAAGGCAAGGGCCTTTAACAAGGAAGCGAGCCTTTAATGGCTTGCAGAGCCGCTACGGAGAGCTCTAAGGCTATTTGAACATTCCGCCCCTAGAGGGCAGAATGATCTAATTTGTAAAACAAAGGCCTCACGGAGCTCGAGGGGGTTGAAATCCCTCGGGCTCTGCAAGGCCTTTGTTCAAAGCAACAGCTGTGAACAAACATTGGAATGTTGATGCTCTGGGCTTCTACCAGCCATTAGAAGCCCGGAGCACTCCATTGTCTTCAATGGAGCGCTCAGCATTCCAATGTTCTAATTGAAAATAAATCACAGGGCGGCAAAAATGAGCACGGGTGATTACCAGCCACACATTTTAAGCACTGGCCTGCCCTTACATTATATTCAGGGCAACTGGAATTATGTGATAGAGCGGCCACTGCGATTTTTGCATTATTGTAGATTTGCCACATAATCCATCAGTGGCCACATAATCTACAGATTTTAACAAAAACAAAAATGCTGTTTCTACCTCAAACAATTTAAAACTTAGTAAAAATGCAGCGACACGTGTTGCTGTGCAGCGAGTGGAAGGCCCTTTGCAAAGGTTGACTAGTCACCTTTCTGTAGTTTATTGCTATGTTTGGGTTTTAAACAGGTACTATTGAGATACAACTAATGCCCAGACAGTGTTAACAAGCTTAAAAATGACAAAATAATGTAGTAATTCTATCACAAAATGTGCTGCATAATTTGCCTTTTCTTGCCGCTTAATTTACTCAACCATGCCGCATATTTTGCCCCTCCCTTGTCACCTAACTCCAGTGGCCCTGATTATACTTGATGCATCAAGGCAAGTAGCCTAGAGCTTTCGAGTTTTAAGCCATCCACTGGCCATATAGGAAGCCTTACTGGGGAAGATGTCGGCTACAGAGTAGCTTTGTCACATTCTTTCTTTCAACATCCCACCAATTGGAGAAATCAGCAAAATCGTTGTGGTCAAGGGTAGGAGTGGGCCTGTGGTTGGTTTGTTTAACTAGACACCTGAAAAAACACCAAACCCTCTGGCACTGGCAAATTTCCTCAAAAGCGGGATTGAGATGGAGTGAAACTAAACCCGGGAGAGTAACAAATATTGATGAAAATCTGCATTAAAACCATTCGAGGGCAAGTGACTGGCGAATGTCTGCAAATAGTCTGCACCGATTCAGAGGTTTACAATGCCGCATACATATATACTTTCCATATGTTACGGAGACAGCAGCTCTGCCAATCTAATGCATACTTGCATTTGGCTTTCTGAAAAGAGCGAAAACGTTAGAAAGGTCCTCCAAAGCTTGCAACATGGTACTATACCACCTAAAGCCAGTGGACTGTCAGGGTGAATAGACAAGAAAAAAATATGTATAAAAAGAAATGACAGTGGCGACCCAAACAGGACAAGGTCTTTGATTCTATCATGCCATCAAGGTGTTATTGTCAATTAATTTTAAAGTACATCACCTCTGTTTCCTTCAGTTCTTGCCTTTTTTAACACCCTTGTCTAATTGGTTTGAGTGGACGTTTCAAGTGCAGCAGGTAACAACAGTGTGATGGGCCCAGAAGGAAAGGCCTGGTAGAGTCTTGGTCAGGTTTACAGGAACCTATTTCTTCATAACTTCCCTTCAGCTTCACTCAACACACCTGCATGCACAAGTCATTTGTGGGTCATACCTAAGGCCGACAATGGCATCAAGTCAAGAGGTGCTCCTGTCCAAATTTGATGCTCTCTAGTGCTGCAAGCATTCAATTCCTCTTCCACCACACCCTGAAACATGGCTACGGATTCCAGATAACTCTTTGTCATCTGTAACAGCATTTTGAAGTCCTGGACTTTCCTTTTTAAGCCGAATGCATTCAGTAAGTTGTAGACTTGCTTCATGCCCTCTGAATCAATTGAAGTAACATACTTGAAAGCAATTTATTATTCAATTGTGAAAGGAAAACCCCGAACTGGAACAATTTGTACCTTATGGCAGGGAGCCATCTGGTAACCTTATTCATGATTGGATGAGCCCGTGGCAAGTGTCTTCTCTCTTCAAGGCGGCCCAGGGCGCCAATATTCTGTGGGGCGCACTGAGCTGTGTTATTTAAGGTAATGCCAACAGCAGCACCCTTCTCATATTGCTCCAGCCTTGTCCGTGTCCCTGCCTGTTCCTTTCTGTGTGCGTAGCCAGTTTTAAGTGATTTCAGCCATTCATTATTATGCAGCGGGTGATGTTTTTTGTTTTTAACACCCCCTTTAGCCCCCTTCCTTGCCTCCTTTCACTCTCTGACCCCTGCTGACACACATCAGCAAAACCATATTCTGCGTGAAGCAGCTAAGCTAAGTGATTTAGGTGTGCTGGGCGAGTCCGCGGATGTTTGTGTTCAGGGGCCAGTCCCTGCTCCGCCAGATACCGATAGCAAGTCAACGCAGTCTCATCCTCCTGCTTCAACACCCTCCGCATGCTTCGCAAGATCTACAGGTGGATCCCGACAGACACAAGAAGAACAGTCACCCAGGCCCTCGTCAGTAGCAGACTTGACTATGGGAACGCCCTCTACGCGGGAGCCCCGGCCAAGCTCATCAAGCGACTGCAACGCATACAAAACGCCTCCGCACGCCTGATCCTCGATGTACCACGCCACAGCCACATCACCCCCACCTGAGGAACCTGCTCTGGCTCCCCGTCGACAGGAGAATCTCCTTCAAACTCCTCATCCACGCACACAAGGCACTCCACAAGACTGGCCCAGCCTACCTCAACAGACGACTCCTCTTCTACGTCCCCAACCGCCAACTCCGCTCCGCCGACCTCTCCCCTCGCCACCGTCCCTCGCATTCGAAGAACTACCACCGGCGGCAGATCCTTCTCCCACCTCGCCGCCAAGACCTGGAACACCCTTCCACTAAGCCTACGACAGACCCAAGACCTACTGACCTTCAGGAGGCTACTCAAGACCTGGTTGTTCGAACAGTAGCAGCACCCCCCCCCCCCTTTTTTTCCCCTAGCGCCTTGAGACCCTCGCGGGTAAGTAGTGCGCTTTACAAATTCTGTGATTGATTGATTGACCAGTGAACTCAAAAGGGACACATATCGCCAAAACCATCATCTGCGTGAGGCAGCTAAGCTATTGGTGATTTTGGTGCGCAGAGGGAGTCCAGGGATGTTTGTGTTCAGGGGCCAGTCCCTGCTCCTCCAGGTACTGACCAGTGAACACAAAAGTGCTCATTTATTTCACTACCATCAGCAAGGGCAACAAATTTCTGTCCGCCCTCGCCCAGGGCGCTATCTTAGCAAAGGCCGGCTCTGCCGGCAACAATGTAATCTGTAAATTCTGTTAAAAAGTTGTGTTCTAGTCTATTAAAAAGTAAACATGTTTCCAGCCAAAATCAAAACTCCGTAGTGGACAACGAGTCTTACTAATTGTGACATAATTGATGTGAATGATGAATAAATATTAGGATGATATTACTGTGGAAAGGTGCATTAAGTTTTGTATGTGACTATGGGTTTGAGAGGCAGGTTCTGTTTTCTGACAAATACATGTCACGACATCGCGTGACAACAATATCGCCCTGCAATATTATCAGATGCAGGATAATGAGTACCACTATATCCTAATGGCAGTATATATGGGCAAGTGTAAATTCACTATTCTTACATACCTTGAAGATATATTTATTGTTAAGTTATACACAGGTGGAGTTAAGATAAGTAAATCTAAACTTGCAATGACAATATTGTGGTATTTGATCTCCCACGCCCAATATTGTTGCAGGGTGATAGTAGATCCTCAATATTATCGTGAAACACATTTTGTGACTATGCTTCAATGAAACTGAATAGTGTAAACTTATTAGCACCCCATCCAGGTGAAGATATATTTTAAGAGATTGGACATGGAAGAAAAGTAAGAAGAAATCTGGTTTTATATTAATTAACTTTAAGCTTCACAGTGATGGTTAACTTCTTTTTCTAAATTTTGCCTGGGTCTGGTATTGAGTTGTCTATATTTGGTGTGCTATTTCCTCTTGCCCCGCATATTAATAAAGTATTTGCTTTTCATGAAGTTCAATAAATAAAGATTTATTTGCTTACGTGCAATTAGTACAGAATTTTCATTTGAAGTTTTCTGATGTTCCTATGCTTAAATTTATGTACTTTTTTTTAGATCTGTAAGTAAGTTGTTATGAAAATCAAGCAATTCCATTTAGTGTTTCTATTTGCATACTGGACAAAAATATCCGGCTATGTCAGATTTGATTCTCTTATATGCTTTCCGCTACTCTAAGGTAAAACGGTAAGCCCCACTAGGAGCTAAGGTGTTAGTGACAGCTCAGCCCAGGTACATCTGAGTCTCCTGTCCTCAACAGCCACTAATGGAACAAGCACAGAAGGGAACACCACAAACCATAGATCCATGACAGGAAGACATACAGAACCTAAAGCTAGTGCATAGTGTACACAAGACTTGAGCTAGCACAAAGCACACATGACAGTTGGAGCTAGCAAAGAGAATGCACAAGAAATTAGTTATTGTGAAGCATATGCATGCCATGGAGGTAGCATAGAGCACCTACAAGACCTGGAGGTAGCATAGAGCACATACAAGACCTGAAGGTAGCATAGAGCACATACAAGACCTCGGGGTAGCATAGAGCACATACAAGACCTGGAGGTAGCACAAAGCACATACAAGACCTGGAGGTAGCATAGAGAACATACAAGACCTGGAGATAGCATAGAGAACATACAAGACCTGGAGATAGCATAGAGCACTTACAAGACAACACCTAGGCATAGCATACATAAGGCATAGAGCTATCACAAAACATAAGAAAGATAGATGTTGCACAGAATATATACATGACCTAGAGGTAGCACAGACCATATACATGACCTGGAAGTAGCACAGAGTGTATCCATGACCTGGAAGTAGCACAGAGTGTATCCATGACCTGGAAGTCGCACAGAGCATATATATGACCTGGAAGTAGCTCAGAGTACATACAAGACATGAGCTAATACACAGCATACACAAGACCTGGAGAGAGCAAAGGTTATACACAACAAAAGGAAGCTGCACAGAACATAAACAAGATTTACAACAAGCCCAAAGCACAGACAAAACCTAGAAGGAGCAAACAGCATATATAAGAGATGAACTAGAGCAAATCATACACAAAACCGGCTGGCACAGAGCATAAACAAGATACAATGCAGGAGATAAGACGTGTTATTGGAGAAAGATCACATCCATTGATATCCCAATCAAACAAAGAACTATCGACAAAGAATAGCGACAGTACAGGAAAAGTGGGTGCGGAAAAGTGGGTGTTGGGGGCAGGGAAGTATTGAAGGGGTATATGTAGTAACATTAGCTGGAAGGTTTGTATGAGATAAAATTAGATGCAAGCACAGAACATGTCAGGACAGTAGATGGTTGAATTTGTAAGCCTCTGAAGTGGTGGAAATTATAAGGAAATTGGGCGATTGGATATGAGAGCATTAAAGGTGAATTTGGACAGGAGATGGAATAACTGGACATGGAAGTAGTGCTTACTTTGTGGCAATAGTTCCAGGTGCTGGGCTCCGACACTAATTTTTGGGAATGTGGATATAATTTTATTAAGCAAACACAGGGAGATGATGGACGGAGCGCTGAAACTTTTCAGACACTCACCCCCAGTCACAGATCTGGGTTGAATGCATCAATGTTCTGGGCAATGGCGTAACACAGGCCCCCGCAGCCCCCGCCATGCGGGGTGCCCCCTCAGCACATTACTCCTGCCAGAGAGCTCATGATTGAGTCCGGAGTGGGCCCCTCCACGTGCCCTGCAGGGGGGCCCCCTCAAGTTTCGTTACGCCAGTGGTTCTGGGGGTGAGTGTCTGAAAAGTTTCAGCGCTCCGTTCATCATCTCCTTGTGTTTGCTTTGTTTGGCCTAAGTTGGCAGGGTATGCCCAGACGTGGGTCCCTTGCTCACTTTGCTACTGGATTCATGCTAGCCTGGCTGATGAGGGGTGTTATCCCGAAACTGGTCCCAGGATGCTTGTTTCCGGTCCAGGGAAAACCTGGCTTGGCAGTTCGGGTTGGACTGTTCCCATGAGGAACAGGGTCAAGACTGATTTGAGTATGGCTGGAACTGAAATGGGGTGGCAAAGTGAGCTAAAAAACGATGATGGATTCATCCCAGATCTGTGACTGGGGGTGAGTGTCTGAAAGGTTTCAGTGCTCCGTCCATCATCTCCTTGTGTTTGCTTTGTTCACCCTTAGTTGGCAGGGTATGTCCAGACATGAGTCCCTTGCTCACTTTGCTACTGGATTCAAGCTAGCCTGGCTGATTAGGGGTGTTACCCTGAAACCGGTCCCAGGATGCTTGTTTCCGGTACGGGAAAGCCTTGTTTGGAAGTTCGGGCTGGACTGTTCCCATCGGGAACAGGGTCAAGACTGATTTGCATATGGCTGGATCTGAACTGGGGTAGCGAAGGGAGCTAAAGAACGATGATGGATTCACCCCAGAGCTGTGACTGGGGGTGAGTGTCTGAAAAGCTTCAGTGCTTCATCCATCATTTCCTTGTGTTTGCTGAAAAAATTGTATTATCAGACTTTGACTGAACAAGGCAGAAAAAGGCAAAAAATTGAGAGAAAAAAATTAGGAGAAATCTAGGAAATAGTGACGAATGGAAGCTGGGATGTAAAGTGCCTGCAAAAATGAAGTAAAGAGCCAGGATGTGTAGGGCGGTGGAATAAAAAGACAGGAGGTGAAATAAAGACTACGCAAACATGGCATTTGAAATCACTGGCAATAGGCAGCATTGGTGGCGTACTTCAACAGAAAACTTTAGGCCTCTGCTCCTTTTAGGTCGAGCATTTGAGACCGCTTGTATATACTTTAGTATATACTTATTATATACTTATATGTGTATGTACTTTGTGGGCTCTGGAGATCAGCCCTAGGACTTGTCTGCTTCCGCTTGGGGACTTTTTTTCTGTTCAACTGCCTCTATTTAACTGTCTTGATAGAAAACGACCACCAGAGGTCAGTGAAATACCAAGAATTGCTTTCTGCTGAGGGACTTTCTTTTTTTTTATTTTCTGGCAACTGCCTCTATTTAACTTTCTTGATAGAAAACGACCAGCAGAGGTCAATAAAATACCAGAATCACTTTAGCATTCTCTAGATTCCAGTCCATAGAAATTGTCTTCCACAAGCACCCGTAGACAATAATATTTTTTCACATCTTGTATTTTCAGTGATATGACCACCGAAGGCCCTGATTTTATATTAAAAACAGAGCTTTGGACTATACCATTTCCCGCTGAAAGGCAATATTTCTCTCCATGTGTTCCCATACCTGGCGTGTCACGCAGTTTGGTGCTTACTTTCCCTCACGTTAAAGAACAGTAGATGTTTCAGCACCCAGGCTAATGTGCTGCATAGCTAAATACATATAAGGTCCCAAAGGCGAGACCGATTGCATTGCAAATGCTTGTTTTTTTGTTTACAAATTTAGCAAAAGTGTGTGACAGCACCCAGAGAGTATGGAGTACATTAGGATTTAGCCAGGATGTGGACAGCCCTCTTGTTCCAAGAAAACAAAATGCAGCGCAAGAAATAAACAAATGCGTGAAAACTGGAATTTTACTACAAGAAATCGTTGCTTAAAACTACGTGTTCTGAGAAACTAAAACATGACTGTCTGCTGCAGAAGCTTTCCGTTCTCTGCTTCCATTGGTGTGTCGGACTTTATAGACTGCGGGCTGCAGTCTAAATCCAGGGAAGAACAAAATGTTTAGTTTTGACAATGGCGAACTGGGAAGTCATAAAAGTCACGTAATCAGTTAGAGCTGGGGCAGACCAACCGCATTCACAAGGAATGCTTGAAACATTGGCACGTGGCCAACAGCGTCAGCAAGAGGCCGTGTAAAAACACGGAACAGGACATAATGTGGCCACACACAAACCAGACACTGAAAGATATACACAACCCGGGGCTTAATTTGAGCCGATGTTTTCCGCTGCTCAGCACCCGCACATAATTGTCAACAATGACACTTGTGACAGTTTTTCACAAGGTGGCGCTGTCTGGCTAATATAGAGATGACCACAACAACAGTTAATTATTAATTCGATATACATTAAAAATGACTATTACCTGCCACCCAAGCTATTCTTATAGCTGTGGGGGACTGAAATAGTCCGAATTGTCACACTTGTAGGAGTGTGGTGGTTAGTACTTGTGTTGTTACTATCATTGGCAGACTAGCAGGGGCAATGTGTGGTGCAAGCTGCAGTGGCCTCCTGACGAGAGCCCTGGCACTTATTTTTTACACATTAAGCACTGACAAGGCCACAGTAAAGTGAGAGGACAATCCCACTTTCATGGTCTGAGTCAAGAAGACTGGAGCACAGACAAAAAAGGCAAAAAGCATATTAACTATGAATGGACATGGTGAGTGCACTGGGCTGTGTGAAATGGCAACATTTGTATTAGTGAAATGTTTTTGTATTATACTAAATTTAACAAAATGACACACCTAGCAGGAAAGTGGTTTGCCTATATCCAATGTAATTTTTTTAAGCAAGGGTGTACCTGTCAAACGCAAGTCAAGCAAGATACCAGCAGGGGTATGGCTAGGGCAGCCAATGTCTCTGGGCAAACAATTTTCTGCTAGAGCCAGTCTCTCATGGGCGAAAATTATGCAAATTCATGTGACAGGAAATTTTGAGAAATTTCACAAATTTCACGTAATGCAGCTTTGTGACTTTTGCATATTTCAATTGTGAAAATTTACATTTCACTCAGGCCTACTACACGCATACTGACACACACGATGGACTGTTTATGACAATCAAAAACATACAGCATGTTATGGCTAGACAAAAGGCGCTTTAAAGAGTAGTTCATTGAACACTGTAGAGGTGGCAACTTCCAAATATCCCTGAAGCGGGCAGCCTTAACACATTACCGGTTACCACAAGTGATGTCACAGTAAGTGGACCTGAACTTGTGATGTCGCAGGAAGTGACATCACAAGAAGTGACATTACATGATACATAGCAGTGTGAAAAAGGCACTGGATAGGTAGAAGTGAAAGTGTGGACGAAGGTTTCGAAAAGTCAGGTGGGGTGCTCTGTAATACATGGCTGATCCTGAACCAGGTAGCAATGTACGGAGGCTGAAAATGGATGAGCCGGGGAAGGCGTGGAGGTTGGGGTAATAGGGAACAAGCACTGTGGAGGTTGGAATCACAGGAGAATGGGGGGAATGGATGGATGTTGGTAGAGGACAATGGTGGTGATGTAGTGAGTCTGATAAAGGATTCCTGGGCATAAGGATGTTGTAGACATTAAGGCTGGCCATGATTGACAATAAGTATGGATTTGAAAGACAGAGCTCAGTTTGTGAAAGTGGTTGAAAGTGGTGAGCACTGTCGTGTTCTTGGTGTCCAGTTTCTTTCCTTCCTTGTGGTCCGGTGCAGGGTCCTAGTGCCCTTCACCCCAGGCCACTACAAGCACCAGCACTCATTTTTGGTGAACAGGGCTTATTTTTTGACATCAGACTTTGACCTAGAGAAAACTGGAAAAGGGACAAATGCGAGAAAGAAGAAGGAAGAAAAGATGCAAAACTTTTGACACAGGCAGAAAGAAGAGATGTAGAAAGAACCTGTAGGAGTGAGAAAAAGAAGGAAGTGCAGGGTGGTGGAAGAAAGAGGCATGAGGTGGAATCAAGACTAGCAGCCTCGGTGTTGTGCAATCCTGGAATTCATCACCCAATTATTTTTATAGAAATGAAATACTGTAAGTTGGGTGGATGCTTGCATGGTGTTAATCAGAGACCGGTTGGGGGAAGGGTAGGATTGACACCACTGGCTAGAATTAGAAGATGGTACTACCGAAGGTGGCAGGAGGAACAGCATTTCACGTAAATTGTAACCTGTGTGTGGAATGGTACTTAAGGGGGCTTTCTTTCACTCTATTGCTCTCTCTTTCATTCCCTCTCTCACTTTCTCTCTTGCACACTGCCCCCTCTCACTTTCGCACTTCCCCCTCACTTCCCCTTCACTCGCTTTCTCTAATTCTTTCCACATCTCCCTCTCTCTAGTGCTGGGAGGATAGATCTGTGAACTTACTGCTGATAGATAGATGCAGTGGCAATTAGATCACAAGTTTGAAACCCAGCAAAGGTGATGCATCTTTCTGAGCTAGGCTCGTTCAGTACCATTAAACTGAAAATAGTTACATCTGTTTTTTATTGTATGTGGAACTGGCACACCTGTGGTCTGGAGTAATACGTAAAAGGAAGGTATTGGTTTTTTTACACTGTATTGATCCTACACTTATATAGTGCTTCATACCGCTGATGAGGCATTGAAGCACATTAATGGGTATGTAGCATGGTATTCAGGAAGTGCTTGGTTGGAAGAGTTTTGCACTGTGGCCTAAGTGGGAAGCATATTGGTGTCATATGTGAGTAACCAGAGTGGTGCTGTTATCATTTCTTCAGTCGCTGCACCTAGGCATGTAATGGTGGAAAGCGGCATAAGGGCAAAAATGCTTATACTTTATGCAGTTTACACTGATTGTTGTGAATGATTGAGTGAGTCTCCATAGAATCCATACAGGAGTGGCTGATGAGCTCCCAAAGCCATGCACTGGATACAGACAGTCACCCACAAGCATGCACTGCGTACAGCCAACCATTGTAAACAGCCTCCAGGCCATCAAGGAGTGAAGAGGAGCAATCTATAGACGTGAGCTGGTTACAGACCGTGAGGCCTGCAGAGGGTTGACCAGGGAGCACAGTCTGCAGACATGGACTGAAGTGGCCCATAGCATGCACTGATTACAGACCGCCAGGATAAATGCCCCAGGAGTGCACCCAAGAGTGACAGAGGAGAAGCCTACAGCATGCACTGGATTCAGGAGGTCAGCTTAAGCGCGCTGTAGGATCCACTCAGGAGTGGCAACAAAAAACCCAAGGCATGCCATGGATCCAGGCTGCCAGCATAAAAGACCTCAAGAGCCCATTCAGGAATGGAAAAGACTTAACAGGCAAGCACACCAGCATGCAGCCTTAGTTAATGCACTTTACAGTCTACCCAGAAGGAATACAGGGCAGTTTCCAGGAATGGGCAATTAAAGACAAGGTCACAAAGGTCTGGGCAGCCATCTTAAATGATCTCAAGAGTCCATTCAGGAATGGAAAAGACTTACAGGCAAGCACAGGAGAAATGCAGCCTTAGCTGATGCAATGTACGGTCTACCCAGACGCAATACAGGGGTTCTCCAGGCGTGCATTAGATACAGACAAGGTCACCAGGGGCATACAGGCCCATGAAGAATCCAGACAAAATGAGACAAGCAAATGTGGCATGGCAGAGATTAGGATGCAGGGGTCTAACACACGGTACATGTAAAAACATTAGCACTTTATCTCCCCGAATTTTGAATTGCCAAACAGATTTCAAACTTGTTTTTGCTGAAGTACACCTGGACGTAACAGAAGACCAATCCGCAGTATCTACTGCTGATGGGCAGCATGGATAAACACTCTTTAGGGCACATCTGGGAGGGAAAAGGAAGCAACACACAGGCTTGTGCTGAAGACACATCAATGGAAATACCCTGTAGAGCTCCCCCAGGAGCAAAAGAGAAGCAATCCATAAGGGTGCGCTGGATAGAGATGGGCAGGGTACTCAACGTAGACAATCCTTATGTGACCTGGCGGTAGCATTATAACCGGGTTTAACGCTCCTGTGGGTAAATAGAGTTGGTATCAGGATACTGCGTGGAAAAATATGATTAGTAGGATGGATGAATTACAGAGTGGGTTGTAAAGGGAGAATACTTGTGAAAAGATGGTCAAGATCCAAGGGTTTGGGCCCTAGGCCCCTCCGGGTGCCTACCAGCCTCAAACAGAGGGGCACCACAGGAGGACACTCTTAATCTTTGCCCACTCTTAACCTCCACTTTATACCTCTATGCTAGGGCAGGACACCGTAAAAGAGTCTGAGAGCAAGGGGATTGCCTTAAAAGCAGTTGACATGACCAGGAGTCATCTAACCACAAAATAGCTGCATAGTTTTGCCATGGCTCAAAGCATGCACTAACCGCAGTCCCTGTGAGATTCTAGCCACACCAGTTCACCAGATATCAATGGCTCTCCTGAGCCATTATATGTAAAGTGCCCATAAGGGAGTGTAAGGGAAGGGGAGGAAAGGTACGGGTAGGGGTACGGGAAGGTAAGGGAAGGGAAGATACGGGTAGGAGTATGATACGGGAAGGGAAGGGAATGGAAGGGAAGGGAAGGGAAGGGAAGGTACGGGTACGGTACGGGTAGGAGTATGGTACGGGAAGGGAAGGGGAAGGAAAGGAAAGGAAAGGAAAGGAAAGGAAAGGAAAGGAAAGGAAAGGAAAGGAAAGGAAAGCAAGACAAAGGAAGGCAAGACAACGGATGGCAAGGCATAAGAAGGCAAGGCATAAGAAGGCAAGGCAAGGCAAAGAAGGATAAAAAAGGGGAAATAAAATAAAAGAAAAAATGAAAAAGGGCAAACAAGAGAGAATAGGAAGAAAAGAAGGAAAACAAAACAGCAAAGGATGTTAAAGAAGCAGGTAAGAGAGGAGAGAGTGAGGAAGGGAACAGAGAGAAAGAACAAAGAGAGAAAAAGGAGTGATGGGGAATCACAAACAGAGAAAAAAAACATAATGAAAAGTGGAAAATGAGACAGCAGACTAGGAGCCCAATTCAATTGTTGGCAGTAATCATACTTCGTCGCAACGGCGATGGAGTGTGCTTACCGCCAAGGTAATGGTCCCCATGCCTGATTAAAATGCGGACGGGCCTTTGGTTTAATCATGGCGGAGACTCTGATGGCCCGACACAGTAAGGGCTGTTGGAGCTAGACCTCTAATTCCACCCACCTAATTTAGCTGGGCAGAATTAGAGGTCAGTTTTCACTGCCCGTCAATGCCATAAAAACCCTGGTGGTAAGGGGCAGTGAAAACTGCTAAATGCTCCCCTCGCCATGGCAGATAACTCCCATGGCAAGGGGAGCATTTTCTTTTTTATTTTCAAATTCTTCTTCGGGATTTTCTTTTTGGAAAAAAGAAAAAGAAAACAGTTTTGTGCAGGGCTCTGTCATGTGACGGAGCCCTGCACCAAAATGTAAACAACATTGATAGGAACCACAGTGACAGCAGTTCCTGCCAATGCTTTAAAATGACAACCAGCTTGTCAGTGAATTCTAAATTTGGCGGGCGGAGTAGTCCAGGCCTGGTGGACGTTACATCCTCCACCAAGCCAATGCAGATTGCTCCGCCTGCCAACAATTAAATTGGGCCCTAGGTGAGCACCTCACACCAGACTTGGAGCAACTGCAGATCGCTGCCGTTGCCTTTGTCCTCCATCCTCTCCCCTCCTATCTCTTTGCATCTTCGCTGCCCTTCACAGTTTTCCTTTCCTTCCATCTCAGCTCTTCCTTCTCTCACACAACCCCCTCTTCTATATCCACTTGTCTTTTTTCTATTCACATTTCTCCTTCTCTTCTTCTCATTCACTCTAGTATATTACTATCTGCCTTCTGCTTCCTTTCCAAATCTCTACCCTTCCTCCGTATATCTTCTTCAATATCCATCACCCGGTCTCCATGTCTTCCATCACACCCTCACATGCTCTCTCCCCATCAAAGAATTTAAGTGGCACCATATCAGGTGCAGGTAGTTCATATAGTACTGCTTTCGTTTGCATTCTGGCACCAGTAATTATGAATTTATCATTTGAAATGCAAATCTATAAGCACCAGAATGCAAAGGAAATCCAGAACTGGTAGTGCTGCTCACAACTGACTTGGAATAGCTTCAGATCTCAGCTCCATCAGTCACCACTTCCAGTTGCTTAATGTATGTAGGAGGTTGTTGGTGGTGGGTAATGGCAGACGTTTTGGGGATCAGCACTTATTTCTAATCATTAGACTTTCACCCAGAGCAAAAGAGAGAAAGGCAGAAAATGATGAATGGCAGAAGCAAAAGAGAGGAATACAGTGAGAGAGCAGCAGAGATGAAAAACAACCTGCAAGACTAAGAAACAGAGTGCAGGGTGGTGGAGAATAGAGGCATGATGGGAAATAAAGTCTAGGCAGCCTTGGTATTTGGAACTACCAGCAGAGAGGTCCTAAGAAAAACTTTGCACTCCTGTTTTTACAAACCAAGCACCCCTCCATTTGCCTTTTTCTACCTCCTCTCTTTTTCTTACTCCATGTTCATCATCCAACTTCCCTCGCACTTGCCATCTCGCCTACTTTTGTTTTTCTACTACTACTTCTCTCCCTCACCACCTATTGCTTTATCACCACTCCTTTTTGCTCTACACCCCTTTTCTGCACTTGTTTCTTCCCCACACTTTTTTAAGGAGAGGTGGTGTTATAAATCCATTCACCATCTCAGAGACAGTACCTTTTCTCACAGCCATGCATGGAAAAGTCAAACCTGCAGTGGCACCAAAAAGGTAGATAACATGTGGCACCAAAAAGGTAGATAACATAGCAGTCACCCAGATGCAGTCACTAGGCCTGGGCGTGAAATTCTGCTCCGCTTGCGGAATTTGCTGAGTTTTTCCCACTGCGGGCTCCACAAAGCGTGTGGAGTTCCGAGTTATTTCCTAGCTTGCGTTCACCAACATTAGGTTGGCGAGCGAGAAAATTCTTACTCCGGACCACCTCCTGGCGAGATTTCTCAATGTGGGGGGTCACGGTTGGCCGATACCGCTTGCGTTGAGAAACCTTCCATTCGCGTTGAGGAAGCTGCCGCTCGAGTAGAACATCTACTCTAGCAACAGAAAGAAGCAGCGCCCTCTTGCGCTGCTCATGGTGATGTTCGTGCTGATTTTCCAGTGCGGGACAAACACACGGTGCGAACAATCAGCGCGAACGGCGTGATCTAATGCACTCCGCCACTTGCGGAACTCCACGAACTCCGCCCAGGCCTAGTAGTCACACCCATACAGCAGTTATAACCAACAGATATAAAGTTGAGAAAAACTGCATCCACAGTACAACAATAAAAACAGAAAAGTCATAGAATATTTGCACATACGAGCATCCATCGAGCGGTTGCAAAAGGAGACAGTTGATCAGGTTTTCACAGTGATGCCTATTAAGAATAGTGAAGCTCAATAGAAGGCACTTCAAGGCAGACAATAGATAAATCTTTTCACCTGTTGAACAAAATAAATGCAGGAGTCTATACCACATCCAACCCTGTGTCTGAGTACAAACACTGAAAAAACAATGCAACAGGCGGCCTCAATCGATGCACCCAGATTCTGGTAAAACATTTCCATATCCATCAGGAATAGCACAAACCTGCGCCAATTTAGGAAAGAGTTAAAGAAACGCCTCTGTCACAGACACTACATCACAACAAAGTAACAGCCCACTTCTGCTCCCCGAACTCAGATACCCCTCAGTCACTCACGACTGTATGCTTGTCTTTAACCTTGTACAACGCCCTGGAACCTATACCACAAATATACAAACATCACTGACAGAATCAAGCAAGCTGTATTTTTCCAATCAGCCAATACCAACCACTTGTAAACAATAAAGTGAACAAATCGATCGTCACTGGCCAAAGACACACACTTCAGGCCACCATGAGTAGTGTGATTGGTAAATCTAAAAAGGGTGTAGACATCCACACAGATTGTGAGAGTTCTACGATGTCATACATATGTTAAAAATGTGCTGTACAAATGGTAATATGGTCAAATGGAAAAGTAATAGAGAAGACTCATACATTAAAACAATCAGAGCAGCATCACACCCACATCTATCCCATACAAGTATTCACATACGTGGAGACTCAAGCAGTCGCACACAAGTGCAGTCGTATAACAGCTGCACAAACTCACATGCACACCGAGCCCCAGAAGAGTTATAGGCAGAGAACAGCCCCACCCAGAAAAAAACAATAACAGAGAAGCCACTTACAGGCACTAAGAGTTCGACACAGACAAGCCACACTCTCGGATATTCATTCACACAGCAGTCTCAAACACAACTAGTCAAAGATCAGTCACCGACACAGGGAAGGCAAGCACTGCCTCAATAAATTATGGCAATTCTAGAGCAGCCACACACATGGGACAGTCACAGAGCAGCCCTAGACAATCAGCCACACAGCAGCCATCCACACACGCAGACACAGAACACCCACCCACCCCCACAAGCATTCTCAGAGAAACTACACAAAATCAGACTAGAGGAGCCTCACGCACAGTCGTTCACAATACATCCACAGACAGTCAGAGCAGCTACAAGCAGGCAATCACAGAACTTCAGCAAACAGAGTCAGCTACAGAACAGTCGCACAAAAGCAATCACAGTGCACCAGCCCCATAGAAACTGATACATAAGATCGAAACACAAGCAATCACAGACAAACACACAAACCATGGACCCAGAGCTGCCAGGCACAAAAAAGGGAGGATGTGTGACCCACCACTAGAGCTGACGATTTTGCAACTGGTTACCAGGTTCGCATTCCCATGTGGACTCAACATCCTGTGATTGTGAGCAAATTACTTTATCTGCCCATGCCTAAAAAAACGGAATCTGACCTTGTGTAATGATGTCCATATAAAATGCTCTAACGCCCTTGGGCAGAGTTTGCTCTACATAAACTGCAAAAATAAATGAATAGCGCCCTGACACAAGTACAGTTGCAATTACTACTGCCAAATCTCAAGCAGTCATACAACTGCTTATGTAGACAAATCACATTTACTCAAAAACAATTTGCTTAGATACACAATTGCAACAGTTGCAGAGTATTCATACACACACACGTTCGCACAGGGGCAAACGGAAAAGCTGTACAGACAAAAACATACACAGTCCAAAGTCACAGAGTGAATGCACACACAAGCAATCACACATCAGCCACAGAAAAGCCACACAACTTGTATTCACAGACAAGACACATTAGGCACTCTCACACACGGGGGCGTAACGCAAGACCCTGCAGCGCAGGGTAGCCCCCAACCTTTCAGGGGGCCCCCAAACTTTAATGGGGCCCACATTGAGCCCAAGGCCAGTGCATATCTGTGAGCAGCTGCACACACTTGCAGAGGAACAACACACGGATCGAGTCACAAGGTTTACACACAAACAAAGGCAATCACTGAGAGGTCAACCAGAGGAAAATCAAAGAGCAGCCATACCCGCATGTGGTCGCAGAACAGTCAGACATGCATTAACCCACTCAGAGACAGACCATCATGGCACACGGAGAAATCAGTGCTCGAAATGGGAATATGAAAGTGTAGGTAAACCGTAACCCAGAGCACCTGTTTGCTACTGGAAAGTGCAGGTACTCTCCTATTAAGAGTATGGACTCCTGCTAAGAAGTGCAGGTACTTTCCCTTTCAATTTAAAGAAGTGCAGTAACTGAGTACCTGTGAGTACCTGCCCATTTAAATCACTGGAAGAATGAAATAGAAGGCAGACAAGGAAAGGCTCTGAGAAGCATTTAAGGCAGGGAAATCTAAGGGAAACCAGTGAAAAAGAAAAAAGTCAAAGAACAGTCACACACACAGAAATCACAAAGTAGTCGCAGCCAGCATTAACGTTTATAATTTTATCAAGTGACATTGGGTGTGGCCAAACAGCATCACGAAATGCTAAACCCACCAGATGGACCTTCTCCCCCAACAAACGTCACTTTAAGTACTCTGCGCGCCCCTGCGACAACCTAGGGTGTAAATACAAGCTTCCTTTTATGCCACAAAGAAGCAATGCTGGAAACAGAATCCAACGGTCTGACGTCAACCTCCCTTCCCCCAAATCTCTACGAGAGGCTCCCACACCCCGATCAAACAGCTCTTCGCCACATCAGTCCAGACGCGTCTGAAATTGTCTCTGACGGGTCTAAATGGACAGGCAGTTTCTTCAAGACGGTGGGATCCCCTACTCAGGATGTGCGGATGTCTTTTTCGGGGTGCAGGGGGGGTAGACTGCTGACTATACCAACTTTAAAAGGGGGTGCTTAATGACACACAACAGATATGTTTCTTGAAGGCCTTATCAACGCTAGGTGGCAGCAGACAGTGGTGCTCAGTGTGTTCCCCAAACGACGTCCCAGGGTCGGCCAAGAGTCCGCTGCAACGGCCTGCTCGGTCTGAAGAACATCCCAACCACAAAGCGGTGGGAGAGAGGAGTCCTGAGTGTTCCATGTCATATTTTCATAAACAACATACATTTGAAAGCATGTCCCCCCTCCGTGTTGGCCTGGCTTGGCTTCCATTGACCCCATCTCAGAGGGTGCCCGAGGGATGAACGAAGTCCCGAGTTCCACTCGCTGGCGCTGCCCTCAGAGAAGGCTCGGCCTGTCCCCAGCGGAGAAGCTACCAATAGTGCAGCAGGTGCAGTGCACCGGGGTCCACTGCATCCTAGTTATGGCTGTCTTTTACTACCCAGCCGAGGGGCAGGGTGGTGCTTGCCCTTGCTGGCATTAGGGCCCATGGCACCCTTGCGAGGCCAGACTGCCACCCTAAATGTCCTGCCTGTCAGTCCCCCAGCTGTCTCGAGCCTTAGCGGTGCCCTTGCCTGGTGGCCCGCGCTCGCACTCTCTACACCCCGGGTTTCCCAGAGGCTGGGGCAGGGTTCTTGTTAGTAATCCAGCGGTAGCATTCCGTGACACTCTTAGGCTTGGCTTTGGCGCCACAACGAGTGCAGTAGACGATGCCCAGGGCCAGCATAATCACCAGGAAGATGCAGAGTGGAACCAGGAGGGCCACCAGGAGCCACCGGTTGTCCCGCTTCTCAGCGGCCCTCTGGGAGCCCTCGGAGCCTGGCAGAGGGGCTCTACTGGAGGCTACCTCTGGGGCCACCGGGGAAGCCACCGGGCTGGTGATGTTGCCCTGGTATTCCACTGAGGGAACCGGCGGCTGCACTGGTGATGAGGGGGCTCTCGTTCCCACTGAGTCCTGACTCCTGGTGGAAGCTGCTGTGGGCACCAGGTCTTCACTGCCAACTGAGTCACTTTCAGTCAATGGCTCATCAGCCACCTCCTCCTCAAGCAGGTCGTCTGGCGTTGGTTCAGTTGGGGTCGCCGCAATCAGCTCGGCGGCAGTCGTTAAAGCCTCAGATGTGGCAACGAGTTGGGTGGTCCACTCTTTGAATCCGTAGGTGGTCTTTACTACAGCTGGACTGGTAAAGGCATTTGGAGTTGTGGTAGGCAACTTTGGGACTGTGGTCCTTTCCTGACTGGTTGTTTCTGGTTCTAAGGTAGTTGCCACTGCCAGGCCCTCATCCTCAGTTTCCTCCTCTGAGTAGTCATAGGGCCAGGTGTCAGGGGAGGGTGGTACAAGGGTGGTGTGCAGGAATGGGTAGTGCTCTCCCATGGCTGCCTCTGCCTCCTGCAGGGGGTGGCAGCTGATACCATCCGAATCCAGCTCATACCCATCATTGCAATAGCATTCAAAGCCTCCGATGTAGTTCACACACATCTGCTGGCACATGTCAGCGATCCGGCACTCGTCTGTGTCAACGCAGTGATGGGGATCTTCCTCCGCTGGACTGTACCCCAGGTGACAATGACAGGCATAGGATCCCTCTGTATTCTCACAGGAATGTTCACAGGGGGCCAGAGTGGCACACTCATCAGTGTCCAGGCACTGTCCGTCCTCCATTTGGTAGCCCACTTGACACTGACACTGGTAGCCACCAGCAAAGTTTATGCACAGCTGGTCGCAGGAGCTCTCAGCGCACTCGTCAATGTCCTGGCATCTGCGGCCATCAGGCCCCAGCTCGTGACCCTCAGGGCAGCTACAGAGGTAGCTGTGTCCATGGCTCGTGCAGTCGTATTCGCATGGGTTGCTCTCACAGTGGTCAGCCGGGGCACAATTCTGGCCATCCTCCATCAAGGCAAAGCCCTCATCGCACTCGCAGAAGTAGTCCTCACCCTCATCCACACAGATATGCTCGCAGCCACCGTTGTTGATGTCACACGAGTCCACACCGACCAGCTGGTGCATGCCCAGCTCGTGCTGCTGCTGTTCCTCAGGGCAGTAAGGACCGTCTTTGGACCAACCAATGGTGCCATCTTCTTTCAGCATGCACAGAACAGAGAGGTCGGGGACGCTGCCGCCACAGGGGACGTTGGCCACTGAGCCAAAAGGCACGTAGGTCAAAAGCCTGCTGACCAGTTGGAAGGGAGTGGTGTACATCACCGGACCACCTTCGCTCACCATGGCAGGGCACATACCCTTGTAGAGGAACTTGCAGACGAAGCCATCGACCGGCAGCGTGCACGAGCCGTCGAGCCACTTGAAGTTCTCGGCCTGGGCTGCGCGCGAGGCGCCGTAACTCATCACCACGCAGCGCGGTATTGCGCATGTGCCGCCGGGCGGGCCCTCTGGCCGGAGCCAGTTAGTGTACAAGGTGTCCTGGTCCCCGGTGACCCAGGTGAAGCCGCGCAGAGGGCGGGTTGACGAGCACTGGCGCGGTTGCCGCTGTAGACCGATCCAGAAACGCATGGTGGCCTGCTCCTCTGCCAGGCCTAGCCCGTGGAAAAGCTCTTCGACCAGGGCCGCCTCCTCATGGTGCCTGAGGGTGGCCAGAGTGCCCCCACGCTCCCTGCAGCTGCGCCAGGACTCCAAGAAGCTGCGGCGCTGGAAGTAGATGGCGTAGCAGCCCTCCGCGCTGCACGAGGCGTCCTGCTCGCGGAGCTCTTGCGCCCTTCCGAGCACTCCTAAAACCAAGAGCAGCCACAGAGCCATCTTTTCGTGCGTCCTTCCCTCCCGGCCCCCGAGCCTCCACTGACTCGAGCAGCGCAAGAAACCTTTCTTTAAAAAAAGGGAACATTTTTTGGACAGATTATTTTCCTCCTCGCTTGCGTCTCCACAGGGAGAGGGAGGGAGCAGAGGGCGGGTCTCTCTCTCCGTCTCTCTCGGCTCCCCACATGTGCGGCTGGTTCTCATCCCCCCTTTGACCTTGTAAGGCAAGGTTTTGTTATTCTGCCATATTTCTGGTCCTTCACCCCTAGAGATTCCAGCTATTCGGTTTTCAGGCAATTATAAGTGAGGGAGAAATGGGAGGAGTGGTAAGACTGAATGGGAGGGCAGTGGATGAAGTGAGGGGAAAGGCAAAACGAGGTGAGAAAGTACAAAGGATTGATCCGAGACAAAGGAACACTCAAAAGAAAACTGAGAGGAAAAAGAATAAGAAGGTGAGGGGAAACGATACAATTAAAGGGGAGTATGCTATTTAAAGGACTGTTTGAGAAGGACGCAAGAAAAAAGAAAGGGGCAAGGAAGTAGCTAAATAAAGATGGCAAGGTAAAAGCAAAAAGAAAGAATGAAAGAAAAAGAGAATGTGAAAGGGAAGAAAGAGAAGGAGAAAGAAAGGAGAAAAGAAAGAGATAAACATTCTGAAAATCGACAGAACGAATAAGAAAGAGGGAAAAGAAAGGGAAAACAAGAAATGAATGGAAGAATGAAAGAGAAAAGTTAATGTGGAAAGGAGCAGGAAAAGCAGATACAGAGAAACAACAAAAGCAGAGGAGAAAAGAAAAACTGGAAATATAGGACAGAAAGAAGCAAGGTATAAAAAAAATGACAGAAACATGGAAGAAGAGAGATCGATACAAGAATGGGAACGAAAATCAAAGAAAATGCAGGAAAACAAAGAAAAAAGGCAAAAAAATTAAACGAGGAAGCTACAAAGGAAATAAAGTAGAAAGCAATGCACCATTTAACGATATGGGGCAAAGGAGCAGCATCAGAGAAGAGCAGGCAGAAGAGAACGGGGTGTGAGCAAACGAGTGACATAACAACGAAAGAGAAATAAAACCAGTGATGAAATAGTGACAAATATGGAGAGAGATTGGGCGTGTAGTAAAACAGATGACTGGAAGAGAATAGAGGATAATGAGACGAAGTTAAACAGCTGGAATATGTGAAAAAGAAACGTAACAAGGGAAAAATGCTGAATTAAGTTAGACTAAAACGAAAGAAAAGAGGTTAGAAAATAGAAAAAAGTTGGGCATAGCAAGAAAGAAGTGAAGGGAGGACGAAAGTATGAATGGAGAGAAAGGATGAAAGAGATGGAGAGAGGTGGGAGGGAGAGAGGGAGAGAGGGAGGCACGGAGGGGGAAGGAAGGGATTAACGAGTGGGAAGGAAAGACAGAAAAGATGGTATGGAGAAGCAGTAAAAAAAGAGAAATTAAAATTAACTAGGATTCTCTTTCTCTGTTGCACTTTGTATCATATGGTAGCATTTGTTTAGCGGTTTCCTACCTACAAGAGTGAAAAGCGGTTTTCGGGATGGTAAAGACGGGCATTCTCTTACATCACTTCTAAAGCGTGCAACGGCCTCACACTAGACATCACAGACTCCTCCTCTCTTCTTGAATTCTGCAAAAATCTGACGATTTGCCTTTCAATGAACCAACCTACCATAGCCAGGTATAGGCACACACACATGCTCAGCCCCAGAATACCCTCACGGGTGATAGTGCGCATTACAAATACTTATAACCTAACAACAAGTAAGTATCTTCTCTTTTATCCATTGCTGGAAGAGTGTTGGTTGTGGTGCAGCCGTTGACTAGTACATTTTGGCTTCCCATGAAGTGAATATCTGTGCCCCAGTAATACTGCAGCAAGCATATAGCAGCGCATCATTGAGTGAGGTGCAAAAGAGTGTGAGAGATAGGACCACAATTTGCATATAATAACTTGTGTGTTTTGTAACGTGAGACCAGCTGAATCATGATTTATGGACTAGCCAAGCTGTTATTAAATTCGACATGATTTCTAATTTACCTTATTTTCTTAGGGAGGGTGTACCAGAGCTTTCATGTACGTACAGAAGAAAAGCTCCTGTCAATGTGGGGTCATTTATTGCCGGTAGCTTCCATTAGTGCAGTAGGTGCAATGGCTTCGGCACGGAGGGGTATGCAAAGTCACAAAGTCAAAGGGTATGTAAAATCAAAAATATTTTTTTAAACTCTGCCATCTTCCCAAAATGCAAAGGCCCCAAAAATTGGAGTGAAATAGTGGCCATGTGTAACTGCAGGAAAACATTGCCATTCATGTAGACCTGTTAGCGGGCCAGATTAAGGGCAAATGGGAATGGAAAGTTCACAACTGCCAAGGAAGGACAATTGCAGTTCTTCCATGTTGCCATTCGGGGCTAAAGACAGCCCTTAGTGCAGGGGAAATCTCCTCCTGCTGGCCAGTCAATTCGTATAGCCCGAAGTCTTGCCCATCTATGGTGACACATCTAGCAATAGGTTACGGGGGCTGGGTGATGCTAAAGTTAATCTCGGGCAAAGTAGGAATATTCTGGGGGGCGTGGCTAAGCCGGCGATGGAGTCGGACGTGCTCATGTAGAGCTCCGTCGCAGGCTCCCTTTCCTGGCCGCACAGCTCCGTCCAAAGTCATTTGAAAGGGGCCGCGGTCCTCCACGCTTGTCCCAGAACCGATTTCGCTGTTCCGGTAGGAGACCAGGAGGTGGAGTTCGCGGAGGTCCGGAGCGAGCCCCCCTTGTCTTCGGTGCTGCCGAGCGGACGACCATAGCCCCGGGTGCCACAAACTACGTGACGCCGGGGACTGACTCCGCCCCCTGGGCCCGGACTTGTGGAGAGGCTGCATTTTGAACGCGCAGGCCGTCTCTGCTGCGGCCGTCGGAGTTCGCGGCCGCGTTCCTTCAGAGATGGAAATTGTATGAGTGGGGGCATAACTTTGATGCAGTGATCCGCCCCCCCGGAGATACGCCCGAACTGTTGGCCCGCAAGCCCGACGCTGCGGCCTGCGACATCAAGGATCCTGCGGCTGAGCGCTCCCTCCGCTCCTGCTGCGGCGTGCTCCCTGGGCCTGTGGGGAAGGAAGGACATAATGCCGGTGAGTAGGCATGATCCACCAGACTTAAATGCTGATGGCACGCTGCGAGTGACACCCTGAGGTGGGGGCCGCTGGCGAAGAGGCGCTACTACATATCCTGGCCTTGCGGTGTACATCTCATCGGCACACCGTCCCTTCTTGGGGGAAAGTTCACCTGCCCGGACTGCTGCGGGCCCACGGCTTGCCTCGCCTTCGTTCTGACTGGGCCCTGCTTTCCGCCATCATGGGGCAGGCGTGAGGGGCGGCGGAGCCCGTCTGCGGCACTGTACTGTGGGGACATTGCCGCGGATGCACAGGGAGCACCCGTGAGCCAAAATCACGCCATTTTGTTTCTCCTGTGCCTTGGCTGGTGTAGATTGTGACTGGCAGTGGAGAACTCTGGGGGGTGCTGAAGGCGGCGCTCCTCCATATAGCGCTTCGCCTTCGGGACCGCGCTGCTGAACATCCAAGAGCCTACCTGAGCAGCATCGCGGGGGTGTCAAATCTAACCCCCAGTGAACACTCCCTGGTGCCCCATGTCACGGGGAGGCTGCACGAAGATCGGCACTGGGGGTGCGGTGGCCCCCCCGCAGACCCGGGCGCAGACGGATAAAGTGGCGGGCGTGGACACAGCCGACCCAATGTCGCACAAGCTAGACGCGGTGCTGGCGGCTGTAGAGAAACTTGGGGAAACCATGAACCAGATCCGCACTTCACTGGAAGGTAAAATTGATAAAGTGGCAATCGACCTCACCCTGCTCCATGCGGACCACCGGAAACTCGCGGACCGCACCTCCACCGCCGAAGGAGACATTGCGGATGTCTCTCCACGAGTTACCATGGCGGAGAGGCAAATACGGGACCTTCTGAACCGAGTAGAGTTCTTAGAAGACAGGGCCGAGGATGCTGAAGGCAGGGCCCGGCGCAACAACATACGCGTAGTGGGCCTGCCGGAGGGGGTGGAGGGAAGAGACGCAGTGGCCTACACTGAAGACTGGCTTCGCAAGTTGCTGCCCGGGGAAGCCCTCTCTCCACACTTCGTTGTTGAACGGGAGCACGGGGTTCCGGCCAAGCCCCCCCGCCAGGCTCTAATCCGAGGCCGCTCTTAATCCGCCTATTGAATTATAGGGACAGGGATGCCGTACTTCAAGGAACCCGGAAGCTGCAGAAGGTGCAAGTTGACAATCACAAAGTTATGTTCTTCCCGGACTACACGTTTCAGGTCCAGAAACAACGGCACTCCTATCTGGCAGTGAAGCGGCGCCTTCGACAACATGATCTCAAATACTCGCTGCTGTTCCCAGCAAAGCTAAGGCTGATCGCAAATGGAAAGACCCATTTTTTCACCACCTCGGAGGGGGCGGAGGAAAGGCTCGACACCTACGATTCTTCGGGGAATGGGGTCCCCACCGCCGGACGGAAGGAATCAGCCCCCGAGGCCTCCCAGCGCCGCGGCCATAGGGGGCGGAAGAAACCACAATCCCTGGCCTCTCAGACTCTTGGCCCAACACCGGAATTGATCTTAAGCGGCCAACTCAAGGCTCTACAGGCAGTGGCAGACATTAGCGGGGCACAGGATGAAGAGATCAATTCAGGCTCCGATCGGCAGGGGCCGCCCAGTGATGATGACCTCTCGGACAGTTTTCCTGCTTCACAGGACTCCTGCGACCTGCCCCAGGTTACTCCACAGACTTCAAATGACATAGTTTGAGATTTGGACTCTCACTTGCCTTTCTTTCATGCTTTCCGTCCGCCAGGCAGCTGCCAATGTCATCAGACACGCAAGTATGATGGATCCTAAGCTTTAACTGTATGTTGTGTTCCCTGGCTCTAGTTGTTGGGACAACACAGCGGGACTCAAGGTTTCATTGTAAGTAGAGGGTAGGGGCCCCATCGCAGGGCAGGCCCTGATAAAATAGCACAGGTTGCCTTTATGACTCCCTCCTACATGGGAACATCATATATAACGTTTAGGTAGCGGCCCTATCTTACAAGCGTCTGGCCAGGAACAGGGGTAGCTGCTAGAGCCAATCCCCATTCACAGACGCCCCGTACGTTGCCGTGCAAAGTAGTCTCCCCAGACATTAGTTGTATGCTACTGTTATTTCAAGTTTGGGTGGTTGCCTGTTGCATATTCGCCCTTTTGGTATTTTTTATTGCAAATTGTTCTATTGTTTATCACGCCATCGCTTATGTACTGAGGTATGACAATCGTGATATTGGCCCGCGCAGGGAGGCACACTCTAGAATGGCCTTCGCACGCATCATGCTGACTCTCTCCATCCCTTGGCCTGGCAGGGCCACATGCGCTACTGGCATCCAAACATTATGGCACCTATTAGGATAGGGACCTGGAATGTGAGAGGCATCCATAGTCCATCACGTCGATATCTCATTTACTCATATTTGAAACGCCACCACATACAAATAGCACTCCTCCAAGAGACACACTTGCATAAGCCAGAAGTCACACGATTACACAGGCGTTGGAGGGGTCAATTACACGCAACAGGCTATTCAGCGTACGCGCGTGGGGTTCTGGTGTGGGTAAGACCAGGGACTCCCTTTCGGGTGGTAGACTCCTTCATAGACACAGAGGGCAGGTATGTCATAGTTAAGGGTGTCTTGGACGGCAGGCCGATCATACTTGCATCGCTGTATGAGCCCAACACTGAACAGGCAGCCTTTTTGGAATTGATCTCCCACAAGCTGGCCGAGTGGCATGATGTGCCTATGGTATTAGGCGGAGACTATAATAGTGTACTGGATGTTTCGCTAGACCGCTCCTTTCCTCCCCTGCCTGGCACGGCCACACACACTGCCGCAAAAGCGTTGAATCATTGGGCTACGCAATGGCATTTATCTGACGCCTGGCGCCACAGGAACCCGCAGGATAGAGTGTATTCCTATTATTCAGGGGCGCACGGCCTTCATGTATGCCTAGATCTCTTTATGGTGTTGAATGATCTACTACCGTGTGTCTCTGGGTCCTATTATATGGGGCGGACACACTCAGATCATAACCCACACGTGGTGGAGTTGCAGTAGGAGGACGTAGTACCGCTGATCCCTGTGTGGCGCCTCCAACCGGATGTCCTACTCGATGCACCCTTCCGGGAGTTATTAGCTACCACCGTAGCTCAATACTGTGATGAGAATGTGGGCACAGCTTCGTCGCCACTGTTGGAGTGGGACGCTCTCAAGGTAGTCGTAAGGGGGCACTGTTTGGGTGTACAGGCGGGTATAAGAATACAGCTGGAGAAGGAACTCACCACTTTAGAAAGAAAGCTAGCATCTAGCGAGCAAGAAGCAACTGAGGGGTCCCAAAGACAACTAGATTGCCACAGGGTGGAGCATGCACGGTTGTTAGAACGGTTGCGGTGTCTTAAATATGCCGCACATTCGGCGCGGACGCACCACATGGGGGACAAAGCAGGTAAACTGCTCACGTGGCTCATACGCCAAGATGAGTCATCGACCCCTGTCGCATCTGTACACATGGCGAACGGGGGCATAGCGTACACGCAGCGGGACATACATGGTGAGTTTGTGGCACATTACCGGGACTTGTACAAATCTCGTACGCAGGCTACACCCCTGGAGCTGCAGCTCTATCTTGAGGCGATAGACCTGCCGCAACCTACGCGCACCCAAAGAGAGGGACTGAATGATCCTCTCCTTTCGGAGGAAGTTCGGGACTGCATATTCTCGTTGTCCAACGGGAAGTCGCCAGGACCGGATGGACTGCTGACTGAATTTTACAAGGCTTATGCGCATATATTAGTACCGCAGCTGCTGAAAGTGTATGAGATCGCGATAGATGACTCCACACTTACCGGCACACAAAATGAAGCCCTGCTGGTGTCCCTTCTTAAACCTGACAAAAATCCTGAATCTCTGGGTTCATATCGCCCACTGCCACTTCTCAACACTGATTACAAGATTTTCGCATTACTATTTGCTAAGCGTCTTTCGCCCTTAATGAAAACACTGGTGCACCCTGATCAGAACGGTTTTGTCCCCGCCAAGAGTACTTCACTCAACATCCGCAGGTTCTTCCAGGTGCAGCAGTACGTGCTAGATAGATGGCCCCGCTCTGGCTGCCTGGTATTGGACCTGGAGAAGGCCTTTGATTCTCTGGAAAGGCCCTATCTGGCGGCGGTTCTGAACAAATACGAGCTAGGTGATCACTACTTGATCATGGTTCAACTGCTATACCAGCAACCCACTGTTCGGGTCCGAACCGGTAGACTCGTATCAGACCCCATTAGAGTGAGGCGAGGGACACGCCAGGGGTGCCCTCTGTCCCCGCTGCTCTTTTCTCTAGCCATGGAGCCATTGGCGATGTTTCTTTGCGGTGGTAGCGAGGCGTGGGGAATCCAGTTAGGGGATGGGATACATGCTGTTTCTCTATATGCTGACGATTTGCTATTGTATGTACGAGACATTACTGACATTCCCACGTCCATAGCAGACACGCTCAGGGCCTTTGAAGAGATGTCGGGTCTTCGGGTTAACTGGGCCAAGTCGGGGGTCTATCCCTTTAGTGTAGACACGGTCGAAACAGATGTGCTCCTTAATGGCTCACTTCTTCCATGGTACCCCACCACCTTCCGCTATCTTGGTGTCTTCATATATCGGACGCCTGATGATTTGCTGGAGGGTAATCTGACGAGAGCGATTTCGGCTGTTAGGGCCCAAGTACAATTTTGGAAGTCACTCCCACTGAATGTTATGAGCCGCATTACCCTGCTGAAGATGATTGTTCTTCCCAAATTATAATACTACTTTTTGAATCTCCCGATCTATGTCCCGACTAAGGTCTTCCGAGAGCTGGAGCGCCTATTCCGAGACTTAATATGGAACAAAGGCAGACCCCGAGTTGCACTGTGGAAATTATATGCCCCTACCAGTCAGGGAGGGTTGGCTGTCCCTAACATGGAGCTGTACTATATAGCGGCCCAGCTACAATGGGCGACGAAGTGGCTCAGTGGCAAGAGTTTAGAAGACACAGCGACCTCGCAACAGCCATGGACCCAATCCCAAATCTATCACTTATTCCATCCTGCTGCCAAGCTCCCAAGGCCATCCCAATTACACTTGGGGCTGGCGCATAAGTGCTACAGGAGGAGCTTGCATCTCACTCGCACGACAATCCCATATGCTCCGATACTACCACTATTGGGAACGCCTAGGGGGCGGTTGGGCACTTCCGAGGAAGCTCTTACACACTGGCATACAGCGGGTATAGACACCCTGGGCGACTTATATAGGGATGGTGCATTATTAACTTGAGGCGTTGGCAGAAGATACCGACTTGCCGGCAGGACAATTCCTATTGCACACTTCCCTCACAAGGGCCCTTTCGGCCTTTTGGGGAGATTTGACGACTGAACCACTGACACATCTGCTACTACAATACTTACACGTCATGGGGGCAGGATCACATATAGTACACTGGTTGGTGGCGGCTTTACTCACACACACACACTGAAACCGATGCAGAATCTCCGTACCCGCTGGGCGGCGGACAGAGGCCAGCCCTGGACTGACAAGGAATGGGACGCGGTCCTGGCTGGCTCTACATATATACCGAGAAGCTCTAAATTTAAACTAATACAAACGTACATTATACAGAGAGCGTACCTTTCACCCGACAACATAAACAGATATTTTAACATCGCCACCTCTGCATGCCCACGCTGTCGGTAGCTCAACGCGGACCTGCTCCACATGCTATGGTCCTGCACCACCCCCCAACTTTACTGGCAAGAAGTAGTTACGGCCCTTGCACTCTGCACTGACACATCCCTGCCGCTTACATGGGAAATTTGTATATTAGGGATCTATGCCAGATCCAAAAAGAACAGAGTCACGTCACGATTTCTTGACTTGGGGTTGATAGTTGCGAAGCACTTAATCACAAAGAGGTGGAAGCACACCGACCCCCCAGAGATAATCAGCTGGAAAAGATCGCTCACGATATGGGCGCAGGCGGAAAGTACAACATTGCACAGAGAGGAAACAGCGGGGCTCCGCAAATACCCCATAGCGCAATACTGGGACACAACACTCACAGCCTTCAAGAACGAAGGAGACGAGGAGGATGATGATGCCCAGTCTGTCAATTTGTAACTTGTATACCAGGGATCCCGAGCTACAAAGGGTGTGATATCTGCAGTTAGCAGCGCGAACCATTGTGAAGCCCACACATAGCCTAAGTCCGCTATAGGAGATTCCCCTAGCCCTTGATCAGCCACTTACACGGCAGTGACTTTTAGTACTCACATAAGTCTAAGTCCCACCCTGGCGAGCCACCATATTGTAATGTACAGGATGCACATTTCCATACCCAGTCATGCTATGTTCACTCCACTTGTATTTTTCTTGATGGCAGTTTCTTTATTATATTCTTAGATTTTTTGCAGATTAGATAAAATATGTCTTATTGGCACTTTTCTTTGTCCTCTTCTCTTTTTCTTTGCACAACCCCCTCATTGAAGTATTGAAACGACCATGCATTGATATCTTTGGTGTGCGCTAATGCCATGTGCGCCAGGTACCAACAGATTGGTTAAAACTAGATGTGTTAGAATATGGCACAGGCGATATTGCATGAGGATTGGGAAATGCAGTGCAGCAGTGTGAGTAGGGAGTAGCACACAACGATTTACCTGTAAATATCTTCTGGAGAAACATGTATGCATCACAGTGAATTGTAATTCCATTTCTGTAATACATTGTTGATATGCACAGTGTTTTCATTGAGATGTTTCATAAATGTCTGGATAATGTCTCAGATACTCCTGAACTGTTATGTGATATGAGAAAAGATAAAATAAGAAAAGACCAATAAAGATATTTAAACAAAAAAAAGTAGGAATATTCTGCCCACTTTCACCATCACTTTTGTAAAGTGTGGAGTTTCCTGACTCAGACTAGTTTCACGGGCCAAGTTTTAACCACCGAGCCTAATTATAAGACCTCTGGAACACTTCTTTCCAACATGAAGCTGTGCTGCAGAACAGTAACAGACATTTCCAGGTGATTATGTGCATGTTTCGCTGGAAGACACTTTCGGATTCAAGATATCAAATCTTGAAAAAAGAGATGGTGTGATTCTTTCTTGAAATAACTGCTGCATTGGGAACACTGATTTAAACATGAATTCACATGACTACTGAAGCCATCAAATTGCAAAACCAAAGAATCCTGCTTTGCACCTTCCTTGAATTACATTTACAAATGCAGGGTTTTGTTGCATGCTGTGGCCAAAAGTCCTTCCTTCAGGCAAACAACTGGGGGTAGTAACGCAACATGAACAAAAGTCTCAATTCTTTAATGCCTGAATGGGACAATCAACAGGTAAAAATAGATAAGTTAGCATTGTAAAATGTAGACATGACCCACCTTACGCCAAGTAAGTTAAACAAGCTTTTCTTGGGGCGCCCGTCAAATTGTCCAAGGTGTCTGGATACTGCAGCAGATTTCCTACACATGAGCTGGCACTGTCCTAAAATGAAAGATGTTTGGTGGGCAGTCGTGTTCACTCCCCAGCGCCGCACACAGGGGTACACTAAAGTAATACCAAAGCAATGCCTTATAAGCCTGATTCCTATGAAGAAGAATAACACGCAAAATGAGGCGGAAGTTTGCATCCCTGGCTGAGGTACTAGCCAAAAAGCAGATCTCCAGTCCTTGTACGAGCCCACATTCTCCACCACACAATAAATGGATAACAATACGATAGATTGGGCAGTAGTGGAAGAAATTCATATGAAAAAAGCGAGGCGGTGTGAAGGATTTCAAGAAGATCTCATGGAGTGGGCGGACATGATAAACAATCTCACAGACACACCTGGGACCAGACTTTCGTAGGTCTCACAAATAGAAAGGTGATGTTGAATAATAGAAATAAAATTTGAAGTGATTGGAGATATGCAAATAGAGTTTGTATCAGTAAACAAGATCCAAATGACATGAATAATGAGATATTGTCAAGAAAATACTGGGAATTGGATAACTGAATAAAGTAAGTAATAATACAATTTCAAAGACAATATAGCAAACTTGGGGCAAGGAAAAACTGTTGTTATCCTGACATGAATAAAGAAAATGTACCTCGGTAATGTGAGTATTTGTACAAAAATGATAATGCATGGAAAGCGACATATGAAAATGCATGTATCAAGTCTTCTGAGAGTTAGATAGATGACGTGGTATGAAAAAAGTGGCAAGTCTTGCTGACTGGAATGTTCACAATAGTTACTGTACACAAAAATGGTTGTAGGGTGCAAATAAACAGAAAAGTAAAAAAAAAAAAAAGCTTTGTAAAATTTAAAGACCCAGGGCCTTATTTACAAGGCCATTGCGCCGCCGGTGCGGCACTTTTTTTTTTTACGCACCGGCAGCACAATGGGCTTGCCCACATTTACAAGGCCACGTAAAGTCACCCTGTGTGACTTTTCATGGCCTTGTAAATTTGGGCCCCTTCCACACATTACTCTGCGTGAAAGGGGCATACCATGGGTGTTTCTTTGTTTAATTTCACAATGTTTTAGCAGGTGGTGAACGTAAAATAAGTGCTGCAATTCGTAAAACCGAAGAATTGTGTAATTCCAGAGGCTGTGGCTACCTGACAATACATTTGTAAGAAAAACGGATTTACAACCACCTAAAACCTTTAAAAAATCAACATTTCAGATCAAGCCCTGGCAAAGCCAATGGGTATGGCTTTGGCAAGATTGTGATTTTTTGGGGAAGTATTTGAAATAGACATTCAAAGTTTGGCAGTAAAAAAAGTAAAATTCTTGTGTACGGTAGGCATGCATATGTTTGCGAAACAAAAGCCAAAAGAACGACCCATCGCAAAAAAAAAAAAAAAAAACAATATTAAAGCAGCAATGCCCCTCTAGTGTCCAGTCTCTACCTGCTCTGTGCTGTGTTGTGCAGAAACAAAATGTGAGCGACACTGGAACAAACCAATGGATGAAGAGGGCTAACCAAACACCCTCTATAAATTCCCTGAAAAGAATACAGGTCACAGTGACAGGATAGTTAGGTATAGTAATAAGATCTTAGCTTACTTCAAACCCCTCAGAAATTAACTGAAAAATGTTAGAGTGATGTTATAGTTCGGTGCTGAAATGAGATAAAAATTGCTGAGCGATATGTGAGGTGATAAGCAGTACACAGCGGGGGCTCAAGTTATAGTGAGCACAGTAAACTGTAACTAGTAAATTTCAGTGGCTTTTTGTTTTTTAAAGTTATTTTTTTTCATATGTTTTTTTGAAAATTTCTTTATAGATTTAAATTAATCAACAATAACGGTTAGATACAAATTGCATCATCCTTTGTGCTGAAAATTAATTGCATGTACAGTGTAAACATCTCATCCCAACCCTCCACATTTGCTCATCCCGCCTGAGGAAAAAACACTTTAAAAACATAACAGGAAAGAAAAACCCTCCACACAACGTTTCACTACAGGATCAAAGTAATTGGCATTACATTATAAAAGTCCAGGAGCATCACATAGTTTCAGATCAAATCATCCAGTATCTGGAGTGCATTTGATATATTCAGGTGACAAGAAGGCAATTGGGGAGACAAAGTGACAGTCTTCGCCGGGTGTATGTTCAGATCTCAATCCGCTAACTCCGCCTCAGCTTCATTTGTTGGATCATGCAGTAGCAAATAATTATGTAGCTGACCCCAAATGTCTCGAGGTCTAGACCAAGGAGGCAACTGCTCAGCACAAAAGGGTTATTGTTCAATACAATAAATAAAATTGGAAAGTCAGTCCTTGAATTTCAGTGCTCTCCCACGCCCTCATCGGCAGGTGACCCTATGCTTCCCCAATAGAAGACCAGAGCCATATATTTCCCGAAGCCAGCTTCAATCTCCCCTGTGTGCCCCAAAAGTGCCAGAAGAGGGGTAAGTGTCAAGGCCTGCCCTATCATGAAAGTAAGCGCTGTGAATACCTCACCCTAGAAAGCCTGTATTGGCCCACATGCCCATGCAAGATGGAGAAAATCTGCCCCAACCAATCCACATTTGGCGCACCTGTCTTCTGGGCAGAGATAATAGTGGTGAAGTCTGGCAAGGGATTAGTAGATCCTGTGAAGAAACTTATAATGGATAACACAGAGCTGAATTATAGGGGCAATCCGCCCAGTTTATGCGCAGCAGTATTTCCATTGGTCGTCTGTAAGGGTAGCCCCTATATTTACTTCCCACTGTGTACACTCCTGCCCCAAGTGCAAGGAGCCTCAGCCTATACCGTGCGATATAAGAGGGAGGCTAGATAACGTGGAGTATCCACTTGAAGTGGAGTATGTAGAGTTTTGAAGGTGGGAGGTTCATTAGGGACTTCCAAGGTGGCTGCTTTGACATTGTAACATAGTCTAATGTACAGAAAAATGTCTAATGGGGATGTCGGCTCATCACTGAAAAAATCAGCTCGGGATGTAAAGGAGCCTTCCCGATATAAGTCCTCTGTGTTGAAGTTCACGTTTCTGAAGCAATTGTCTGCAGGCATTTTCATGAGTGGCTGGTAAGAGTGAGTAATAAGGAAGTGGTTTAAGAGGAGAGTATACAAGCGCTTTGCCTAGTTTCCAGGCCAATTTGCACCAGGAATTCGAGGTACACGCTACAGTGGATTCGGCCAATGCAGGCATAGCAGAAGAGGAGCCTAGAAACGAGGAAGGGGGGGATAGGGGCCATATATCCCTGCTCCATGGCCAGATGACAGAGGAATGGAGTAGGTCGGTACCAAAGTATGGCATAATCATCCTGAGTGCACAAAAAGTAAACTCCATGTCTGGGGCTTCAAACCCTCCCTTAGAGGATGGCTTTTTTTAGAGTGTCCCATTGTAAATGGAGCTGTTTGCCCACCCACGCTAATCTTATCTTCTGAGTTTTGAGTGTTTGGAAGAAGGAACGACCCAGTGGAAGGGGTATGTTAAGGAATAGGCATAAAAATATAAGTAGTATCACCATTTTCATCAACGCAATGCAGCCTGCCAATGACAGAGGAAGAAAGATCCAGGGGCTAATACGATCAGTACGTGCAGATAATGCTGTGCCATAATTAGCTCTGATTTCTTCCTCCCAATCTCTCGAGATTACGACCCCCAGATGTTTAAGTTCGGACTGACACCACTGGAAGGAAAGTCTGGGAGAAAAGGCTTTGTAGCTGGCGTAAGTGGAAAGATTTTTCCCAGTTAATATCTACACCCGATAGGCCACCAAATTGGGCAAACTGTCAGAGGACACCATTAAGACTAATTTGAGGATCACTCAAAAAGGGGTCATGTCATCCGCATATAGTGAGATCAATAGATGCCTAAAAGGGTGATGAAGCTCATAATCATGGTGACATTGGCGCAGTTTTGCTGCTAGAGGCTCCGTCGCCTGGGAAAAAAATTAATGGTGAGAGTGGACAACCCAGTAATGTGTCTCTGGTGATCATCATGGGGGATGATACTGATATATTGATCCTGACCCTAGCTACAGGCTGTGAATATAAAGGGCCACCTAGTCCAGAAAGAAACTAGGAAGTCCCATCTGATGTAATACAGTCATTAACAAATTACACTCAATTGAGTCAAAAGCTTTGGTGGCGTCTAATAAAGCTCCCACCGCAGCTAGGTCTGGGTCAATATCCTGCATTACTGCAAACAAAGTCCGCAGATTGTGAGATGTGGAATGCCCGGGATAAAGCCTGATTAGTCAGGGCACACTAAAAACATCATAAGGCGCGATAGACGATTGGCAAGTACTTTAGCAAAACTTTTAACATCACAATTAATTAGAGATACTGGTCTTTAAGATTCGCAGCGATCAGGTGGTTTACCTGGTTTGAGAGGGGCAATGATCATAGCCTCCCGCATAAAGGGGGAGGGGGCGTTGACCCTTCTTCACTTCCTGAAAGATGGAGCCTAGCACTGGCACTAAAAGGTCCACATATGCCTTGTAAAAATCAGTCAGTAGACCATCTGACTCGAAATGGAGTATCCAGGAGTAAATGTGGGGATAGCCTCCAGGTCATGCTAGTGGCAGCCTGGGCGGGAAGGGACAGCACAAGTAAGATTGGGGAGTGATCCAAATTTGTTCATGCAACCATGTACCCAAGACCCCACTTCCCTGGAGATAAGCCATTAGTCCCAGCATGACCAACTTCTATTGACCCCTGAATGAAAAGTGCCTTCTCTATCGAAGGATGGAGAGTTCTCCAAGTAGCAGGCAAATCATGCTCCTCCATGAGATCCCTGAGATGACGAGCAGCGATGCTACAATAAGTAGATGGAGCACAAGAACGATCGATCAAGTGCTGCACTTAGTCCTATGTTAAAATCAGTCCTCCACCCACAAAATTAGGGATGGGCCTATATCTGTGACCTGGCCCCAAAGACAATCATCTGTATTGGGACAATGGCAAGTCACTATTGTGACGGCATGAGAGTTCAATCTACCCCTATGATCGAATAGCTGCCTTGTGCATCACTTAATGATCCTTGTGGAATGTACGGTATCCCCCTGCGAATTAGTGTAACTGTCACACTTGCATAAGAGGAGTATGTGGAAAATTGTCTGTGGGAGGCCCAACAAGTCACAAAGGTCATACCTGTAGGTTCATTCAAATGAGTTTCTTGTAACGGGGCTATGTGAATGCCATGCTGATCCAGGTAGGATAATATATGCCTACATTTGCGTGGATTCCCAAGGCCTCTGATATTCTATGTGATGCACTTATATGATGAGTGAGAGGGAATGCCATTTGCATTTGTCATGGTGGACATGCTAAGGCGGGATTGGGGAGGCGAGACAGCAATGACTAGTTGGAGAGTTGGTGGGTGCAAGATAGTAACACTGCAGTATCAGTATCATACAGTATTCAGCACAACATGAAACAGGAACCAAACCCATTCCCCCATGCCCCCCCACCCTGATGGTCCAAACCCGTCACAACTGAATCCTCCTCCCAATCATACCCTCTTAGAACTTCAATTTTAGAACCAATCATGGCTGGTCACTGGTGAAATCACCACCAGAGCACAAGCAATAAGGAAGAAAAAGAAACAACAAAGACAAAAATAGTTAATATGAATAAAACTCTGCAGTAGAAAATACAAACTCAATACCAACAAGCGTAATCATGGTAATCTGCAGAGGCTATCCAGAGAGTCAGCAGGGGTCATTCTCATGAAAACGAGGGTGTCTGGGGATCTCCAGCGTCGTCTCATCCAGCGCAGGACATTGAGAAGGTAGGGGGGCAGTGGTGTCTCCTTAGTGACATGTACACAGAATGTCATTTAAGGATCCAGCTATGGGCGTCAGACAAGCCTATCTGCCTAGTTAAAGGGCTTAACAGTGGAAAGAGCAGAGTCAGCTCAGTTCTGATGTTGGTGAAGAGGCCCTGGATGAGGCAGCAGGCATTTTCGTTGGCATGGTGTGAACAGAGTGCCGGCGTAGAAAATCTGCAACCAGCTGATGGTTGGTGAAGAAATGATTTTTTCATTGAAAGGAAATATGAAGGTGGGCTGGATATAACATAGCGTAAGGGATATCGGCCTGTCTCAGTTTCTGCTTGAATGGTGCAAATTTTCGCCTTGTTTCTGGACCGCCATGGTGAAATCTGGATAGAGGGTCACCTCGTTTCCTTCAAATTGCAGGTTGCGTTTTTCTCTGGCAAGGCGTAGCGCTGTGTTGCGATCCCTATAATTTAGGAGTCTGGCAAAAATCGGTTGAGCAGGAGTCCCAGGTGGTGGGTGGGCCAGTAGGGCATAGTGCGCTCATTCAACTATGAGTAGGTTGGAGAAGGAGCCTGCGCCAAACAGTGTGGGGAGTAGTCGCTCAATGTAGTCCTACATTTTTCCTGTATTCGTAGATTCTGGCGCTCCTAAAATATGAAGATTGTTGCAGGGAGATCTCCCTTCATGATCTTCATTCTTGTTGTGATGAGTTTCACGACTTTTTCCATGTTGAGCAGTTTGTCGCCTGGAGACAACAAAGTGTCTTCCACTGTGGAGAAGCGTTGTTCCGCTTCGTGCAGTCGCCCATCGTGTTCCTCAAGTTTGTGCGTGATACAGTCCATTCTGCTACATATGGTGTCCACTTTGGACTCAACAGACGTCAGGCTTTGCTGCATGGTTATCAGCAGTGTTTTCATGTTCACTGAGTCAGTGGACTCACCCGCACAGAGGCCCTCAGTAGTGGACTGCTCAGGCCTGCTGTCTTGAACACGCATAGCATGACAGGATTCAAATTGTAGCTTAGCCTGACAACTGTCAGATTTACCCATGACACTTACAAGGAACTGACGTCGGGGGTAGCCCATTCCAGAGTGTAGCAGCCAGTAGAATGGTCACACATCTAGTATACAACTGGCAGCACCCCGACGCTTCCCAATGCCACCACCTCAGAACAATGCAGGTAGTGATGAGGCTATGATTCTCAGGGGTGCATATAAGATGTCAGAGCAGCACAGGAGTTGATCCTCTGCTAGAGAGGACAATCCATCCACTTCCCCCTGAGCGGGATGATCCTGTGACAAGACATAGTGAGAGGCCCAAAGTAATGATCCCTCATGCAACAACAAAATGCAGTAGTGTCCCAGCAGGGGTTGCAAGGAGCCTGTTGGGGACAATCACAAGTGGCCAAACAGAAGCCTGGGCCACCGGAGCAAACTCACGTCACCCACGCAGTGTCAGTTCATATAGTAGTAATAAATGTGAGCTCCCTCAGTATCCCAGGCTCCAGATCCTCCATAGCACCGAACGTAGGCAACCTCTCTGAAGTTGTGCTATATGTGGTGAGGGTTTGTATTTCAGTCTTAGGCCCTCACCTTGGGCTCATGTAGCATAGTAGTAAGCAGAGGCTTCCATTACCGCCATTAATGTATCATGTATCAACGGAAGGTCTGAGCCAGTCTGCAGCATGTGAAGCTCGTAAACATAACGGGGCTGCTGCTTCAGGAAGCACAAGACCAGTGCCCACAGCCAGCAATTAAACACCGCTGGGGCCTCATGAGAGTTTTATCACTCATTGTAATTTGGATATCACAATGCCCTTTTTGAGCGTCAATAAACCACAGCAGGAAGTCCTGTAATCTGTCAAAGTGAAGGGGGAAGAGAGGCATAGCCTGCTCACTCACCAGCTGGAATCTTTTTGTGTAAAGTATCTCGGGGGCCCAGCTTCGATTAGGGCTGTAGAGGCAGTCACGCAGTTCCTCGCGATCTCTCCTCCAAGCGTGGTGCCCCTGGCGATGAGTGCAGAGACGGTGGCGGATCCCACGCACACCAGACTTCCTTGTGACAGCCCCAGTGGTGCTCTTCTCTGGTCCCGTACAGCGATCCACCTCAAGCTCAGGGGGCAAACTCCTCTCCCCGACACAGCAGTGGGGATCAGTGATGCTGGTAATGCCGCTGGGGCTAGCCACGTAGCACTACAGAGATGAGCCACCAGGCAGCGCCACTCACTCAGGGGGCTGCCATGTTGGCCTTGTGGTACAGGCCGCTCAGCGTGACCGCTGGTAAATAAATTCTAAAAAAGCAGCAAAAAGAGCTTAATTAATTGAAATAGGCATCTGGGAAGCTTTCTGCCCCCCAGTGAGGCAAAATAAAGCTAGATAAGGCAAGATAATGGCAGATAGTGTCCCCAGACTGCAGGAGCCTCAAAGAAGTGCGGTCATTTTGCTCGCTGGTTCTTTGGCTGTCCAGTTTTTTCTCAATTCAACACCTAACTATAACATCACTTTACCTTTTTTGATTTTAGATGTAATCGAACAAAGCATATTTTGACTTTGACTTTACCTTTTTATTACTATGCACCTAACTACAAAATGAAATCACTTTAACCTTTCAAAATTTTCAGTTTTCTTTTGTTCATATTTAAAGTTGAGCGCACACCCAACCCTTTTTGGGTACCTGCAGTCAACATACTTCCGCCTCTCGGCTTTTGGCTGTGTGTAGTGGATGGGTTGGCCAGAGGTCTAGCCCTGTACTCAACCCCATCCTCCCCTCCCCCAGTGGGCAGCCAACCACCTGCAATGCACATTCTTTGGCCGTGCTCAGCAGGGTGTTGGTAGCAGGGCTTGGTGCACCCAACCAACCCACCCTCATGCAGATGCCCAAGCCCCCACTGGTGCCCAAGCTGCTTTCTCTTTTAGTGGTACTAGGGGTCGAAGCTTGTACAGTGGCTCCCACAGGAGTACCAGTGTATCTCACAGGAGGGTCGCATAGGATCGTGCAAGAGTATTTTAGTACCCGTGGTGTAAAACAAAGTTAAGCTCTGGGGTAAGGGAGGCTCTCTGGGTCCCCCCACAAGTACCTGTTGTTGAGAGTGTCCATACCCTGCCCACTTACACCCTTTTTTGGAAAAAATATTTCAAGACATGGGGAACAAATCCCTGAGTCCTGTAATTGCAGTGGCAACCGTTTATTCACAGTTATGGTCAGCCAATCAGATTGTGTGGTCCAGAAGGACTGGTCCCACAGCACTAAGATGGTGGATGGTAGAAAAAGCTCTCTTCATATCAGAAGACTCTATTTTTTAATTGTTCAGTACCGTAGTAGTACCAAGAGTCCAGATATACCTATTGGTTTTATGGACGTTAACCCCTTCATTCCTCAAAGTGAGCCCCTCTTAAAATGCTAATTTCTCGACAACGGCTGAATTGATTTACACCAAATCACAAAAAAACACGTTTTTTTAAACTAAAGTTTTAACTTTTTGCCAAACTTGGTTTCATTTCATTCCACCATTTCTTCCTGTATCAGAGAGCAAAGATTCCTATTGGAATTTACTTTAGAAATCCATGTTTTGGGCCCCCCACCTTTTTCCTGGCCCTCCTTTGACAGATGAGCGCACAACTGCTCATGAAGGAGCTAAGGTGAATGAACTTTATTTTTTTTTCCAACTATAACTACACAGGTTATATATATATATATATATATATATATATATATATATATATATATATATATATATATATATATATGGCAGCAACTCCTTTTCGTACTGCGATGAAACGGATGAAAAACAGGAGCCCGGACCACAGTTTTGTGCAAAGCTGTAAGTTGTTTAATGCAGCTCGATCAGACCTCAGCCATATATATATGTGTGTGTGTGTGTGTGTGTATATAATATATATGTATTTATATGTGTATATATGTAATATATATATATATTCACTAAAAAAAACACAGGTTTCAGGGACGTTATAGTTAGTTGGACATTTCACTCGTACAAAACCAGAGAAATTTGGCCGTTATAGTTAGTTCAGCTAACTATAACTCGTGCCCCCGCAATGCACTGCTGATATTACATCATTCATGACATGGTCAGTGACATCCCTGATGACATCACTGACGACATCTCAAATGACATCACTGATGACATCACTGATGACATCATCCAGTGACTGTGTGTTTCTGTAAAGTTTAAATATGTTTTATATATATATATATGCCAAGGTGTATTGAAGAATGAGTGGGTGTATAAGTGTCTGAATGGATGATTTAGTAGGTGTGCGACTGACTGTATAAGTGAGTGATTAAATGTGTCTTACTGAATGCATGGGTTAGTGACTGATACAGACATTCACACAGTTTAGTTTGTCAGTTGGTGTGTAAGCGGTTGCATGGGTTGGTGAGTAGCTAAATGAGTGTCTATATGGGTTATTGATTGGTTGTCTGAGTATCTGTATGGGTGCCTGAGTGTCTGTGTGGGTGGGTGGGGGGTGTGTGACTTTGTGCATAGATGTGTGAGTGGATGATTCACTGGGTGTATGGGTTCAAGAGTACATCTGTGAAGGGCTGTATGGGTGGGTGAGTGTATGTATGGGTGTGTTGGTGAGTGTTTAGATGTCTCAGTGGTACATGTATGAGTAACTACATGTACCACTGTGAAAGGCAGTATACGTGAGTGTTGGAGAATATAAATGACTATATGTGAGAGTGAGTGATTGTGAGAGTGGCTGTATGGATGAGTGTGTGCTTGTATTAGTTATTGTATAAGAGTGTAAGTATGTGTTAGTATATGTTTGAATAAGTGAGGTGGTGTGTGTATAACTGTATAGGTGAGTAAATGGGAGTGTGATTGATTCTTTGCATGACTGACTATGTGTGTGAGTAACTCTATGGATGAGTGGCAGTGTGTGAGTGTCTGTATAGGTATGTGAGTGCATATGATAGTGCCGTATTGATGGTTGACTGCATGTATAAGTGACTGTATGGGTGAATGAGTGGATGTGTGTATAGACCTAAGAATCAGTGAGTGGGTATGTAGTAACTGGTATTGGTGTGTCTATGGTTTCGAAAATGGTAGCCTGTATTTTAGAGTGGGTGTATCAAAGGTTATATTAGGGTATGAGGAGGTGCATCATATTATCACGTGGATGATGTCATCAGTGATGTCATCAGTGATGTCATTTGAGATGTCATCAGTGATGTCACTGACCATGTCATGAATGATGTAATATGTGATATCATCAGCAGTGCATTGCGGGGGCGCGAGTTATAGTTAGCTGAACTAACTATAACGGCCGAATTTCTCTGGTTTTGTACGAGTGAAATGTCCAACTAACTATAACGTCCCTAAAACCTGTGGTTTTTTTATTGAATTTCTAAGTTTTTTTAAATGCTAATTTCTAACTATAACGTCCCTGAAACCTATGGTTTTTTCAGTGAATTTCAAAGGTTTTTAAATGCTAATTTCTAACTATAACGTCCCTGAAACCTGTGGTTATTTCAGTGAATTTCAAAGGTTTTTTAAATGCTAATTTCTAACTATGCCTACAGAGGTAGGACATGTGCAGAAAGAGGAAGAAAGGCGCAAAAAGAAGCAAGAGAAATGCAGAAAGAGGCAACAGAAGTCCAGAAAGACATAGAAAAGTGCAGGAAGAAGCAAGAGATATGCAGAAAGAACCAACAGAGGTGCAGAAAAAGGCATTGTTGCAAAGTCATCCTGTGCCCCCAACTTTTTACTGACTGCTACTGGTGGTAACTGACTCTGCCTAACGAGGCCCGGAGCCAGTGCTATGCTGAAAGACACTTAGAATACAGTGAAAACACCTACATACACTAGGGTACAATATGGGTTGGGGTACCCCTGTGATTGCCATGACCTCCCCTGTAAGGCCCTAGTACATAATAGGGCAGGGGGATTAAAACTACCTCTAACTCAGAGGTGCACAGAAGTGCATAAACAGGCAGGAAAGGTGCAGAAACGGAACAGGGGTGCAGAAAGAGGCAAGTGAGGTGCAGAAAGAAGTAAGAGGAATGCAGAAAGAACCAACAGAGGTACAAAAAGAGGCAAGAGGGGTGCAGAAAGAAGGAAGAGAAGTGGAGAAAGAGGCAAGAGAAATGGTGAAAGAAGCAACAGAGGTTTAAAAAGAAGCAAGATAAGTGCAGAAAGAGGCAAGTGAGGTGCAGAAAGAAGCAAGAGCAGTGCAGAAAGAACCAACATAGGTGCAAAAAGAGGCAAGAGGGGTAAAGAAAGAGGCAAGTGAGGAGCAGAAAGAAGCAAGAGCAGTGCAGAAAAAACCAACAGAGGTGCTGAAAGAGGCAACAGAGGTGCAGAAGGAGGCAAGAGGGGTGCAGAAAGATGGAAGAGGAGTGCAGAAAGAAGCAATAGAGGTGCTGAAAGAGGCACGAGGGGTACAGAAAGAAGGAAGAGAAGTGCAGAAAGAAGCAACAGAGGTGCTGAAAGAGTCACGAAGGGTGTAGAAAGAGGCAAGAGAAGTGCAGAAAGAAGCAACAGAGGTACAGAAAGAGGCAAGAGTTGTGCAGAAAGAGGGAAGAGAGGTGTAGAAAGAGGCATGAGAGTTGCACAAATAGGGAAGAGGGGTTCAGAAAGAGGCAGGAGGGGTGCAGAAAGAAGCAACAGAGGTGCACAAACAAGCAAGAGAAGTGCAGAAAGAGGCAAGAGAATTGCTGAAAGAAGCAACAGAGGTTTAGAAAGAAGCAAGAGAAGTGCAGAAACAGGCAAGTGAGGTGCAGAAAGAAGCAAGAGCAGTGCAGAAAGAACCAACAGAGGTGCTGAAAGAGGCAACAGAAGTGCAGAAGGAGTCACGAGGGGTGCAGAAAGAAGGAAGAGGAGTGCAGAAAGAAGCAACAGAGGTGCTGAAAGAGGCATGAAGGGTGCAGAAAGAGGCAAGAGAAGTGCAGAAAGAAGCAACCGAGGTACAAAAAGAGGCAAGAGTGGTGCAGAAAGAGGGAAGAGAGGTGTAGAAAGAGGCTAGAGAGTTGTACAAACAGGGAATATGGGTGCAGAAAGAGGCAAGAGGGGTGCAGAAAGAAGCAACAGAGGTGCAGAAAGAAGCAAGAAAAGTGCAGAAACAGGCAACTGAGATGCAGAAACAGGCAAGAAAGGTACAGAAAGAGGGAAGACGAGTGCAGAAAGAGACAACAGGGGTGCAGAAAGAGGCAAGAGAAGTGCAGAATGAAGCAACAGAGGTGCAGAAGGAGGCAAGAGAACCCCAGAAAGAGGCAAGAGAGTTGCAAAAACAGGCAAAAGAGGTACAGAAAGAGGTAACAGAGGTGCAGACAGAGGCAAGAGAGGTGCAGAAACAGGTAAAAGGGGTGCAGAATGAGGCAAGAGGGGTGCAGAAATTTGCAAGAGAGGTGCAGAAAGAACAAGAGCAGTGCAAAAGAACCAACAGAGGTGCAAAAAGAGGCAAGAGAGGTACAGAAGGAGGCAAGAGAACTGCAGAAAGAGGCAAGAGAGTTGCAGAAACAGGCAAAAGAGGTACAGAAAGAAGGAACAAGTGGGCAGACTGAGGCAAGAGAGGTGCAGAAAGAGGGAAGAGGGGTGCAGAAAAATGCAAGAGGGATGAAGAAATTTGGAACAGAGGTGCAGGAAGAAGCCAGAGCAGTGCAGAAAAACCAACAGAGCTGCAGAAAGAGGCAAGAGGGGTATAGAAAGAGGCAAGTGAAGTGCAGAACAAAGCAAAAGAGGTGCAGAAAGAACCAACAAAGGTGGAAAAAGAGGCAAGAGGGGTGCAGAAAGGGGTAGGAGAGGTGTACAAAGAGGCAAGAGGGGTACAGAAAGAGACAGGAGGGGTGCAGAAAGAGGAAGAGAACTGCAGAAAGAAGCAGCAGGGGTGCTGAAAGAGGCATGAAGGGTGCAGAAAGAGACAAGACAGGTGAAGAAAGAAGGAACAGAGGTACAGAAAGAGGCAAGAGTGGTGCAGAAAGAGGGAAGAGAGGTGTAGAAAGAGGCAAGAGAGTTGCACAAAGAGGGAAGAGGGGTGCAGAAACAGGCAAAAGGGGTGCAGAAAGAAGCAAGTGATGTGCAGAAAGAGGCAAGAGAGTTACAGAAAGAGGCAAGTGAAGTGCAGAAAGAGGCAAGTGGAGTGCAGAAGGAGGCAAGAGAACTGCAGAAAGAGGCAATAGAGGTACAGAAAGAGGCAAGTGAGGTGCAGAATGAAGCAAGATAAGTGCAGAAAGAAGCAAAAGAAGTGCAGAAAGAGGGAGAGGGGTGGAGAGAGAGGTGCATAAAGAAGCAAGACAGGTGCAGAAAGAAACAAAAGAAGTGCAGAAAGAAGGAATAGAGGTGCAGAAAGAGGCAAACAGGGTGCAGAAAGATGTAAGAGGGTACAGAAAGAAGCAAATGAGGTGCAGAAAGAGGCAACAGATGTGCAGAAAGAGGGAAGAGAGGTGCAGAAAGTACAAGAGATTTGCAGAATGAGGTCAAGAGAAGTGCAGAAAAAGAAAGAAACGTGCAGAAAGAAGCAACAGAAATGCAGAAAGAGGCAAGAGAGGCGCAGAGGGAAGCAAGAGTGGCTTGCACACCATTAGTACCAATTTAACACCCACATTTAGTAATAAGTAACAGGTGACCATTCTAAGTTTGCAAAGGGCCTTCCACCACGCTGTAACACTTGTCACTGCATTTTTGGTAACGTTTGAGCCGTTTGAGCTAAAAACAAGGCTTTTTTTGTTCAAATCTGCAGATTAGGGTGCAGATGATGAATTATGTGGCTAATGCAGAAAATGTATAATTGTGCGAAAGTCGGTGCAGCCAAACAGTCACATAATTCCAGTGGCCCTGCTCATACCTCTGACTAGGTCCACAAGTGCTCCTCAGTGATTCCATCTTTTTTGTCTCACTGAGTTCATAGTTGAGCTTCTATGGAAACGAGGAAGACTAAACCTGAGGTTACCACTCCACAACACAGACTACCATACCACATAATTACTCTCCATAACACATAATCCCACTCTACATAATTCCTATACACTAAATACCACATACTTTCTATCCATATAATTTCACTGCACAACATACCACATAATTCCACTACACACAACGTACATCCACTCCACTCCAAAAAACATTAGTAAAAAACTTTTGCATTTACAACGCCAATAGCTCTAATTCTCGCAAATGCGAAACCTATTACATTACAAACACTTCTTTAACTAGTAGTCGCGTTTGCAGAATGGTGGAGAAAGGGTGCTGGGCCTCCGACCAGTGCTCAGGAATTCCGGTGCGTAGGGCTTACAGGAGGTACCAGTAGGACTTCTTGGCCCCCAAAGTCCCTCAGGAGTAAATTGGACTTCATCCCCCATCCCATAGTCTACCAGGAGGCGCGTTTGCAGAGTGGTGGAGAAAGGGGGCATGGCCTCCGAAGACGTCTTAGCAATCCAACTGTGCAGGACTTACTGGAGGTAACAAGAGGGGTAGTTGGCCTCCAAGGACATCCTTGGGGCCAACTACCCCTCCTATTACCTCCAGTAAGTCCCACACAGCAGGATTGCTAAGTTCGAAGAGCAGGCCATGCCCCTTTGCCCACCACTCTACAAACGGCGGCTCCCTGGCACGCTCTTGGATGGGGATTGAAGTCCCCTTCGCTGCTGGGGGTCCTTTAGGAGCCAACTAGCCTACCTCTTACCTCCAGTAAGTCCCACACAGTGGGATTGCTGAGAGGTGGACAAAGGCCACGCCCCCTTTCTCCACCACTCTGCAAACGCGCCCCCTGGTGCATTCTAAGTTGAGGGATTAAGTCCCCTTGAATACTGAGGGTCCCTGGGGGCCAACTAGCCCACCAGGTACCTCCAGTAAGCGCCACACAGCTGGATTGCAGAGAGGTGGTCTGAGGCCATGCCCCCTTTTTACATCACTCTGCAAACGCGCCTCTTGGCACACTGCTGCTCGGGGGATGAAGTCCACTTGTGTCCTGAGGTCCTCAGGACACAAGAGGACCTCATCGCCCCACCACCAGTGCGCCAAGAGGCGCGTTTGCAGAGTGGTGTAAAAAGTGGCGTGGCCTCAGACCACCTCTCTGCAACGCAGCTCTGTGGCGCATACTGGAGGTACCTGGTGGGCTAGTTGGTCCCAAGGGACCCCCAGTATTCAAGGGGAATTAATTCCCCAACTTACAACGCGCCACGGGGCGTGTTTGCAGAGTGGTGCAGGGAGGGGACGGGGCCTCCGGCGAGATGCCGGCTTTTTTTTTTTTTAGAAGTGGGGCTGTGTGGCCCCCCTTCTTTTACTATTTTTTGGGCCCTGGGGACCCCATCCCCCAGGGCCTGACCCCTATTTATAAAAAAAAAAAAATTAAAAACGGGAAGGGGGCCGCGTGGCCCTCCTCCCGAGGCCAATTTCAGCCCCGGGGACCCCATCCCCCGGGGCATGGCCAGTCTTTTTTTTTATTGAATTATTTGGAGGGGGGCTGCGTGCCCCCCCTCCTCAGGGCAATTATGGCCCCGGGGACCCCATCCCCCGGGGCCGGCCTTTTCATTTTTTTATTAAAATGTTTTTATTTTGCAGGGGAGGGGGGCCATGTGGCCCCCCTCCCGGGCCACTTCTGGCCCTGGGGACCCCATCCCCCTGGGCCTGGCCTCTCCGTTGGGGACCATGGGGGGAGCCCCAATGCCCCCACGGTCCCGCCCGCTCCCCGCCTCCTGCGGGGGCCGGCATTGCTTTTGCACAAGGGGAGCTGCTGACATGCAGCTCCCCTTGTGCAAAAGCAATCCTGCTTTGCTTGATTGAAGCGAGAGCAGGTTTACCTGCTCTCGCTTCAAACAAGCAAACCAGAGTTTGCTATGACAGGGCAGGAGCCGTGCTCCCGCCCTGCCATAGCAAACAGCAATGTCCCGGGGGTGGGCACCCCAGGACATTGCAGGAGCCGGCCCTGGGGGGTGGCGGTCCCCAGGGCCATCAAGGGCTCCAGGAGGGGGGCCCCTGCGGCCCCCCCTTCATTTCTAAAGCCCCGGGGAGGTGGTGGTCCCCGGGGCCGAGGGTCCGTAACGGACCCCCGAATTAGAATATTTAGTGCCCCGGGGAGGTGGTGGTCCTCGGGGCATGTGGGGGCTCAAGCCCCCACACACATGTTTAAATCAAGAAAACAGAGCCCCGGGAGGTGGAGGTGCCCGGGGCTGCCGTGTGCCCCCCGCATTTAATTGGCATAGCCCCAGGGAGGTGGTGGTCCCCAGGGTGTGTGGGGGGGCTCGAGCCCCCCCCCCACACACATTGTATTTTATTAAAATTAGAGCCCCGGGGAGGTGGTGGTCCCCGGGGCTGCGGGGGGGCTGCGTGCCCCCCACAAATCATCAATGAAGCCCCAGGGAGGTGGCAGTCCCCGGGGCTGCGGGGGCCCCCGCGGGCCCCCGCTATACAATTTGGGATTGCCCCCAGGACCTAGCCCACCTGCGCGAATTCTGCCGTTTAAAAAAAAAAATAATAATGCTTTTTTTTGGCCCCCCCTCAGCAGGCCTTGGGGGTCAGGGTGTTTCTACCCTGCCCCCTTTTCTTGTTTCTTAATGTTTTTTTCACTGTTTTCTTGTGACTTGGTTACTGAGTCACAAGATGGCTGCCAACACTTCCTGGTTTGGAGTGTTGGCAGCCAATCAGAAGTCAGCTCGTGCTCGGGAGGAGTCGCGACTCCTCGGTGCTCAGATATTGATATTTTTCTTTTTTTAATTTCTCAGGAACTACTGAACGGATTTACACCATTTAAAAAAAAGGTCGCTTTCTGAACCAAGACCTACCTTTTTGCCAAATTTGGTGTAATTCCGTTCAGCAGTTCGGGCTGTAGCCGTGTCTAAAATGTCCTATGGAAATTAACATGGGGGAAACGTGTTTTGGGACCCCCCTTTTTTCTCAGCCCCCGCTTGACGAATAATCCCGAAACTTTCAAGACAGGAGCTGACCGGAGCGCCCGATTAGTTTTGAAAATTTCGCGAAGTTTCGTCAACCTGCGCCAAAGATATTGGCAAAACAAAAAATGCTTTTTGAATAGAAACGAGGTCCTAACTATAACTACCTACTGGCGACCGCCAGTAGGTAATGTATTTATATATTTTTTTTTTCACTGGAAAAGACTAAGGTTATAGGGACTTTATAGTTAGACTTGCAGTTCACTCGTACAAAACCAGAGAAATTCAGCAGTTACCTGCACTAACTATAACTTACGCCCCCACAATGCACTGCTTATGACCTCACATGTTAGATCACTCATGACATGGTCAGTGACATCACTGATGACATCTCAAATTACGTCACTGATGACATCATCCAGTGATTGTGAGTGTTTTCTAAAAGTTATTTGCGTGTTAAACGTATATACTAAGGTACCACAAAAGTTTAATTAGTATACTTTGTGTACTACTATTGAGTGATTCCTTTTTTAACATGCTTAATGTGAGTTGCTCTGTGTCTGTGTGTATCTGTGTGTGAGTGGGTGTGTGAGTGACTGTACAGGTGTGTGAGTTGGTGTCTGAGTAGCTGTGTGGGTGACTTAGTGGCTGTGTGAGTGGCTGTATTGGTGAGTGAGTGAGTGTGTCAGTGGCTGTGTGGGTGGGTGGGTGAGTGAGTGGTTGTGTGAGTGGCTACATGGGTGGGGAGTGGGTGTGTCAGTGACTGTACTGGCGAGTGAGTGGGTGTCTGAATGGCAGTATGAGTGAGTGATTGAGTGTGTAAGTGGCTATATGGGTGAGTGAGTTGCCGTTTGAGTGTTTGGTTAAGTGAGTTGGTATGTGGGTTGCTGTAGGGAAGAGTGAATGTCTGTGGGATTGGCTGTATGGGTGAGTGAGTGGCTGTGTGAGTGGTTGTACGGATGTGTGAATAGGTATGTAAGTGTCTGTGTGCGTGTGTTAATGAGTGTGTGAGTGGTTGTATCGGTGAGTGGCTCTGTTGAGAGGCTACATGGGTGAGTCAGTGGGTGTGTGAGTGGCTGTATAGGTGAATAACTGAGTGTGTCAGTAGCTGTATGGGTGAGTGTGTGCCTGTGTGAGTGACTGCATGAGTGAGTGACTTGTTGTATGATCAGGCTCTAAGAGTTAGTGAGTGGGTATTTGAGTGGCTCTGTGGATGAGTGCTTGTTTGTGTGAATACTGGTATGGGTCTGCGAATGGGTATGTGAGGGGTTGTGTGGCAGTGGTAATGGGTGTATGAGAGGTTCTATGGGGAGTGAGTGGGTGTCTGAGTAGTTCTTTGGATGATGTCATTTTTTGATGTAATCAGTGATGTCACTGACCATGTCAAAGCTCCCGCCAAGTCACAAACAGCTATGTCCAGGGGGTGGGAATCGGGGGACATAGCAGCAGCCAACCCTTGGGGGTGGCAGTCCCCAGGGCCATCTGTGGCTCCAGGAGGGGGGCCGCGCACCCCCCTTCATTGCACTCATCAGCGCCATTGTGATGGTCGTCCCAGGGGCTGGGGGTGAGCCATGCACCCCCCTTAATTTGAATTAATTGCCCCAAGTAGGAGGCAGTCCCTGGGGCTGTGGGGGTGCCCGGCGGGTCCCCGCATTAATAGGGTGTTTAGCCCTGGGGTGGTGGAGGTCCCTGGGGCTGGAGGGAGCCGCACAGGCCCACCTGCATTACTTTATAGACATTTGACCCGGGGAGGTGTCATTCCCTGGGGCTTTCATAAGCCTTAGGAGGGGGGCCCCATGTGCCCTCACTCCTATTTTTCTGGTATGCCACAGGGACCTGGGCCACCCGTGTGGTTATTTAAAAGCAAGCGCAGGAGCCCGTGCTTGTTGGGGGTTTTTTCCCCTCAAAACTATTGCGAATTCACGCCAAATGTAGTTTTGTTTTAATGCTTTTAAGCCGTGCTGGGGTCCCAGGGGTACCCCAAGACCAAGGCATGGAGTCAGGGTATTCTTACAATTCCCCCTTTTCGTTTCTTTTAAATTTCCTGGTTGAAGTGTTGGCAGCCAATCAGCGCTCTACATTTCCCTGCACAAGCTCATGGTTTTTCGCGAAGTTGTCGCAACCACAGATATCACTAACTGTATTCTCTTAAATTACTCAACAACTACTGAACGGATTTACACGAAATAACAAAAAGTCTAATCTGCATAACTAAAACTACCTTTCTGCCAAATTTGGTATAATTCCATCCAGCTTTTTGGGTTGTAGACGTGTTCAAAGGTACCATGGGAATTAACATGGGAAAATTATCTTTTTTTGACACCCCTGCGTTCTCCTCCAGAACCACCACACTGCAGCACACAGATGTCTCGGCTGACAGGTATCATGAAAATTCAATTTATTGAGTGATACCCAATTTTCTTCTTGGCACAAAAATAATTAAAATAATGAAACAACCAAATGGGCAAGTTATAGTTACTAGATATCTATAACTGGGGAATTTCAGTGGTTTAGTTCATTTAGAACTGTAAGTAAGTAAGTCCGTTTTTATATAGCGCAGCTACTCACCCTTACAGGTCTCAAGGCGCTGGGGGCCGTCGTGGAAATTAAGTGAGCTATTGCCCAGAGTCAAATGGTGCTGAGCTAAGCTGCCGCCAGAGCCGGGGATCGAACCGTGAACCCTGTGCTCCGAAGTCAGCTGCCCTGGCCGCTGCACCACACCTCTCCACTGTATGGCTTAAATGAAATCTTACCTCACTATAATTGCACTTCAACCTTTCATTTTTTCACTATAATATAATATAATATGATATAATATAATATAATATAATATAATATAATATAACATATATATATGTATGTACACAGGTAGAAGACTGTACGCTCTAGGCACTTCCCTGCACATGTGTGGTTCATTGCCCAGGAGAAGTCAATGAAGAGTTGTTCACAGGGGCGAAGACCCTGTGAAGTATGGCCTTGCTAGTTTGTGTCTGGCTGATTGCCCACGTGAGGTCAGTTATCCACAAAGTGTTCGGTGCAGGGGAATGGCAAATGCGTGGTAGGACTTAGTTCACCTTAGTAGGCTTCTGTGTGGGGAGAGTAATTTATGCTATGTGATTCTGCGCCTTTTAGTATTTTCTTTCATATCTGAATTGCTGCACTGCTTTGATTCCCCTGGAGATGCCAAGACCGAAGACGCCTTAACTTCGGCGCTTTACGTCGCAAAGGTCGATCCTGACCCCGACTCAGACACCCGCCCTCTGAAACCGCGTACGCGGTTTACATCAACCCTTGTGTACCTCTCAAGGACCACGATTACCTCATCGCGGCACTCCTCGTTGCCTTGGCAATTCCAAGTTCTTCGTGTGCAATACCACCCACGCGGTTAACTTCCATATCAGTGCTCCCGTATTGATTACAGGCAATTGTATTCAGGCATGTAAATGTAAATATCCTGATGATGATCCCACAATGTACAAAAGGGATCGAAACGTCGTCGACTTAATGTACACCATATACACTTTTCTATTGAATATTATGTATGTGTAACGGTGTCCAACCACATTCTTGTTTGTGTTATCTGAATGTGCGACATACAAACAAGTGACTCTGCCTGAGCCTTTCCTGTTCCTCCATTTTGAATTCTGTGTCTGTTTTATATGTCCAGTTGGATGCACGCTTGTGTCCCACTTCATTGTTTTTGTTTAAATTTTACAAATTAAAATATTCCTGTCCGGATGGACAGCTTCAAAATATCACACTGACTCTGAGTCTATATTCATCTCTCCCCTTGTCTATTGCCCCTGTCTAGGGACCACTGTGTCTAAAACTAGTAATTACCCAATGTCCCTGACCAATTGTATTTGGGTTCCCTTGTTCCTTAAAGCACGTACTGCTTTATAGAGCAATTTAAACAGCAGCAGGTTGGATTATGTTATCAGTGATGAAATCAGTGATGTAATATGAGATGTCATCATCACCTAACTATAACGTCACTTTAACCTTTGTTTTTTTCAATGAATTTCTCAATTTTTTAATGTAAAATAGATATAATTACCATACCTAACTATAACGTAACTTTAACCTCTGTTTTTTTCAGTACATTTCTGAAGTTTTTGGATCATATTTTCCCACCCCCTCACTAAGCATACCTTTAGACCATCTGCATTAGAGGGTTGGATGCAGAGGCTCTAGCCGGGCCGTGTGCACAACTCCTGTGGGTGGCCAACGCACCATCCATGGCCTTTAGCTGTGGGCAGTGTAGGGGTGGCAGAAGGGCCAGGCCTGCAGCCAGGCCCTGTACACAACTGCCTGCGGCTGACCAACAGCCAGCAGCTGCTTAACTGCCCATGGGCAGCCAACGCCACATGGACCCTCCACCCTACCTTTTACATTATTTTTGTGATACAGCTGTACTTCTGCTGGACCACATGGGGGGTGACTGGAGCCCACAGGACTGGCAGCACAATTTTATTTTATTTTTGCACCAGTTGGTCAGGGTACCCCTAGCCTGTTCCCTTATATGTTATTTTTTTAAGGTTCAGGACTTGGGGACCAAATCCTTGAGCCATGTAATGGCATTCACAACATTTCTCTTCATCTGGCAGCCAGCCTATCAGTTTTCTTGGTCCTGCGTGACCTTCCTGGTCCCACGGTGCCAAAGCGGCAGACGAGAAAAAAAAACTTTCTTGGCCAAGCAGATCGCTATATTTTTTTCGTTTGCAGTACTCCATGAGTACCGCTGTACTCCAGCGATACCAACCATCCAGATACCACTAATTTTTTAACCTTCATTTTTCAAAAAACACTGAGGGGCCGATTCCGATTAGGGCAGGAAAACGTACCGACCGACTCAGTACGGGAATTTAATCCGACCGACACGTACCGGCGTCGCCCGACCTGGGAAGTACGATGAAATGCATGTGAAGCACGACCGACTCGTACGGAACACAAGGCGAACGACCGAACCGCACGGAAACAAGCCATCCGGCCAGAAAACCACGCGAATCGAACCGACCGACACGCACCAGGAATCAACCCAAACGAAACGTACCCGCGAACTCCGACCCGCGCAGTACGATGTAATGCGTGGAAAACCAGACCGAGTCGCACGGAGCTCAAGCCGTACGACCGATACGCATACAAAAGGCAGCAGAAGGAAGCCAATACTCGGAGAACGACGCGTACGCCGCACAAAAAACCTAGCAGAAACACAGCGTGAACGACTCGGAGAAGCTCGCACGAGACAACTGCAGCGTCCCACTCGGTCAGAAGAACGTCTCCTACATGCACAAAAAATACAAAGGGAAAAATACAAAAAAAAGGGCCAAACAAGCAATGACAAAGCCAATAAATACAGGGGAAAAAAACATGGAACAAGGACACACCCCCAACTCCACCCATATAAAGGCCACAAATCCTTACCATGATCCTTTGCAAATTCAACTAACCTGCCAGCACAGAACACCATCACACAGCAACCACAGACACACTCACAGCTCATCCATCACACAAGCCACACACCATTAGCACCTCAACAAATAGCACCCTCACATACACCCAGCAAAACCTATACCCACACACCCCACTTGCACACCCACACCCACATCAATCACCACCACCACCCATCACCATGCCCCCAAAGAAGAATCCAAATTTCCTAGACAGTGAATTGGAAGTCCTGGTAGATGAGATCCTCAGGGTAGAGCCCCAGTTGTTTGGTACATTGGTCCAACAGACCCCCATGTCGCAGAAAACCAAGATGTGGGAGAGGATCGTCGACAGGGTCAACGCACAATCACCATGTTTGCGCACAAAGGAAGACATCCAGAACAGGTGGTATGATGTGCGCAGGAGGGTCAGGGACCTACTAAAGAAGGATTACATCTTGAGTCAGCACACCGGCAGTGGCCCTCCTGCAAAACCAGTATACCTCAGGCCCTGGGAGGAGAAGGTGCGGGCCATCCTACCACCAGTGAGCGTATATGGACTATCAAACATCCCAGAGCCTGGTGAGTACACAACTAATATACACAATATTGTGTGACAATACACACACATCACTGTCAAGGGGATAGTCAAACCATGCACCCTTAGCAAATACACAGCAACCAAAAGACAATCACCCCAAGATTTGTCTGTCAGTCAGATAAACACAATACATGCCATCTCATAGTGATATGTAACTGTGTCATGATATGTACAAACCTAACTACAAATACAGCAAGGCAGTGGCACAAATATAACCAACAAACACAGTTAGACATTTTGCCACCACTAGAACACCACCTCACAGGGAAGCTCACTGAAAGGAAGGAATTCTGTGTATGCTGGTCAAGTCAGTGTAGCCAATAGCATGATGGGAGTTGTAGTCCCAGATATTGCTCAACCTCACAATTGGCCCATCAACACCACTCTGAACTATGCTCACATCACAGGGAGTGGAAAAGAACTGACAAGATGGCTGACACTGGGTACTGCTGTGGGGAGCACAAGGCCCTGCTGGGAACTGTGCACCAACCAACAGCAGGACACCACTGACTGACATCCTGAAAGACAACTTGCACTCCCTGCAATGGAAGCACGTTCCATGGTGGGATATCTGCCTGGGTGGGAAGGAGGACTGACAGCACTGACCATAGTTACCAGCAGCTTTTCTCACACACACCCTTAACACAAACTCCACACAACTCACCTGGGAGAATGCATTGCCTCACACTCGAATTAAATATCCCACAAAGAACCACCACCCTGGCTTATGCTGTGTGAAGCACAGGGACACTCCTGGGACTTGTAGCCAAACAAACGCCAGGACAACACTCTCAGCCATCCTGTCAGCACAGGCACACCACCCCACAGGGAAGCAGAGTCAAAAGGAAGGAAGTATGGGCAAGCTGGGAAGGGCGGTGTAGGCAATAGCATGATGGGAGTGGTAGTCACAGCTCAACATCCCACACCTGCATGGCCCAGCAAGCTCACACTGAACCATGCACACCTCACAGGGAGTGAAAAGCCACCTCAAAGATGTCTGACACTGGCCTCAGCTGTGGGGAGCACAAGGCGCTGCTGGGAACTGGGCACCAACAAACAACAGGACCACACTGTCAGCCATCTTGCCATTGCTGTCACACTCACACACAGTGAAGTCCACTCAAAAGGAAGGAAGTATGGGCATGCTGGGAAGGGGGTGTAGGCAATGGCATGATGGAAGTTGTAGGCACAGATATTGCTCACCTTCACATTTGGCCCATCAACACCACTCTGAACCATGCTCACATCACAGGGAGTGGAAAAAAACTGACAAGATGGCTGACACTGGGTACTGCTGTGGGGAGCACAAGGCCCTGCTGGGAACTGTGCACCAACAAACAGTAGGAGACCACTGACTGACATCCTGAAAGACAACTTGCACTCCCTGCAATGGAAGCACGTTCCATGGTGGGATACCTAGCTGGGTGGGAAGGAGGACTGACAGCACTGACCATAGTTACCAGTAGCTTTTCTCACACACACCCTTAACACAAACTCCACACAACTCACCTGGGAGAATGCATTGCCTCACACTCAAATTAAATATCCCACAAAGAACCACCACCCTGGCTTATGCTGTGTGAATGCTGGGAAGGGGGCGTAGGCAATAGCATGATGGGAGTGGTAGTCACAGCTCAACATCCCCCACCCACATGGCCCAGCAAGCTCACACTGAAGCATGCACACCTCACAGGGAGTGAAAAGCCACTTCAAAGATGTCTGACAATGGTGCTCTGTTGTGGGGAGCACAAGGCCATGCTGGGAACTGGGCACCAACAGACATTGCTCACCCTCACAGTTGGCCCATCAACACCACTCTGAACCATGCTCACATCCCAGGGAGTGGAAAACAACTGACAAGATGGCCGACACTGGGTACTGCTGTGGGGAGCACAAGGCCCTGCTGGGAACTGTGCACCAACCAACAGCAGGACACCACTGACTGACATCCTGAAAGACAACTTGTACTCCCTGCAATGGAAGCACGTTCCATGGTGGGATATCTGCCTGGGTGGGAAGGAGGACTGACAGCTCTGACCATAGTTACAAGCAGCTTTTCTCACACACACCCTTAACACAAACTCCACACAACTCACCTGGGAGAATGCAATGCCTCACACTTCAATTAAACATCCCACAAAGAACCACCACCCTGGCTTATACTGTGTGAAGCACAGGGACACTCATGGGACATGTAGGCAAACTAACGCCAGGACAACACTCTCAGCCATTCTGTCAGCACAGGCACACCACCCCACAGGGAAGCAGAGTCAAAAGGAAGGAAGTATGGGCAAGCAGGGAAGGGGGGTGTAGGCAATAGCATGATGGGATTGGTAGTCACAGCTCAACATCCCCCACCCGCATGGCCCAGCAAGCTCACACCGAAGCATGCACACCTCACAGGGAGTGAAAAGCCACTTCTAAGATGTCTGACAATGGTGCTCTGTTGTGGGGAGCACAAGGCCATGCTGGGAACTGGGCACCAACAGACATTGCTCACCCTCACAGTTGGCCCATCAACACCACTCTGAACCATGCTCACATCCCAGGGAGTGGAAAACAAGTGTGCACCAACCAACAGCAGGACACCACTGACTGACATCCTGAGAGTCAACCTGCACACACTGCAAGGGTGGCATGCTTCATGGTGGGATAACTGGGCTGGGGGAGAAGGAGGGCCGGATGTCCACCAAATACAACCAATGCTGGCCATGCACACACCTCAACATTCACATTGAAATGCATCAGGTTGGCAGGACAATGTGCAAACCCAATATCAACATCTGACTCTGACAACTTAGGACAATGCAATGTACAGGCCCGCATCCAGAGGTACAGTTACATCTGTCAGGTGTGTGAACCATTGATGCCTGTAGAAACATAACATACTTGGTGTGTCTCTTCCAAAAACAGGTGATGATGGGGACACAGCAGCAGACGAGGAGGAGTCCCTGTCCCAGGCTCCGGGGGACACTGAGCTCACTGGTGTGGAACAGCCTCTGCCGACCTCGGATGGCAAAGAACTACCTGGCACCTCCGGTGTGAGGCATCATGCAGCACCAGCAGGACCAACATCTGCACCCCCTGCACCCACCCCTCCAACAACTGCCAACACACAGAGCACCCCCGCCGACACGGACAGACCAAGGTGAACCGATGACGACAGCACAGGGACCCAGGCCCAACGTAGAGCTACGGACAACAACACCAGTAACAACCTCCAAGGGGGCCTAGGGTCACCTGTGCGTGCCACCGCTGGTCCTGCACGTGTCGCCAGGGGTGGTGGGAGGGGTGGGAGACATAGGTCGCTGTTTGCAGAGGGGTCTGGACTGCATGATGACCCACAACTGGCACGCATTGCTGATGCGTACCAGACTAGCACCGGAGAGGTCAGCCAGGTAGTGGGGATCCTCAAGGACATACAACAGCAGCAGGCTGCCCATCATGCCCGCTTGGACTCCCACATGTCCCGCGTGGAGACACACATGTCCCGTGTGGAGACACACATGTCCCATGTGGAGACACACATGTCTGGCATGGAGTCCAAGTGGGACACATTGCAAGAACTGACAGCGGTGCACAGGGACATATTGACATGCCTCCGCCAGATGAGCAACAACATGGCCACACCTCCCTGTGTGCCCACAACATCTGGTGCTGCAACAACTGACACTGCCACAGGGAGGGAGGATGACTCTGGCGGAGAGTCCTCTGCACCGCAGCAGCCTGCATGTGAGGATCCCCACCAAAGAAGAGGGGTCGTCCGAGGAAGGAAAACTGAGAGGCCAATGGCCACGCACATCCCCCAGGAACCCAACACCTGTTCTGGACATTCTCCTTTGTGTGCAAACTGTTCACCCTGTCGAATGCAACCCAACTCTCCCACATGACATGGGGAGTTTAAGTTGGACCAATGTATCACATGACTGTGGACTTTACTCTGGACATTTCTGCTACCAAGACTTCCAAATCATCTGGGAACTTTGGATTCCGAACACAATGTACAGCACCCACCATCCTGTGCACCATACTCACACATGTATGTAAATAAACTCACCAATACACCATACTTGCCTCTCTTGTCATTCCAACGTGGTTTCTGTCATGGAGATGATGATCTGCTAAATGACACTGTGCATGCTAACTGCTACAGCAAGTTCAACACCGTCATGTGAGTCATGGCGACGTGACACATATGAGAGAGACACATCACTAGGGCTACACAACACATACACACCAGGGTCATCTGACTCATCGCCTACACTGATGTTCCCAGGAAATACAGTGCAATGCACAGACACCACACCTATTCACAGCCAGTATCAACTAGCCCACAGGTGCAGTGAGCAAATGTCAGTCAGATGTGTGACCACAGACAACGCACATCCCAAAGTGAAGCACAGGTTTATTACATTTTTGCAACATTTTGTTTCCACCACAGATGCAAGCTAATCCCACGTGGCAGTGGCCACACAGTCAACAAGTGTAGAAGAAAGAAGGTCCAGGGGTGTGTGGCACATCACCGGTAGGGAAACGACAGCTTCCACCCTGGAAGTTGAATCACGGTGTCGGGGGATCACAGTTGACCAAACAACTCCGAAAGTACCCTGTGAAGGACAGACATGACACACAGTCAAAAGCACTGAAGAACAGGACAGAACTGCAGAACACATGCCCAATACATGTCACAAGATACCTACACAAAACCAAGTTAGCATGTCAACACTGTTGGGGAGTACAGACTACCTGTAAGGACACATCGCTGCACGCATACAGTCAAGTAGCACATGGCCACACACAAACAGCACCAGAGCACCACCAACATATATCACGCAAACCCACATCATTGACATGACATCTCTGGATACTCACATTCAGCTGAAAAAGTTGGTGATGAGCTATGTGCGGACATCACCCTCATCATCATCACCATCACTGGCATCGTGGCCCAGGCCAGCATCCTCCACAGGTGGCGGATGTTGGTCATCGTCATCCAGGATGAGAGGCAACTCCTTCCGCACTGCCAGGTTGTGTAGCATGCAGCAGACGATGACAATCTTGCACACTTTTGCTGGGGCATATGGGAGGGCCCCTCCTGTCTTGTCCAGGCAGCGAAAGCGGCTCTTCAGGAGACCAAATGTCCGCTCGATCACTCTCCTGGTCCGACCATGTGCCTCATTGTAGCGCATCTGGGCAGGTGTCACAGGGTTCCTGAGGGGCGTCAGCAACCACGGCATGTTGGGGTATCCCGAGTCACCTACATACAGACAATTGCACATTAGCCGAGTGGGAAAAGAGGGTGGAATACTACATCACAGAACACACACAATGGTACAAAGTCAGTACACACCGACAAGCCAGGCACGCTGGTTCGGCATCTGTGACATCATCCTCGGGATGCGACTACTCCTCATCACGTAGGCATCGTGTGCAGAACCGGGGAAACGGGCACACACGTGTGAGATGCACATATCTGCAAGACATACCACCAGAGCATTGACCGAATGGTAATGTTTTCGGTTCCTGTATGCCTGCTCATGTGCCTGTGGTGGTACCAAAGCCACATGTGTCCCATCAATGGAGCCAATGACATGCGGCATCCTCCCCAGGGCATAGAAGTCACTCTTGACGTCAGTGAGTTGGTGACGTTTAGGGAAATAGATGTACTGGTTCAGGTATCTCAACATAGCCACCAAAACATTGCGTAGCACACGGCTGAACATAGTCTGTGACATTGCACCAGCAGACACCACAGTGTGTTGAAAGGTACCGGTGGCAAAGAAGTGTAGGGCTGCCATCACCTTCACCTTGGGGGTCAGCGCTGTAGGGTACGGCCGGCCAGGTTGCAAATGTGGGGCCAAGCGCAGGGCCAAATCATCAATCAGCTGCCTGGTGAAGCAGTACCGTCGGATGCTGTCACGTTCCACCATCGTTGCAAGGTCAGGGAATGGTCTATGGACAGCTGGTGCCCTGCAGTGCATAGGTGAACAAAGAAAGATTGTCAGTCACCCCACATATGTGGCATTGACCATACTCAATATCACATGATACATCATTATGAGACACAAGTACTTGATGTGTGTGCCGTTCTGAATGGACATATGTGGCACCTACATGGACGTCATCTAACATCTCAGTTCAACATGTGTTGCCAACAGGTTCCAAGTTGTGCTATGGGAAACCATTAGGCTGTGTCACAGTACCCATTTACTGCTGTCACGTTCCAAACACACACCACAGTGACATGTCTGGACAGATGCGCCACAGGCATCACAGCTCATTGACAGGTAGATTCCCAGGGACCATGTCTTGCCACATGGACACTGGCATGACATGGCGTATCATGTACACGTCAGCAAAACTTACATGACTCCCACAGGCAGTGGCCCCTGTTGCCTCCGCAGGACAGACATGGACGTCCGTGACACACATACGCACAACATCAAAGTCCATGCACAAACAACGTGGATGTGGAGACTGTCTCCCATTGTGCACATGGAATCAGAGACATCTGAAACACAACATGCACACAGACTGTGGAGGGCCATCACAATTGTGGCAATGGGTCACCCTGTGACGTAAATACCTTCACACATGGGACTCTGGGGGTACGTGACATGACATACACATGCACAACCTGGAAATGTGACCATGCCACATGCTCAGAAATGAACAGTTGCACATCACAGTGGGCATGTGCACAACACAGAAAGGATCCTGTCCCCATGAACACGTGCACAGCCTGGGAGTGGCTGCCCCCAAGTGCCACCACAAAAACCACGTGTTGCCCCCCATACACAGATAAGGTGATGCAGCCTTACATGCCTTAGGATACAGTGTGGACAGGCTGTGGTGTTGTAGGTGTGCCCCAGAGTCCCTGGCAAGTATATGTCACTGGCATACGTCCACCAGTGACAAGCATGGTGACATATGCGAGTGACCTGTACAGGGACGCGTTGTACAGCAATGGACCGATCGGTGTGCACGCACTGGCCATTGAATCTGTTGTGTGCGGGTACGCGTTGTACAGCAATGGACCGATCGGTGTGCACGCACTGGCCATTGCATATGATGTGAGCGGGTACGCGTTGTATTTGAAATACGAGTTGTACAGCAATGGACCGATCGGTGCGCACGCATTGGCTAGGGCCTGCCATGGCAACGGACGCGTTTTCTAAGCATTAACGACTCTGATGCAGTGAATTCAGTTGGCCAGCCACAACAATGTTGCAAATACATGGGTGTCATGAGGTTGAACTTTTGAAGGATGCTGTGGGCGTGTATAAGTGATGCTAATCCATGGATTGGCCAGATTCAGACGATGCAAACGACTTGGACCTATCACTTTGGACACATGGGACAGTATCTGCCTCTGCAGCACACATATAATGCTGGCTGTTCCCCTGAGGGCTCACTTGCCTGCACTACATGCTCCAGGATGACATCTGCCACCAACACTGCTGCTGTCTCTGCATCCTCTGGCTACTGCAATGGCACGTACTGTGGAGAGAGCCCCAGCCTTCAGCACTGAGGAGAACCAGGCCCTGCTGGACAGCCTCCTTCCAGAGTACAGCAAGCTGTATGGGAAACCAGGGGAGCAGGTGAGTGTGCTGTCCACTGCCTTACTAATTGTGCATGTTGTCTGACTAGCAAGGCTTACAGTATGCACACCATTGGCCAGCATGCTCACTGAGTAGTTCACCCCCCCAAAGTGTGTAGTCACATGCACTGAACAGGTATAGTGCAATAACAGTGCATTCCAACAAGGTTTTACTTCCCAGACAATGATACCATTTAGTAACTGCTGGACAACTGTTCATAGCCATAGATGCACTACCTGTGTACATCATAGGCCCCTTTGAATGAGACATGTATATCCAACTGTGTGATGCACGGATATGTTGCATGTGTAGTGATGGCCTTTTCACTTTGTCATTCTCACAGGTTGATGCCCACCAGAAGCAGGAGATCTGGCTGACCATCGTCCGGGCAGTGAGATCCGTGGGGGTCTACAAGCGCCGGATCCGCAACGGCCAGAAGAGGTGGCAGGACCTTCGGGGCTGGACCCGGAGGATTGCAAGGGTCCAGCTGAAGCTGTCGCCACCTCGCAGGAGGGGCGGACACCGGACCCTGACCCCCCACATGCTCCGGATCCTGGCGGTGGTCTTCCCTGACCTGGATGGGCAGCTGAAGGCCAGACAGCAGCAAGGAGGGGTGAGTCCATGACTGCACTGTGAACTTTGTCTGACATGCTATGTGCCCTCCTCTGGCCTGGTTAAACTTCCACAGTACATCAGTCTTGTGGTCCAGGAGCCATGTCCCTCAATTGTAACATGCCCACTCCTCATCTGATACCCAGGTGTGGCCCTTGCAGTCAGGATATTGTGTCACTTGGGTACTGTGTCCTTGCGTTTTGCTTAGCTAACGGTGGGGGACAGCATTTGTTCCCGTTACTCTGTGGTGGGCTTCATGGGTGGGTCACTTGCTCACACAATGCCTGAGTTCTGACATGTTATCTGCGTGTGACTTTGATGTGTGGTCCAATTCCTGATCTGGCTCACCACATGTGCCTGGGGTATTTGGCGCCCCCTCATGCTGCGGGTGGGAACAATGTTTGGGCCTCTGGAGTATGTATATCAAGTGTGTCACACATGCTTAGCCACCTGCCTACTGTCCAGGGCTCATCCCTCTTACACGTGGCGCAGGACAGTCATGTCTACTCCAGGCCATACAATACACCCTGTACTACCACTCCCGTGTATCAGCTGACACGTTGTGCTCAGTGGAATGTTCCCTCAGGTGACTGCCTCTGTGTCATTGTGCTGTGGCTTTGTTTATCGGGTGTTTATCGGTTAGGGCTCAGCATGCCACCGGAGATGTGACCATAGGAGACAATACATGTGTGACATATAGGTGTCTGATCACTTGACTGTGCAGACTGGGGTATGCGAATGTGAAGTACAGGCAGCTGTCTCCCATTCACAGCAGATTGTGAGGTGCTCAGGTTCCGAGGATTGTGTTTCATGTCTCCCATATGTCCAATTGGTATGACGTGGACTAATAAGAGTGCAGATGATGTGGTTTGTGGGGGATGGACATGTGCACTTGTCAGCTACAGAACTTGCATTCCCCATGACATAGTATTGTGACACAGTGCAGAATGTTGTTGGCTGGCTGCCCTGCCCATGTGACTGGAGACTGTGACGTATGACTTTGCAGGCATGCCTGTGCCATGGCATTGAACTCCCTAAGAGTGATCCTGCAGGTTAGTGACATGTGCCACATGCACCCCATTGTGGCATTGACTATCAGGACATGGGTGCATCATGGTGTCTGGTGCTGGTATGCATCACATGCATTTCAAAATAGACTCTGGCCATCCCTTTATCCGGACACCTGTACTGACTCCGTGGCAAGAGTTGTGATGTGTGCATGTTCACATACTTCACTGTGTTCTCTGCACTGTCCAACTACTGTGTAGGTGGTGCATGTGTCCACACTGGGGTATTGCCATCCGACAGGCACCAGACAGATGGGTGCAAGGCCAGGAGGGATGTGTGTGCCATGGTGGACCATCAGACTGACAATTGGCTTCTCCTACTCTGTTTGTGCACTTTTGGCAATGTTCAACTGAGGATGCCAGGGCTTGCTCTGTTATGTGCTGTACTCACTGTGGTGTGTGCGGTCAGTGCAGGTGACTGATGTTTGTCTGTTTGCAGATACATTCACGGCCACAGGAGGGGACAGCTCCACGGACCAGGAGGAGCCCCAGAGCCAGACTGGGTCAGCAGCCGATGAGTGGTCAGAGGGACCCAGTGGCACGGAGGGCGAGGGGAGCCACACCGAGGAGTCCTCAGCAGCATCCACCTCAGCTGAGGACCACAGCAGCTCGGAGGATGACTCCCTTGTGGAGGCGGGTGTCAGCAGCCACCACACCCCAGCTAGTATTGCTGTCCCCGCCACCACCACCACCACCACCATCACCACTCCCCTCCCATCGGCTCCCATTCCAGAGGTCAGTGGAGGCTCCCGTGTTTGGGAGCGTGTCTCCTTTGTGCCAGGCACTGCAGCCCCTGCCCCTGTGTCCCCTGCTGCCCTGAGTGAGGAGTCTGTATACCTACTTCGCCAGCTCCATGTAGGGCAGACAGCAATGCTGAGTGTCCTCCATGCCCACACCACTCTGTTGACACAGCTGGTGTCGTTTATGGAGGGCATCTCATCGGGCATGTCTGCCCTACAGAGGAGCAATAGGTCCATGGAATCCTCCCTGACGGCAGCAGTGTCCCTCCTCCAACAGTCCCTCACCCCTCCTACCTCTGCCCCATCCACACTTCCTGGCACCCTACCTGTCCCAAGCACATGCACACCTGCACAATCACCCAAACACACAGACACGAGCAGCACACACACACCCACTACAAAAACAAGACGTGCACGCAGGCATCCTCAGGGGACTGATACCACACCCATAGGGGATGGGGAACAGACACACACACAGGCATCCACAGTCACTCCGCAGTCCTCCGATACCTCTCCCTCCAAGGCCCCTTCCCTTGCCTCACCTGCAACCCCTACACAGCAGATCTTCCTCTGTGACCTCTGCCTCTTCCCCTCCAATCCAGCTGATCCTGCATACAGGGGGAAGAGAAAGTCCACCCACACAGAGGGGAGTGCCCCTCACCCCCGGACACCCTCCCCCAGGCGCAGACAGACTGAGGCCCCCATCCGCAATTCCCCCCGGAGCCGGAAGAGCAAGACCCCGCCGCCGCCCTGCAGCTCAACCACCAAGTCTCCTTCCTCCATCCCTCAGGCCCCCACTCCACAGGTTCCCCCACCACACCCTGCACCAGGTTCCCCCACCCACAGATACACCATCCCCAAAATGATCCGGCCTTCTCCCCCTACCACTTGCTCTTCCAGCACCACACCCCCGCTGCGCATGTTTGTGCCACTGGTGTGGAGGCCGTGTCCTCCCCCTCTGTCCTGCCCACCTTACCTGAACCCCATTCTACTCCCCTGGAGATAGGCACTGCAGTGGAGTCCACTACCACCCTGTCTGACTTGGGCACTGCAGTGGGGAACCTGTCCACTCCATCTGCACGGCCCACTGCAGTCGTTCCGGCACCCACACCATCTGACTCATGCCCCCCAGTTGTGCCGGCACACACCATGTCAGACACCACCACTGCAGTTGTCAGTGACTCTCCAGCACCCACCACCCCTTCCCTGTCTCCTTCTGGTGAGCCCTGATCCTGTCCCTGCGGTGCCTGGCCTGTCCCCCCGTATGCCCATCCGAGGGGAATGTCCATGGTGTGTAGCAGTGCAGGCATGCAAAGGGTGACATCTGCCACTGTCACCCTGTTTGGACTTTGTAATGGACTGGCCATTGGCCTTTGTTATTTTTCTGGACTTTCACATTTTCACACACATATGCTGAATAAAGCTACTTTCTGTTCTCTAGTGGTTTTGCTTCAGATGTACATGATGTTGATGATGCTAACCATTCCCTTGCTGCAGTGATGGTGAATTTTGATCACAGGAAAATGAAGTGTTACTGTGCAGGACCCCATGTGGTCCAGGGGGAATGTGACCTATCCTGGTGTGTATCCATGTCATTCTATGCAGCAATATGGGGGTGTCATGTTTTCAAGATTTGGCAATGGGATTTCCTACTTAATTTGCAATATCACATCTGTGGCTTACACCCCTGCACATCTGTTGTGCTTGCCATTGTTCAATTTGTCTATTTCCCTGACCGTGTGACCATCTCCACTGGACATGCAAGTTTGGGCATCAATGGGGAAGGACTCATCTGTGTTATCAGTGCAACTTGCTATACATGTGTGTTGGATCTGTGCTGATGATTTCGGTGACACTCCCATGACCAGGCTGATTTGACGGGAGCCTTCATTTTGTGCTAATTGTTGACTGAGTGACCAAGTGTTCTGCTGACATGATAGAGCCCTACTGAGACAACGTATGGCACAGCTTACCTTACACAGGAGTGGAGTCCCCTCATGGCAGTGTGTAATTCTGTGACATTGCCTGAGCCCAAGGTGTGTGCTGTGTGAGCATGTCTGTGTGTGTTCACTTCCATTTTGCTAGGCAGTCTGGGATCCCTAGTGATGTTCCTGTTTGTGATGCTTGCTGAGTTGACCTATGTTCCCCCAAAGTCTTCTCCCTGGCTTCTCTGGGATGTGGGTGCATGGCACATTACTGGTCATCAGGGTGTCACCCATAGGTGTGTTTGCTGTCAGGGCTGAGTTTGTGGGCAAACGCAGATGAGACACAGTCAGGATTCCCCTTGGCACTTGTTGGTTACACCTGTCATGTAATTTACAGTTTGTGTTAGCTTTCAGTGATTGTGACACGTTGTGTGTGTGACTGCTGCCACTCCTCAGGGTCAGAGCTGCAATGTTGGAAGTTGTCTATGTGTGTTCTTTGTGGGTGACCTTGGCTTCTTCATTGGTGTGTGACTGTGGCCGGGATCCCATTGATTGGTGTGGTATTGACGTCATGCCCATGTACGGCGTACTGTGCAGTGTGTCAGACATTCACGAGTCTTGTTGACTGGCCATGTGTGATGGGTTTCTGCACCTTAGTTCCCACCACCACCCCTGGGATTGTCATGGGTGCATGTGCAATGTCACCAGTGCATGTGAGCTTCACTGCTGCACATTGGTGGAGATCAAGGTGTGTGGTGTTGAGTGTGTGCAGATGAGAGTTGTTTCACGGCTAGACCCCTGCCTCCATATTGGCCTTGGCTGACAGGCCGTGCTGATTGATTTGTGCTTGTGTAGGTGTGATGGTAGTTTGTTGCTCAGGACACATGACTGTGGTTCACGGTGTGAACGACATCTAGCTTTGTCATCACAGTGGGATTATCATGCAGGCCAGTGTCACCACAATGTGGGACCCTGGGGGTAGTGCTGTTGTGGGTCTGTGTCTTGCTGTGTTAGTTGCTGTTCCTACAAGCTTGTGTGACATGTGTAATTTGGGCTCCCTCTCATCTAACAATGCCTGATTGCCCACATAGGGGATTCGGATCCATGAGTTACTTTTGTGTGGCACTGTATGCACATCTGTGCAATTGGGAATCAGGCCTCCTCATGTGTTGTGTGGTTGCCTGGGGACACTGGCACACACACACCCCTCACCTGTTGTGTTTGTTATGCAGTGTGGGGCTGCCTGTTTGTGTTTGTGCATCTGCACCACTGCATTGGCATATCTTTAGTGTGGCATTGGCTGTATGTTGTTTGGTGGGTTTCCCCTGCTGTCCCTGGGACTCCTAGGTCATCAGTCAGCACAGTGATCATGGTTTGTATGTCCCATTGCTGCCATGGTATGGTATTTGTTCACCTCACATCTACAGTCTCCACAGGATATCTACATTTGTGTGCCCTTTGGTGCAGATATGTGGTTCTGCATTATGATGGTCACTTCTGACATTGTGTTATTGATGAATGTTGACAGTGTCAGCCCCCATGGGTGATGTTTGTCTGCACATGGCCAAAGGTATGTCTTATTTGCACTGCACTGTTTGCCTCACCCAATCTATGTTGCTATGGGACACAAGCACTACTATGTCACTGATGTGTTTGTTGTTCTGTGACCTGGGATAATCCATGCTGTTTGGCATTTCCAGCTTTTGCCATTACAACACTTACAATTTGGTCACTGTGATGATGGGGTGTTAGGCCCCATTGCCACAATGTTCAAAATGTGCTTCAGCTATGGACCCCACACTTACCTTTTGGTCACTGTGATGATGGGGTGTTAGGCCCCATTGCCACAATGTTCAAAATGTGCTGCAGCTATGGACCCCACACTTACCTTTTGGTCACTGTGATGATGGGGTGATAGGCCCCATTGCCACAATGTTCAAAATGTGCTTCAGCTATGGACCCCACACTTACCTTTTGGTCACTGTGATGATGGGGTGTTAGGCCCCATTGCCACAATGTTCAAAATGTGCTTCAGCTATGGACCCCACACTTACCTTTTGGTCACTGTGATGATGGGGTGTTAGGCCCCATTGCCACAATGTTCAAAATGTGCTTCAGCTGTGGACCCCACACTTATCTTTTGGTCACTGTGATGATGGGGTGTTAGACCCCATTGCCACAGTGGTCATGGTCTGCTTGCATTGTGGAGGCCACACACATTTATGTGTGACACATGTGATAGGGGGTCACATTGTATGTTCAATTTCATGTTCAGTGTTGTAGGCATTTGACACAGTCTACACACGCTTGTCATGGTTTTGGGGGGATGTGTTTTCCTTACATTCCTTATGTCGGAGTATGCTGGTTGTGTAAAGCATTACCCGTCCTATGAGTAGGGTTGGTGTTGGTGGTAGGCATCCAGCCCCCCATGGGTAGGGGTGGTGGTAGTGGTAGGCATCCAGCCCCCCATGGGTAGGGGTGGTGGTAGTGGTAGGCATCCAGCCCCCCATGAGTGGGGTGGTAGTAGTGGTAGGCATCCAGCCCCCCATGAGTAGGGGTGGTGGTAGTGGTAGGCATCCAGCCCCCCATGGGTAGGGGTGGTGGTAGTGGTAGGCATCCAGCCCCCCATGAGTAGGGGTGGTGGTAGTGGTAGGCATCCAGCCCCCCATGGGTAGGGGTGGTAGTAGTGGTAGGCATCCAGCCCCCCATGAGTAGGGGTGGTGGTAGTGGTAGGCATCCAGCCCCCCATGGGTAGGGGTGGTGGTAGTGGTAGGCATCCAGCCCCCCATGAGTAGGGGTGGTGGTAGTGGTAGGCATCCAGCCCCCCATGGGTAGGGGTGGTGGTAGTGGTAGGCATCCAGCCCCCCATGGGTAGGGGTGGTGGTAGTGGTAGGCATCCAGCCCCCCCTGAGTAGGGGTGGTGGTAGTGGTAGGCATCCAGCCCCCCATGGGTAGGGGTGGTGGTAGTGGTAGGCATCCAGCCCCCCCTGAGTAGGGGTGGTGGTAGTGGTAGGCATCCAGCCCCCCATGAGTAGGGGTGGTAGTAGTGGTGGGCATCCAGGCCCCCATGAGTGGGGTGGTAGTAGTGGTAGGCCTCCAGCCCCCCATGAGTAGGGGTGGTGGTAGTGGTAGGCATCCAGCCCCCCATGGGTAGGGGTGGTGGTAGTGGTAGGCATCCAGCCCCCCCTGAGTAGGGGTGGTAGTAGTGGTGGGCATCCAGGCCCCCATGAGTGGGGTGGTAGTAGTGGTAGGCATCCATTCCCCTATGAGTAGGGGTGGTGGTAGTGGTAGGCATCCAGCCCCCCCTGAGTAGGGGTGGTAGTAGTGGTGGGCATCCAGCCCCCCCTGAGTAGGGGTGGTGGTAGTGGTAGGCATCCAGCCCCCCATGGGTAGGGGGGTGTTGGTGGTAGGCATCCAGCCCCCATGAGTAGGGTTGGTGGTAGGGGTGGGCATCCAGCCCCCTCTGAGTAGGGGTGGTGGTAGTGGTAGGCATCCAGCCCCCCATGGGTAGGGGTGGTGGTAGTGGTAGGCATCCAGCCCCCCATGAGTAGGGGTGGTGGTAGTGGTAGGCATCCAGCCCCCCATGAGAGGGTGGTGGTAGTGGTAGGCATCCAGGCCCCCATGAGTGGGGTGGTAGTAGTGGTAGGCATCCAGCCCCCCATGAGTAGGGGTGGTGGTAGTGGTAGGCATCCAGCCCCCCATGAGTAGGGGTGGTGGTAGTGGTACGCATCCAGCCCCCCATGAGTAGGGGTGGTGGTAGTGACAAGCATCCAGCCCCCCATGAGTGGGGTGGTGGTAGTGGTAGGCATCCAGGTCCCTATGGGTGTGTATGACATTAGTGATGGCCATCCCGCCCCTATGGTTCTGCTGTTGCTAGTGTACGTCATTTCTGCATCCCTATGTGTGTGTGGCATATGTTGTGTAGTGGGTGTTTGATTTACCGTCTGCGCCGTACGCGTCCGTACCTGTTCCGGTAATAGATGTAGAGTATTGGTAGGACCTGCGCGATGGGATTCATGGTTGGTTCGTCTCGTTCGTGTTTCTCGTTGCTTGGACTCGTACTCGTGGCTGGCTTGTTCGTCTCGTAGCCGTGGATCGTCTTGTGGCGCGAATCGGAGCTTATGTGCGGCTCTCCCGGATGCTGTGACGTGCCGGACGTAGCGACGGGTTCGGCGCGTACGGAAAGCGCATCGTACTTGTCCGGCCGGAAGGTGCTGTATTTTTGCTTCCGTGCGACTCGATTCGGCGTTTACGGATCCGGCTCGGGCGGTGAACAGGAGCTGGAATGGGTAAGTACGGCTCGCTCGGAATTTGTGCTGTTATGCGCATCGTACTTGCTCGTTCGGACGACTGTTCGAATCGGTCGGGAAACACGCATTCGGCTGGGGTTTTTTCCGGGCGAATGGTGTTAGGTGCCATACCGGCCCAGATCGGAATCGACCCCTGAATGTATTTACACCAAATCACAAAAAACACGCTTTCTGAGTAAAGATTTAGCTTTCTGACAAATGTGGTGTAATTCCATTCAGCCATTTTTTCTGGAATGCTGTCTAAAATTCCTATGGGAAACGGCATGTCAAAATATTGAGAAGGTGAAAGGAAAAGAAAATGCTGTGCTTACAGATGAGTGTGTGCGATGTGTTTGAGAGTGGTGAATTGAAGCAGATGCGAGGAACTACATTCACAAGAAAGTGAAAAGACGGTACTGAAGAAGAAAGAGACAAGCTATAAAATATGCACAAGGAGGAGATGTGGAAAGAAAAAGGACATACATGTCCAACATAGAGTGAAAAGAACAGGAGTAATTGAGACCACTACCCCTTCCACAGGCATCGGTGATGTTTAATTCACAGTCTCATAATATCAGAATTCCAACATTTTCAATATTAATTGTTAACAGCAAAATCATTGCTGTAATCCATTTATCTTAAACCACTAACAACCATTAACAAAGACAATAGTACTGGCTGGTTTCAGATGTTTGTCTTCTGTTGTTATATATTTGAATGCAATAACTGAAAGCAGCCCTATTTGAAATCAGAATGAAAGGACTGGTAACCCTGGCCGTGTTTCCTGTTGGAAAGAGGAACTGTGGACATCTGATACTGCATTTACGTGAGTATACCAAGCAAAATGGGGTCATTTTTCCAAAAGGAGGTCCCCACTGGCCTAAAACATGTTTCTATGTAATAACCTCACAGCTTTATTCATATCTTGAAGGCCCCCTCTCCCTCAAAAGTTTGTTTCAGAACAACATGGATTGCTGACCAGGTAATGGGCTATATATAATTTTTGGAAAGGCAAGGCCCATTCTACCAACATTTAAATCTAAAAGTTAATAGTTTAGATAACAAATGCCCTACTGCTGCTAAGTGCATTTTGGTGTTTGATACAGTCATTTGCCCTTAAATGGTACTTGGTTGTAACCTGTGCTTTGCCCTCTCTTTATAGCTGGTAGAGTGCCTAAGCTGAGGATGTTACGAGGATTCCTGTGTTAGGATGCAAGTAAATGTGGGAAGGTGGAGTATTATGTGGTGATGCTGGTTAGGCTTCACCATGCAATACTCTCACAGACCCCAAAGATGGTCCTTGGATTCACAATAATAAATCCTTGGCGCAGTCCTGGTAGAGTGGCAAAGAGCAGTCATTCTTTACTAGAGGAACATGTGTTAAGCATTTCAGAGTACCAACATGGATGATAAGTAATTGATATGACTCGAAAGAAATCCGGCACCAATTTAAAAAAATAAAGCAGATTTTTATATTAATTAAGACACCAAAACATACATGTTCAGAATCATATAACCAGAGTTATGGATTTTAGAAGAAAAGATAAATCACAGCAATTCAATACTGCAGAACTTATGCATTGCGGTCAATGGGAAAACGTGGTAGCGACAATCAGTAATTTGCAGGTCGAGTTGTGTGGAACCCAAGGAGGGTAAAGGTGATGCAGATCCCAGGACCAAGCTACCAGAGTCAGTTCAATTTTACCTGGCCTGTAGGGCCCGGGTGCCGAGTTGTCCTGCTGTCCCCGTTGCTGAACGGGAGCCGGAGAGAGCTGCTTTTACCGCTTACTCAGTGCTGCAGAGGAACAGGGTGCCAAATCTCAACAACCGGACAGCTGCTGATGTCGGACAAAAGTTGGATGGAGTTCCCTCTAGATGCAACGTTGAGTGAAGGGGTCAGATGTCTGACTGGCGACCAACAAGCCTTGGCAGCAGTAAGCACAGCAGATAGGTACTTCGGCATCCGGAGGTCCCGGGAAACACGGTAGTTGCCTGAAACTTTGTGGAAGGCAGGACTACAGTTCCTACAGTGCACTGGACCATCTGGAAATGGGCAATCCCTTGGAGGACCAGATGGCCAATGATTCTTGGGATCTGAAGCTCTGCTTTACCTGCAGTTTACAGTGGACAAGTGCCACTAGCCCAGGGGGTGGGGGTCTGAGGTTGCTTCTAGCTCTCACAGAGCTTCTTCTGTTGGGGAGAACCAACCTTTAGCCTAGGATGAGTCTCTGTCTTACAGTCTCAGTAGTGTTGCCACAGGTGCAGAGTATCCCTCTTTTGGTTTGTGCAAGTCCTGTTGTCGCAGACTTGCATCTCCTCTTTGTCCTCTTTGATGTAGGTTGGTACAGATCTGAGGTTCTGGAGTCAGGGGTAACCCTTAAATCATATATTTAGGGGCATTAGTAGTGTAGGCACAAGTGGCCAATGAGCTACTAGCCCCAGCGTATAATCCGCCCATGAGGTGACCACATCCAGGGCTATAGGTCATCTTCTCTACCCAGAACCCACTATTCTACTACTTTTAAAAATAGCAGAAGTCTTCCTTAGCTATACAGACCAGGTACCCCACCCTTGAGGTGTGGTAGGCCTTCTGGGGGTTTACACCTCCTGAATACCTATTATTCCCACCTGCCCAGGTGCAAATGTGCCTTGGGGCAGGGGGAGGGCTGTTTCTCCTTTGTGAGGCAGCCTGATTTCGCCCACACGGTGCACAGACAGAATATCGAGTTTTTAATTTCGACCTACCATAATATCGAGTTTTAAATATCGTAGGTCAAGAATATCGACTGCAAGAATAGCGTGGTACAGAATATCGACAGTAAGGTAAGAAATATCGGGTTTTTTAATATCGAAGACAGTAATATCGTTTGTAAAAATATCGTTGTTAATAATATCGATGTTTATAGTAGTGTTCTGTATTTTAGTATGTGTGTTAAAAGTATGTGATGTAATTTTTTGGTATAAATGTAGTTTTTTTTTTTAATGTATGCGTTAAATTTTTACCAGTAAATACTTTTATGTAAATTAATTTTTGCGTATTTTAGTTCTGTAGCGGGTTGTGGGTTTATAGGGGAATAGGGTGGGAAGTATTTTAATTATAAAAAAATTATTAATATTTATTTATTAGTATTTATAATTAATTTATTATTAATTAATTATTAATTGGTTATTAATTAATATTAATTAATTAATAGATAATTATATAAATTGTGTTATTTATTTAGGAGCGGGTTGTGGGTTTATAGGGGAATAGGGTGGGAAGTAATTTAATTATAATAAAGTAATTATTAATATTTATTTATTAGTATTTATAATTAATTCATTATTAATTAATTATTAATTGGTTATTAAGTAATATTAATTAATTAATAGATAATTGTATTAATTGTGTTATTTTTTAGGAGCGGGTTGTGGGTTTATAGGGGAATAGGGTGGGAAGTAATGTAATTAAAATAAAGTAATTATTAATATTTATTTATTAGTATTTATAATTAATTTATTATTAATTAAATACAAAAATTGGTTATTAATTTTTATTAATTGATAATTATATTAATTGTGTTTTTTTAGGAGTGGGTTGTGGGTTTATAGGGGAATAGGGTGGGAAGTAATTTAATTATAATAAAGTAATTATTAAAATGTATTTATTAGTATTTATAATTAATTTATTATTAATTAATTATTAATTGGTTATTTAATTTTAATAATTATTTAATTGATAAGTATGTTAATTTTAACTTTCTGCTATCCAACACTTTCCCTACTGTTGCACTCTCTGGAGTGGGAATAGTAATTTTTACCCCTACGCTATCCAACACTTTCCCTACTGTTGCACTCTTTGGAGTGGGAATAGTAATTTTTACCCCTACACTATCCAACACTTTCCCTACTGTTGCACTCACTGGAGTGGGAATAGTAATTTTTACCCCTACGCTATCCAACACTTTCCCTACTGTTGCATTCTCTAGAGTGGGAATAGTAATTTTTACCCCTACGTTATCCAACACTTTCCCTACTGTTGCACTCACTGGAGTGGGAATAGTAATTTTTACCCCTCCGCTATCCAACACTTTCCCTACTGTTGCACTCTGTGGAGTGGGAATAGTAATTTTTACCCCTACACTATCCAAAACTTTCCCTACTGTTGCACTCACTGGAGTGGGAATAGTAATTTTTACCTCTACGCTATCCAACACTTTCCCTACTGTTGCACTCTCTGGAGTGGGAATAGTCATTTTTACCCCTACGCTATCCAACACTTTCTCTACTGTTGTACTCACTGGAGTGGGAATAGTAATTTTTACCCCTTCGCTATCCAACACTTTCCTAACTGTTGCATTCTCTGGAGTGGGAATAGTAATTTTTACCCCTACGCTATCCAACACTTTCCCTACTGTTGCACTCTCTGGAGTGGGAATAGTAATTTTTACCCTTACGCTATCCAACGCTTTCCCTACTGTTGCACTCTCTGGAGTGGGAATAGTAATTTTATCCCCTCCGCTATCCAATATTTTCTCTACTGTTTTAGTTAATGTAGTGTAAAATCTATTTTAAAAAGATAAAAAATATTGTAATATTTTAATTTGTTATATAAATTTTTTATTTTTATTTATATTATTGTTGTATGTGTATATATATGTATTTATAATTTTTTTTTTTTTTTAACAATTTATATGTTATTAAAATAAGTATTTATAAATATTATTAAGTATATATATTATATTTTATACATATATATGTTTAATTGATTTTTATATTATATGTATTACTTATAATTTTAAACAATTTTTAATAATTTTAACTATGTTTTTTTATTATATGTATTATTTACTTTATTTTACATTATTTTTATACATTAAAAAAAAACGATATTTTTAACAACGATATTTTTAACAACGATATTTTTATATCGATATTTTTGTACTTACCATTATGTAGATAGGACTTCAATATTCTGGACATCGATATTTTTGCGTCGATATTTTTGTAGCTCGATATTCTGACTGTCGATATTCTGTCAGTGATCCGCCCACACTCAGCCACAATTTGTTCAAAGAATACTCCTGGTGAGTGCTTACTGATGAACTCAGCTTGCTGTCTCCCAGCACACAAAACTGGATAGTGGGAAGAGAAGAGGAAAGGCGGGAGTTCTGGTTCCCCTTTCAGCGGTAGTCAAAACTTTCTTGGCTTTGTGTTCGAGCCAACACAGTATGGACGACTAGTACAGCAGTGCCTCCTAGTGTCTATTTATTTAGCATGGCAGTACACCTCTGACCGGGCTGCCTACCATTCAGCTGTAGGGATTGCTGTTGAACACTGGGCTGTATATCTGGGGCCATATTACAGATAATAGGCACCGACAATGTTCACAAGGAACTCATTTTCAGAACAGTAGATTGATTACAGCTACAATTAATGTCACCTACCAGATTGAAGCAGAATTTTTTGGGGGAATACAGCTTTAGCTTAATAAAGCATCAACATATTGAAACAGTTGAAAAAACGTTTTTAGGCCCACTAGGTAAAAACAAGGGGAGATGTTATTGATACACACTTCAGTCGAAGTGAGGTATTTATTCTTGCATAATAGTTATTGAATACAAAAAGGGAAAAGCAAGCATACAAACGTTAGCTAAAGCCGTATTAAAAAAAAATGTCTGCTTCAATCTGGTATGCGACATTAATTGTAGCTGTAATCAATCTACTGTTCTGAAAATGAGTTCCTTGTGAACATTGTCTGTGCTTATTAGCATTACCCAGTTCGCAAGGACATATGGGTCGCTCTTGTTATTTGTAAGAATCATATTACAGATAAGGCACATTTCCCTGGATTGCGCTGGGTGCACATTTCAAAAGGTGCGCACAGCGCAATCCAAGAAAATGCACCACATTATGGTGAATGCGCTGCCCTGGAGGCAGCGCATTCATGTGAAAAATGGGGCGGCTGCTTTAAAGCGGCTTCGTGTTTTAACAGTGCAGACGGCAATTCGCCTGCACTTTTAAAGGGGATTAGAGATCCCCTTGCAGGCGGGTGCAGTCAGTGACAGCACCTGCGTGCAGGGGATGTCCGGGGGGGTTCATGGGACCCCCTTTACCCCCTCCAGAGGGCTGCCATCAGGGGGCGCACTGTCAGTGCGCCTCCTGAGAGCTTCTTTGCCTCTGCGCCTGCATCTGTAATAGGGCGCGGGCGCAGAGGCAAAAGGATTCTCTCATTTGCAGGGGGCACGCCCCCATGCAAATGAGGGAATGCCCTCTGAAGATAGCGCTGGCCCTCTATATGTGCCAGCGCTATCGGTATTACAAAAGGGGCAGCACAAGCGTCTGCGGCCCCTTCTGTAATACCAAAGTTCCACAGGCACCAAAGTGGGTGCAAACGCCTGTTGCGCCCCCAGGGCACTTTGTGTAATAGGGAACCAGATGTGAGAGTATATGAGCAAACGACTACGGGGGAAATGTATTTGCCAGAAAACTATTGCCATCCCCCAAATGGATTCCTTTCATCCTAAGGAAGTTTATACCATAGGATTGATTATAACATGCCTATAAACATTTTGGGGCCGATTCCGATTCGGGCAGGAAATATCTCCGACCGAGCCGGACCCGGAGAGATTTCCGACCGAATCGGACTCTAGCAGCCCGACCGAGCGAGTACGATGCGTACGTATGCTATCGGACTCGATTCGGTCGGACTCCCATTGAAGTCAATGGGAGCCGGTCGTACAACGCGTACACGGGCTCCCATTGACTCAATGGGTACGACGCGAACAAGGGTGTCCCCTACAGCGGGTTCGCCTCGATGCGGGTCGCGTCGTACATGCACGTGTAGGGGGGACCCATGGGTCCCCCCTGTGTGCGACTCGCGTGGCTACGTGTGCAGGGGGGTCCGACACGGACCCCCCAAGTCCGGCTCCGACAGCTCTTCTGAGCCGGACGCTGCGAGTCGGTCGGGCTGTTCGAGGCGCGCATCGTACTGGCTCGGTCGGGTAACGTCTCCATTGCGTAGTGCGAGCCGTGTCCGTACGAGTCGGTCGGAGCGGTTCGGACCCGGGAACGAGTCGGTCGGCGATTTCGCGTGCGCTCGCATCGTACTTGCTCGCGCGGACGCCCGTACGAATCGGTCGGGAACTAGGCCTCCGAATCGGATCCGGTAAAGCTGAATCCGATTCGGTGCCCTACCGGCCGAGATCGGAATCGGCCCCTTTGAGTCTCAGAGGAGCGTGGTATGATGCGGTTTTGGAGTGTGAACCTAAGGAAATCATTGAAGATGATGACCATTGTTTTGGAGAGTGAGAAAAGTCTTCAGGGCCGATGATCTTACTGACTTCTGTGCAGGCACTTGGCCTGTCTGGAGTGTGAAAATTAGTGCAATGAGGATGGTGCCTCCCAAATCAGAATGTATGAGCAGTATGATATAGACAAGTCCACCAAATTCATACGATTTCGCAGTCGCAGTGTTTCCCACATAACTGTATGTTTACCGCACTTACCATTGAATCCACGTTCTGTTGCACAATTTGCAAGTTTCAAGGAAAAAAATGTATGTAAGCTCAAATGGATTAAAAGGTGCTAAAAAAAAAGCACCATAGGTAGTCACATTTTACTTGAGGATTGTTGTATCACTCCTGTTAAACTGGTACTGAGGAGGTTATTTTTTTTCAAGGACAGTATTAATGTTAGTTGAAAGGATCAAATAGTGAAATAATGCTGCCACATAATTTGCCGCCTAAATAGCCTTTTCTGGCCGCAAAATTTGTTCCACATCACTGTATATATTAGTCCTCTCTGCCTGGATATAAGATTTATTGTTCATGGATAAACAAATATGTTCTACTTTTATGGGAGGGCATGAAATAAAGTCACTTAGACAACTTACCTCCTATAGGGCAATCAGGCAGTGCCCACACGGCTGATCTGGCAGGTTAGTGTGTGGGTCGGACTTTCAGCTGCTTGTGGGCCTGACTTAACAAATGCTGGGCCAATTTTACACTCTTGGGGCCAGATGTACGACCCATTTTTGCATGCGCAAACGGATTTGCGAACCCGTTTGCGCATGCAAAAACATCATGGGCCATGTACAAAGCCTATTTAGCGAGTCACAATTTTTTTTCGACTCGCTATTTGGAAGGGGTGTTCCCTTCCAAATAGCGAGTCTAAAAACCATGTACTAATGTTTTGCGACCGCAATTGTGGTAGCAAAACACTTGCAATTACCACCTACTTCAAGTAGGTGGTAATGCATTCGCAAATGTGAAGGGGTTGTCCCCATGGGACCCATTCCCCTTTGCAAATGCATGCGAAAATATTTTTTAAGGGCAGACAGTGGTCCCAGGGACCACTGCCTGCCCTTCATTTTTTTTTTTTAAATGCATCCCATTTTCCTTTAAGAAAACGGGCTGCATTTAAAAAAAAAAAACTGCTTTATTTAAAAGCAGTCCCAGACATGGTGGTCTGCTTAGCCCAGCAGGGCACCATCCCTGGGAGGGCCTGTCATTCCAAATGGGCTCACAAATTGCGAGTGGCTCATTAATATTAATGAGCCTCGCAATTTGCGACCCATTGGGAATCGCAAACAGTGTTAAACACACTGTTGTACATTTTATTTTGCGACTCGCAATTAGTCGCAAATTGCGAGGCGCAAAATAAAATGGTCGTACATCTGGCCCTTGATTTCCTTGGTATTGAAACAGATATTTCTTTCAGCAAGGTCAAATCCATGCATTCTTCCATACCTTGCAAAACACATATACAGAGTATCTTTACGAGTTCAGTTGCCCTTTGCAAACATGGCCATTTTCTAGCTATCTAATTCACGAATGGGGGCTCTTTTATTTTGGTGCCTGGGGCTATGTTCTGTACCAGTCTGAACTTGACTCCAGTGTGTTTCCTTCGGACACAGCTACATCCGGGTTATCTTCAGTACAGTGTTGCCCCCTCTGACCATGATGGCGGCTCAGGCCTTGTTGCGAGTAGTAGAACCACATGGTGAACCAAGCGTCAGCTACATTAGTAGGGCACAGAGCTGGCTGCACATCTGGATCTCGGCCTCTGTGCGAAGGCTCCGGTTATTAACATTCCTCCGTTATCAGGACTCTCCATCGCCGCCGGGTCGGCTCCTCTGGCAGCAGCCATCTTGAACTTCCCATGCCCATAATCTGCAGGGTCTGGGAACTTCAACTCCTGCTCATTAATCGGCCTTTATGTTCGTCCGTCTTTGGAAAATGCGGTTGTTGTAAATAGATTGGTTGCATTTATATATTTGGGCGTGCAGGACTAATGAAATTTCCGAAGTGCTGTAAAAAACAGTAACAGAATCTTTGACGTCACCCCCCCGCATGTGCCTTCCGACAGACTGAGGTTCGATCACTTGAAACAAACCCCTGTGTCGAACACGTGACAGCTGGAGCTGAAACAGCGACCACCTCACACGGATAACAATGCAATTATCAGACTCAGTACGAAAACCAGCTGGATTCTCACATTTATCCCAGATACATAAAGGCAGAAAATGGAGAACAAAGGAGGAAGAGAAAGCAGTAATACAAAGAAAGGGGAGAACGATGGGATGAAAGAGAACCTGCAAGTGTGAGACAAAAAAAACAGCTCATAAAAAAGACGTGGAGCAACTGCACTTTTTTTTTTTTATTTACAAATTGATCACCAGCAGAATCCGTCTTGATTTCTTTTTTTTTGCGAAGGAGAAATGTGGACGTGATATGCCCGGTTTTTTTTAGGACCAGCACCGCAGTTTCTTGGTGGTGAGTTTGTGGAGTTGGGTAGTGTCAGCTCTCCAACAAAATGAGGCGCTGCAAACCAAACTCCAATTGTATCGTAAATTCGCTCCGCACAAAGTACTGAATACATGTCCTACTACCGGTAGTCTTCATAACTCCGAACCAGGAGCTCCTGATACCAATTGTAACAAAAGCATTAGGTGTACGTAGCACATGTAGCGGCCCTGCATATTTCCTGTAATGACACTCCTGCCTGTTCGGCCCAGGATGTAGACACCACCTTTCTAGACAGTCCTTGAAGGCCCTCAGGAACGTCACACTCAGCAGATATCTTAATAATAATAGCTTGCTTTACCCATCTACTTAAAGTGGCAGCAGCAACCTTTCTACCCTTGTTTGCTGTCCCATGGGCCGCAAATAAGGCATTCAATGAATGGAAATCCTTTGTCCTTTCCAGATACACCAGCAAAGCTCTTTTTACATCCAAGGATTCTGAGAGGACTGGATCTGTACCCCCGTCACCACTGGTAACACAATTTCCTGAGTGTAATGAATTTGTGTCTGGACCATAGGTCTTAACTTCGAATCAGGCCTTAACACTGTCCTATCACCCAAAAACTGTAAGTATGGATAATGAATCACTAATGGAGAGGTGTGGTGCAGCGGCCAGGGCAGCTGACTTCGGAGCACAGGGTTCACGGTTTGATCCCCGGCGGCAGCTCAGCACCATGTGACTCTGGGCAATAGCTCACTTAATTTCCACGACGGCCCCCAGCGCCTTGAGACCCGTAAGGGTGAGTAGTTCGCGCTTTACAAATACGGATTTAGATTTTTTTAGAATGCTCCCAGCTCCCCCGGCCTCCAGGCTGAAGGAATCGCTACCTTAGCTGATACCCAACTCATATCTGCCGCCTCCAAAGGCTCGAAAGGCTTGGTTTGTAAGCCCCCAAGGACCACTAAAAAGTTCCATGTCTCCGTGGGAGAATAAACCACTGGCTTTTACAATCTAAACTTCTTCAACAACTTGCCCCCCAAAGGCAAAATCTGAGCAATAGTACCTGCTGGCCTTTAATTGCTGCCCATTGAGCCGCTAATGTTGATGGAGATAACCACAAAACCAAACCACCCTGTCCAAAAATCCAAAATAAGAAATTGATCACAACATGTAGGATCAAGTCCATTTTTCTGACAGCATTTACCAAATTCCTCCAATGCCTCTGTTAGACCTGGCATCTTTTGGTGTAGTTTCCCCTAACTTTTCGCTTTCTGACCTCCTGTTTTTGACTTTGTTTTTGCTGGCTTTAGGACTCTGAGCACTTTACCACTGCTGTCCAGTGCTAAAGTACATGTGCTCTTATCTAAAATGTGATGACAATTGGTTTATACACGATTGATATATTTGGTTTACTTATAAGTCCCTAGTTAACTGGTATACTGTATACCCAGGGTGCAAACCAAATGCTACAAGTGGGCCTGAAGCACTGATTGTTCCACCCACAGAAGTAGCCTTTCAAACCTGACTCAGGCCTACCACTGCAGGCCTGTGGGCGCAGTTTACTGCCACCTCGACTTTGCATTTACAACTACTTGCCAAGCCTTAAACTCCCCTTTTATTATATATCAGTCACCCCCTAAGTGCAGGGTACTGTGCAAGTAAAAGGTAGGACATGCACCGTTTTGTTTTATATGTCCTGGTAGTGACAACCACCCAAGTTCATTTTCACTACTGTGAGGCCTGCTCCTCTCATAAATTAACACTGGGAATTCCTTAAATACCATTTTTAAGCGTAATTCCTGATTGCAGAGGAGTAGCTGTTTGATATTTGAAATCATTGGATTAGTAATGACAAATACTCTTTAGTGTAGGGTGACCAGATTCTCAAAACAAAAAACCGGGACAGGTCATAGACATAGAAGTAGGACTACAGTTTGCTGTAATCGTCGATATAAAAGTAGGACTATTTGACAGCTGTCATAGACATAGAAAAAAGACTGCAATGACAGCCGCCTCCACAGACACAGATGAAGAATTACAAAAGACAAATCAGATGTGTGACACAGACAGCAAGGGATTTTTAAGCAAACAGCATGTGCATTATAGGATGTTGGCTTTTTGCTTTAACAATGCCAAGAATGGTCTCCAAACTAGTAACTTGCAAAAATGGCTAAAAAGCTTGCCCCATGCCAGAAGTTGAGAAGGGGAAGAGAAAGAAGGAAGACAAAGGAAGACAAAAGGCACTATGATGCGGGAAGGGCTGAGGAGGTAGGCCTGTCTGTGTCTCTGAGATGAGGGGAGGGGAGCGGAGGGCTGAGAGAAGGCCTGTCTGTGCCTCTGAGGTGTGGGATGGGCTGTGACTATAGGCCTGTCTGTTCCTCTGAGATGAGGGGGGGGACTGTGGCATTTCTCAGGTACGAGGCTAACTCTAAAATAGATGCAGTATGTTACTGGTGATGACCGCTCTGTGCACGCTGCTGTCGTACATAAGTGTCTCCTGTTGAGCAGCTTTACAAATACCTCTAGGCACTGTGTATGCATCCATTCCTTGCTGTGATAAAACCCAGGGCATCATGGTGCTTAAACATTTCCCCGAGTTCATTTTGGGGAATGCCTTTCTTCAGGGGGCAGTTACTGTCCAATTACAAGCCAGCATTTCTGGTTGTCTGCTAGAACCGTCCAGCGCCCAGCTTCCTCCCAGGTCAGCGGTCTGAGTAGTGCGGAGAAGGGTACAACAGCAAAGTCACAGCAAGCAGAGCTCGTCTCTGACCCTGTGTATCTCTCCCAACCATGTCCCATGAGACAACTGCACCCGCAGACGTCTTACCGCTTCTACGTCACACAGGGCCTTCAGATGTAGTAGAAATACTACCCGAGGAGGCTTGGAGGCTGCAGTGACTTGACCACATCACCACTCACGCACGACACCTGAAGCTTCCCCCCACACTCCCTTCAACCACTCATGCACCCTGTGCCCTCCCAATGCTCCCATACAAGGCAGCGCACTGAAGTCGCATACAGCGCTCTACAAATACCAGGTGACATGACAGAAGTACCCAGGATTTAAGTGGGGTGAAAAAGCTGGGGGCGGGGGTCTCTCAAAGGGGCGTCGCCGATGTAATTAAGAGTGTGGTGTAAAACAAATAAGCTAAAAATCTGTGCTTAGCATAGTGTCCTGCCCGAAAATGTTGCTGCTTCTGTCATTGTATCTAGATAAATAATACAAGTAACATTACACCTACAACAAGCCGGGACTATTGGCTTTGTCAATTGGTGTTAGCTGAATAAGCTTGGTTGTAAATAACATTGAAAATGCTTCAGTTCTAGAATGATCAGATTGTGAAAGAACTATAATGGGTCTCTTTGAAGGCAGTGAAGGGTGGTACTGCTGCAGCAGTAAGAATTTTTTTCACGCTGAGAGCAAAAATGGAGAGATTGATAGAGACCCGTCTCTGCACCTGTGCGAAGTAAGCAGAGAAATGTTCCGGTTTTTAAATAGAGTCTCGGTGCGAGACACTATTTAAAAACGGGGACATTTCTCTGTTTAACTCGGGTACTGCACAAAAACCGGGACATTTCCTTAATGTGGAGCAAAGTGTCGGGACACCGGGACACTGCTCCAAAAACAGGAACCGTCCGGGGAAAACCGGGACGTCTGGTCACCCTACTTTAGTGGTAAAGTTGGATCTGGTATTACTAATCTAGAAATGCCACTTGTAGAAAGTGGACATTTCTCTGCTCTAAGCTCTCTTGTGGGCCTTGCAGCCTGTCTCTAATATATGTCTGGGGTGGGGTGACAGCTATACTTGTGCCTTTCCTCTAGAAAGCCACAAATACAGGACACTCAGCTGCATCTGCAAACTTATGGGTCTCCTGTGAAAGAGGGAGGGGAAGAGTTGACACATACACCTGAATAGGTAGTGGCCTGAACTCACACAAAACACTGATTTACCCCCCACAGATAGACTGGCAGGCAGAGCTGGGCTGAAAGAGGACTTGTGCACCACAAAGGCTTTGCAGTCACCTTCATTTCAAGGACACATTTGGGTATAAGTATTGGGTCTTTGACCTCCCTCTCAACTGTTCACTTTGGGGTCCTAAGGAGACTCTGCCAAGAAGAGGAGCTGTGCTACAGGAGGGGCTGCCACATTGCTAACTTCTTTGCTGTGTTGACCAGCTGCCTGCTGATTGCTGGGCTACAGGAGGGACTGCCACTTTGCTACCTGCTCAGCTGTGTTGGTCTGCTGCCTCTGACCTTAACAGTGAGAAGGACTGGACCTGTTCTCTACATCCTTGTGCAACCTAAGTAACTCCATGGGCTTGTTGGCTTGCCCCCTGTTCAGGAAATCTCAGGGCAATCAAAGATTGCATTAGCACAAAAGACCGCTGCTAGGCTCTGCTAATCCGGAATCTGACTCTGCCTGACTTGCCCTCAACCAGACCTGTGTCTTTGCAGAGTGTCGGCAGCTGCTTTTGAACATCCACATGCTATAGCGCGGTGCACCGATCAAGAACCGCCATGTCTGCCTGTTCGAGCGTAGACCATTGTGTTTGTCAACTTCGCTGAAGCTACAGTGCCCGAAAGCAGTCCAGTGCGACCCAAGGCACTCTGACCGCATCAAGGAAAGATGGGCGTCTGCCCTCTGTGACTCCAATCACCGCATCATATCTAGCAAGGAGAGACTCAACAGCATGGGTCCCAATCCCAAGGCCGACAGCACTGCTGCAAAGCCCCATGAAAGTTACTGTGCACCCTGGGACTTACGAGGTCCCTGCTGCCCTCCAGCACTGTTGCGGGCAGCCACGAAAGGAGAGAGTAGATCAGTGTCCCGCAAACTTGACATTGCATTTGAACTGTAATCACTTTGGAAGAATTACTAAGCGCTGACCCGGGGAGAAAGTCTGTTCCCAATCCACTGTGTGGATCGGTGTCATTTCCCCAGCCTAACCGTAAAGAACCTAGTGAAAGTGCAAGGGCTCTTTCAGCATTGTACATTCTTGAAGTATTCGTAACTTGGGATGCTTTAATTGGAGTCTTATTGTTTTTATCTTGTTCTGAATAGTAAAAGAGATACTATTTTCATACCTCATTGTGGAGTCTTTTGTGTGGTGTTCTCACTGTGTTACAGTATTCACGCATGTACAACTGCTTTTACACATTGCCTCTGTTAGAATATGAAAAATGTCTTTGCTGTGTTGTTACATGTTGTTCTGCATAAGTTAGCATTCGCAGCACCATTTTATGTTCAGCCGACATTTTGACCCATGGGCGAAACTGATCTCTCTGTGTCTCTGCGAGAAGCAGCTTTGGTAATTTTCCTATTCTCCAAGGTTGGGCCCGACTGTACTAATGAATACACTGTTCTTATTAGCGCATACCTTTCCCACTAGATAGAGGCCTGCTCCCACTAGTCCAGCGATGGGCGCAGGCAGAATGATCTTGGCATGAAGATAGTGTGTGCCCGGTCTCAGGATCGAAAATTATCCTTCTGTACCTCCTTTGTGTAGCTGCCTCCATCTGGAAATTTCCAGTCTGGGCGTGTCTTCTGGGGTTCTGAATCGTACATAATGTATCACCATGTTTTCTGATGTCAGTCCTCTCTGCAGCACCCCTAAGCGACTGGGCAGACGGGGCTCCGCTCGAGAGTATCTGGATAAACATATACTTGGTTTGTATTCTCTTCTGTCTGACCGACTCTTCATTTGTATGGAAGGCTGAGAGGTGGTCGCGAGTGACCCGGGTGGCCCTAATCGGGTCACTTCCTTCAGTTAGCGCCCGAACAGGGACCCCATCGGGTGACCGATCTCCTCCCGTGGATGGATGGGGAGGTCGGGGCATTCGTCGGGTCGGGCGGGCGGACCAGGGATCCCTGCGCGAGAGAGTTCCTGAACTCGCAGCTGCCCTGTTTGTCTGACCGGTCGGTGCCTCGCCCAGCGGTCATCCTGACTGGGGTCCTGAACGGCGAAACCCTTGGATCTAACCGTTTGGTCCGAAGAGTCAGCAGTGGAGAATAAATTTGTTTGACCTGTGTGCACCAGGTGAGTTTGTTTTGGTTCTTTGTGGATATGGTACCATTTTGGTTTGTATTTGGTGCGGTCTGAGGACCGATTTTGGTATGGGGTGTTTGTGAACACTTCGCCGAGCAGCATAACAAATTTGGCTTATTTTTGAAAATGCCTGGGTTCAGCCGAATTTTGGTTTCTTGTTGTCGTTGTTGCTCTGCAGATGCTCGATTGGAAGAAAGTAAACCGGCGCCTCCAGAAGGCACTCCGAACTTTGATATGTATGTGAAGCATGGCCTTGGCCCTATTATGTTTAGTACGCTATGGCACAAATATACGAGGGACAATGCCGAGTTGCAGTGGCCGTTGACGGGCACTTATGATGAACAAAAAATTGGGTTTTTACAGGAGAAGTTGTTTGCAAGAAGAAGTAGACAGTCTATGTTTGATTCTCTTCGAACGTGGCAAAAGGAGGCTAAACAGAGGCGAATGAAAGCAGAGAAAGAGACGCGAAAGATGAGAATGCAAACATTGACTCAGAAGGCTGTAGCGCATGATAGAGAGAAACAAGAGATAGGAATTGAACGTGAAGATAGGAGATTTCGATTGAATATTGATAAGTCTTATGTAGCCCGAGAAGAAAATTATACTTTTGTGGAAGAATTGCTAGATACTAGACCCCCACCCCCATATGCCCCGTAGGGGATATACCCCGCTCTTCCCTCACAGGTCCAGCTGCCCGGTTCTTCTGTCACTGCTGTTTCTGCTTCTGTTACTGTTGATCAGTCTGCCTTGGCCACGGCACCTCCTGTCCTTTCTTTGTCCTCGCCGTCTCTGGCAACAATGACTGTTAGTACCGCTGCAACACCCATTGTTTCGGCGTCTCTTTCGCCATCTCTTACACCTGCAACACAGCCGACAGCGACGTTAGTAGTGCCTGCTCCCTCTGTTGTTACCCCCACTGTGCTCCTCCATTCCCTGACATTAATGAGTAGTGGGACACCGGTACGCGGCCCTGAGGACAGAGATTGGACGAAATTTAAGGAACGTATGGGGCGGACGTTAGTCCGATCTGATATGGGAGATGAGGAGAAAATGGTGGTGGCTAATCAGGCTACGCAGTGGGCCCGAAACCCCATTTACAGTGTGGAGAATGTGTGGAGTGTGATGAAAGATTATGAGCCTTTTGTACAACAGCCTGCCCTCAAGCATATGTCTGCTACTCTGATTGGTCTTTGGGAGCAGTGTTTCAAAGATGTAGCACCGCGGATTTTATATGATATTAAAGATCATGTATATGTCACTAATATGGAGCCTGGTCAAGTGTTTAGCAATGTTGCGACATTGGTTGCTTATCGGGGTAGACTGCTAGAAAGGAGCCCCACCACAGTATCTCAGTTTCCGATGCAGGAGGTTCATCCTATCTATCATCCCGAAATAGCATCGTTAAGGGATCAGCATTATGCTGTTACTAGGCCAGGGGCAGCGGCCCGTTTCCAAGAATAATGGGTTTATACTCCGTGGAAAACGAGTGAGGTTTTGTCCCTTAAGACTCAGTTACCTGACCCTAGGAAAAATCCAACTGCTTATTATAAAGAATTGACTGAGGCTGCCTCTTCAACAGTAATGACGCTTGCAGATATTGAGATGTTTTTTGGTTTACTAGTTCCGGTTGATATTTGGAGACAAGTACATACACAGGATCATGTTGCGAAATTGGGTGGTACCTGGGATCAAATTAAAGTATGGGATCAGGAGAGGAAGCCTGGTGAGAAGCCTAAAGCAGAGATACTTGCTTTGCCCGGCCGCATCATTACATATATGCATTCTCTTAACCCTCCAAGAAAAGTTGATTGGGACAAGTTATCGGCTTGCCGTCAAAAGAAAGATGAGAGTGTGTCTGATTTTTTCACTCGGTTTGAAGGTGTTTTTCTAGATTATAGTGGACAGGATTTGTCGATCGAAGGTGGTGTGCGACTGTTTGTTAATAGATTTGTTTCCAATTTGCTACCTGAGATTGTGACTCGATTACAGGCTTCCGAGAGCACCTGGCCCACCTCTTCTCCTTCTGTTATTTTGAATATGGCGCAGTATTATGAGCACAGGGAAAACGAGGATAAGGAAAAGGCGGAGAAGAAGCACAAGGATTTGAAGACAAAGGTGTTGTTGCAGCAGGCATCTAGAGGGAATGGTAGAGGACGTGGTGGTTTGGCCCGGCAGCTTCCCCGTACTAGCAGGAATAGTACACCTGTAGGGCCGAATCAGTGCGCATATTGTAAAGAGGAGGGACACTGGCGTAGCGAGTGTCCTGTGCTTTTGCAAAAGGTGGCGGTCCCGAGAGGACGAGGTTCTCGTGGACGGGGTCGTGGAGCTGGTGGCCAGGACAGGGCTCAAAGGGGCACATGGATCAACCTAAATACCGATCGCAAACAGGCCGATTCGCAGAATCGGCCCCTTTGCGACCGTTATTTAGGCAATTGGGATGCATCAACCTAAAACCCATTCGCAATATAGATAATCGCAAATTTTGCGTTTACCTTAATTGCGAATGCTCTTAGGGAATCGCAAATTGCGAATGCTCTTAGGGAATCGCAAATTGCGATTCCCTATTTGGGATGCATCAAAGCCTTTCCTAAACGCGACTTCGCATTTAGGAAACGCTAATTACCATCTGCAAGTTGATGGTAATGAGCAAAAACTTTGAAAAATGCACAAAAGTGCATTTTTCAAAGTGCCATGTGGCGCACACATATGCCCTTCGGGCATATGTGTGCGCCACATGTGCACACATGCCAAATTTGGGGGTGCAGCAGGGTGGCCTTTAAGGCCCCCTAGCACACTTCAAATTGCATTCGCAATTTGCGAGTACCTATTTGGTACTCGCAAATTGCGAATGGCTTTCCATTCATTCCTATGGGCCTCTAGGCCCATAGGTATGAATGGGAATGAATGGGAAGGCATTCCATAATTGTGAATCACAATTTGCGATTCGCAATTAAGGAATGTGTAGGAATCGCAAATATTTTTGCAAAACCTACATGTATAGGCAATTGTGATTCCTTAATAGCGATTCCTTAATAATCGCTATTAAGGCATCGCAATTACCTAGCTTGATGCATGTGTCCCAAAATGCTGTGGCCCCACAGGGTAATACTGATCAAAATTATTTTGATGACCCTCGGGGAGGACAGTATTATCATGATGATTACGACACGGATGAGGTGACAGGAGTGTCTTACAGCTAGGACAGCCAGGGACAGAGTGAGGGACCAGTTCCGAAACCTGTAGATCAACGTGGCCTGTACGTTAGTGCGGATGTGCATGGTTCGACTAAATAGTTTTTGGTGGATACAGGTGCAACGAACAGTTCTATTTCTCGCTCCTTGGTCGATGGGGCGGCTCTGTCTGGCCATAATAATGTTTCAGTAGGTTTTTCTGGTGTACCGGTTGTGAGCCCCATTTCAAAACGCCTTGCGTTGACTATTGGTCCTTTCACTGTGGATTCGCCATTCTTGTTGACGTCTAATTGTGGAGAAAATCTGATGGGTTTGGAGTTGTTGAAGAAATTCCATGCTACGATTTATTGCTCCCCGGCAGGTGTTTACATGACAGTGAGTCCGGATGTAGTGCGTCTTACGCAGTGCTTGTCCAAAGATGCGCCTCTTCCTGCGGAGTTTAAAGATGTACTGCCAACTCTTTGGGCGACAGGTGACACAGATGTGGGCTTGTTACAGATACCGCCAGTTTAGATCCGAGTTAAAGACAATGCTATTTTGCCTCGCATCCCTCAGTACAAAATACCACAGGCAGGTGAGCGAGCTTTATTGCAAATTGTGCAGGACTTGATTGAGAAAGGAGTGGTTGAGGAGACGACTGCTAATGTTTGCAATAGCCCCATTCTTCCCATCCTCAAAAGGGCACCCCCGGGTTCCTCTGATGATCATGCATATGTTTATCGCTTTGTGATTGACTTGCCGGAAGTTAATAAAATAGTGATTCCCTAGTTTCCGGTGGTCCCTGACATTACGACTCTTTTGACAATGATTCCTTCTTCTGCTACATACTTTTCCGTCATTGACTTGAAAAATGCATTCTTCAGTATTCCCATTCATCCTGACAGCAGGTATCTGTTTGGGTTCACCCTAGCTGGTAGAAGTTTTAGATTCTGTCGCGCTCCTCAAGGCTATACAGAGAGTCCAAGTATCTATAGTCAGGCACTGAAAGGTCAGCTGGATTCCTTGTCGCTCCCCACAGGTAATGTATTGCTTCAGTATGTCGATGACTTGCTCATCACCTCGGATACGGAACAAGGTTGCAGAGACAGTACGGTTAAATTGTTGTTACATTTAGGTCACCATGGCCATAAAGTATCCCTTTCTAAATTTCAGTATTGTCGACAGGAGGTCACCTATTTAGGTAACCTACTGTCGAAGGAGGGTAGGAGATTGACCCCTGAGCGCATCAGTACCATTGTTAAAATGCCCATCCCTCAAACTCAAAAAGATGTGCGCGCTTTTATTGGCATTACTTCCTATTGTCGCCAATGGATTCCAAATTATTCCCTATTAACCAAACCCCTGCTCGCTTTGACTACTAAAGATGTGCATGAACCCCTACCTTGGCCGCCTGAATGTCAGCAGCCCTTTGAGCAACTAAAAACTGCGCTTTGTTTGGCTCCAGTGCTTGGCACGCCTAACTATAGCAAGCCATTTGTATTATATGTCCATGAGACGGCTGGTTGTGCGCTTTCTGGTCTAACACAAAAATTTGGAGATAAGCAACGGTCGTGTGCTTATTTCTCTGCTGTGCTTGACCCTGTCGCACGGGCCCTCCCGAGCTGTCTAAGAGCGGTCACGGCTGTGGCTGTCTCGATAAGACAATCGGCTGGACTCGTCCTTGATACTGATCTCACGGTCATGGTACCTCATGCTGTAGATACACTTTTGAACAAGACAAAGACGCAGCACCTCACCAGTGTGCGTCTGACAGGTTTTGAGCTAACGCTGTTTGCCCAGCACATTACGATCAAACGATGTGCCACTCTGAACCCAGCCACGTTACTACCCCTCCCTTCTAAGAATGAGGAGATTGACATACATGATTGTATCTTCCGGACGGAAGAAGAGACGAAAGGGCGGGAAGACCTGACTGATGTTCCCTTATCTGACCCCCAAGGGGAACTATATGTCGATGGCTCTTGTTTTAAATTACCAGATGGCACTACAACTGCCGCATACGCAATCACTACGCTGCGTATGGTAGTTGAGACATCACGAGTTCCCTATCAGTCGGCGCAAGCGGCAGAGCTCGTTGCCCTAATATGAGCCTGCGAATTGAGTGAGGGACTGGTTGTTAATATTTATACTGACAGCCAGTACACCTTTGGAGTCGACCATAATTTCGGGCGACACTGAGAGAGAGGGTTCCTTACTTCCCATGGGACCAAGTTCAGCATGGTCATCTTATCTATAGGTTTTTGTCCGCTTTGACACTCCCTAAGAAATTGGCAATAGTGAAGTGCAGCGCTCATAGGAAGGTTACTGACAATGTGGGTCAAGGGAACGCTTTTGCAGATCAGACAGCTAAGGAAACAGCCCGAACAAAGATAAAATGAATGTTCGTAGCAGGTCCCGCTAGGTGGGTGCCCGAGGTCACAATGTTTGAGGATACACTTGAGAATGTGAAGGAGATACAGAGTGAGGCCACAGTGGAGGAATTAGCAGTGTGGCAAGAAAGTACAGCACAACTGAATGATGAGAGATGTTGGATTGACAAGTCAGGGAAGCAAAGATGGATGTTGCCAGATGCATAAGTTCTTCCTGTAGTCACAATGGCCCATGGCCCAGCCCATACCAGTGCTAAAGGTATTTGCAAGTTGTTAGACCCTGTATGGCAAAATGATAACATTTCAAAGACAGCTGCACATTTAGTGAAGTACTGCATGGTGAGCATGATGCACAATCCTGGGAAGGGTACCCCCACGCCACCCAGTAATTTTGCACCATCCACTTTCCCTTTTGAGGTCCTTCAGTTAGACTATATTGAATTGGACAGGGTCAACAATTTGAAGTACGTGTTGGTGGTTGTTTGCACTTTCAGTAAATGGGTTGAAGCCTACCCCACCAAAGACAATACAGCCATGACGACTGCAAAGGTACTCCTAAAGGAGTTCTTTCCTCGTTTCGGCTTGCCCCGTTTGATCAGGAGTGATAACGGAAGTCACTTTAATGCCAAGGTTATACAGTTAATTTGTGACGCCCTGCACATAAGGCAGAAATTTCATGCTGCAAATCATCCCCAGTCAGCAGGTTTGGTTGAGAAGTACAATGGTACTCTCAAACTGAAATTGGCACAGATTCAGGAGACAACAGGGTTGCAGTGGCCAGATGCTTTACCATTAGCTCTCTTGTCGACAAGAACACAGCACATTCTAGGACAAGATTGTCACAGTACGAGGTCGTGTTCGGACACCCGGCAAATGTCTGGGGTGTCCTACCTCCTCATCGGTTTTCAGACATTGAGTATCCATTGTTGACAGACTATCTTTATCAGTTAACTGAAAATTTGCGTTCTATTCACCAACAGGTCCGGGACACTCTCCCAGATATACATGAGGGGCCCGGACACAACATTCAGCCTGGTGATTGGATTTTGCTGTGTAACTTTCAGCGGAAGAAGAGCTTGGAGCCTCACTGGAAAGGACCTGAACAGGTCCTTCTGGCCACCTGCACCGCCCTGAAAGTGCTGGCAGGAAGAACTGGATTCATGGCACCCAATCGTACTCTTTCCAGGTTATTACAATGACACTTGAGAATTAACCAAACAATAATCCCAACACAATATTTTCAAAATGTACAAAATCGATTTTATTCGTAAATTCTTTTAAAAACATAATTGGCAAATCTTTAATAACTTTTTCTAATCTTTTATATTCTCCTCTGTAATAATATTGCCACATTTATACATTTGTTCCCATATCATAAAATTATGTTCCCATTTATAATTTTATGATATGGGAACAAATGTATAAATGTGGCAATATTATTACAGAGGAGAATATAAAGTTAACCTGACATATCTTTGTGTATTTAATTCGTGAGAAAACTCTGTCCTGAAGAAGGTGATCAATCAGCATTTCACCGAAACGCTGCATCGACTTTTATGTAGTTTTCTGGTGTCTAACTATTGTTTATGAAATTTGTTGTATGTATTAGGTGAAAACTATTTTTAAATGACATTTTTAAAGATTTGCCAATTATGTTTTTAAAAGAATTTACGAATAAAATCGATTTTGTACATTTTGAAAATATTGTGTTGGGATTATTGTTTGGTTAATTCTCAAGTGTCATTGTAATAACCTGGAAAGAGTACGATTGGGCTTGTTATTGAGCATTATATTCACGGTGGATAGTCTTGCCTTTTCATTTTGAGGTTTTGCACATTTAGATTACAGCATTTGATCTACATATTTCTACGAGGCACTATCATTTCCACCACTCTACTTTGGTTATGACTAGGGGTAGGCAGAATTTGCGTAGTCGCGCTACGCAAAGCTCCGCGAAACGGTAAAAAATCTCCGCGAGCACGCAAAAGTTCTGCGAACACGCGGAATTGCTTGTTCCACCCGTTCGCAATGCTTTTTTCCTGTTCGCGAACGCTTTTGCGTGCTCGGGGAGAAATATCTTGCAAACACGCATTTTGAAAGCGCGAACAAGCAAAAAACTCCGCGAAGCCGCGGATCGCAGACTTTTTGGCAATTTCGAGTTCTCCGCGGAACGCGAAATTACCCAAATTCCGCAAGCGGAACGGAATTTACCGCCCAGGCCTAGTTATGACACCTGCTGATTCTCGCACTGTGGTAGAGTACATACGCTTTCATCACGGGGATATTCCCGTAAGGCTGGCAGGACAAGAGACTTTCGGTACACTGTCCCCAATCCTGTATGAGCACATATGAAAAGGTGAAGAACGAAACATGGCTCCAAATGGAAATGGCTGATTTCCAAAGGTTCAACACTTCTGAGTATTTTCAATCTTTCCAAGCTCGCAATGTTACTACTGACAAACCAATGCCGGTGTCCGTGGTCAACACAACAGCTAGTTTTTGTGTCCAGGGGACTGGGGAGGTAAAGGTGGGGGAGAGTTACTGCAATTTCACGTAAAGACTGAGCACGATTAATAGTCCGCCTTTGATCCTACCCCATAATGTTTATTTTGTCTGTGGCTCCCAAGCTCATGTCTGGCTTCCGAGGGGATGGTCAGGCAGATGTTACCTCTCTTTTCTCCTTCCCCCTGTGTATGTTGCCCCGCCCAATTATCATAAAGATCATCAGTTGCAGTGTAGGAGTACATATTTGCCCCGAATCAGAAGGGTTGTTGACACGAAGGATATAGATCAGACAGATACCACTGCACAACAGTTTGAGGATGCCATAAAGGGTCTCCTACCCTTTTGGGGCCCCATGGATAATAGTTTCCAAATTCGTCGACTAACAAGAGTAGTGGAGGGGGTTATCAATACAACTGCTGGGATAATGACAAATGTCACTGCTGAGCTCCAGGCTACGAGATTAGTCACCTTACAGAACAGGATGGTGTTAGATGTCATCCTTGCTGATCGGGGAGGGGCTTGTCGCATCATTGGCAGCAGCTGTTACGTTTACATACCTGACCACGCCCCCAATGTGTACGCAGCTATACAGAAATTGCATAGGCTTTTGTCTGACATACACCAAGAGACAGGTACTTGGACCCTATCAGGGTGGTTCTGGAACGTACTCACATCTTGGGGTTGGAAGATCCTCACTTTTCTAGCTGTGGTTGCCGGCATTTTCTTCACATGTTGCCTCTGTGTACACTGTCTCCCGACTTGCTGCACTTATTGTGTAAATGTTCTCACCCCTAAACCAAAAATATCAGTTCATGATACTAATGCTGTGATCATGTTGCAGAAGAGCATTGAGGACATGATGCAGATTGACGAAGGCATTTTTGCTTCTACATCATCCCTTGCAGTTTCTATTCCTGATAATGAGTATATGGATTGTTTCGAGTATTGATGTCCTTTTGCTTATATGAATGTTATGTCTTTTCCGCCCACCGTGTAAAATTGTTAGCGAATGCTAAAAGGAGGGTCTGTTAGAATATGAAAAATGTCTTCGCTGTGTTGTTACATGTTGTTCTGCATAAGTTAGCATTCGCGGCACCATTTTATGTTCAGCTGCCATTTTGACCCATGGGCAAAACTGATCTCTCTGTGTCTCTGCGAGAAGCAGCTTTGGTAATTTTCCTATTCTCCAAGGTTGGGCCCGACTGTACTAATGAATACACTGTTCTTATTAGCGCATACCTTTCCCACTAGATAGAGGCCTGCTCCGACTAGTCCAGCGTAGGGCGCAGGCAGAATGACCTTGGCATGAAGATAGTGTGTGCCCGGTCTCAGGATCGAAAATTATCCTTCTGTACCTCCTTTGAGTAGCTGCCTCCATCTGGAAATTTCCAGTCTGGGCGTGTCTACTGGGGTTCTGAATCTTACATAATGTATCACCATGTTTTCTGATGTCAGTCCTCTCTGCAGCACCCCTAAGTGACTGGGCAGACGGGGCTCCGCTTGAGTGTATCTGAATAAACATATACTTGGTTTGTATTCTCTACGGTCTGACCGACTCTTCATTTGTATGGAAGGCTGAGAGGTGGTCGCGAGTGACCCGGGTGGCCCTAATCGGATCACTTCCTTCACCTCTTATGTTAATACTGACTGCCCTGAACCAAGCTACCAGTTGGTGCGCATGGACTGATTTAAGTGTGTGACTGACTTACCCTGACTAGAATTGCAGTCCCTACTTTGGACAGGGTGCATATCTCTGCCAACTAGAGACCCAATTTCTAACAGCCTCGCATAGAGGGCCAACGTAGTCGACTTCCTACACTCCTGAATGTCAGCCGTTACTTCCTTCGAACAGCCTAAGCTTGTAACACCTACTGTTCAAATTCCAAACACTGAGAATTTACCTCAACTGTGCCCAAGATAGCATTAGTGAGCACAGCAGTGGAGGTTGAAGGGGAAGATGAAAGTACCAAACCGGAACCAACCGATTCAATAATGTAAACCAAGTCCTTCTTGGCGAATAGGGTGCTATTAGAAGCAATTGAACTTGTTTGTTGCGAACCTTCTTCAACACTCTCGTCAACAACTGAATTGGAGGAAATGCAAGCAACAGGTTCTCGGACCACCTCACCGAAATTGCATCCACTGCCCATACCCCCGGATGCCAACTATCTGAGCAAAGCCTTGGGAGAAGAGCACTGTTTCGGGAGGCAACCAGATCCAACCACTGTTTCCTGAACCTCTTGGTTATCCCCTGAAAGGCTCCACACTCAAGTGGTAAGAGATGGAGCTAGGGATATTGCAGCTCAACCTGTACACCCACGCATTCTTTCTCCCCAGAGGATACACTGCCCGTAGGTCTAAAAGGTGACTCTCTGCCCAGGATCATATGTCCATGGACACTCTCACCAACTCACTGTTCTTTGTGCCCCGCTGCCTGTTGAGATAAGCTTTCTCTATCTGATTGTCTAGCCACACCAACACAGCAGACTTCTCCAACCAAGGAGAAAAGCTTTGCAGACTCCACCAAACTGTGTTTCTCTCTTTCCAGTTTGAGGACCTTAACTCCTTAACTTGTTTGCACCTAACCATTGTCCCTTTACTACTGACCCTTCGAAGGTAGCACCCCAAACTCACATTTTTGTATCTTAGATGTAAGTACTTTTGGGTCTGGAATATGAAAATCCTTTTTCTAGGTTTCTTGTGTCCAGCCACCATTGCAAGTGACACTGGAATAAAAGTCTCGAACTTCTGAGAAACTGGCATCCAGTTGTCCAGAAGATGATAGATCACTGGTTTCAAAGGATGCCAAGCCCAAAGCACCACTGTTTTAGTGGCTGATATTAACCCCTGAACCACCAGCCATTGTCTGGGTGTCGCACCAGGTAGTTAAATTAACTAAAACACATTGCTCTGGAGATATTTCCCCCTCTTCTCTGGCATGAACACCTGACCATTCTGCATATCGATCAGTGCCCCTATGAAAGTATTCACTTGTTCAGGAAGGAGGCTGGACTTTTGATAGTTCACAATTAACCACAGATCCTTCAGGCAGGAGCACACCATCCTCATATTGGACTGCACCTTCAATAAAAGAAGACCATAAATCAGCCAGTTGTCGAGATAGGGAAATAACTGAACCCCCTTTGACAGGGTCGGATTGGAAGGGCGGGCAATCGGCCGGTGCCCAAGGGGCCTGTGGCCGAGGCCAGCTTGTGGGCCGATTTTTTCATCTGTAGATCTAGCAACTCCATATACCTGGCCGAATTTTTCCAATTGAGCTGCAGCTTCAGGTGAGAGGTAGTCTGAGCAAGCAACATATTTGTCCCATTAATTGTTATTGGCAGAATGACAATTGGGTGGCCGGAGGACGCACAACATGTGGTGCACCTCCTTCCATCCTGGGCCTCAGAAGGTGTCAGTGAGCCTTTGAGGGAAGTGCGTCTTTGAGGTGTGCAATTAACAAGTCTTCGGTGTGGGGGCAAGGCCTTTGTCACCCACAGCAGGTCACACCGATCAGACAGACAAGCTGCAGGGGCCTGCTGACAGTTTTCTCTGACGGAGATTGTGCGTTTCATTCAAATACTGTGCAATGGATTGAGAGAAAAAACAGCAAGAACCACAAAAGTTTTAAATAACTTTGCAATTTAAAAAAATAATCAGAATAGAAATGGATAAGAAGATATCACCTTTTTCAGCAGCGTCGTCGTAAAAACAAAACAATTCATTCACTCTCCATCCTGGGGCGAAAGGGGAGAGGAGAGAGGAAAAAGGAAGGGAGAGGGAGAGAGAGATCAAAGGAAACAAGAGACAGGAAGAGGGATGGAGGGACAAACAGAGGGGGAGAGGAAAGATCGGTGGAAAGAAGGGTTGAATGATAGACTGGTATAGAGAGAGTGAAGGATGGGAAACCAAAGTGAAGAGAAAGGAGATGGCAAAGGGAGAGAACGAGTAAACAGCGGATGATGAAACAAAGCATGGATGGAGAAGAGGATGTCAGAAATATCATGGTCAGTGAGAATAAGGAACAGGTGGATTAGTGCCTCACTCACTCCTTAGTTCTCTGACTGTTCAGTAGTCTATGGCTTGATTTCGAAGCTGGCGGACACCTATAGGAAGTACTGAATCTACTGCGGAACCCATCAATGGTGTTTTCTTAAAAAAATAGTATGGTAATGGAAACACCAGTTGATTTTCCTCTGGTTTTAACACTTCCTCCAGAAATAGGTGGCTTTTCCATTACCACCCAACTCGAAGTCAGGCTCTGGGTCTATGCACTACCAGAGCTAACACAAGGTCCCTCCACTTCCCGAATCACCTTTGGAAGACTGCAGAACTCAAAGTACTTACGATGACCAAAATCCATTGAATTTCTATAGAGAATGGTGATACTCTGCAAATGTTGAGGTTTGCTAAAGCAGGTAGCTACTGACAGCAACAATCCAATAAATAGAACACAACAGAATATGGCATTAGGTGAAATACAGGACACATTGGAGTGCAAGGGATGGATGCAAATGAGTGTGAGTTACACAGAACAGCACAACAGAAGAAAGGGAGAACTTGCAAGACAGAAAATAGAACTGAAATAAACCTCAAAGTGGAGACAGATATTGAGAGGGCGGGAAATAAAGACATTTGAGTTAAAAAAAGAATGAAAGAAAGTGTACATGGCAGGCAGAGGAGAGAGAGAGGGTAGATTTATGGACAGAAGAAGAAAGAGGGCAAGAGATCGGGGTGAGGGAAATGGGGAACTGACAGAAGAAGGGGAGAAAGACAAGAAAAAATATGGAAAATAAGGGAGAGGGGAAGATTGGGAGGGAGAGTGATAAAGGGAGAGAGCAAAATGGATGAGAGCGAGGCTGAGGGAGGGAGTCAGAATGAAAAGTTGATACTATAGCAGAAGAGACAGAGAAAAATAGAAAATCCAATAGATGCACTGGGCGACAATGAGAGAGTGGAGGTGAAATGAGGGAGTAAAGAAAGGGAAGAGAGGGGTGAGCACCAGAAAAAGGAGAGAAAGAATGATAGTATGTGTGGTTCAGCAAAGGTGAGTAAGGGTACAGACAACATATAGAAAATTAAATGAAAGGCTCCTGTCGTGTGCCTCTACAATTTAGGAACGGAGCAGAGGAGCACCCATTCACTCTAACCACTGCAGTCAGATGACTATAGTTGCTGAGGATTCATTTGCAAAAATGGTAACCAAGGCCGAAGTGCTCAAGAGTGGCTGCCAGGTACGGTCATTGAACTCTATCAAACTCTATCAAACGCTTTTTCGGAGTCTATTGCCAACAGCATTCATTCCTGGTTTGAGCATTGGGCTTTATCAATAAGGGCAGTACTCTCTTTATATTGCCACTACACTGACGAGTGGGTACAAAACCTGCTTGGTCAGGAGAGATGAGGCCAGGCAACAGGGGACCTATACAGGCTGCCAGAATGCCGGTATAGAGTTTAAGATCTACATTCAAAAGGGATAATAGCCTATAGGATGCACAGTAGCGTATGCCCTTACCCGGCTTTGGGATAACGACTATGTATGGCGTTAACATAGAAGAAGGAATTGAGAATGAACCCCCAATTACATGAAATAATCTAATGAGGAGGGGAGCTAAGATCGAGCAAAATGTCTTATAAAAAATTGTGGGAAAGCTGTCTGAACCTGGGGATTTGAGTGGCTTTTGTCGGGCTATAATTGATATGACTTCCTCCACTTGAATAGAGCTGTCGAGGCCATCTGCTTGCTCCGATATTAATTTTGGAGTTTGAGCTTCTTGGAGGTATGTAGCAGGCCTATCTGTGGGCAAGTTTTGTTCCGCGCAGAGTTCTTTATAAAAATCTCGGAAAGTCTCCGCAATGTGCGGGTCATCTTTCCATTCTTGACCACCAGAATCAAACACCGTCAGGACTCCCATCGCCTGGCGTTGCACCCTTAGCCTAGTAGCTAGGAGGCATCCACATCTGTCTCCGCCAATATAGTATATGTGGAGGAGATGAAGCAATGCGTACTCCGCTCTGTCCAAATTGATGCATTTATGGATGCGCTCAAGCTCTTGGACCTGACGGGATAAATACTCCCATTTATCCTTGTGTATTTTATTGTCCGATGAAGAGATCGCAATCAGCTCACCCTTTTTTACAGCTTTCAGAGTTTCCCATAATGTAAAGATGGAAATTTCTGGTGTGTCATTGACGGCTTAAAAATCCTTCATCATCTTAGTAATTTGCTTAACAGCCTTGGGCGTTGTAACAGGGTTTCCCGCAGTCGCCAGGTTTTGGGGAGTGATCGTGATGGGGGAATAAATGGTCAGAGTAATCGTCACCACAGCGTGATCCGATAAGGAGCCAGGTTCTATCTCAGAGGCCTAATCTATAGAAGAAATCTCGGGCGAAACCAAAACATAATGCAATCTAGCATATATTTTGTGTGCATGATAAATGTGTAGTCCCGTGTTTTTGGATGTAGGGTTCGCCAGATGTCCTTTAGACCTATGTCTCCCAAACAAAGCACACCCTCGGGGGAGAGGGCCCCAGCTTGACCGTGGCATTGGGCCGATCTGTCCAGCTCGTTATCAAAAACCAGATGCAAATCCACTCACAGTAAAATCAATTGATCTGGGGTATTGAGCACCTCTGATTACACTGTGCATTGAAGAAAGGGTTCTTGCCCTTCATTAGGGGTATAAATGGTCTCTAAGGTAAAAGTAGGAGAGCCCACTGTCACTGTGTAGGCAAGTAGTCTACCTCTAATTTCAGTGTGCTTGGTGCCTATCTTCCCTCAGATGGAGTTAGAGACCAGGATTGCCACCCCTGCAGTTTCAGTGGCATTGGATGAAAAGTATTTTTGGGTAAAGGCTTTGAGTATCGCTAGTGAGGAGGTGCATTTCTTGTTGAAGACAAATATGGGCCCCAGAGTGTTCCAGGTATGAGAGGAGAGCGCGTCTTTTGATGGGATTATTCAGACCCTTGACATTGAGGGTTTGAATCAGCAAATCATTCGTCATCAGTGTAGGGGGAATAGAATGCTACAGAGGCACTTCTATTGAAAGCATTAGGCCAAATATATAAAGCGCATGGATTATCGTGAAAGGGCCCATACCTAAAGTGATGCAATTTGAAAATGAGATCGCAAATTTGTAGGTTCCCTAAAAAAAGGATGAACAACCCAATAAGTAAACAAACAAACAACTTTGGAAGCATTTTAAATAATGTCAATGTACAGGGCATGGTACCCTTTGGAAGGAAGAGAAGGGTGTATAGTGGCCAGTACTCCCCCTCACCCCTCCCGGGCCTCGCGCTGAGTAAGCAAAAAAAGAGAAGAAGAGTATGAAGGGCGCCGCCAGTTTTATGTCGCCTCCGGACCAGCTGAGTCTCTGGAGAACGACACCAGTACTGCCTGTCGCTCTTTGGCCATAGTTTCAGGGTCTGGGTGCAGTTCTGTAAGAGATAGTCGTGTGTTCCACCTTCTGCGACCTCTCTGGCTTCCTCGATCGTGACGGTCTATTCAAGATTGCTCCGGGGGTGTCCTTAATGTCCAGTAGTTGACATGACTCTTCCAGCAAACTAAGTTAGTGGAGTTTTCCATCATATCAAAAGACTATTCTAAAGGTGTGGCCCCATGAATATGATATGCCAGCTGATCTGCGGTGTCTAGTAACGGGGCAAAGGGCCCTGCATTTCTGGAGGGTAGATACTGCGAAGTCGTGATAAAGAATCGGATTGTGTCCCTGAAACTGTATCGGATGTTTGTCTTCAGCCACTTGGAGAATGCGTTCTTTCGGCGGAAACTCATGGACACATATCAAGATTTCAGTTGGAGGTGCCGAAGCAGATCTTTTGGAGCCTACCCGATGTGTGTGATCTAGTTTGATTTCAGCCTCTGGAGATGCTTTCTAGTATTGAGCGATAAAGCTCAATCATGAATTGATGTAATGTCTGATCCCTCAGCACCTGATGGTATGCCCCTGATGCAAATATTATTGCGCCGTGACCTGTTCTCCAAATCTTCTGCGTGGGCTGTAGGTCTAAGTGTTGGTCACAGAGACTAATGACTTCCTGTTGAAGTGAAGTTGTTCAACTTCTTCATCCCGGTTTGATTCATGATCTTTAAGTGTCGAAACTCTGTCGCCAAGGCTGTCCATGTCGCAGTGGACCTCCATGAGATCATTAGAGAGATCTTTTTTGATAGTTTGGAGATCATCACATAGAGAAGCAAGCAGTGCCCCGATAAAGGAGCGAGTAACCAGAGCATCAGGTCCTCCAGAATCCGGTGCACGGTCTGTACCCAAGGCCGAATGGGCGCCTTCCAATTGGGGTCCAGGGGTTTAAATGAGCATGTCCTTCAGCATTCGTTCTTTTTATCCCTTTCCAGTGGCCATGATGTCTTTAACCTATGGTGTTCTTGTAGCCACCAGCGAAGTGGAATCCTTAGTGTTCCTTCCTGGTGTATCCCCAAAAGATAAACTCGAGCATTGAAAGAGATAACTCGGAGAGGCCGTAGCTTTTTAGAGATGAGGCCTTGGGGGGGATTCCCCAGACCGCGTAGGTGATGGCCAAAAGAGGATTGTTGTTAGTGTGCAAAGCAGGGGTAATGTTCAGGTGTTCGCTTATACCTCACCAATTGTGGCACTGCGTGGTCTATACCAAGAGCCTTTGGTTTTCAGGCCGTTCAGCTTCACCTGGTAGTGCCTCAGTGCTCAGGGCCAGTTGCAGGGGTTGGATCTCTTTAGAAAGCCCTAGGCGAAAGCAAAAGTCTCTGTCCCCAAAGCCATCCACCCAGCATACAGTGTCTAGAAAAAGCAATCGATGCGGGGGAGGCTCAGTCAATATAATGGCACAAATCTCAGGAAAAGCCTTTGATGGCGCAGAGTGAAAATGGAGCATAGGGGCACTTATCTGAGGTCCAAGGGGGCTGGAGGCTCCATACGGCAGCAAAAGGTCAGTGGGTCTCGCAGCCGTCCTCCCCTTGAGACGTGGTCAGCTGTGGGGCTGCCGTAAGAAAAGCAACTAGTCTTGTGCTCATGGACCCAGAGGGGGCTCTTACCACTGCTGTCTTGGGTCTCAGGCTGCCTTGGCGCTACTGGAATAGGCTGGGAGACTCTAGGCGAGAAGGCCCTGCGGGGAGGGATGGAGAGACCTGAAAGCACGTCTCAACTGCCTGCCATCTTGGCCACACCCCCCCTTTCAAAGTTTTAGACACATGAGTCTACTACCCACAATGGGTGCTCCCGCGCCCATTGTAGCTGCCCACAATCAATCAAACACGGTATCAGATACAAACAATGCCAGTAATTCCATTTTCTCAAAATCTCAGTGGGATCGCAATTCTCATCCCAACACTCTGAGAGCGACTGAAAATCTTTTAACATAGCTGGAGAAGCACATGCTGCATAAGTATTGGTTCGGAAAACAAAATGCGAAGCTGCATAACTACTTTCAAAGAAGCTCTTCAGTTTGCGCTCAACTGCGTCCAGCAAAGAAAATTCTTCAGAGGCCAAAAATGAGTTTGGAGCCTTACTCACCAGGATTGTATTCACTTTAGGCACTTGAGGAAAGTAAGTATCAAACTGTCTCAAATGGTATCATTTAGAAAGAGACCTCCGAAAAGAAGATTTGTCCAAGTCCTTCCATTCCTTCAAGAACACCGATATTACAACATCATGAAATGGCAGAGCATCCACTTGTGGAGCAACATACTGAGCCAAAAACCCTTCGTCACCCTGCTGAGGTTTATCTTGTAGTTTCAAACTTTCCCTCATGTGGGCCATCACTTCCTCTGACGCCCTTGTATATATCTTCCTTTAGGACCCTACTCAGAGTCCAGTCTTTGTCTCTTATCTTGTGGTTCAGCCTTGGCCAAATTCACTGCATCTTTTATAAGGGCCTCCAATTCCCCTTTGTAAATAGAGAGCGCCTCTTCACTTTCAGAACCCCCAAGGGGACCAGGTTATTCTTTTTTTGGGCACACATCTTACCCTCCAGAACGTTCAGTAGAGCCTTTTCCATCAGCCTACTTACAACAAATGTCTCTGAACGTCCCCTTGCTATTGGCAAGTGACTCATTATAAAGGGGCTAGCAATTAAACAAATAAATCAGAGAAACCATAAAAAGGAAGGCGTAAGGAGCTCCTCTTCTTTTGTAAGCTGATACTAAAAAGACCTAACTTCAAGTAAGGTGCAACAAGAAAGCGACCTACTCCATATCATAAAAATTCAACAGAAAGGAAAAAATGCCTCTGAATGCTGGACTGTCTAGCTTGGCAGCCTCTGAAAAGTGTGTACGGTCAAGTGCGCTGCCATACAGAGTCGGGACCAACACCTGCGGCCTTCAGACAGCCATGGAGCCCGTCTGCCCTGCTCCCATCCACGCCCATCACAAACAATTAATGGGCAATCCTTTAACCCTGGAAACCTGGACTCGTAAATGCAAAACTATAACAATGGTTCCCCTCGGAGGGGTTTTGAGCCCAAACCTCCTAGGCAAAGTGTTAATATCCAGAAACATACGAATAGAATCATATAGTTACTTTAATTCAATATATCATTGTATCAAATCATATTACAGTTGCTCCAAAAGCGATGCAGTGAAAGTGAATAGAGGCATTGGTGCAAGGTTGTGCATTGGTGCTGTACAAAAATATATTTTACAACAGATATACACATTTGTTTGCTAGGGGCTGATAAACTCGAAGATTCTCAGTGCGACTCAAAATAAGAGTACAGTGTGTTCAACATGATAAATCATATCAGTCCACTAGTTCATTTGTCAAACTCAAGGATTCTCAGGACAACTCAAAATAAGAGTACAGTGTGTTCATCATGATAAATCATTTCAGTCTTCTAGTTAATTTGTTGACGTTTCAACCCTATACTGAGTGATTTATCAGGGTCATCATCAGGACAAAAAAATTGGTAGCAACCAGTATTAACGGACAAATCACCATATGAGAAACAATAAGCCAGGACGTAAATGTAGAGTCCCTGAATAATGAATAATGTTAGCCAGATGCTGCATCAAGGCTGAAAATGCTGAAAAAAGCACCGTCCCAAGATAGGTGCATAGAACTTCCAATATTACGGCTCCTGCAGTAGATGCAGTGATCTAAAGCTCTCTTCAGCACATGAACATACAGTGTGTCGTGCTCAATTACGCTAGGAAAAGCGATGCCTGCTTAAGTTTCACTAAAAATATGTGGAATACAAGTTACAATAACATCAATCATCACACTTACTTTCATTAAAAAAAACTGCACCTCAGTGGCTGCAAGAACACCAACATGGAGCAAAGCAAGAAGTGCTGGAGGGCAGGGAGGGGCTTTATTGTGGAATAATAAAAATAGTGAAAGGACTGTGTATTTTGGCATGTGAGGGCAGTGGAAAGGGAGGCAATGCCTCAACCATTACGACTGGGACAAGGAGCGACGATGAGGAGGTAATGATGGACTTCACTTTGTACTGCTTCCTTCCCATTTAATCATATTGCCTGCTTTTTATTCCACGTAGGTTGTATCTTTCTGTTATACACTTTGCCACTGATATGTCTCAGTTCTATTGTGAAGCGCTCTGATGCCTCCAGGCCAAGTCCGTGCTATTTAAAATCCCAAATATATATCAATAAATAAATAAAAAAGATTTTTTTTTCTATGTCCATGTCCTTCCCATTCCCTACTGGTCCTTTGTTCACCACACTTCTCGTAGTTGTCCCCACCCCTTTCAGGAAGTGGTGTCCAGTGTCTTATCGGTCATTGTCCCTCTCCAAGATCCTAGTGTCCCAGTACATTCTGTGGAGATACCTCTTGGAACTACAGTTAGTACACTATATCTCCAATAAGCGAAAGTAGTTGGAGTCGGAAACAGCAATAACGCCCTCAAGGTGAAAAACATGCACACCCTAATTTTTTAGGTCTCGCATAGGCAGCTCTTGCGCTGTCTCTGCGAGACATGCTGTATTCAGCATATGGGCTTTAAAAGCTCCGCCTATTTTCAAGGACTGCCCCTGTTACATGTGTTGTTACTCAGAGCTTGTGAGCACTATATCTTTCTTTGATTTGGAGCAGTCGAGACCAGTGCTCGTGGTTTACAGAGGTCTGTTGTAAACAGGGCTGTAAATCTTGCTCTTATCTTGTCATATTTGCTGTGCATTCAAAGACCGAGGTCTGTTTTGGCTGCAGCTGCCTCCTCCTCCCTCCTGCTTATGAAATGCAAGCCCTGGCTTCACGGTCCCTGTCTTCCTATGGCTGCTGCTGCCTCTGTTTTAGAGCTCAACAAGCATTTGCAATGCAATAGGTCTCGCATTTGCGAGAGTTTGAGCTATTGGCATTGTAAATGACAATGCCTTTTATTTATGTGTTTTGAAAACGTGCAAGCGGTTTGAAAAATGCACTCAGAGGGCTTCTTAGAGATGCCCCCTGAAAAACGGCCAGCCTCTGGTGGGTTCCTTGACTGGTACATACCAGCCTACCACCACAAGACATGTTTCTGGTCCCCTGGGGTGGGAGCCTTCGCCCCCTGAGCCTAGAAACAAAGCCTTTCCTGGACGGAGGTGGTCACACCTCCCCCAGGCCAGGAAGAGCCATCTGTGGCAGGGGAGCTTCAAAGGCCTTGCCGCCTTTGTACAGCGAACCCCAGCCTCTCCTGCTATCAGGAGCAGGCCCCCTTCCTGTCTCCCCTCCTTTTCGGCGGGAAGACAGGCGGGAAAATTTAGCACAGCCCAGAAGGTGTGCCCACCTCTGCCAACCCCACCCCTCAGGTGGGGGAGGCGAGGTGAAGCCCACTCTTCAGTGCCCGCCATCTTGCAGATGGCAGGCACTCTCCAATCAGGATTAGGAGTTGTGCCCACTCCCCCACGTGGGGTGAGCACACCAAGGGTGTAGTCACCCTAATGTCAGTAGCCCATTGGCTACTGACCTTGAGACCCCTAAAGCGCCCCCTAAATACAGTATTTAGGGGGCAAGCCCTGAACCAAGATGACAGATTCTCGCAACCTAAGAAGAAGAAGGACGAAAGAAGACTCCCAGCAGAGGAGACTGCAGAAAAGAATTGACTTGGTCCCAGCCCTACCGGCCTGTCTGCAGTTTCCAGAGATCCTGCGCCAAAAGTCGCCTTGTCCTATAGCCAGCGGCCTCCAGAACCCCTGGGAGGACTGACTGCCTTCAACAAAGACCGAATCTCCTGTAAACAGCAGCTCTGTTGAAAAGAAACTCCCAAAACAGAGTCTGCTGAGGAAAAAGAAACCCGACACCTGGAACCACCACTGCACTCGTCGCCTACGGCCCGAGTTCGAGTGGCCCACTGGTCCCAGTGAGGTCCACCAGCTCTCCAGAGTCCGATTCAACCGTGGATTGACCCTTCCAGGACTCCCCGATGTCACCTGCAGCCTCTGCACGGAGAACCCCCCCAACTGCAAGTGGCCCGGTAAGGTGAAATCCGACCTCAAAAGACACCCCTGCAACCAGCCGCCGTGCGCCCTGGAGAAGAGAACCCGAGGTGCACGTACGTCCCCGAGCCCTCCAACGTACCTGCCCAACTGTTGGTTCTTCCAGGAAGTCTTCTTGTACCGAGCCTGCAGCCAAAATCCAAAACCGGCAACTCCCATTGAAATCAACAGGGCACCTGACGCCAAAACAGCACCCTGCTCCCGGCCGCCCCTGCGCCGCTGCGGGTGTACTTTGAGTGCTAACTCGGATCCCCCTTTGCCCTGAGTCTAACAGCAGGAGCTTTGCTCCCACAACCTTGTGGCCTGCTCGTGAGCAGCCACCAACCGGAGGCCCCCTATCCCTCATTGGATAACATTGGGCCTCAGCACTCTGCACCCGGCCGCCCTAGTGCCGCTGAGGGTGCTTTGAGAGTGCATCCTCGACCCTGGGGGAACCATGGTTCTAACCCCAGATTACCAACTCCCACAAACTTGTACTTACCTGTAAACCTATAACTCTATTTCCTTCCATAGGATTGCATTGACTGCTTTTCTTGAAAATTGTTTTAAGTGTGGAGTTGGTTTGTATAAGAACTTGAAAAGCTGCAAATAACTGAAAACTGCTTTACTTACCTTTTCTCTAGGAAATGTACCAGTGTGATATCTAGCCATATCACACTGAGTAGAAAAAGTAATCCATAAAGTAATCCGAAAAGTAATCAAAAGTAATCTAACAGTAATTTCCCCTGTATTGAAAAGATTTACAAACCTGTAACAAAGACATTTTCATTCAGCTGGCTTGTATTGTTCAACCTGCCTTGAAAAGTACCATTTACACTTACCTGTACCAGGCTTGGCTTGGTTCTAGAAAATAAATATAACTAAATAATTTTTTTATACAAACAAATTGGTCTGAGTTCAGTCTTTGAGTGTGTGACATCATTTGCTGCCTGAGTGTATACAACAAATGCTTAACACTACCCTCTGATAAAACCTTACTGCTTGCCCACACTACCACAAATAGGGAGTAAGGTGCTCTCTACTTTTACCTCTGCCTACCTTTGGTGTTCCACTGGACTCTGTGCACACTATACCTCATTTTGGTATAGTATATACAGAGGCAGCTTCCTACACTGGCGAAGTCTTGCATAGGTCCTGAAGTGGCCTGTCTATAGTTTGCAACTTATCTCCTTTTTCCCTTGTCTATGTCACACCCTCGTTTTTCCACACAAACTAGAAATATTTCCTCTCAAGTGCTTTTTTGACAATGAAAATGGATGAGCCACTTTCTCGCGAGTTATCCTTAAAACCGTTTATCTCACTACACTGATTGTTGGAAATTTTCCTGACAACAGCTTAGGGGGGGGGGGGGTGGGTGGGGTGGAAGTCCTGTAACCTAAGGGTAGGTAGTGAGCCTAGTGTTTGTGAGAATTACTCCAAGTTTGCGCAAGAAAATCTTAAAAACTTGCCCTGAAAGATTCTTTCAGAAGCACAGACTGAGCTCAGAAATAAACATGAAAAACCCAGAATAAGAAGGGCTAGCCCTTGTTACCTTCTGTTCATGAAAAGGAGAGTCTTATGGATTTGTTCCCCATTTATTGGGAAGAGGCACTACCACAGTCAGTACTTGATTTGTAAGAGAATAAGTGCTGGTGCCCAAAACTCTGCTCAGAAGTGCGGCAGTTATGATTAAATGTCAGCCACCGAATACCAAGGCTGAATCCACCTTACGCCTCTTTAATCGCTACCAACCCCACACTGGCCCCTTTATTTCACTCTTGCGGGTTCATGCTTTCGACCTTTGTGATGTGTTATTTGTCTTTCTCTTCCTTCTGCTTTCCACTTTATGTGTTTTTCCCTCTCTTACTCTTGGTAAAGGTCTGATGAGGAAAAATATGTACCAGCCCCCAAAAATGAGTGTCTGTGGGCCCCACTGGCTACCAACAACTCAAATTAAGCACTGACTGTCTGTCATACAGTTCAAACACAGGGATACCAAGGAAATGCATTATTGGGGTGGTCCTCTCGCCTTTCTGCGGATGGAGACAACTATGCATCTCTCTTTTAGCGTGTTATGGATGTTATTTGATATTATATATTATGCTACAGGCATTTCTGTAGCGCGGTAGTGCCATTAGTATGTTAATGAAACTCCAGTTCCTTGGGCTTCTTTTAGCTGGTAATTCGGAGGTGATTATGGAAGAGTGATGGGCACATTAACCTCATAGCATACGCCAGTCGTGACCTTGAAGAATGACGTGAGGTCATGACCTCGCCAGCCTGAGATCAGCGCAGGCTTTCGAGCAAGAGAACTCAAAAACACATGCAGACACAGAAGCGGAAGGTGGCCTTAGCAGGGGGGGGAATGCGAAGCCAGCCTGGAAAAAACAGACCCCCAAGTTAGATATGCACAGAGGAAATGAAGCAAATTCCGCAGTGTGGGAAAGTGGCTGTGAACACAGAGGCAGCCGTGGGGGCAAAAGGGGCCAACCAGCTCAATGCGGAAAAAGGGCAGAAAAACTAGCCCCGTGAACCCGCGAGACGTCACGGCACCCACGCGTGGCTCCGCAAGAGACGCCACCGGCCGGACGCACCCTTTCAATGCTGGATCAGGCTAGGAATAGACCTCAATACTTCCTCGTCCGCGAGCGCGTCCGATGTTTAATTGAGAGTGCTGTGGTGTTGGCACACTGTGCTCATTCTGATCCGAGACTAGATGCGTCTCAGGGCCTGATTTAAAGTTTGGAGGACGGGTTACTTGTCACATCGCAACGGATATCCTGTCAGCCTTGTTATATGCGCATTTTGTTGTATGGCACTTGTAATAAGGGCAATGGGGCGGAGCTCGCCCCACTGCTCTGCAGCAGTAAAAGAAAGGAAAAAATAAAATGATAACAACGTAATGTTATTATCATTTTATTTTGTCCTCCTGCTGCGGCAGCTTTGCATGAGGGGGTGGAGCTGCAGAGCAGGGGAGGAGTGGTAGAACCCTCCTAAGTACGCAATGACTGGCCGGCACTCTTGGGCCGCCCAAAACAGTCATGCGCACTTTTCCTGTTCTCCATGCAGGCTGCATTACAGCCTGCGTGGAGAACATGCCCATCCCTCCAGCCCCTGGCTGAGCGCCGTGTCACGGTGCGGTGCTCAGACCAATCACAATGCTGATTGGTCCTGGAATCGGACGCAGGAGAGCAGAAGCAGGGAAGCGGGACCCGACAGCAAGGTAAGTGTTAATTTTCTGATTTTATTTTTTTACATTGCTACCCTCACCCCCCCACTCCCACACTCTCCCCGCCACCAGCGAGCTGTGCCAGCCGCCACTGATAAGGCCGACAGGATATCCATCATGTTGTGATGGAGTTACTCGTCTGCCAAGCTCATCAGATTCTTAGGGACTGATTTAGAGTTTGGCAGAGATTGTACTCCGTTAAAAGGAAGATGGAGTACCCTATTCCCCAAACCCAAGGTCCACCCGCCTGATTTAGATGCGTGTGGACCTTAAGTATGTGGACGGCAGAGCCTACTTCAGTTCCATTGCCGACATGCTCCTCCAATGGCTCGAAGGAGTACGGGGCTTCTGAGGTTAGCCATCCTATGCCTGCCCAGTTTACAGTGGGCAATCATATGGGGTGTTTTTGCAGCCCGTCATCACCCGGTAAAACCCGGGTCTGAGGGACAGTAAAAATAATAATGACCCCCCCACACCATGGAAGGAAACTCCCATGGTATGCGGGATCACACGTTTTTTTATTTTGTAAAAACAAACTCCAGCTTTAGGAGTTTGTTTCTGAAAAATAAACGCTTTGTGAAAGTTTGATGGATGGCAGCCCTGTTTGACGGAGCCATCTGTTAAACTTTACAAAATTGTCAGGAACCATCATAACGGAGGTCCGAGACAATATTAAGAGTTGTCCACGGGGCTGGCGGACAGCTTTAGATTTCCAGAATGGGATGTCCCTCAGAGTGATAGAGTCAATGACTTCTTTGTCTTGATGGACATTACTCCATCCGCCCACATTTAACAAAACCCATGGTCAGCAGTGTGCACGTTCCGAGAGTAATATATATTTTTTTTTTTAAACTGTGAAATTAGGTGCAAACAGTGATTGTGCGGAATGCACAACAGGAGTCGGGCGCCAACTGCGCTGGCACCACGTGCTTTCCCAGACAGCATAAATATCGGATTGGTTCAGTTTAGAAAACAGTGTAGTGGGCAGTCCTGGGTTTTACACACTGGTAAGAACAGATTTGCACCCTGCAGTGCAACATTTTTCCCATTTCCAATGTGATGCACGAAAGGGGGTGCATAAATCACCCTGGGTAAGGTCACTCATAAAACTATAACTGCGGAACTCAGAGTCACTGTTAAAATGTCTCTCGTTAAGCGGAGCAGAGCTTGCCTACTCTGTCTACCTTCAGCTCTTTCCAGATGTTGAAAATGCCTTCAACTTGCAAATACTACAGGCTGTGTCCAGTACTTGAAATGGGAAAATAGAAGTACAGGTACTGCGTACCAGAGTACCTGCTCGTTTCTGAGAAGTGCAGCTACTCTCTAATTAAAAATATTACGTCTATCTTGAGATGTGGTGGTACTCTCACTCTCAAAATAAAAAAGTGCTGGTACTCCGTACCGGACAGTACTGGCCCATTTAAAGCACGGGTTGTTCCAAATGTCCACTGGCTCAAACATCAATGGATAAGAAGAATTTGACTAAAGCTAAAGAACAGTGGATATGCAATGTGTTTCAATTGTGAAATAAATGGTTACCGGGGCCCAATGTTTTTTTATAGGAGCCCACTGTCACACTTCCAATTGCTGGGGCTGCTGAATACCAGGGCTGACTGGTTTTAATTCCACTTTATGCTCCTGTCTTCCACCACCCTCCAATTTGGTTCTCTTGATCTCACCCATATAGGATCTCTATCGTCCCCGCTTTTCCCATTTGCTACTATTTTCCTATCTTTCTCTTCCTCCTTTTTTCTTCCTTTTCTGCTGTTATCGCTCTTGCTCGGGGCCAAAGTCTAATAATAAAAAATCAGTCCTGGTGCCATAGGGAGGAGATGTGGCCTAAAGACCAGAGCTACCTACTTTGGAACTGGGAAACAAGGTTCGAGTCCTGGACTCGGCTCCATATCCTACAATTCTAGGCAAAATCACCATGTGCCTATATATATATATATATATATCCTGATTAGTCTGTTTGTATTCTTCAAGCTAGGTCAGTTCCATCTTTTTGAATTGATCAATATAGCTCACAAACAGAACGCGGCACATCCCAGCTTTTGCTTAATCTGGTTCTTTTATTTTACAAAATTACACCAGGTGCATCACAATATCACAAGCGTTTCGGCCATAGCCTTCCACGGGGCCATATATCATATATTTATGAATCAGACCTTGTAATCTGGTGTCAGTGTTAACCTCTCAGTCCTTTGGGCTGAGCTCGCGCTATATAGAACTGCAAAATACCAGCTGCACAGATTAAGCACTGAATGCTCCACGGAAGGCTGCAAGGAGGACCCTTGGCACAAGTCAGTTGGATGGGCTAAGTTCAAACCTTTACTCTGCTATTGTATCATTTATTTTGGCGGGACTTCAGCTCCAAGTCAAACTGATGGTCAATTTCAAATCATTTAGCCACACTTTTGAAAATGACGAATGTGTGTTTTCTGGCGGTTCATCCATATTAATGTTACATTATAGGACATTTATATAGGGTCCAGTCATCTCTGGATTGGTTCTCCTGGTGCTCTACAAATAAAGAACTAGGCCGAAACAGGCCCACCACCGAGTCTTTCACACATTTACAAGGGTCCAGGTGTGCAATCTTCCGAAAGCAATCTACTGTAATACAAACAGCACTGCTCTAAATTAAGTCAATTTGTAAGTATGCGTAACAGGGTCAAGAAAAACTGTGGAAGTCAGTTGTTACGTTATGTTAAACATGATTTGTACACCACTCTTTTGCTATTAGTATATCCTCACGGTGCTTTTGGGTTTAGGTACCTTTCCGCCCCAGTCCTGGGCATGCCATTACATGCGAGTCTGTTTTCTGTTTGAGTTGGATTATCAGTAGTGTGGGTGCAGCTATGATTTCATGCTTTTGTTTGGTTGCAAATGTGTCGAAATGACTAGTGTGGTTTGATGTGGGTAAGTGGCCATCTTTACCAGTTTGTGTGCATGCCATTTGATGAACTGGTGTGTATTCTGCTCACCTAGGCAGTGGCTATTTCTTACTCAACCCTCTGTGATAGCAGTAGTGTAGCTTGGATGCCAGGGGCCCTGGTTCAAGCAAGGTCATTGGCACCTTTGACTGCTGTTGTGGTGGTAAAATACCCAACCCTTAGGGTTTAATGGGCCCCTCAGGGCTCTGGGCTCGGGCGCACTGCACCTGCTGCACCAATGGTAGCCACACCCCTGTGTGAGTGGGCTGGTTAGTCTCAGCTCAGAGATCTAACAAAATTCTATCTGGAATTCCTAGTAGTCAAGAAGCTTAACTCAGCCATTTGCATCTCTCTTGGCTCGGCCTACCTTGAGAGACACACTCGGCCAAATCAGCCATATGAGGCTTAGAATAATACCATTCACTTAAGGCAATGAGCCCCACTTGGATTAACTCTGCTTATCTCTCCCCACACAAAACTGGATATTCCACCTCAGTGCAGGACAACTAGGTCCCATATGGTACTAACTAACTGATTTGTCCACATTAGCTCTCAAACAAACAAAGACAAAGAGTCCGAGACCATGGTCAAATCGGCTCTCCCAAGTGGACTCATGCCAAGGCTTCCTTAGATTCAATGCTTAATTTGTGCGGGTGCTTTGCATTGTCACATTTCAAAATACTGGCACTTAATTGTGACAGACCAGACATAGTGCTGCTGTCTGTCTGTTCTGACCAGAACACATTGGCGAAGTGTTCCATATACTTTAAAAAATAATAAAACCAGTGGGTCCAGGCCATCCATACGGGAGAGGTGACCTGGAATATTCAAAATGTCACACTTGTATTGTGTGATGGTTAGTACCCTAACAGGTGATTAGCCACGCTCTATAAGAACCCTAATGTATTGATTGAATGAGTATTTGGCAGTGCTGGCAAGGACAGTGGGCAGTGCCAAACAGAGTTGGCTCCCGAGAAATGTCTCAGCTTTGGTACTTATATTTTTACAAATTAAACACTGCTTATGCTAGAATAAATCATCCCACAATCACTCAATTGGACGTGACGGAAAACAAAAAGGCGATATCGGCCATCCTTCCAGCATAGTTCCAGTCAACCAATTCCAACGAGGAACAATGTTGCAGTGTAAAGAAGTGGGGATTGACTGCCTAGAGTTCAGCCTCACCTTCTGTACACAAAGCCAGTATACCAACCTTCCCTGCCCTGGGAGAGATGCTGGGGAAGACAAGGAGGACCCACCTATCTGGTGGGAGACTCATTGAAACATGGCAGACTCGCGACCAAGGGTTGACCCAAGAAAAGAATGATGCAATTAACGCCAGAAGAATAATTCATTTGATTCACTTTTTTATTTCAATTTGTTATTTTCACATATAACTCATCAACTCATGGACACCTCAGGGCACTGTTACAGTACAGCTAACACATAAGGTTAATATAAGTGACTGTAGAGTAAATGGATCCGATGCAAAGGGATTCTTCGGTTAAGTTGGCGTTATCTTCAAGTAGAAGGCGGCAGACGAGTTTCCAGCACGCACCTGCATTTCCAAAAGTCTGTTTCCATTTGTAGCTGTGAGATGGGGTGGACTATCAAGACTGTTGATACTTCGCAAAGTGTGATCACATTTTGATTTAGGATGATGACGTATCTGAATTATGGGTACAGAAGGAAAGCAACATCTTAGAAAAGTATATTCAACAGCAACATATATTACTTAGTGTACCAGGCAGAGAGCACTGAGATCCTCTTATTCTTTGCCCTAAACTTAATTGAATAAAATATCACAACCTCCCCAGGTAAGCAGCCTCCTCTCCCATGGGTATCTCATAAATACCAAAGCTCGAAGAATTCATAACCTGTGTGATCAGTAAATATAGCGCCCAGAATGGGTAGAAATGATGACACACCAGCAAAATTGTGAAGATCCGGGTTACACCACAGAGGCAGGTGAGTCTATCAATACTATTGACTATCCCTCAACTTTGTGCTGTTAATACCACATCTGCAATAGTTTGTTGTATTCTAGAATTATACTTGTATCAAAATACACATTTATTATCCTTTATGTTAAACGACCAAACTGCCATGGCACCAACATCTGTTGTCTTAGTTTAGGTTGTGTTTACCTATTTCTCATTTCCAGATACCCATGTCCGACTGACTGAGTGACAATATTTAAAAAAGGTTCACTGGCTCATAGTACTCATTCACTACTAACGTCCTGACAGAGGGTATCTATGCCTTAAAAGTTGGATTACAGTAGAAGTAGTAGAACAGAATTAACATACTTATTTCCATCAGTGCCATCAGATGATGTAGATATAAAGATGCTACAATTTAGTTTTGAATAATTTCCATAGGAAAGACACATCCTTCATCCTTATGCAGCTGCAAGCAAAGATATTCATTGAAGAGAATCCTCTGTTCTGGACAGCTCTCCCGCCTCACAAGAAGAAGTGTATCAGTGGAACCTACTTCTCCATACAACCAGAAATAATGTGGATTAGCTTGCAGCAAAGACAAGAAACATCCAAGACAACATGAAATTCAGGATTCAGGTCATCTTCCCAAGAGGACCCTACCACTAGACGGCAAATCACCTGCCAACACTAAGAATGGGGGAATGATACAGAACACAAAATGATATCTGAGAAAATTGGAACAGTTCAGCACATGGATGGTAGGTACAACCACATGCGTACCTATCGCTCACCCTCCATTGCTCCACTTTGTGCTTAAGCACAACTAAGTGTTTCCAGTGAGACAATATGAGCAGCGCCTGCCTTACACCCACAACACCAAAGCATTTCCCACATAAGCCACACTTAATGCATTTCTCTCAATCAATACAATCCGTACATGTAGAAGCAAAAGTGTCCTAGCTCTTGCCCTTTTTCACTTCACACTAAAGCAAAGCGACAAAAACGTGATAAGAGATAATGATGACAACATTTTGGGGCCTGTTACGATGTCGGGCAGACTTACGTCCACCCGACACCGTCTCGGAAACGGGACCAACCGACCTCCGGTCGGCGGTCCCGACTGCCTCAAGATGATGCAACCGAACACTGTTCGGTCGCATACTCCCATTCGTCTATGGGAGCTCGTGTTACGGCGGTAAACCAGCCGTAACACAAGCTCCCATAGAGGAATGGGAGTCTGTGTTCATCCCTGCACCGTGTGACAGGCAACTCAGGGTGCCTGCCACATGGTGCATGCATGAACGGGGGCACCATAGGTGCCCCCTCGGCCCCCAACCATAGGGCGCAGTGGCAAGGGGGCCCTGCTAGGGGCCCCCCATACTCGCTCTCCGACAGGCTTACCATGTCAGAAAGCCCGACATGGAAAGCCTGCTGGAGACCGAATATCGTAATCCCAAGGGGGGAAAGGCCGCATTTTGGGATTACGGGCCAGCCTCTGACTGGCCAACGGACTCCTTTAGCCCGTTGGAAGTCAGTCGGAATGACCGGCTGGTTTAATTTCTGACTGCCAGCATTGTAATGCGGCCGTCAAAAATTAAACCGAGGTGCAGCCCTAAATGATCTGACCAACGGTCGGAGCCTTTCCGGGCCGCATCGTAATCGGCCCCCTAGTCTCTTAACTGTCCTCAAATGCCCTTTGACGTCTGTGCCGGGATATGACGTCCTACATAAATGTAATTACCATGTAATACAACACATCTCTTCTTGTGCGTGGTTTTTTAAAATAAGCCCACTCCTGCACAGGGCTTGAATCCTTTCCCTTTTTGAGATAGTGCATTAATCCTTGTATGTTGTCTACCAGAACTCTTCTGTGGTGTGGAAACAATGTGAGATAGTTGCTTCTGATGGTAAGACCTAAATGCCGGAAAGCCTTGTCAGCTTTTCCATTTTTCCTCCAGGAACACTTAGTGGTTTCACTGTCAAAACTGTAAACAGTAAAGATATATGTACATTTATCTCTGAATCTGGCTCTTTGTTGATCACTGAAAAAGTAAGATTTTAATGATCTGTGGGAAGTATTCTGAAAAACTGAGGTCTCTTGATACACTGCTGCTGCTCACCAAGGTTACCTTTTTCACAGCAAGTCGGCTTTTGGAAAAGAGGGGATAAATCACCCCAGAGCGGAGCGTCCCGGGATCGGTGCCAAAGTAAATGCAGCCTGGAAAACTGTGAAGGTTTTCTGCATCAGTTTTTTTGGATGAAACAGGATAGTTTGGAGCAATCTTGCCAGAGAATGTGCAGATAAATAGTCTATGAATTTCAGTAACATAATTCTTTTTTTTTTCTGGAAGGAGATTAAACCAAAAGCCATGAGTATCAGCTCTGGGGAACTAATCGATAAATCTGTTCGATGATCAATGAGTAAGAGCTATCCCGGTATTTATAGACGGAATACCGCTATGATTTACTGTACAGCAAGCCAACAAAAGGCTACTTTCTTTTCAATTAGAGGTGAGTGAATTTGTGAGTTGTTTTCAATATGCATCCTTTTTATGAAAATTATACCTATTATATAAAATTCATCTTCCGGATATATCTGTGTGAGAATTGTATTGGAAGGTATACCTTGAGCACATAAGTCAGACAAGATACAGAGGGGACCTTGCAGTGAGAGAAAATGCCTTTAAACTATGGTACACATCAGTTTTGGAGTAGCCCCAAGAGATTTTATGCGCACACCAGTCTTCCTCGAAAAAGTGTCATTGCTAGGGAACAAAAGTTATTCGAGATACTCAGAATCCAAAAAGGGTGATTACACAATATTACGCTTGTGTAGTAAAAATTCCACCCAGGCCTACTTTTGGTCCACATATAGGGACGCTGTTGACAACAAATTACAAAATGTAGGGCTCCAGTTTGTTGATAAAGACAACCTAATTTCTGGGTTTTAAATTTGTAGTGAAGGTGTACAGAGATGGGAATTTCTGCACCTCTACAAAACTAAAAGTTGTGCACTCATGGGGCTGATTTACTGTCATCACAGGTGATGGCAGAAAATTCAATTATTGCACCAGAATATCAATTTGTTCCATATGCAGCTCCAGCAGCCTTCATCTGAAGAAGCTGAGTTTCACTCCTAAATTTTTGTTATATTTGATTCCCAAGACTCTAAATAAATATAACAGCTAAGAGAAGAAACACAACAGCTGAGTCACTTTTCAACACTAGACACCAAATGTGGGCTCATTATCTGTATACCTTCTGAGTGGTTAACTTTCCAACAATATAAGCATACCTTTGTCTTCTGCCTTCATGGAAGAAGCATGGCCACTCTGTGGAGTCAAACGTGAATAGCTGCACTATACTGCTATCTTTCTACTTTTCTTGCTTACCTGGTATTTTCCCCTAGGAAACTGGAAGCGTACGCATTCTATAGGTACCCCTCATTGTTTTGATTACTCCTCAATCCAAGAGCAAAGTTTTGATGGAGCGAAGGGCACCTAAGCAGCTCCACCTATAGTAAAGGCTGGTAATAGTCTCCTCGTTGTGCTCTGGGGTGATAGATGGCTGATGGTAGGTGATTGGAATGATGGACATTGGCCCTTAAACCCACATTCGTCAGAGAGGCTTCTGCTGACCCTCTGGCTAAATTCTGTTCAGTTCCCTTCTAACTGGAGTCTCTCTCTTTCCACTCAGTGTGCACTTTGTGCTTTGTGCCTCTCTTAAATGTGGCATGCACAGAGACCGTGCGCTGAATGGATTGTGTCGTCTTCAAGGATAGGCGAAATGGAGCAAAAGATAGAGTTTGCCTGATTAGGGTTAAGGTCTTTCTGCTTCGGAGTCCATCCACCAAGCCCCTATGTGCTTCACTAAGCCGTGCATCGCTAACAATCACCAAAAATAGGCATTCTAGAATATTGCTTTATTTGAAAATGTCAGCTTTGGGTTTTTTTGTTATTGAGTATAACATTATTTATTCTTACATTGCCACAACAATTCAGACAATCTGCACCATTTAACCACTAACAGATGCCATCTGGACCAGAAGTTAACATAACACCAAATAAGCTCTAACACCATTGATCCACCTCATATTATATCAGTTTCCAAATAGGTCAACTCATGTCGATAAACCTTTTACCCTTCAAGGTATGTTATTTGGAGGATCTGTCAGCTTTGTCAGCATTGCGCCCATTCAACCAAGTCCTCCGCGAGCTTCTCATCCCTTCGTGTTACCTTCATGTGTTGTGATCCGCCAGAGCCCAATCAGTTAAATCCTTCTTCCATTGCACCACTCCCGGTGGATCCGGGGAGACCCAATGTATGGCCGTACTTCTCTTCGTCAAAACTGTCCCCAGTGCAGTCTCATGTTGCAATGTTTACGTTTCGACAGCCTTGGTTTTGAGATGCATTGTGACAACATTAACTGGACGTGCCCTTCAGGCTCTTTGGCAGATCTGTGGTGGCGATGCCTTTTTTGAGATAGTGTTGATATCGGAGATCACTGGAACTATGGTGCATTGTCCGCTGCATGTGGTGCCCCTGGAAGAGATGGGCAAGTAAAGCAAAGCTCAAGCCTCTCTCAAGCCATATGTCTGGGTCTTGCTCGGCTCTTCTCCCATAGTGACAAGAAAGACAAAATAGAGCCCGTCCATACAGACCAGGCAGTGCCCCTTCCCAAACCTATTGCATTTTTGTTTAGAAACTATTACTTTCTATATATGTCAACTAGTTCAGTCATGTAATCTCTTATGTTCGACTAAACCTTGGGCAACCAGATTTGGAAACCGAAAAACTGAGATAGAAGAAGGACTACAATTTTAGATCAACCCAAGGGAACAGAATGACAGTACTCATCAACATAGAAGAAGCACAGACTAAGTACCATACACATTATTCAAATTGCTTTCTGATAAAAACTGCTAACTAGTCCTCCCTCGGGACACACAAAAACGTACCTCCCCCCCGCCCCCTACAGTGGACTCTCTCTCTGTGAAAACTGTGATATGAACCAACCTTGACGAAATCTGCCGGGTCAGATGGTGAAAACTGTGACTGTCCCGTCAAATCTGGGAAGCACAGATGTTGAAGAAACAAAATGTTTTTAATCTTGCAGAATTTTAAGTGTCTTTAAAGTACTTATCCGTGACACTTGCTGAATGATTTACATGCCCCCTCCTTTGATGACTCTTGGTGCAATCCAGACTCCTGCCTTGGCTCTAAGGCTCTATGAATTTACTGGCTTGACCGCCTCTGGGCTCTAATGGGGGGGGGGTGACCAGGGCACTGCACCTCACGCCGAAGATGAGGAGAGAAAGAAAATGAAAAGCGAGGTGAGCTTTCATTAATAATTGTGACAGCCCAGCTACCTGAAAGGTCAGCAGGCTGGAGGGGTGGCAGAGAAGAGAGGGGGTGTGCGAGTGCCCACGCGGTTCTCCACACCGAGGCGCGTCCATTGCTGATGAGTACAAAGAACTCTTTTCATGGACGCAAAGAGAGCCCAAAAGAATCTCCTTCAGAGGAAACGCCGTCTGCAGGGGAGCGCTGCCCCTCTCCCCTCTGGGGAATTGCACTTGAGTTTCTGCCCTGCTCAGTGCCCTAATTGATAGCAGACTTGGCTGCTACGAGGAGACAGGCCTCATTCCTGCAGACACAGCTCTCAGGTTCCACAGTCCTAAAGAAGGGAGGCTTCGCTCAGAGAGCAGGTTTTCCAATCCGTGGCCACTTTATGAGAAACCCAGAGCTCCGGCTCCTCCGGCCCTCCAGTGCAGCCGGTTATTCCGTTTACAGGCCCCCACGTGCTTCCGTCAATGCACCTCATTCCAAACCGGCACACACAGTGCTGAAAACCCCCTCGTTCATGCTATTTTTTTTTCTCCTCGGAGTTTTATATAGCGCGAATTCGACCCTAAGGTATCAGAGCGCTTTACATGAGTATCAGTTGCGTTACAGAGGGATACATTCATTTTGTGAGGCAAGGGTAGAATAAGTGTTTTTCCCAGAATCACAGGATGTTGAGAGTCCCTGCCCAGGCTCGAACCGGTTCCTCAACTTCGAGGTCGACTGCTGGACCCTTAGGCCACATCCTCTGTGCCATTCTGTTACAAAGATGCACACATGGCTCTGTCAGTGAAACTCACTTCAGCCATGCACAGGGCACTGGAATTATGCGGCATTGGGAATCAACATATGGAGCCAGTTTAACTAAATTATGTGGCTAAAAAGGGAAATTATGTGGCATTATCTGCCACAATCTTTGGCACAATTATTTTTCTATTTGTGCATTTTAACACACTTTATTATTGCTTGTGCTACAGTTGTGCTTCATTGCTACTAATTTCACACCCGAATACAGCAACCAGAAACTGAAAGGTGACCAGTTATCATTTGAAAAGTATCTTCCACTGTGTTGCATCACATGGGGCGTTTTTATAAGTTAACTTTTGATCTGTTGGTTGCAGTCAGATGCATTTTTTCTGTTCGAATGTGCAAATTATATGACAGTTGGTGAATTATGTGGCCGTTGCAGTAATAGTCATGAGGTAGGTCAGATTGTGACCCACTCGAATTCCTTATTTTGTGAACTGACCTCTTTGTAGATAGGTCAATGCCCAAAATAATTCAGTGGTCGCAAAAAATCAGTGCGAGAATTGCGACTGCTTTTGGTGACCACGTTTATAGTACGTGAGGCCCACAGTTTGTAATTTGTGCGGGTTGCTGCAGGTGGTGAGCACCAGCAGTGGCAGCCGGCACAGGTAAGCGCGGTGAGGCATGGCAGGGCGCAACAGGGGGGGAAGCCGGCAGATGACGGAATATGTGTTATTTATTTATTTAATTATACCTATTCCATCGTCTGTCGACTTCCCCCTACTCCCACCCCGCCCCTGCCCGCACCACAGCGTTTACCTGTGCCGGTCACCGCTGGGCACCAGCATTCATTTTTGAGGTCCAGGACTTATTTTTCGTCATTAGACCCTCACGGAGAGCAAAAGAGAGAAAGATGGAAAAGTGAGAATGAAGCAGGGAGAGAATGATAGGAAAACAGTGACAGGGAGAAATATGATATAAAAAAAAGAACCCTTGAGAAAGACATAAGGAGACATGAAGTGTAAGGTGGTGGAAGAAATATACATTGTTCAATCAAGACTAGGCAGCCATGTTATCAGCAGAGCTGGCGCTGTGTCCTCCTAAGAAAAAATTTGGGTCCCTGCCGTTTTTTGCGTGCTCTCACCCTTTGTGCCTTTTTACACAGCTGCAGAGTGGCACTGATGTCTTATTGCAAGTTTCACCTATTGTCGTCTCCAACTGGTGGGCTGAAAACCGAAGGCCGCCCTGGAAAAAATGTTCGAACCAGCCCGCTCTCTTCCTCCCCTCTCTCTCTTTACATCCTCTTTCTCCTTTTTCTCTCTCTTGTCGTCCTCACTCTCCCGCCCTCCATCCTTTATCTCTCTTGACTTTTACTTTCTTTTCATCAACTCTATCCCTCTTCCCTCCCTTCATTTTCTCTCTCTCTCGTCCATGCCTTGGCTCCTGCATAGGACCTTGGGATCTGGGACAGAGGTACCAGAGGCGGGGGTCATCCTTTAAAGGCAGGCCTCCAATGGCTCCATGCCCCTCCAGCCCTTCTGGGAAATTCCTGATGAGATCAATGGCCAATCCGGCCCTGATCTCCAAACATCCTTTATTTTTTCCTCTCCAGCCTTCTAGAAATTGCACACTCTCCCCATATGAGCAGGTGGCACGAAGGTGGTGACACCCTGTTCGCAAGCCACCTTCACCTGAAGGAGCAGAAAGAGAAACAGCCTTGAACCTCAGAGATGGTATAAGCAAACAAAGCGCCTAATAAAGCCCCTGCATTCTACGAGGTGGCAGCCAAAATGCTTTAGACAAAATGCCACCAAACTCTGGAACTCAATGCCTGCTTGTACAAAGAGAACTGAAAAAGATCTGTAAAGCTGGATCACATAGATAATATGGCTCTTCCTATCATTATATTCACAATAAGCAGATTAGGCTGCATTAATATTGGTATATAGTAGTGAACTGCTTTACCTATGTTCACACTATGCAACATTTCATGGCTATGTGCAGCGACAAATGTCACACCATCTTTGGGGCATGCCTTTGAGCCTCGTGCACCTTATCAAGCACCCCCCACCCCACCTCCCTTAGCCAGGGCCACTGTAATTATGTGATTGTGCGGCTGCGACGATTTTTGCATAATTATATATGTGCCACATTTGCCACATAATCCATCATCTGCCACATAATCTGCAGATTTTAACAAAAAAAAATGTTTCTAGCTCAAACGGTTCAAAAGTTAGTAAAATGTAGCAACACGAGTTGCCGTGCACTGAAAGGCCCTTCGCAAAGCTGGACTGGTCAGCTTTTTGTTGCTTGTTGCTAAATTTAAATTTGTGTATTAAAATGGTGCTAATGAGGTGCAACCAATGCCCAGATAGCGCTGCCAAGTTTAAAAATGATGAAATAATGAAGTGATACTATTACAAAATGTGGCACATTATGCCGCATAATTTGCCTTTTCTTGCCTCATAATTTACTCAACCCTGCCGAATTTGGCCCCCTCCTGCCACATAATTCCAGTGGCCCTGCCCATAGCACATACTACATCCAGCCATGCACTCTGAAAGAGCGCCTAGGAGCGGAACACAATTGGAGCGCTTTGTAGTCTCATTAGGGGTACGAAGCACTATACAGACGCTTCAGTGCAGTAAAGCACAAAACACAGAACAGCACGCCAGGAGCTTCGACTCTCACTCAGCTGGCAGGGGTCTAAGTGCAGACCTTACACTAATGATACAAAGCGGAACAGCCCTGTCACGTCAGCACCAGGAACGCAGACACGTTTACACCATTTGTAGTCTTACAGCGAATTTGGGCCAATAACCCATGAAATGCTCGTTTAAAGCTTCCACCTGAGAATCCCTTGGTTCTGAGCTAACAACCAGATATTAAATAAAGGTTCCTGGGGCTCAGGAAAAGGCTAATCTGCAAAATGGCTCCCTGCTGAATGCTAGCTCAGCTGTGAAACATTCCTCTGTGATCGCCAAGCTGATAGACAGGGGCCCAGTGAACTTGAATCCCTCCCCATCCCCAAGAACGGGCTCCAGGTCAATTTCCAGAGATCCTGCCCTAACGCTGTAAGATCCCTTGCAAGGCCTTCCGGCAAGACGCTGGGATTGCCTCCATATTCACAGATCACATGGACTACATGCTGAGCAAGGGGCCTAACCGTCCAATCAACCTTATCAAACTACACCAACCTTTAAGTGTATGATGCAAATGACATCAATGGAGTTGACTTGTAGTTGCAGTTACACTGCACTTTATGCCACCGAGAAAGCACTGAAGCAGGTTAGCAGATGCTTAGCACACAGTGGTTAATGTGTGCCATTGCTTAATTTGCAAAAAAATAAGTGCCAGGTCTCTCGTCAGGAGTCCACTGCGCCTTGTACCACACATTGCCCCTGTCAGCGCCGCCAAGGAGAGTAACAACACACGTACTAACATTCACACTCCTACAAGTGTGACAGTTCGAACTATTTCAGCCCCCCAAAGCTATAAGAAAGGCTTGGATGACAGGTAGTATTAATTTTTAATGTATATTCAATTCATAATTAACTGTTGTGGTCATCTAAATTAGCCAGACAGTGCCACCTTGTGGCAGACTGTCACAGGCCCCGGTGCTGACACTTAAGTGCCAGTGCCGAGCACCGGAAACCACTGGCTCAAATTAAGCACTGTGTGTGTCAGCGGTGTCGGGCACTCACTGTTGATGACAGGACTTATTTTTCATCATCAGGATTGATCCAGAGCAAGGGAGAGAAAGAGAGAACATGGAAAAAGAAGAGAAATATCGAAAAATAGAGACAAAGAGGGGAAGAAGGGAGGGAAAATAACTTGCAAGAGTGAGATAAGGAGACAGGAAGTGCAGGGTGGCGGAAGAAAGAGGCATGAGGTGGAATCAAGACTAAGCAGCCTTGGTCTATAGCATGGGTACTCACAAACTTTTTCTCGGGGGCCAAAATTGCAGTCTGGCTAGTGGCCGAGGGCCGCACTGATGGGCCTGCGCGATGGGGGCGGGGTCATGGGAGGGGAGGGGTCAGTGGGGGCGGGGCTACTGGGGTAAAAAAAATCACCCCCTTTTCAAACATTACTAGACAACGCTGTATTTCGAAATGTGATATATGTATGTATGTTTTCCCGAATAAATACTGTCAATATTTTTATTTTTACTGGGATGTGTGTGTTTCTAACCATAGTTTTCCATCTTTGCCTTGTTTTGACAAGCACCCAGTGCCCTAACACCTCATCCTACACCTAACCTCTCATTGCACGCTAACGCACCACTCTACGCCTACCCTCTCGTTGTGTCCTACTGCGTCACTCTTGTTGTTACAAAGAACAAGGGAACCCAATATGCAATTGGTCAGGGACCTTGGGTACGTTTAATGTTTTTAAGGACAATGATCCCTAGACAATTAGGTATAGTGTAAATTAATATAGACCCAATCAGTGCTATATTATCTGTCCAGCCGGACAGTTTTTAATGTATAATAACTTTATGAAGCAAATAAAACGAAAAAATTCAAGCGGGACACAACCTGCGTCCTGCTGACGTAGACTTACAGACAACATTGAGGGGAGGGGTTCAGGCAAGGAAAGCGTGTCTGTATTTACATTAGATATAAGTACAACAGACAAAATACGTTGCGCACACCATTACAAGTTAAACATTGTAGTATAGTCAATGTATATGGTGTACAGTTGTCGACGACGTTTCGATCCCTATTTAAATCAGTGGGATCATCTTCAGGACATTAGGGTGGCATGCCTGTATACAATTGCTCAAATTACTTAAACCATACATTGAAAGGGAGGAAGAGGGGGAAGGAAGGGATAAAAGAAAAGGAAATTACACAGAGGAAGATGGTGATCCATACAATTTGGTACAATTTATTTACAAGTGATGTTCAAGGGTTTGGCCGTGACCAAGGTAATCTCTAAGGGGTGCAAGATAGAGGGTATCGAAGATAAGATGTGAACCAGATAGCATGTGACATGCTCTGGCGAAAGGGAATCAAGTGACTGCGAGAAAGGCCGTGTCTTAAACCCAATGCTAGTGCGCGCCGATACGTAGCGTGTAATACAAGTTGCCCATAAGGAGAGCACCAATCTGGGGAGACTGTCAGGGGTTCCTGTGTAGAACAGATACAAAACATAGTGTGTTCGCGGGTGCGCGAAGGGATAGAGCGCACGCGTACTTGGAGCTGGTATGCCGGTTAGTTCCTAGGCGGATAAAGAAGGGACCGTCTGGCGTGCCTAATAAGCGCCTATATGCGGAGGAAGGAACTGGTTAGCTCTGTTACGAAATTGGGCGTCTATTCAATAGTGCTAAGGAAGGAGGGTTCTTACCTAAGACGGTGGTGCTTGGCGCAATGGCTGCGGGGACTGCGAATTAAAGGAAGAGCAACCCTGTAAGGAAGGGCTCACGTTAATAGATCGGCCGCGGGAGCGGAGCTATGTAAAAACCGCATGCAGTGGGGCAGCGCTTACCTTGGCATTAAGGGTACCGCAATTACAATGGAGCCGCGTGCGCGGTCTCCGTGAGTATGAAGTCCTAGGGCAAAGAAACAGAGCATGTACTGCTTAGAAGGGGGAAAAAACCAGGGCGGTAACTGAATCTACTAACCAGCTCCAATTACACGACTTACCGAGCGAGTCTCGGCTTCAGAAGAGGGCACAGTCCCCGCGGGTAACACAAGCAATTCCTCAGTGCATTCAGGTGGTAGTGAGAGCCGGCAGAGCGGCTGGCGATATTACGGGGCCAGAAAACGGTCAGGTGACCATAATAAGGTCATGTGACTAGTCATTAATGTGGCTAGAATATGTGCCTAACTGGGCGGACATGTTGGAAAATGCAACTGCGTCACTCAGCGCCTACCCACTCATTGTGCCTGTGCACCTTCGCTCTACTGAAGGTTTACTCTACTGATAAGCCAGTCCCTTTGTCCTCCTAGCAGTTCTGCTTTACATCTTCACTTCATTGCTTCCCTTCACTCTGCTGCTAGCTCATAGCTGTTGCTTCCATTATTGTCGTACCCCTCACTATTTCCTTGCCCATGTCCCTGACTTAGCACTCACCTTCCATATATATCACTCAATATAGTCCTTACGTGTAAATGAGATGCTTCTTCCTGTCCTTACTCTGCTCCTACCCCCTCACATTCCTCATAACCTGCAATACCCTTACTCTGCGCTCATATTTCACATTGCTCCTACTCCCTTGCTCTCTTCTGTTAACCCCTAAGCTTTCCATACCTCCTTACTGTGCTTCTCATTCTGCTTTTATGCTTTACTCATACGGAGTCTGCCAGTCACTCTGTTTGTCCTTTCTCTGCCCCTTCCCCTTATCTCTACCGTCTCATTCTGCCTCTGCCCATTCATCTCTATGTACACACTGTGCCCCTGTCCCCTCAGCTCTGACTCTACCTAATGCGTGCCAAAACCAATAACTATTTGCTGTTCAATGCTGCAGCATAGAAGACCTGATGCTACATCTGTGCTACGACTCAGACGGGTAGTGTTGAATGACTATAAATTAATACACTTTTTTAAGTAATGCACAAAGCAATCTGAATTGTCTGTAGAAAATGTTAGAAATATTGTCCGCAACACAGGTACATAAATGTTTCACTCAGAATCGCTCAATTTAATAAAGTGGGGAAGCAGGGATTTATACATAATTATCGTGCTGGGCTGCTTCCGAGGCATATAACTTTGTGTAAAAACTGTATCTCCCCCATTTCCACCTGTAAACTTTCAGTAGCACAACTGTTGTGAACCGAGAGCCTGTAGCATCCTATGTACTAAAGTGAAGTCATGTCATAAAAAAAAAGGCGCAGCCCATGGATCCATGTGAGGACATTGCTGGATCCTTATTTTATTTATTCTGTTTACACCACGTGCTGGCTCTGAGACCACAAGGAAGGAAAGTCCGGGCTCCGCTGAAACCCTAACCAGGGGCCTTAAAAACATACATTTAACTACAGAGAAAGCTCTGTTTTACCGGCACCAATTGAAAGATTAAAGAGGCCACACTGTCAGTGAGCGTTACAGCAAACAAATGATGGACGGAATGCTGACAATGCAAACATTCTCCCCCAGTCAAAAGATCTGGGTTAAATCCATCGTTCTTTTGCCCACTGCGCCACCCCATTTTGGACCCAGCCATATGCAAATCAGTCTTGACCCTGTGCCCCATGGGAACAGTCCAGACAGAACTGCCAGGCCAGGTCCTCCCTGGACCTGAAAAAAGCATCCTGGGACCGGTTTCAGGGTATGTCACCCTTCTTCAGCCATGCTAGCTTGAATCCAGTGGCACAGTGAGCAAGGGACCCACGTCTGGGCATACCCATCCCACTTAGGGCGAAAAGTGTTACAGCAAACAAATGATGGACGGAATGCTGACAATGCAAACATTCTCCCCCAGTCCGGTCCCAGGATGCTTGTTTCCGGTCCAGGGAGGACCTGGCTTGGCAGTTCGGGCTGGACTGTTCCCACAAGGAACAGGGTCAAGACTGATTTGCATATGGCTGAGTCCAAACTGGGGTGGTGTGGTGAGCAAAAGAATGATGGATTTAACCCAGATCCTTGTGACTGGGGGTGAATGTTTGCATTGTCCAGCATTCTGTCCATCAATTGTTTCTTTTGCATTTGTCGCCCTAAGTGGGAAGGGTAAGCCCAGATGTGGGTCCCGTGCTCACTACACCACTGGATTCAAGCTAGCTTGCTGAAGAAGGGTGATGCCCTGAAACCGGTCCCAGGATGCTTGTTTCCGGTCCAGGGAGGACCTGGCTTGGCAGTTCAGGCTGGACTGTTCCCACAAGGAACAGGGTCAAGACTGATTTGCATATGGCTGGGTCCAAACTGGGGTGGTGTGGTGAGCAAAAGAATGATGGATTTAACCCAGATCCTTGTGACTGGGGGTGAATGTTTGCATTGTCCAGCATTCCGTCCATCAATTGTTTCTTTTGCATTTGTCACCCTAAGTGGGAAGGGTATGCCCAGACGTGGGTCCCGTGCTCACTACACCACTGGATTCAAGCTAGCCTGGCTGATGAAGGGTGATGCCCTGAAACCGGTCCCAGGATGCTTGTTTCCGGTCCAGGGAGGACCTGGCTTGGCAGTTCGGGCTGGACATTTCCCACAAGGAACAGGGTCAAGACTGATTTGCATATGGCTGGGTCCAAACTGGGGTGGTGTGGTGAGCAAAAGAATGATGGATTAAACCCAGATCCTTGTGACTGGGGGTGAATGTTTGCATTGTCCAGCATTCCGTCCATCAATTGTTTCTTTTACATTGTCAGTGAGCAGCACGTACAGGCAGCACAGCCAATGTACTCAATGGCAGGGTGAGCAAGTGACGCCAGAGAGGCAGGTGAGGGCGGGGGGCTACGGGTGAGCATGCGAGACACTGGTTGTCATCGCATGCCCCTTTCTTGCTTTTCCAGGCAAATGCGGCCCGAGGAATTAGAACAGGCAGAAATGGTGCAGATTCCGTGCCTGGTGATTTCCACGGGGGCGCATGGAATGGCCTGGCGGGCCGCAAATGGCCCGCGGGCCGTACTTTGAGTACCACCGGTCTATAGCAACCTCAAACTCCAAAGAAAAGCATTAGGACCTTGTGCTTATTTTCTTACAAATAAGCATTGGTACCAATCTGTCTAGCGTGGCCTATGTGGAAGTGTTCTGGCGTCTAACATAATTGACCAGAGAGGTACTCTAACCTTGAAAAGGCCTCTGTGTCTAACCATGTAATGGAGGGAAGAGGAGTGAGATAGAACATATTCACTTTACAATAATTTATTGATGTGTTGACACTGTCACCTGCCTTGACATTGCAGAGTATCACTTTCTTCCACAAAAATACAGTTTTGGAAGCCTTCCTAGATGGTGCCCTGAAAGTGAACTCTACGGGCTTCTACATTCATTCTCATGGGCAATTGTAACCTGTGTGTTGATAACCAATATGTACTTTAGCCCTAAAATAAGACTTATTTCAGGAACACTATGGATTTCTTACAAAAAGTTTACTTCACAACACACTCTGGTGCCCCACTTCAAAGGTGAGTGCTGACCTATGGGTTAAGGTTCTAGGTTGACCAATTCAAAACTTTCTACTAGACTCTAGAATTTATGCCACTAACTTGCCACTCACTGCTCATAATCTGATTGCTTCTGAAAACTTGGACGAAAAATGGATTTGAACATTCCAGAATCTTTTTTCTGGAACATTCACAAAACATTTGGCAAAAGACCCAACACTACAGCCCTATTCCAAGATACGTTTTGCCATACTAAGAACTTCGCTGCTTCAGATGATTGCATTGTGCTAAAGATGGGGCTGCTGAAATCAAACAGGTTCCCCAGGCTTGGCAAAACGTCACGTTCTCTATATTGAAGCAATTTAAACAAAAATGCCTTGTAGCCAGAGGCTCTGGAACTGTACTATTCTGCGGCCGCAACTTTTTCACATTATTACGGATTTGCTGCATTTGCCACATATTCCATTATCTACTGCATATGCTGCAGCTTTTACCCCAAAGAATGTTTCTAGCTCAAACTCACCAAAAGTTACAAAAAAAATTAGCAACACATGTTCCTGTGCAGTGAAAGGCCCTTGGAAGAGTTGATTGGTCATCTTTCAGCAGCTTATTGCTGTATTTAGCTATTTAACTGGTACTAATGAGGTGAAATCTTTTATCAGACAGTGTTACCTTGTGTAAAAATGACAAAATAGTGTTTAATACTATCACATAATGTGCCACATCAGACCGCATAATTTGCCTTTTCTTGCCACATAATTTAGTCTACCCTGCCGCATAATTTGGTCCTCCACTTCTGGATAATTCCAGTTCCCCTGCACATAGCTTATGGCATGCATGCTGCCCAAAATCCAACCAAGCTGTGACTTGGTTAAGGGGATCATATGCAAACAGTAATCTCAAGAGAGAGTCAAAAAACTTAGGGGCATATTTACAAGCTCCTTGCGCCACTGGAGCATCACTTTTGTTGATGCTCCGGTGGCGCAGTGTGCTGGCCCATATTTATAGGGACATGCAAAGCCACCCTGCGTGGCTTTTCATCGCCTTGTGAATATAGCCCCCTTTCACGCATTACTCTGTGAAAGGGGTGTTCCATGGGTGTTGCTGTGGGTGTTCCCACGCAACATCCATAGAACCTGACGTATTCCCAGATTTATGAGGTTTCATAAACCTGGGAATGCGTCAGATTCTAACGCATCCCCAGGGGAGGTGTAAAAGTGGAGCAACGAGGAGAAATACCTTTATTTCTCCTAGTTTTTTACTCTTTCTATGTGTGCTGCATTCTGCAGCATACATAGAGGGAGGAAAACACCTTCAATGATTGTATTTGTGCAGCAAGGTGTTCCTTCCTGCACAAAAACAGTCACTCCTGCTACACATCGTGCAAGGGGGCCTGCGTTGGCGCTAGGCAGCCTATTATGCACCAGCACAGAGGAAATGAGAGGGATGCGTCGTATTGTTTTAAATACAATGCATCTCTGCACTTTCCTAATGACGCAGCTCGGCGCAGCAGGATGGCTTGCAGTGCCGCACTGCGCCATTATCTTGTAAATTTGGCCCTTACTATGGATTGCTGCTCTGGTTAACAACAAACAAGTCCTAATACAACATCCTAAAACAATTGAAGAAGCCCTACCACACCAGCCCCCTAGACAAGAGTAAATAGTGATAGACTGCAGGACTTCCTCACTGGATAATTTCTGAAACTGAGAGCAGAATTAGACACCATTCATGAGAACAAGGGTGCAAGCCACTGCCTCTGCCACCCCCTTCCCTCACTAACCTCACTAAGCCTTCAGTGTATTTGATAGGGACACTACATCGAGGCCTGGGAGCCAACAATGCTTCTCTGACATCACTGCCCTTGTTGGCTGAAGGCATCATACTAAAAACTTTAAAAGCTGCAGATATTAGGTCACTGCTGCTAAAATACCACTTTAGATCTTGCCACAAACAATCACTTTAGGCCCATGTCTTGACAGTCTTTAATAACCAAAGCCCTTATGAAATGCATCGTATGCCAATAACCAACATCCATGGATTTATCGACATGCTAGAAGTTTACCAAATGGGATTCTGCCCAATCGAGGTAGGTGGCACATGTGAGATAGGAAGAGGAAGGAAGTCTGTAGTTCTGATTTTCCATGATCTGGTCCATGCCTTAGATACCACTGACTCTCTCATCTGCTTGCTTTGGTATTGGTCTTGGCAGGCTCTGCCCTTCCAGACCAACGCACGGAATATGGACCCATAAGGCTGTTTCCTCTGCAACAACTATTCTTGTGTATAACATTCCTCAGGGGTTAACTCTATAAGAGTACTTTATCAAAACTATATCTTAGAGCCCATCTCATACATTCTTGCAGTTAATAAATCGATGCAGATTATGCAATGAGCCATTTTGAACCCGATGAACAATCAGCTTGTCAGACAATAATCACATTTCATTTAAACAAATCAATAGCTGGATCCAAGGAACCTTTTTCTTTTTTTAATATGATCTTTATTGAGATTTGTTAGGAGACAAGACAATATTACACCCATCATCAGGGTGTAAACAGTTCGGTGTGGTAGCCTCAAGATCAATAAAACAGGCAAACCCAAACAAAGTCCCCCACCCAGCTTCCCTCCCCCAGCTCTTTGTGGGATCACTTCATAGGTAGTAAGAGTTAACTGTTTGTGGGTGTATTGTGAGTCGGCGTTTAAAGGAAGTAGGAAAAAAGAGATAAGAAAAAATAGTGAGGTAAGTGGGTGTTCGGGCTGTGGGCCCCTTGCCCCTCACCCATCAGGGCTGCGTTGGGAACTGTCTACCACAGGGGCGTCCCCTGTGGGTTCTTTAAGGTCGGAGACCACAGATGCCCATGTCTGTAGGGCGTCTACTAGTTTGTTGTCTCTTCGAACATGCTTCATATGGACCTCTTCAGCAGCCGCCCATTCCATAAGGTCTCTTAACCAGGCTGTATGTTTAGGGGGATCCGAGCTCAGCCATCGGATAGCAATCCGGTTCTTAGCAATGACTAGACATAGCAGCATAAACCTCCGGCTGAGTTTCTTCCGGGAGGGGGATGGAATCAAGCCTAATAGTATTTGCTTCATTATAAGAGGAATGCTCAATCCGGTGGCTCTGTTGGCGTCCTTCACTATTGTTTCCCAATAGGGAGTCAGGGAGGGGCAAGACCAAACCATATGTATAAAATTTGCCTCAGTGGTCCCACATCGTGGGCATTTGTCATTGCGGGAGGTGTAGAGGGTTTGTAGGGTTTTAGGGGAGATATAGGTTTAATGAACATAATTATATTGTATTAATTTAAATCTAGCATTAGAGCTGACCAATTTCACACCTTCATGGACATTAACCCAGTGCTTCGCGGACATAGGGTCATCCAGTACTCCCTACCATTTGGCCTGAAGTCAGAGTATGGAATTGGGGACATCTGCTCTGAGGGCCTTGTAAATGCTAGATATCAATCTCCGCCTTCCCGCTAAACTTAACAATGTCAACAGGGTATCGGAGGGGACTGATGCAACCAGAAATGATGGCCAGAGATCTCAAGCAGTCACCGAGATCTTGGCGTATTGCAGGGACTCTTCCTAGGGTGAAGTATGTTGTAGTGTCATCCCTAGTGATGAATCGTCCAGCAGGATAACTGTCTCCTAAGAAATTACAGCTGCCATCTTTCCATTTTTGGACGGTCATGGAATCCGCTATTTTTAAGAAGGGTTAGAGGAACCATATGGACATATCCGGGGCATACGGTACTCAGCGTAGTATCCTCATGACTGCCTCCTCCCAGACCCAACAGACCAAGTGTACCGGAAATGACACGTCCGATGCACTCCCGAGGCCCTCATCAAAAGAGCAGGAAGAGGCTTGTCCCCATATGAGCCGTGAAGCTGTTTTTTTTCTCCCAATTCTCCCCTGGGTCCAACCAGTGGACTGCATGTTGGAGATGTGCAGCCATATAGTACAGTTCCAGTTGGTGCACCTCGCTGTCTCTAGGTCCATTTAAGAGTAGGAAGACCCATACGCCTCCATTTGTTGGCCCAAAGCAATTACACCAGCAGGCTATCAAGGGTTTTGAATTACTGTTGGGAAATTGGATAAAGGGTCTTTTGGAGGACATATAGGCATCTGGGGAGTATGATCATTTTAGTGATCGCAACTCTACCCATCAAAGAGAGGGGGAGTTATTTCCAGAAGCGAACAGAGGATTGTAGACACTCCATTACTCTCCCAAGGTTTAAATTTAGGAAGGGCTGAGGGTTATGGGCTAGAATAATTCCCAAGTATTTTATGCCTTCAGAGGCCCAGAGGTGTCCTGCCGCAGGAAGTGCCTTCAGTGTCATATTCATCAAGTCATCCAGTGGAAACAGGGAAGATTTTGTGGGTTGGACTCTAAGGCCGGATAGCTCGCTGAATTTGCACATTGTCACAAGGAGGATCGGGATTGAGTTTTCAGGATGGGTTAAATAGATCAGGGCATTGTCAGCATAGAGTGAAACCACGTGGTTGTTTCCTCCCACTATGATCCCCCAAGGGCGCAGAACTGTGCAGAGTGTCTCCGCCATAGGCTACATTGCTATTGCAAATATGAGGGGCGACAATGGGCACCCCTGTTGCATTCCCTTATGCAATGGAATGGCATCTGAGACCTCCCACCTAGATCTCACAGTGGCTTGGGGGGATGAATATAGAAGTTGGATCCAGCGAATAAATTTGGGGCCCATACCCATTTTCCTTAGTACCTGCCACATATAGGATTAATTTAGGGAGTCGAAATGCCTGTTCAATGTCTAAAAGGGCTAGGGCACTGGGGGTCTGTCGTAGCTTAGAGGCATGGAATATGAGGGAGAGGCGCCTAGGGTTATGGAGGGTGGTCCGCCGAGGAATAAACTCTGATTGGTCAGAATGGACCAGGGTAGAGAGATGAGGGAGCAGACGCACCGCCAGGATTGTGCCAAGGATTTTAACATCAAGGTGGATCCAAGGAACTTGGTGATGCGTCAATAAGAGTGAAATGAAGAGCCTTTTGATAAACACTGAGGGGCATCTAGCATTTGTTAAATTTCCTGGGCCACTTCTAATTCCAGTGCAAGGTGTGGCAGAAAGCTAAAATCTGACTTTTCCCGTTGGTGCTCAGCCGTAGCAGGCCACTAGAACATGTGCTCAATCTAATGAAACTTCTGCTGACCAGCCCTTTCTCCCTAAAATGCCACAAATCTTTGATCGGGCTAAGCCACTTCTGCAGCACCCACTGGCGCTTATAAATGTTCATAAACTGCAAATGGTGTAGCACCAGGCACCACAACCAATAATGGGTCTTTATCACCATAGATGTGTAAATCCACCATTAAGTGCCTCAGTAGAATGTTATCCCAATTCAACACTCTGTGCTGAGTTCACAAATCATATATGGCTGCTAGAGTGCTCATTCATTCTGAGGGCATTCAATTATTTGACCTTAAGTTATTTTTTTTCCTACATAAGAAGAACAGTATGCAGACAGAATATCGAGCTGGAAATGTCGACTTACACAAATATCGAGTTGGAAATATCGTGATACAGAAATATCGACAGCAAGAATATCGTGGTCAAGAATATCGACTTTAAGGTAAGAAATATCGTTTTTAAAAATATCGAATTCATTAATATTGTTTGCAAAAATATAGTTGTTTAAAATATCGATTTTTTAATCAGTGTTATGTATGTATTTTAAATATATGTGATCTATTTTTTCGTATAAGTATTGTTTTGTTTTTTAATATATGTGTTAAATTTTTAGTAGTTATCAATTTTATTTTAATTACAGTTTGCGTTTTTTAGTTCCGTAGTGGGTTGTGGGTTTATAGGGGAATAGGGTGGGAAGTAATTTAATTATAATAAATTAATGATTATTTTTTAGTAATTAGTAATATTTATTTAATTTAGATTTTATAGTGTTAATTGTGGGACGTAATTTATTATTAATTAATTATTAATTGGTTGGTAATTAATATCAATTAATTAATTGGTAATTAATTATGGTAATTGTGTTATTTTTTAGGAGCGGGTTGTGGGGTTTATAGGGATAAAGGGTGGGAAGTAATTTATTTTTAATTAATTAATAATTATTTGTTAATTAATGCTAATTAATTCATGAAAATGTAAATATGGCAATTGTGTAATTAATTTTAGATGTGAGTTGTGGGGTTTATAGTGGTAAAGGGTGGGAAGTAATTCTTTAAAATTAATTATTAAGTAGTTGTTAATTGATATTAATTTATTATTTTAAAATAATTATGAAAATTGTATAATGATTTTTAGGTGTGGGTTGTGGGTTTTATAGGGGTAGAGGGTGGAAAGTAATTTATGTTGAATTAATAATAATTAGTTTATCATTAATATTAATTCTTCAATTGATAATTAATTAGGGTAATTGTTTATTTTTTGTGTGTGAGTTTTGGTTTTATAGGGGTAAGGTTTGGGGAGTAAATTAATTTTTATCTGTTTTAATTTGTTTTTTAATTAACAATATTACTTTAATTGATGGTCAATTATGTTAATTATGGAGGTTGTGAATTGTGTGGTGTTATAGGGTAGGAAATAAAAAAGTTTAGATTTACGTAATAATTAATGTTTTTGTTTATAAATAATTTCTAATTAAAAATAGTTTTATGTTTGTAAATTATTTTGTAATTTATTTAATATAATATTTCTAGGTATTTGTCATATCTATTTAACATTATAATATCTTTCTATTTTTTAGATCTTTTAAATATTTTTATATATTTTTCATTTTTTTAAAAAAAACAATATTTTGTGTTTGTGATATTTTGTTTGTTTTTAATTTTGAACTGACTGGAGTGGGAATATTCATTTTTACCCCTCCGCTATCCAACACTTTCCCTATTGTTGCACTAACAGGAGTGGGAATAGTATTTTCTACCACTCCGCTATCCAACACTTTCCCTACTGTTGCACTCACTGGAGTGGGAATAGTAATTTTTACACCTCCGCTATCCAACACTTTCCCTACTGTTGCACTCACTGGAGTGGGAATAGTCATTTTTATTCCTCCGCTATCCAACACTTTCCCTACTGTTGCACTCACTGGAGTGGGAATAGTAATTTTTACCTCTCCGCTATCCAACACTTTCCCTACTGTTGCACTCACTGGAGTGGGAATAGTAATTTTTACCCCTCCGCTATCCAACACTTTCCCTACTGTTGCACTCACTGGAGTGGGAATAGTAATTATTACCCCTCCGCTATCCAACACTTTCCCTACTGTTGCACTAACTGGAGTGGGAATAGTAATTTTTACCCCTCCGCTATCCAACACTTTAACTACTGTTGCAGTCACTGGAGTGGGAATATTAATTTTTACCCCTCCGCTATTCAACACTTTCCCTACTGTTGCACTCACTGGAGTGGGAATAGTCATTTTTACCCCTACGCTATCCAACATTTTCCCTACTGTTGCACTCACTGGAGTGGGAATAGTGTTTTTTACCCCTCCGCTATCCAACACTTTCCCTACTGTTGCACTAACTGGAGTGGGAATAGTAATTTTTACCCCTCCGCTATCCAACACTTTCCCTACTGTTGCACTCACTGGAGTGGAAATAGTGTTTTTTACTCCTCCGCTATCCAACACTTTCCCTACTGTTGCACTCACTGGAGTGGGAATAGTAAGTTTTTACCCCTCCGCTATCCAACACTTTCCCTACTGTTGCACTCACTGGAGTGGGAATAGTAATTTTTACCCCTCTGCTATCCAACACTTTCCCTACTGTTGCACTCACTGGAGTGGGAATAGTAATTTTTACCCCTCCGCTATTCAACACTTTACACACTGTTGCATTCACTAAAGTGGAAAATTTAAGTTGAAAGACTTTTAAATAGTTCAATGTTTTAATTTATAATATAATGTTTTTTTAATTAGATTTTATGTTATTGGTGTATGGATATATATATATATTTATTTGTAAATTTTCATATATCATCATCATCATCATTAAGCTTTATTTCGACTGTTCAAGCCATCAAAGCTACAAGTACATACATGATAAAACACAGTTAAGAATATAAAAAAATGAAAAGTTCGTACGGAGCATCTCATAATGGGCATGCATGGTCATCGTATCACAAAATTATTGTCTGGCTGCAAATTGCCTGCAAGGTTAAACATGTTGAACCACTGTGTAGAATTTACATTTCAACTGCACACAACATCTAAGATTGAAAACAGGACCATATGTGAGAAGATAGAGGCACGCCATGCCCATTTACCGTCAACCAATTAGGAGTTATGCATCATACGGAAACGTTCATGCATGTAAAAATTTAACTCATTGGTTAAATACTGATTTGAGATACAAAATATCTTATAAAAGATAATAAAAATATCTATCAGAAGGTATCACAAGCTAAAAACAAAGGCTTGGAGCAGTGGTAATAAACAGGAGGAGCTAACGCCAACTTACAGCCGTTTGAGTGTATAAAATAGAGCTTCGTACACAGCAATCAGCTGTTAACCTTAGGTCCCTCAATGGCAATATAGTTGTTCAATCAATCTACAATAAAGTGCTTGAGCAGTACATCTAGTGCAATTAAGAGTATCATGAGTCTAAGAATTGGGGCCGAAAACAACTTGGTCTGAGGATCATTGCTGGAGCGCTCTTGCGCGTGCCTTCCTCCTAATGCCCCACATGCGGCTTAGAAACTTGGCCACTGCACAGACAAAGAGGGGTCTAGTGTCCGACTTCAGTATACGCAAAGCTTCACAGTGGTTCCGTGTGCCCAATTGTCGGCAGATCGGTTTGAGTCATTTGTCCCTGGGCATGCAAACAGCACATGGGCTACAGACTCTACTGAGGCATTGCAACCAAGGCAGTTGCTCTGAATTTGGGCATTAGTGTGCCACTTGGCTGTTACCTCACCCACCGGAAGGGTGCAGAACCTAAATTAAGTGTATAACGTCCTGTCCTGGGGGATCTGGATTATGTCTAAGTAGAGTTCCAGCGATCCGACCTGTTTATGGAGCAGGAATTCCTCAGTGAGTTTCCCCTGATTAGGCTTGATGAGCTTGTGTTGCTCCACCCATTTCCAATAGTATTGCTTCAATGCCTCTTTACGTAGCAGGGTGGGGTCTGGCTTGTCCCATAAACTCTGGAGCCCGACGTCTGACACCAATTTCCTGGCGTTTCTAATCCACCCTACCTTGTTGCACGTGTCAACCTCTGCCAGGGCTTCCCCGTAGGGCAATAGCTCCGGTGTCCTTGTTATTCGTGCCCAGTAATGCAGGGGGCGGAGCTTCGCTCTATCACTAATAGGGCACCTACCCATATTGAGCATTAAGGGTGTAAGCGGGGTGCTTTGGGGCAGCGACACAAGATTCCTAAGAAATTTGTGTTCTGAGGTGCTGAGCTCGGATGTCTTGTCGAATCCCCACAGCTCTGCGCCATACAGAGCTGCGCTAACCGCCTTCAGATCGTAGACCTGCAGGGTGGCATCAACAGGCCTGCTGTGCAAAGAGCGGTGTTCCTTCCCTAGCGCTCCCGTGTCACGCTTATGGCCCAGTAGCATCTTGGTTATGTGGGGATTCCAAGACATTCTATCTGAGAGGCGGCGCTTAGATAGTCGAAGGTACCGACTCTTTCCAGGGGAGTGCCTCCTAACATGCTGCCCTTGAATGACTTGTGGGGGTTAAAGGCCATAAATTTGGTTTTGGCGGTATTTATGACCAAACCCCTCGTGTCGCAAAAAGATTGGAATCTATTGAGCAGAAGCTGGAGTACCGCCGGGGTCTTGGACACCAGCAGGGTGTTGTCTGCAAACAATAGAGTTGGTACCTTATCCCCCCCAAAGTTGGTGCGTCGGCAGGTTTTTGTTGCAGAAAACTAATCATCCCGTTCATATATAATGAGAAAAGGGTGGAGGCCAAGACGCAACCTTGGCGCACTCCCCTAATAACTGGAATACGCTCTGTAAACTGCCCCTGCGGCCCCCATCTGATCTGTGCATAGTTATCCTCGTGCAGTCGGACTAGCAAGCTGAGGATGGGTGGTGGAATGCCCATGTCGTTGAGCACATGCCAAAGCTTGTGCCTGGGGACTAAGTGGAAGGCAGTCTTTAAATCGATAAAAGCTAAGTAGAGACTGCCTCGACCGATCACTACCACTTTCCGATAAAGTAGCAAGAGGTGGAATACTTGATCAATAGTCCCCGTCTTTTCCCTAAAACCAGCTTGATACTGGGATAAAATTGCAGTTTCTTCTGCCCAGGACTGGATTTTTTGCAGAAGGGCTCTACAAAAAACTTTTTGGAGGGCATCGATCAAGCTTATAGGCCTATAATTTGAGGGTTCGCCTCTATCCCCCTTCTTATAAATTGGGACGACCTCTGCCCCCTTCAATGACCCTGGGACTGGAGCACCATTGGCTATGGCGTTAAACAAGAGTAAAATATAATTAGCCCAGCTTGAGATGTCTGATAAACCCCCGGTATACCATCAGGCCATGCGGCTTTGGACCGTATTATTCGGCCTAGAGAAGACTCAATCTCACCCAGGAACTCACCTGCCAAAGGCTGGGTGAAAAGCCCAGCGTCCCCCATAGGGGACAACTCCCCGGGGACGGAGTAAAGCTTCAAGAAGTGATTGAACCAGGCCTGGCCTGTGATAAAGGTGGGTGGTGGTTGGGCCCCTGCTTGGTTACCCCAGGCGACTAGGGACCAGAAAGATTTAGAATCTTTCTCCGCGCAAGCTTCCCTTAATTGCTGCCACCGGGATTCACCCCACACCCGTCTCGCTTGATGCAAGGTTGCCCTGTAACGCTTCCTAGAGGCTTTACTTAGGGCACTGTCTTTAGCTTTGATAGCTGAAGCTAAGATTGAACGCTCGTGTTTGCAATCCCTTGTGTACCACGTGACTGTTCCCCCTTTGAGGTGCGTTGCCTTCGGTCTGGTCTCGAGACAGTGAAGTTAGAGCTAAGATGAGCAAAAATACGTGTGTGGGCAGTAACTACCTCAGCCACCATACCTGGGCAAGTGGCCAAAGACTGAAGCTCGAAGATACCTGCTTCTAGATCATTGTGTATGCTCCTGATCTTATCTTCCTGTAAGACTATCTTCCGCCATTTTAGTGTGCACCTATCGTTGGATTGGTGGACTTCCTTGGTGTTGCTCAACTGTGCGCCTCTCGTAGAGGCAGAGGGATCGTCCCATGGGGACTTCATGGTGAGACAGAGGGGATTATGATCACTATCTGTTGTAACACCCACACTCATATCAATCACATCTCTCCAGAGCCCCACGTCGAGTAGGATGTAGTCGATGCGGGATGGGCCACTGATCCTGTTGAACGTATTTGCACCCAACCTGTTGAACGTATTTGCACCCAACCTGTCCGAGGGGGTTCTTCCGTTCACCGCCCTTAGCCAAAATTCTGCACTTAGAGCGTTCATTTGAAGTGCCAGCTTCGTCCATTTTCTGACTGGAGGGAGATCTAGTTGGGGGACAGCCCATCTAGAATCGTCTTCATTCGTGCCCATTATATCCTCTTTATCTAGGGGCTTGAAAGTGCTGTTAAGTCGCCCGCTAGTATTAGTCTTGAGTTAGTTGGGCACCTGGCTAGGTCTGCTTCCAAATGCATGAGCGTAGGAGAGGGTCTCCCTCGTGTAGTTCCCCTCACATAGATGTTAAATAAATCAATGGAATCGCCCCCCTTGGGACCCTTAATACGGATCCCCAAGATATCTGGGCTGGGACTTGGGAGGAGGGTGATCTGACATCCCAGCCCAATCCCCACCCAGATTTTCAACCCTCCAGCTGGGCACCCTCTTCCCAATGTGGTTGCTGGTGTTCAATAGCATGCATACCCAGATTTGAATAGGGGGACCAAGCACCAGGTCTCCTGGAAAATACAAATGTCAAATCCTTCGATTAAGGTGTTCCAGTGAGGGAGTGACATTTTGCTACTTAACCCCGCCACATTCCAGGAAACTACTCTAAGCTGCCGATTTAATTCAGGACTGGGAAGCAGTTCGATTCCTGTGCTGTCGGGGCAGAGGCTGATGGAAGCCTGTGACAATACATGGGGGTCGGTGTTTCTGCTAGGTCAGGCCCTCTGGGGATTAACCAAGGACCACCCTCCCCGTTCTCCTGTACAATTCCTTCCCCCACCCTAGAGCCCCTCTCTGTGTAGTCAGTGAACTGGCCCTTGTGGTCGTGTACATAGGGTGTAGGGTGTGCGGCACAGCATGATGGTGCTCCTCCCCCTGAAGTCAATCATTCATCTCTAGTTGAGATCCCCCGATTGCCCCACCCTGGTCAACAGAAAGGTCAGCAGCTCTTTGCATTTGTGAGATATAGTGTTTAAATTGGATTCGAGAAGCATCAGGGGAGCAGGTACGATATTCTAGGGCAAGGAGATTTTCGGCCAAGTCAGCCCCCTTAAAAGTTAGTTCAATACAATCATACGGTTCATCGGGAGATGTGAATCTTCTTGCCCTTGTGATATCGTCCCGGATCACGGAACAGCACCCCCTGATGTGGCGGATCCAGTGAATCACTTTGTTGGTCAGTGCAACTTTTCCCTCGTGCCCCACTCTCCTGAAAGTTTGGGAACATTAACCATGTGAATTTTCTGAGCTGGTGCTAAGTTGATAGGAGGTAGTGGGTTCGACTTTAGCCTGTAGTGTTTTGAATGAACTAGATCTCGATGCAGGGTTTTACTTCTTGCTCCTAAATGTATAAAGGGGTTGTTTTTGGCCATTTCAGTGGGGTAATAATTGGTACGGGTGGCATTTTGGTAAGTTGTTGCTTGGGGGTGCGTGATGACAGCAGGGTATGGGTGGGGTTGCCTGTGGGGAGGGCGGTGCCTTTCTGGTGTACTAGACGAATGCGGAGCGGGTCCAGAGCTAACTGACAGATTGACTAATCCCTGGGCGGGCTCGATGGGCAGTTGAGAGCATGTATCATTCTGTAACAGTTGTTTGACTAAAGCTGTAAGTCCATCAATCATAGATCTTAAGGTCCCTACTTCGGTCCTAAGATCACTGATGAGCTGATGGGTGTATTGGTTCTGTTTTTTTTTTTTTTTTTTAGGGTAGAAAGGGAGATATTTTGTATTTTAGTAGAGAATTCCACGTTTCCCAGTAGTCTGCGTGGGAGAGGGGAATGGGATGAGTGATACATGACTCAGTCCGTTAGTTTTGCATGCTTCCGTTGTTCAGGGTAGTTCACTTATCCATGATTTATAGATTTTAGATGGAATATGTTCTTTAGTCGCAATATTTTGTAAGAATTTTATGAAGTCCGAGGAGTGGATGACACCGATTTTCCTAAGTGCAACTTTTATCTTTAAGAAGCTATAAAAGTCAGATGGCTGATGGTGGAAGCTTTCTGATTGGAGAACATATAAAGAGGGGTTTCTTGTGCAGCCTAGAACTTTGATGGAGGAATTAGAGTATGCTCACTTCTCCCAGAAGACAGTTTGGGAGTTTAGCTTAATGAGTGGATTAAACCACAGCGAGGGGATGGCGGAGTTTTTAATTTTATTGGTAAAGCATTGTCTAACTTTTTTATGGCATTTATAATTCTTTTATGATTTTCAATAAATGGAGAACTGTCAGGAGTTTGGTGTGAGTCTACTCAAGAGGAATGGGATTTAGCCGGGTCAGCCTCTGTGCTGCCCACGGAGGGCTGCTCGAAGAACCCGCCGTTGGCCACCAGGTGACCTGTCTGGCCCTAGAAGCTGTCTGATATAGAGAGAAGATTGGGAGGTCCACCCTTCCTCTGGATTTGCTTCTTCTTAGTTTCTGCTGTGAGATTCTAGCTCTTTGTCTTTCCAGATACAGGCGGAGATTAGACTGTTTATTATGTTCTGGAAGTTATCCGAGAGATGTATCTGGTTGACTAGTGAGGCTACCATAATTTCCACTGTTCTACACAGCGCCACTGTGATATAAACCTCAGAGACCATGCTTCTAGTAGGTTTTTAACTTCTGCTAAAAGGGAGATCTCATTATGAGATCTTAGTCCTGACTTTGGAGATGCCTGGATCTCTTGCAGAGCCATTTCTGCAGATTACTGTTTGGTCTGCCGACCTCCGCACTCCAAGATCTACGCAGACTGGCCTTTTACAACTGTCTCCACCTCCGGAAGCGGTGTGTGTTAGTTGCTGGGTGTAGGAATCCAGAAGCACCTCCCGATCTCTTAAAAGTGATTCTGTGGACAGAATAACCTCCCATGGAGGTAGAGTTAAAGAATCTGCGACGTTTCATCTGCTCTCCTGGGTGTGCAGACAAAATATTGGAGAAAAAACATTGTGTGGAAAAAACATCATGTCAAGAACATCAAGGAGAAAAATAGCGTGAAGGTAAGGTTCACGAGGTGATCAAAGTTGTACTATATCTACCTCCACTATAAGTACCTTGATGATATATATACCTCCACTATAAGTACCTTGATGATATATCTACCTCCACTATAAGTACCTTGATGATATATCTACCTCCACTATAAGTACCTTGATGGTATATATACCTCCACTATAAGTACCTTGATGATATATATACCTCCACTATAAGTACCTTGATGATATATCTACCTCCACTGTAAGTGCCTTGATGATATATATATACCTCCACTATAAGTACCTTGATGATATATCTACCTCCACTATAAGTACCTTGATGATATATATACCTCCACTATAAGTACCTTGATGATCTATATACCTCCACTATAAGTACCTTGATGATCTATCTACCTCCACTATAAGTACATTGATGATATATCTACCTCCGCTATAAGTACCTTGATGATATATCTACCTCCGCTATAAGTACCTTGATGATCTATCTACCTCCGCTATAAGTACCTTGATGATATATCTACCTCCGCTGTAAGTACCTTGATGATCTATCTACCTCCAGTATAAGTACCTTGATGATCTATCTACCTCCACTATAAGTACCTTGATGATATAGCTACCTCCACTATAAGTACCTTGATGATATATCTACCTCCACTATAAGTACCATGATGATATATCTACCTCCACTATAAGTACCTTGATGATATATATAACTCCACTATAAGTACCTTGATGATATATCTACCTCCACTATAAGTACCTTGATGATATATATCTTCAAGGTACGGAGATGTGGGGTTAAGAATAGTAAATCTATACCCACCTAGTTGCACTTACCTTCTCGATTTTTGTTCCTGGATATTCTTGACACAATATACTGTCCACATGATATTTGTGTTCCCGATATTCTGTCCGTGATCCTCTCCTGGACGTTTGTTTTTCTTTTCTCTGATGTCAACTTTTCTTTTCTTAGGTTTTTCATTTTCTCACCCTCTTCTTCTTTTCACTAATTTGTCTCTGCTCCTTTTTTTTTTTTTTTAAATATCTTTATTCAGTTTATAACTGCAATTTTCACCCCCCGATCCCACCCTCACCCTCCTGGTCAGACAAGTATACATACAATATCATTATTCACACTAAATCATAACTTTAGGAAACACTGGTTCCAGAGTACATTAATTTCAGTAAAAGAGAAACACCCACAACCAGATCCCCATTGATCATTGATACTCAACTAAGTACAGCCTTGCGATTGACAGCATTCTATTAGAAAACACTCTGTGCTATTTATGGAAGCAATAGCGATGATCCGTCGGTCTTTGATGAGATCTCAAATGAACTCACGCATTGGCCACTACCTTTAATGATTTGCGGGGACCTTAATATCAACCTTCCTAATGATTGGTCCATGAAGAATGGTTGGCAATATATTGGCCGTAAACCTAAAGTGTTTAAAGCATTGAGACAGATGTGTTATACGCACGGGTTAGTGGATGGCTGGCAGACTTTAAAACCTAATGATCCAGGGTACACATTTTTTTCCAATCCACATCTCACCCATGTAAGATTGGATTATATATTAGTGTCTAACTCACTCAAAGCTAATTGCCAAATTGAGAAACTGCCTCGAATCTTATCGGACCATAATCTGCTTATCTGCACTGTAGAAATAAATTTCGGAATTGCAACACCCAGTTCTTGGACTTTTGAGAAATCCCTGCTTTTAGACGATAATTATTGCACCCATATGAGAGAGTGGATCCCTAATTTTTTAACAGACAATATGGGGAGCACTTCAATTGAAGTAGTATGGGATGCTCCAAAAGCTGGGATTCGAGGAGAGACACTGCAATACTCCTTAAAGGCTAACAAACGGGCTAGAGAAGATATGCAGGTGCTTCAAGAAAATTTGAGGATGGCCGAGGAAGATCTAATAAGGGTGACAATAGGAAATAACGGGCGAGAAGAACTAGAAAAAATACAAAGCCAAGTGGCAATTGCAAAGGCTGTAGTTACAAACATTTTTATTGACAAAACGGTTAAAAAAGCGCTTTCTCAAAAGGAAATGCTTTACGAAGTGAACGAGCAAATCGGACACCAGCTTGCCGTACGTATGTGGCAACAGGCCTCGTCAAATTTGATTCGTGAGATCCATGATCCTCAGGGAGGCCGAATATCTGACCCGGAACTCATAAGAGAAGCCTTCTGGCGATTTTATCGTGATTTGTATATGGAGGCGGGGGGGGGGGGTGATCCAGCAAATATTGAAAGATACCTAGATAAGATTGCTAATGATAAATTTGATGATGAAGATCTGGCTATATTAGAGGAAATCCCCCATACAGAAGAAATCTTAATTACAATCAAAAATTTGCCAAAAGGGAAAGCAACTGGGTTGGATAGTATTCCCTCGGAGTTCTATGTATCCTTTCTAGATCAAATTAAAAACATCTTTACAGACCTTATTATACACATTTTTAAAGGTGGCCAACCCCAAAATCTTGGTCCAGGGCAAAGATAGTTATTTTCCCAAAAATAATAAACCTCCGGAACAGTTAGGTTCATATCGTCCTATTACTCTTATTAATACGGACTCAAAAATATATTCGAAAGTTTTGGCCAATAGAATTGCTCCTATTATCCATAAAGTGATTGCTAAAAGCCAACATGGTTTTGTCCCAGGTAGATCTACTATTAACCACATTCAGAGAGTGATCACTTTATTTGATGGCATGGATGTTGCAGGAGGCCCTATAGCGCTGGTTCTGCTTGATGCAGAGAAAGCTTTCGATAGGGTCTCCTGGCAATTCGTGTGGGCCGCTATGTCCAGAGTTGGTATAAAGGAAGGCTATATACAGGCAGTTCAAAAACTGTATGTCAACCCCAGGGCGGTAGTTATGGTAAATGGCAACTTAACTAAAGAACTGATAATATCTCGTGGAACACGACAGGGCTGCCCTTGCTCGCCGTTGCTTTTCGCAATTTACATAGACCCTTTCATTCGCAGATTAGAAGGAAACAGAGAAATTGAACCTATTTGGTCACAGGATTATCCCACCAAATCCTTGGCTTATGCGGATGATATAGTTATTGTGACAACTGATCCTATCACGGCCTTGAATGCTATTGAAAGTGAGGCTAATAACTTCGGATTAGTGTCCGGATACACACTCAACGAAGGGAAAACTCAGATTGTATTGAATAAGAAAAGCGAAATGAGGGATTCCCGAGTAGTAGAAAAAGCTACATATTTAGGAGTTTGTATTTCATCGAATCTCGAAAACCTGGTCAATCTAAATCTTAAACCAATGACGGACTCAATGCAGAAAGACCTCCAACGCCTAGACAATCTACACCTCTCTATTATTGGTAGAGTTAATGCGGTTAAGATGGTTTTCTTCCCCAAAATTCTGTATTTGTTCAGAGCGATATGCCTAGAATTCTCAATTTCTTGGCTTAAATCAATAGAACGTATGTTTTCAAGTTTTCTTTGGGCGTACTCACAACCCCGGCGGGCCTATAAGTTCCTTACTCTCCCCAAGGATAGAGGCGGATTAGCTCTCCCAAATTTAAAGGCTTATTATTGGGCAACCGTGTTACTATATAGTAGAGAGCTATTACAGAACAATGGGGAAACGGAGGGGGGTGGGGACTGTATGCCATCCATCTTTCAATTAATCTTAGGCTGTAAGAGTAGAGGATATCTTTGGCGACACTTGCACAATAGTTATCACAAGAAGGTTAAATTTAAAACGCTATATAGTGGATTTAAGGTATGGAAGGCCGTTAGAAAAATGCTTGGTATAGGGCGATTTTCTTTCTACACTCCCCTAAAGGATAATCCGATTCTCCCGGAAATTTTTAGTGACAGATGTATACACAAATGGAATGAGGCGGGAATTGTCCAGATAGGCTGCCTCCTCTCCTCTGCAGGGATTCAATCCTTCGAAGAACTTAAAAGAGATTTTGAACTGGACTGGCGGGATTTTTTCAAGTACCTTCAAATTAGAGACTTCTTGTCACGAATTGGTGGGGGGCAGGGTTTTGTTTGATAAAGTTAATATAGTAGAAACATTAATTCACGCTAAAAAAAGCACTATTGGGGGGATATATTCTCTTATCAATGTGCTGTTTCCGGATGATATGGAGAAAACCTCACAGAAATGGCAGGAAAAAGTCGGAATGTCGATTGACGAATTTAACTATGCTTATTTAATGTCACAAACAATTCTTATGTCAACGAAACTGCAAGCACAATTTTTAAAACCTGTTTTTTTTATATTATACGCCTGACAAAATTGCTAAGTGGGGGAGCGGCAAGGGCACGTGTTGTCCAAGATGTATGCTATATAATGCTGATTGTGTACACATTTTCTCTACAAGCGAAGGATTAACATCTATAAAGCAAGAGATAGGGAAATTTTTGACCGCAGTACTCCAAAGCACAATAGTATTATCTAGTGATGTCATATTATTAGGGGCAGCGAATCCTAGTAATGCTAGAGTAGGCCATGAACTCATCTTTATTGCTATGGCAGTTTTTAGGCTGTGTATAGCCTCAGCGTGGCTGGACTCTACCGCTCCGTCGTTCCAACAGTGGCTAGCTAGGCTATTAGCCATCTCTAATATAGAGATTGCCATTTATAAACGGAAGGGCCGGAAGCGACGTAAAAGAGGGTTGAAAATCTGGACCCCTCTAATAGAATGGTGTCAATCGGGTGCATTGGTTCTGATAGCCGTGATTAGGTGCAGGTGCAGGTGAAGCTTTGCCTAGCCCGTCAGAGGACTGATGGATAGAATGATCCGTTGATTCGCCAATCAGGTCAGAAAGGGGAGTGAACCTATTGGTGCACTCGAGTGCGGGCTCGAGCTGACTTGAGGGATAGCTGGTGGGATTTCTAGGTGGTGAGTGAACCGTTACTTCCCCCTGTTTGCTCGACAAAACCCCCTTGGTTGACAATCTTCTAAACATGTCCGGGATGGTTGGTGGGCCACTGGGCTAGTGGAGTTGATGGAAGATTGCCTAACAACAGGGCAGGGGTCGGGCCTGGCTCAGAATCTAAGATGCCTTTGCATTCGTTTAACAGGCAATCAATGCGATCTAAAACGCAATTGTTGCCTGGGTGCTTTGACAATTTTATTGACCTTTTTACTTTCTTGCCCTTTTTTGGCTGGCCCACCGCCAGTGCCCTCAGTGGCTTTCCTTTTCCCCATCCCTCACTGACGCGAGCAGGTAGCAGTCACTGCTTCGCACCGGAATGTTGCTTTACAGGAAAATAGTCAAGCAGGAGTAATTAAAAGGTGCTTGAACAGTGAGAGATTAGGTGCCGCCAGGAAGCTGATGCCCACCCAATAAAGCAGATACCAAACAAGAAGACCTTCTGGGCGCACAAGATAGAAAAGGTCAAAGACTATGCCTCACGTGGTGATCAAACGGGGAGGCCTATGCAACAAATATTTAATCAGTTCGGATAGCCAGGGTGGGGCGAAAGTTTAGTTCGGTGTCCATCCTAATAGTCAATGCCGAGTAACAGCTTGGGGGGCAGGTGAAGGCTGGACGCGGGCCACCAGGGAAGCAAACGGAAAGGTTACAGTACCTTGCGAAGCAGAGGGTGATTCCTCTCACAGCTGTCCAGAGTCAAATGCAAGGGGGGTGGCCCTGCCCTGCCTCTTCCTGGCAATGATGAGCAAGGATGGGCCCGCCCTTGGCCACGCGCGTCCCGCGCAGCGGGAGCTCTAGAGTTAATTCATGCGCCTCGGGGCGCGAAGAGCTGCGTCGGCGGTACGGGGGAGCCTGGGATGTGGAGTTCCGGTCCTGGTTCTCAACCCCGGTGCAGTGCAATGCGGTAAAAGAGCGTCCAGCGCAGCGGGAGCTCTCAAGTTAATTTATGCACCTCCGGGCGCAAAGGGAGGCGTTGGTGGTACGGGGGAGCCTGGGATGTGGAGTCCCGGTCCTGGCTCTCAACCCCGGTGCAGTGCAATGTGGTAAAAGAGCGTCCCGCACAGCGGGAGCTCTCAAGTTAATTTATGCGCCTCCGGGCGCGAAGGGCAGCATCGGCGGTGCGGGGGAGCCTGGGATGTGGTGTCCCGGTCCTTGCTCTCAACCCTGGTGCAGTGCAATGTGGTAAAAGAGCGTCCCCATATATATGCAATTATAAAATAAATTAAAATTAATAGTTTATTAATTGATTGAAAGTAAATATATATATTACATTTTATATACGTATTTTTACATTTTTTAAATTAAATTTATTTGTTATATTTGTTAAAATGTATATTAAATCTAATTTATTTTTTTAAAGTTAATTTTATTATTTAATATTATTTTTATACATATATTAAAATCGATATTTTGTACAGCTATATTCTTTACATCGATATTTTTTTTCTCAATATTTTTGTACTTACCATTATAAATATAGGATGTCGATATTTTTGACATCGATATTTATAACTCGATATTTGTGTATGGGGATATTTTGGGGGTCGATATTCTATCAGTGAAACGGCTATTGCTATGCAATGGCATCATTCAGCTAAAACTGTGAAAATTCACCTCTCCGAGCAAGCATTTCGGACTGTTATAATTTTTCTCTGTTTTCTATCAATATTATCAAGTCCCTGTTATGGATCCGAGCCAGCAATGAGCACAGCCGAAAGCCTCAGTTCAACTCCCCTTTGGAGAAATTCTAGGCCAACATGGCCACCGAGCACAAACTTCATTCCAAGATGGCCACTGAACATGAGCAACATATCAGCATGATCGGCCCACATCTGTGAGGTGATTTATTTTCTGTGTGCATCCCCTGTCGGCTGGTTCTGTTCTATTAGTATAATTAAAAAAGGCCTCTGATCAATGTATCATTACGTCACAACTCCTGTGGTTTGCTTGCACTGCTGGTTCTTTCGCTGTGCTCCAACAGTGTTCCATTCCTGCCAGTTCCAGGTCTGCTCCAGTCCTAGTCGTATCCAGATTCAACATTTCAGCCTTAGCAAAACTGCCTTGCATTTGGGTCCCAACACCAGGGAGATTTTTTAATGCTTTTAATTTTTGTTTCTATTTCTGCTGCAGGCATCACATTCCAAAAGGCATCAGCCATGTGCTGAGTTAACCCTGGGATAGTGTGGCTTCTGGAAGGGTTTGCCATTTCTTCAAAGCCAGACTGCCAGACCTTGATAGTCAGTTTTTTCATAACCGCCTTTATTATACATGGATAAGGAAAAATCCAAAGGAAGATCAACTCTCATTGCTGTTTGAAAATTCAATTGTGTGGCCCGTCACTGGGTGTAGATGGGAAACATCCATTACAACGCAGTCATTACAACGACCTACCTTTACAACGCAACTGTTACAACGCAACTGCCTTTACATCGCATGCCATTACAATGCATGCCATTACAACGCATGTCACTACAACGCATGTCACTACAACGCATGCCATTACAATGCATACCATTACAACGCATGACATTACAACGCATTATAAGGTAAGTAATGGAGATTTTTTTTAGTATTTGGGTGGGTATGGGTTTTGGGGTACATGGGAATAGTAATTTTTACCCCTACACTATCCAACACTTACCCTACTGTTGCCCTAAAAGTATTATGCGTTGTAATGGTATGCGTTGTAACGGAATGCGTTGTAATGGTAGTTTTTAAAAATGTGTTGTAATGGCATGCGTTGTAAAATCATGCAATGTAATGGTAGTTGCGATGTAAAGACTGCGATGTAAAAGCATGCGTTGTAATTGCATGCATTGTAACATCATATTTTCTGTTTAGATCTTAGACGGAAAGATCAATGCATTCTGGTCACACTAAAAAATATATGTCCCGGAGTTCCAAACTAAGGGGGAGATATACAAAATCTCCAAGCAACGCAGTGCAGCGCTCTGCGAGGCTGCGCTGCGTTGCGCGACAGGGAGGGAGCAGGAGAGTGCCGTATTTTCAAAGATATGGCTCTCTCCCCCCCTTTCCCTTGCGCCGGCGCTGATTTCAGCTGCTGTGTGCCATGCACACACCTTAGCGCCATAGCGCTAGGGTGTGTGCATGAGTGTAGCATAGGTTTTGTACAGGAAGGGTACCCTTCCTGTACAAAATACTATGCTAGGCACGATGCAAAGCTTTTCCCACTTTGCATACGTGCTGCACAGTGCAGCACGCATGCAAAGTTGGAAAAGGAAGGAGAAATGAAAGCATTTCTCTTTCCTTGCGCCTAGTTGAAAAGGGCGCAGTTTTCTCAGGCTAAACCCAATCTACTGTTTTTAGTAAATTGGGTTTAGCGTGAGAAACCTTGGGTGGTTGCATGAGAACGCCCTTGCACCACCCTTGGTACGCCTCCATGGCGCAAAGTAATGTGAAGCAGCGCAATGCGCTGCTTCGCATTACTTTTACGTTATTTCCAGCACTAAACAAGTTTCGCGCTGGAAAGATAATTAGAAAAAAAAGATTTTGCGCCGCAAACACGGCGCAAAATCTTAGTAAATCTCCCCCTATGGGCCTTATTTAGAGTTTGGTGGATGAGGTGCTCGGAACAAACGTGGGGACGTTAAATCCGCTGTATTACAAGTACATTATAGCCTATGGCAGTTGTATTATGGCAGACGGGATAGCCACCATGTTTTGACAGAGCAGCCCGTCCGCCGAACTCTAAATAAGACCCTAGGCCTCAACTTGGTAAATCCAAGAACGAAAGAGCAGTTTGCATTGCAGTGGGATGTGCTATTAGAAACCATGATGTCATTCCTCCCCCATCACAGAACCCCTGCCTACCCTCTGCCACCTGACGAGTCTACCTTACGAGATCACTGGTCTTATTTCACGTCAGGTAACACAACAGTGGCGGATATTCCCCTGTCCGTCTCAACATATGCCAATATTTGAGAATTTAATGTAACTTTTTTTTTACCTATGGAATCCGTATTCTCCGGCCAAGTTTGGGTCTTTTGGATAGTATGCTGAAGGTAGCTGAAATGGTAGCTGAAGTGTGAAAGATCCACACGTGACGGAGATTTCACGAAAGCACCATATGACTATTTTGTAAACATTAATTTAGACGACATTTCCCATATCTCATCCAAGTCCCCATGCTGAAGCTTAGCTGCCTACTGTCTATATGCAATGAGTGGCCCCTTCGATCAGTGTAACCTTTAAGAATGCAGAATTTTGCATCCTTGGGACTTGTTGGTTTAGGATTCTAGTGATCGATAGACTGACAAATGTCAGCACATAAGGTGATGGTAGCTAAAAACTCAGCACAGGACGAGGTCTCCGTCTTTGACACGGGACCATTTGCAGTTGAGCAGAAGCATTAATAATTCCAATGTATGCAGGTTTTCCTTCCTCAGAAATGGGTGGCGCTGGGTGGTGTAAAACGTTTGCGTTATTTGGCAAGTAGGGAGACCTTATTTACTTTTTATTTTATTTGTCGTTGAGTGCCCAAAGCCCAACAACTTCAATGCGCTTTACATAGCTCAACAATAAACCACACATTAGCTGAAAGATTCGTTGGGATATACAACAAGCCTTGGCAAAGCCAAGCGGTCTCGCCTATGCAGAGCTATTGGCTTTGACAATGTGTTTAAGCCGTGTTGTACACCGGTATGGGTGCTGTTCAGCATGTTTAAAAGTTAGTGGCATTGAGTGGGGGAGGGTCGGTGGATTGGAGTGGGGTAGTTAGGGGTAGAGTGGAATGGGGTAGTTTGGAGTGGGGTAGATTGATGGAGTGGCTTGGTGTGGAGTGGGGTAGACGAGAGTGGGGGAGTCAGGTAGATCGGCATGGTAGACTGAAGTGGGGTAGATTGAATTGGGAAGATTGGGGTGGGATACATTGGAGTGGAGTAGATTGGGGTAGATTAGAGTGAGCTAGAATGGAATGGGGTAGATAGGAGTAGGGTAGATCGGGCGTACATTGTGGTAGAGTGGAGTGGGATATATATATAAATATATATATATATTTTGCATATGTCTTTATTGAGTTTTTTACAGTATACAGACACAGGATTTCACCAACCCAACTCAATGACATCTAGTATATCAAATAATTACCATTGAAAAGATTGCAGGTAACCTGTTACAAACGTAACCATGCGTTATCTACCCTATATCTTCCCTCCCTCATGTATCTTCCATGCAGTGATCAAGTGTTGTTTCATAGTCATCATCAACGATTTTCCCACATTATGTTAATGAGGTAATTGATTAATCTATCTTTTTTGTGCCAGGGTACGTCATGTTCAGTTTGTCTCGTCCAGCATATTTTCTCCCCTTGAGCTTCCCCCCTACTATATCAGGCTGTGAGTGCACAGCTGGGTCCAACAGGTCATGAAGCATTGCCCCCCAGGTGAGCAGCCTCGGGTAATTTATTATTTTTCCTCGTCTTTCTCATGTGTTCTTCCTCTGCCCCTGCCCAATCCCTTAAATTGAATGGGGAAAAAACGGAGATCCTGATTTTTGGCAACCAACACGATATATGGTCTAATGACTGGTGGCCTGACACCATGGGCAGCTGTCCCTCTCCTGTTTCCCATGGGAAAAATCTGGGGGTTATGGTCGACACTTCACTGTCCATGAACCTGCAGGTTAGCAAAACAGTGTCTATCTGTTTTGGAATAATCAGGCTGCTTAGGAAAATTTCACAGTTCCTGTCGTTTCCATCACGAAAGCAGGCAGTGATTGCTTTGATACTGTCCAGACTTGATTATTGTAATGCCCTTTATCTGGGCATTAACAAGGGTTTGGTGAGACGGTTACAGATGGTACAGAATGCTGCAGCAAGGTTGGTGTTGGAGTTGCCAAAATATCACTCTGTTTCGGCCTCCCTCATCTCGCTGCATTGGCTACCTCTGGATCGTAGAATCCTTTTCAAGACTTTGTGCTTGACTCATAATGCCTACTATGGATCTGGCCCTGATGTCATCAAAGCAATGTTTCAACGCTATATCCCGACCAAGCAGCTTAGGTCTGCCAGCAAGAACTTGCTGGTGGTTCCTAGGTTTAAGAAGGTTAGATGGGGAGGCAGAGCCTTCTCCACTGCTGCTGCTAGGCTGTGGAACTCTCTTCCGGATGGTTTATCGGGTCTTGAGTCATACTCTCTTTTTCGCAAGGCCCTGAAGACCTGGCTTTTTACACAGACTTTAGCTTGAGCATCTTATCCGGTTGAACGTTAGTCCTCTGCAGCGCCTTGATGCCCTTGGGCTAAGTTAGCGCTTTATAAATCTAATATTCATTCATTCATTCATTCATATTCATTCAATCACATCTCCTTCCCACTTCTCTCTCGTCTGGGGTTTACCGCTCATCCAATGTATTGCAAGGCACCGTTTTGCCACAGTCAGTCCCAACACCATGAAACATCTGCTGAGTTTCCATTTTGGATCCCTAGGCAACATGCCCAAGAGGCATTTATTAATCTCCAGTTCCAGATCTCACCCAGTGGCGCTGTTTAGCCGCTGTATAATCTGTGCCCAGTACGTTGCCACCAATGGGCAGTGCCAGATCATATGTAGGAAAACGGCTTCGGGGGCCGCACATTTCGGACATCAGGGTCTTGTTCGGTGTTGATTATGTGTAGTCTCTTAGGGGTCACATAAGTCATATGTATGATGTTATACTGGATTTGTTTAAACCTTGGGCACACCGAAACCCTACAGACTTCTGTGTGAAGTTGTGACCAATCCCCAGGGGTCAGAGGCTCATCACTAAGGTTCTGCCATTTCTCTTCCACCCGTAATGGTTTGACTGGCATGTCCACCCATAACGCTTGATACAGGTGGGTCACAAATCCACACCCTCCTGCCATAGATAGCATAATGACAAGAGTGTGAGTAGCTTCAGGAGCCTCTGGAAATCTAGGCCATATCTGCATAGCCGTGGCTGCAATCTTCGCATACTGCAGAAACTGTTCTGGGTCCAGCGCAAACGTCTCCATTGCTTCCTGCAGCGTTAAACATCTACCCTCCAGGTATAAGTCAGATAGCATCAAACAGCTCCCCTCCTGCCACTTATCTACAGACATTAGTTGTGCAATTTGTTCAAAGGGGCGTACAATCCAGATGTCCAAATCAGGCACGTATGGCGACCCGCTTAGTGATCGTCTGGACTGTCCTTTCCCACATCTGGCCATCAGTCTGATCAAGTGCGTGGCGTGGGATATATTGTGTTATATTGGAGTGGAGTGGGGTAGATTGGGAAAGAGGGGACTGGGGTGAATTGGGGTAAATTTAATTGGAGTGGGGTAGACTGGAGTGCAGTTGGGTAGATTGGAGTGGGGTAGATTGGGTGGAATATAGTAGGGTAGAATGGAATGGAGTGGAGTGGGATAGACTGGGGTAGTTTGGCGTGGGGTAGGTTGGGGTAGATTAGAGTGAAGAGGAGTTCGGTAGATTGGAGTGGTGTGGGGTAGATTGGTTGGGATAGATTAGCATGAGGTGGAGTGGAATAGAGTGGGGTAGACTGGAGTGGAGTGGATTGGGATAGATTGGATTGGGGGCGTGTGGTAGATTGGGATGAAGTGGAGTAGATTGGGGTGGTGTGGGGTAGATTGGAGGTCAGTGGGGGCAGACTAGAGTTAAGTAGGTCAAACTGGAGTGGAGTGGGACAGACTGGAGTGCAGTGGGGTAGATTGGAGTGGTGTGGGGTGGGGTAGATTGGGGAAGAGTGGAGTGCAGTAGATAGGAGTGGGGTAGATTGGAGTGGAGTGGGGTAGATTAGGGTGGAGTGGGATAGATTGGAGTGGAGAGGAGTAGATTGGAGAGGAGTTGGATAGGTTAGGGTGCATTGGGGCAGTTTGGAGTGTAGTGGGGTAGACTGTAGTGCGATAGATAGGAGTGGGGTAGATTGGGGTGGAGTGGAGTAGATTGGGGTAGATTGCAGTGGAGTGAGGTAGATTGGAGTGGAGTAGGTTGGAGTGAAGTTGGATAGAGTGGTGTGGGGTAGATTGGGTTAGCGTGGGGTAGATTGGAGTGGAGTGGAGTAGATTGGAGTAGAGTAGATTGGGGTAGATTGGAGTGGAGTAGATTGGAGTTGGGGGATTGGATGGGGTAGATTGGAGTAGGGTAAATTGGGTTGGAGTGGGGTATGGTAGATTGGAGAGAAGAGGAGTAGGGTAGATTGGGTAGAGTAGAATGGAGTGTGGTAGATTGGTGCAGGGTGGGATAGATTGGGTGGATTGTAGTGGGTAGAGTAGGGTAGAGTGGAGTAGAGAGGAGTGGAGTGGGGTAGATTGGAGTAGATTGGGGTGGAGTGAGGTTGGATAGATTGGAGTGGATTCAAGATTGGAGTGTAGTGAGATTGATTGGGGAAGAGTGGAGGGGAGTGGGAAAAAGTGGAGAGGTGTGAGGTAGATTAGGGTGGAATGGAGTAGATTGGGTGGTTTCGAGTAGGGTAGATTGTAGTGGGGCAGACAGGAGTGTGGTAGACTGGAGTGGAATAGATTGTAGTGGGGTAGTTTGGAGTGGCGTAAATTAGAGTGGTGTAGATTGGAGTGGGGTAGAGTGAGGTGGGGCAGATTGCAGTGGGGTGGGGAGAAGTGGGGTAGATTGGGGCAGAGTGGAGTAGATTGGAGTGGAGTAGATAGGGGTAGATTGAAGTGGGGGAGATTGGAATGTGATAGATTGGGAAGTGGTAGATTATAGTAGGGAAGATTGGAGTGGGGTAGGCTAGATTGGAGTGGGGTGGATTGGATTGGGGTGGAGTGCGTTAGATTGGAGTAGGATAGATTGGAGTGGAGTGTGATAGATTGGAGGGGGTAGTTTGGAGTGAAGTGGAGTGGGGTACATTTGGGTAGAGCGGAGTGCAGTGTGGTAGAGTGAAGTGTGGTAGATTGAAGTGGATTGGGGTAGATTGTGGAGGAGTGGGGCAGATTGTGGCGGAGTGGGGTGGAGTGGGGTAGGCAGTGTGGAGTGGAGGGGCATAAAGTGGAGTGGCATGTTGTGTCATGAGTGAGTGGTGTAGATTGGAATGGCATTGAGTTGAATAGCATAGCGTGTCGCAGAGGGTCTTAGAGTTGAGGGGCGTAGAGTGGAGTGGCGTGCTCTAAAATGGAGTGGCATGGCATTGAGTGGAAAGGAGTGGAGTTGCATAGTGTGGAGTGTACATGGTGTGGTAGCACACTGCCATTACAGACAACACATTTTCAATTGAAATGACCATTACATTTCCACCAAAATAAGGCTTTCCTGCACACAAACGATAATGTGTGCAAATGTCATCACCTAGTGTATTGATGTGGTTTGATCGTTTTCAAATATTTGTCTCCACCACACTTCAGAATTGCAAGAAAAATTTGCTACATTTGTACTAATTCTGAAATATTCTGAAACATCAGCACAGTTTATTTTATTTTTGTTTTGTGCTGGAAAAAAAAAACAATACACCCTCTTCTCTTACATGAGTACTAAGCAGGATTGTCACATAAATTCTCTCGGTTTGAAGTCAGAGAAAGAAAAAATAAACACCAAGTTCACTGGAAGAGAGAGCCTGACATTTGACTGACATTTTTGAATGCACAGCAAATGTGACAAGATATGAACAAGATTTAAAGGCCTGTTTACTGAAATCGGGTTTGTGGAAGAATAGAGTAAACAAGGTTTGGGCAACGGGAGGGACGAATTCAAGCTAGACAGCCTAAAGCAAATAAAGCCAGAAAATAGAAAGCCAGAAAATGTGAGTAACAAGCCACAAAGTCAATGGTAAGCAACAGGCGGAATGCATTCCTAGGTCAACTTTCTGAAAGTCACCAAGATGTCTTTAGCAAACCAGACGCTGTCTGTAGGCTTCGACCTAAAAATACGAGTACATAGGCAAATACAAAAGCAGAAACAAGGGCATAAGCACAGCAGAACAGGGGCATCCAAGTCACAGTCATTCTTCCACATCAGGCATGGTCATGTGTAGCTATAATGTTAGTCCTCTCATAAGCATTTCAATGATATACAGATCGAATACTTTCAGGCAACCTAAACCGAACCTAGAGGGAGAAAGAGAGCATGGTTCAGGAAGTTTACCACTTTCAGTTTTTTTTTGAAGGCATGATTGGTACTGTTGACCGGGGCAATGGAACTTCAAACTCTGGATGCACATCCTGAGAAATGTTGCTTGAATGGCTATTTTTTTCCAGCTAGGGATTTTATGTAGAAGAGCGTAAGTGCTGAGAAGTTGTCAGGATCACACAGAGAGTTCCAGTTTCTTAGCAAGGTAGAGACAGGTGTAAGTGTGAAGGAGTTTATTTATTCCGCAAACTAGTTTATAGATAGAATGGCCTCGATTTGACTCTCTGCTGGTTCTCTGGTCTAGACCATATGACCCATAATATGATGTTGCACTGAGGATTGTGTATCATACTTCAGTATCAATGTCCTATCATAGGAGCTTCTTTGAATTTGTTGAGCTTTGGTATTTGGTTCGGCCCTGCATCCAACACTTTTTGTCCTACAACATTGTTCCATTTAGGATGTTTTTTTCTTTTCATGATTCTAGATTGAAAATTGTATCCATGGTGAGCTTGTGATCACCAAAAATCACATGCATCTCTCTAGATCAGAACATTGTATTTGTCTCCAGGCCATAATATGAGATCAGGAAACTATCTCTTGAGTACAGTCCAGTTGCAAATGGTCAGCAAGAGACACTAGGAGTCTCACCTTTGATACTCGTAAGTGGGCCTTACTAAGTCAGGATCTGTATCACGGTCCAATGTGTGACATGCAGCAGCATCCATACACTTTCTACATTTGCTGGGCCGAAAGGAGCAGCAGTCTTTGGGGGTGCTAAGGGGATTAAAGGATCTCTTTGACACCAACGTCCCAAGTCTCTTTTATATGAGTTGGGTTGTGACTGGGAGTGCTTAATTTGTGCCGGTGTTTGCCGGTGCTGAGCTCTAGCACTTATTTCTCAGCACTAGCACTTATTTCTGACAGTCCACTACATGGTGGTACTGTTTTTCTATTTTTGAAAACAGCAACGTAGCAGAGTGTTTAAATCTCAATATACACTAAAACTAAAGTAATAATTTAGGTCTGTGGGTGAAACAAATTGATATATTTGTTGGAGAGTGATGGTTAGTAGACAATTGTGATACCGGCATTTAACATCACTAGCAGGGGCAGTTGCCTTCCGTGAATACGTTGGGCCCTGGCACTTATGTTTTTTACAAATTAAACTCTGAGTCAACCGCTGTAGAGCTGGACATTCGGCCTCACCCAGTAGCCCATCAGGGGAATGAATGATGCACCCTGCGAGCAAATTCACAGGATGGTCAGGAGATAAACCGGATATGAAAGTGTTTTAGGTTCTCAGGCTGTCTATGTGAGCAAGGCGTATAGATAAGTGGACCTAGGTGTGTAATTACAGCTATAAAGGCCTTGTATACAGCCCACAATGCAAACAGAATTGTTTTTTGGAAATTAATAAAAGACGTAAATACATAAATGTGGGGACTAAAATGGATTGGGAATGTTGGGAGCGGGGGATTCTGCGGGCGACAGTTGCTGCCTGAGGTGGATGGCTGACGGCTGAATAAAGTATGTCCTACCTGCACCAGTGTATCGGACATTATTTCAGTGGCGATGAGTGAGCCGTCAGCTCGTCCATCTCCACTGTGTCTCTCTGGACTGTGCTCCAGATGTTCTACGCGGTCCAGGCAATCCAGTTAAGCTCCGACCTCCCGCGGTCCAGCGAATCATCGTTTGTGAGTTCCGTCGCTCCTGTGCCGTGTTCCTGCACATTGCGGCTGCAGGACCGGGCGGTTGTCTGTGTGCTGAAATTTGGGGAGAAGTCTGTGGCTGGAGTCTCGCGCCGCAGCGGCAGACATATTCAGAGCCACATGGTGGAGGCAGCAGATGAACACGTGATTGGAGTGCGTGTCACGCTGCGCGCCAGCGTTTCTTCTCATTTAAAGGAAAGCGATACGTGCTGCAAAAAGGACGCCATCGCTGTACGTGCGGCGGCCATCTTTCAAGTATATCTATTACATATTGCTTCTGGCACGATTTCGGTGACAGGCACACCCATTGTTATTGCCTGTCACTTCTGTGCACTGCAGTTCAGTAGCACAAGTCGGTGATAGGCACACCGGTCATTAATGCCTGTTATCCATGGTTGAATTAACATTGGTGATAGGCACACCTACTGATGAAGCAATTTAGTTCATTCTATGCTCTATCTGACGCTGTATGTGTCGAATTCCTTGACGAGCTCACCAATCCATTTTACAAATTCAGTGACATGCACACCATTACCATTGCCTGTTGGTCTTATTGCATGTGGTCACTAAACAAGATTAAACAGCACAGTAATTCACTTCTCCAAGTGCCAGAGTTATTATTAATTTTGCATTAATTAGAGGCAGCAACTCACCTTGCGTGCACACTGTGTCATGGAGGGGATATCTCCGCCACCTCCATTCTTAGCGGATCCAGGCTCACCACCATTAAACTGGTTTCAACTTTACGTACTTTATTGATAAACTGTAACTATCGAGACTTGAAGGACGAGATCAGCTAATTGAGAATACTAGTAATTGGAAAATCCAAGAACGCCTGTTAGCCAGTGAGGATCCTGGCTTGGAGTTAGCAGTGAAAATTACAAGAAGCATTGAACAATCAGATATTTGCATGAAAGAATTAGCTGCTAGTCATCCTAGTTTTGAGTGCAAGGAAGTGAAAGCTGTACAGAGAAGTGGGAATGATTAACCTAAGAACAAAAATATCAAACAAGTAAAAAAACTGGTGGGCCTTCGTTGAATTTGGAAAGGGATTTTGTTTGTTTCAGATGTGGTAGTAGATAACACATGGGCAATTTTAAACATTGTTCAGCCTTAATTCAAACTTGTTTCAAATGTGGCAGAAGGGGTCATTTTGCTCGCATTTGTAAGTCGAGCAATGTTAAAAAACAAGCTGTAAGTGCAGTGTGCGAGCATGAAGTGGAAAATATGAGTGGTGATGGTTATGTCTTAATGAATAATGAGGAGGAGTCAGGACTCGTTGATGATATTTGTGAGGTCATCAAACAAGTTGGAAAAAGGAAACCACAGTATTACAACCTCTTAGTCAATGGCCAAAGTGCTAAAATAATGGCAGATTCAGGTTCTCCTGTCACACTATTATGTGAGGATGAGTTGGCCAAGTTCCAAAATGAGGTGCTAGAAACATCTGATATTAAGTTGTTTGCTTATGGTGGAAAAAGATTGGAGGCTGTAGGCAAATTCAAGGCCAAGTTGACGTTTAGTGACAATTGTACTCACACTGATGTATTTGTGGTAAAAAATGGATAGAATTTGTTGGGTTGGGGCGATTAAGGGGAACTCAACATAATTTTGGATCCCAACCACCCTGAGTTAGTAATAACTAAGGATAGGTTGGTAGCTCCTTGTTTGAATGCAGTCGCATGGGAGCAGGATGCTGAAAGGTCAAAGTGGATCAATGAATTCAAGGAAGTATTTTGTGATCGGTTGGGAAAGTTGCAAGGGTTCAAACATTGCATAGTATTAAAAGGTAATGCAGTTCCTGTGGTTCACAAATCCAGGAAGGTACCCTTGTCTCTTAGACAGGAATTGAAAGAGGAACTGGATAAACTGTGTGCGATGTCGATTATTGAACCCATTGAAGGATTTGAATGGTTGTCCGCGATTGTTTTGGCGCGTAAGGCAGACAAGTCTCTGCGTTTGTGTGTGTATCTTCGCGATCTTAATCGTAATATTTGGGTGGATCGCCAACCCTTGCCAAATATTAATGAAATGCTAGCCACCTTGGATCATGCTGCTGTCTTTATATCATTGGATGTGTCGGCAGCGTACCACCAGGTGGAACTACATCAAGACTCTAAACATTTGACCTCATTTGTGACACCAGAGGGTGCGTTCCCCTATATCCACATGCCATTCGGATTGGCCTCGGCATCCTCTCTGTTTCAGAGAGTCATGAACATTTTGTTTAAAGGCATTAAAAGAGTGACATGCTTCCAGGATGACATCTTAATAAATGGTAAAGATAAGGAAGAGCATGATATGAGAGTAAGAATGGTTCTGGGCGTATTAATGAAAAGTGGAATGACATTGAGAAGAGACAAGTGCAAATTTGCTCAGTCTGGTGTTGACTACCTAGGGCATCATGTAGCTGCCAATGGGGTGAAACCTAAATTGAAGATTTTCAAGGCCATTGAAGATGCACCATCACCAAAGTTCAAGGATCAACTCAGGTCCTTTTTAGGATTGGTTGAGTTTTATTCTAAATTTGTACCGCAATTCGCCAGTAAGACTGCAGTGTTACGCAACCTTCCGAAGAAGAGTGTGAGATATGAATGGTCAAGTGAATGTGAAGGTGTTTTTGAGGAAATCAAAAGAATCATAGTTTCAGCACGTTCTTTAAAGTCCTTCAACACAGAGGATTTGGGTATTTTGATGGCGGATTAAAGCAGGGTTGGGTTGGGGGCAGTATTGTTACAGAAGCGCATGAATGGGAGTGAGAAAATTGTGGCTTTTGTGTCTAGGACTCTACGTGGGGCTGAAGCTACGTATTCAACCATTGAGAGGGAGGCTCTGGCCATGTGCTAGGGAGTAGAGTATTGTAAGGCTTACTTGTGGGGAAGAGAATTCATTTTGCGAACCAACCACAAGCCTTTAGTGGATTTGTTTTGTACTTGAGATGGCAGTATCGCATGCAAGAGTTTCAGTATAGGTTGGAATATGTGTCAGGTGAAAAGAATTGTGCAGCGGACTGTTTGTCAAGATTACCGGTACAGGATAATAATTGGGAAAACAAACATGAGGATGAAGATTTGGTGATGGTTTGTATGATGAGTTCCTTGGATAAGGTGTTGGAGGGAGCGTTGTGTGAAAATGAGTGGGTGGAAATGTTAGAAAAGGATGATATATTGGCTAAGATTAGAAACTATATGGATCAAGGGTGGCACAATATCAAGGAGTTGCATGAAGATCTGATTGCTTTTGAGAAGGTGAGCGATTAATTGTCATTGGTTGGTGGTATTTTACGTAGAGGTGGTCTGCTGGTTGTTCCAGAAGTTCTGAGGAGGAAGGTTTTACACCTTGCAAATAGTGGTCATGGGGGTATTAGGGCACTCAAACGTAGGATCAGGGAAGACTTTTGGTGCCAGGTGTGGATAGAATGGTGGAACACTTTGTTAGGGTTTGCAATGCTTGTGTCATCAGTGATAAGTCTCAGGTCACTGTACCATCCTCCGTTATATCTGTGTAGCCACCATCCATGCCCTGGAGCAAGTTAGCCTTGGATATTTCTGGGCCTGTGGAGTATTGGGAAGTACACCCAAATTTGCTTTGGTACTCATTGATTATTTATCTAGGTGGCCCGAGGTAAAGATGGTTGAGAGTGTTTCCACTTCTATTGTTTTGGATTTCCTTTGTGATGTTTTTGCCAGAGAAGGTTACCCCGAAGAATTGGTTACCGACAATGGAACTCAGTGTCCTTGGAAATGAGCGAATTTCTTAAAAAGAATGGTATTTGCCACGTTAGAACATCTCTTTACCATCCCAGGAGAAATGGTTTGGTAGAGAGTTTTAATCATGTGGTAAAGGATCAGTTGCAGTTGGCCTTGGTAAATAACATGAATTGGAAGAAGGTCTTGAAAGACATGATGTGGGCATATAGAACAACCCCGCATAGTGTGACTGGCGTATCCCCTTTCACCCTTATGAGAGGTAGAGTAGCTGGAACAAATTTGAATAGAGATTGGATGAATCGGAAGATGGTGAACAGTGATGTTTTAGGAAAGGTGTTGGATGTGAGAAAGGCTTTGGCTGGCCAAGAGAATGTGAATGGTAGGGGGAGTACCGTATCGCTCAAGGTAGGCAATTGGGTTTGTTTCAAGAGACCAGGTTTTGTGATTAAGGGCTGGTCCAAATTTTCTATTCCCAAGAAGTTTGTGGGAGTTTGAGATCATGTGATTGTGGTTGCAGGAGGAAAGGTATGGAGTAAGAGTAAGGTTTCTGTGATTTCTAAAAATAAAACCTCTGTAGTGAGTGACAGGCAGGGTGGAAATGAGGATGTGGTAACCAAGAATGGAGGTGTTCAGCAAAAAGGTAAACTGGGCGAGAATGTCATTGCTGCTAGATATAATAGCAATGATTCCTTGTCTGATGGTACAGTCAGAAACAGGAAGCTTCATGTACGATATAAGGATTATGTGATGTAGTAACTAATGTTGTATTGGAACCTTTTATGTATTAGTTTAAGGATGTTAACCTTTGGACATCCAGCGAGTTGTGTGGTTCCATGCTACAGAAATGTCATGTTATGCTTTTACATTCTTATCGTATTGGTCATTTTCTTTCGTCGCCTGTGTTTTATTTAATTTATAACCTATACGTTAATATACTTCAAAGTAGTATTTCTTTTGATATTGTAAGAAGGGATATATGTGGGGTCTGGTATGCAGACATAATATCGACGTCTAAATATCGATATACCATTATATAGATGTTTAAATATCGATATGACAGAATATCGACCATCAAGAATATCGTCGACCAGAATATCGACATGCAGGTAAGAAATTTCGTTTTAATTAATATCGATGTTAGTAATATCATTAGTAAAAATATCGTTGTTAATAATATCGATTTTATTTTTTGTGTTTTGTATGTTAGTATATGTGTTAAAAGTATAGCTTATTTTTGTAATGTATGTTTGAATTTTTACAAGTAATTAATTTTATGGTAATTAATTTTTGCGTATTTTAGTTCCGTAGCGGGTTGTGGGTTTATAGGGGAATAGGGTGGGAAGTAATTTAATTATAATATATTTATTAATAATTTTTTAGAAGTTATTAATTTTTTTTAAAACATAAATATTGCGTTTTAGTTCCGTAGCGGGTTGTAGGTTTATAGGGGAATAGGGCAGGAAGTAATTTAATTATAATTAATTAATTAATAAGTTTATTAATTAATATTTATGTAATTAATATTTTGTATTGCTAATTGTGTTAAAAATGTTATTAATTAGTTATTAATTGGATATTAATTATTAATAAATACTTGGTAAATATGTTAATTGTGTCATTTTTTTATGAGTTGGTTGTGGGTTTATAGGGGAATATGGTGGGAAGTAATTTAATTAAAATTAATTAACTAATAATTTTATTAATTTATACTTATGTGATTAATATTTTATATTGTTAATTGTGTTAAAAAAATAATTAGTTATTAATTGGATATTAATTATTAATAAATAATTGGTAAATATGTTAATTGTGTAATTTTTTATGAGTTGGTTGTGGGTTGATAAGGGAGTAGGGTGGGAAGTAATTTAATTTTAATATATATATATATTTTTTTATATACAATATTTATTTAAAGTTATTTTATAGTGTTAATTGTGTGAATTAATTTATTTTTGATTGTTTTTAATTTGCTTGTTAATTGTTATTGGTTAATTAATTAATTGTTAAATAATTATGTTAATTGTGTAATATTTTACAATATATGGACGTTTATAGGGGAATATAGTGGGAGGTAAATTATTTTAAAAAAATTAATTATTTGTTAATTAATGTTAATTATTTTGCAGGAGTGGGAATACTAAATTATTCCCCTCCGCTATCCAACACTTTCCCTACTGTTACACTTGGTGGAGTGGGAATAGTAAATTATTCCCACCCGCTATCCAACACTTTCCCTACTGTTGCACTCGCTGGAGTGGGAATAGTAATTTTTACATACCCGCTATCCAACACTTTCCCTACTGTTGCACTCGCTGGAGTGGGAATAGTAATTTTTACCCACCCGCTATCCAACACTTTCCCTACTGTTGCACTCACTGGAGTGGGAATAGTAATTTTTACATACCCGCTATCCAACACTTTCTCTACTGTTGCACTCACTGGAGTGGGAATAGTAATTTTTACATACCCGCTATCCAACACTTTTCCTACTGTTACACTTGGTGGAGTGGGAATTGTAAATGATTCCCACCCGCTATCCAACACTTTCCCTACTGTTGCACTCGCTGGAGTGGGAATAGTAATTTTTACCCACCCGCTATCCAACACTTTCCCTATTGTTGCACTCACTGGATTGGGAATAGTAATTTTTACATACCCGCTATCTAACACTTTCCCTACTGTTGCACTCGCTGGAGCGGGAATAGTAGTTTTTACCCACCCGCTATCCAACACTTTCCCTACTGTTGCACTCACTGGAGTGGGAATAGTAATTTTTACCCACCCGCTATCCAACACTTTCCCTACTGTTGCACTCACTGGAGTGGGAATAGTAATTTTGACATACCCGCTATCCAACACTTTCCCTACTGTTACACTTGGTGGAGTGGGAATAGTAAATTATTCCCACCCGCTATCCAACACTTTCCCTACTGTTGCACTCGCTGGAGTGGGAATAGTAATTTTTACCCACCCGCTGTCCAACACTTTCCCTACTGTTGCACTCACTGGAGTGGGAATAGTAATTTTTAAATACCCGCTATCCAACACTTTCCCTACTGTTGCACTCACTGGAGTGGGAATAGTAAATTTAACCCCCCGCTATTCCAACACTTTCCCTACTGTTACACTCGGAGTGGGAATAGTAATTTTTACCCACCCGCTATCCAATACTTTCCCTACTGTTGCACTCACTGGAGTGGGAATAGTAAATTATTCCCCTCCGCTATCCAACATTTTCCCTACTGTTGCATTTGCTGTAGTGGGAATAGTAAATTATTCCCCTCCGCTATCCAACACTTTCCCTACTGTTGCACTTTCTGTAGTGGGAATAGTAATTTTATCCCCTATATGCTATCCAACATTTCCCTAATTTTATAGTTAATGTAGTGTAAAATATATATTTTTCAATAAATATTAATTTTAATATTTTAATTTATTATATATATATTTTATTTGTATATTTATATTACAGGTTTATGTATATATATATGTATTTATAACTTTTCTTATGTTTCAAAAATTTCTAATTAAATAAAATAATTATTTATTAATTGTATTAAGTTAATATATATTAAAAAAAAATATGTATGTTAAAAGAAAATTATATTACATTTATCATTTATCAGTTTTTAACATTTTTAAATAATTCTAACTATGTTTTTATTAATTATATATGTATTATTTATTTATTTTTATATTATTTTTAAGACATTTAAAAAAAACGATATTTTAAACAACGATATTTTAAACAACGATATTTTGGTTTCGATATTTTTGTACTTACCATTGTAGAGATAGGCTGTCGATATTCTGTCCATCGATATTGTAGACTCAATATTCCTGTAGATCGATATTCTGTCCGTCGATATTCTGTCAGTGATCCGTGGGGTCTAGAGTTGAATGGGAATGTTGGGAGCGGGGGATTCTGCAGGCGGCAGTTGCTGCCTGAGGTGGATGGCTGATGTCTGAATAAAGTATGTCCTACCTGCACCAGTGTATCGGACATCATTTCAGCAAGGTGTATAGATAAGTGGGCCCAGGGGTGTAATTACATCTATAAAGGCCTTGTGTATAGCCCACAATGCAAACAGAAAATTTTTTGGGAAATTAACCCCTTGACCGCGATCGGAATTCCGCTCGTGTGCTGGACATTCCGATCGCGGGTGTGGTCGTGACGAGCTCAGCTCGTCATGCGCACAGCGCTACCGCGCAGCATGACGAGTTGAGCTCGTCACGCGCATCGAAGGGGTTAATAAAAGATGTAAATAAATACCCAACTTTCAGTGGTACACTTTTAGTAACCCTAGAAGAATTTGAAACCTAAGATTCAAACTTATCCCTTGCTGACGTAGGCGATTAAACCGGACTCATAACCCACTGAACTATTCTAGTGAGGCTGAACCTTGTGACCTGCAGGTTTCCCAAGGATTTGTTCAACATGCATACTAATCCACTCCACTATCACACTAGTTTGCAAACCTGTGGCCTGAACGTACACAATTCCAGCCTGTTTGGATCAATGTTTGACATCGCTGATGTACTTGAAGCTGCTCACGTTGTCTGTCCATGTTCTTCCAGCTCTTCAAACTCTCTGTGCTTTAAGCTCACCATACTCTGAGCCACGAGCTTCCCACACAGTCTATCCAGGTACCCCTGGTCCTCAGAATTACTTCACTACACTCTGTCCATGTGCCACAGGCTCCTTGCATTGTCCATCCTTGTGCCTCAGGTCCACAGATTGTCCATCCGCTATAAGTTCATCACACTCGGTACATGTGCCAATGTTGTCTCACTGTCTGTGTGCCTCAGTTCTGTTCATTGTAGGGAAAGTGAGTTGCACTTTAACTCCTGTAAGAACAAAACAATCAAGGACATCCTGCACTTTTCCTGCACCAGGCCTGGAATAATTATTCTTCAACTCTAACGTTTTCCTGGAGACTGCTTTCAGAGCACCACAGGTTGCAGTGACCCAACCATGAAATCTCCATTGCTCTAGTCATGGTCTCCTGTAGCGTGGGGCTGGTTTGAAATTTTTTGCCTGGGTTGACAAGTTTCCAGTTCGCCTCTGTCTCCCACCCTGAGTTCACCAGCGACCAATAGCGTCCGTATTTCTGGACATGTTTGTTAAAGCACATATTTCACTATACTTATTCACCACTAATCCTTTATGGGTTCCGGAGTAGTGTGCTACTCGCCGAAAAAGCACTTCCACATCTCATCAGGGGTCGCAAGCGCTATATAAATGCAAACCTTTTTCCCTCTGACTAACATATCCACCACTCAAATTACTTTCATACTTCACTTTACTGATTCACCACTAATCCTTTATTGGTTCCTAAGTAGCATGCTACTCGCCAAAAAAGCACTTCAACACCTCGTCTGGGGTAGTAAGCGCTATATAAATGCAATTACGATACAATACAATACAATACAATGCTGTTCATCAAGCACAACAGAATTTACATACGGATCTCTGGTGCACGCACATTAACCACCTGGGTTGCATTATCAGTATGATACCCCAAGACGGGCTGGATACAGGGAGAAGTCTAAAGAAGGTGCCGTAGCGCCTTAGCTATTCCAAAATGTATTTTTTGTGGTCAGTACAGATTCACTATGACATGTTTCCTTCTCAGTTTCTTTTATTTTATGAAAAAAGGTTTTATTTTTATGAGAAATAGAAAAGTAGATATAGTGAAAGACCACATGCTGATGGTCATTGGCTCTCCCTCTGACTCCATCCTTCCCAACACCACCATCTGTTTGTCACTCCATCTACTCCCAATTTATGGGTCCCCAGAGTAAATCCTTTCCCTTTGAGTCACTGGCGAGGAGGAAGTGTAGGACTTGATGAAATTAATATTGTGTGCAAGTCAACGGCCCTAAAATTCAAAGCACTCTAAGGCTCCAGGGGAGACATATATGCATAAAAAAATGCAAAATGAATACAACAATTTAAGAGAAGGACCGATAGACACATGAGAAGCACCTGGAAAATCTGTAGGGCGGACCACACTGTCTATCTGTTCCTTGTCTCCTCTGCTATCCCTGTCGCTTGTTCATTGACAGAGATCTGCTAAGCGAACATCAGGGGCGGCTCCTCCGCTATGGGGGAGGAGCGTCGCCCCACTGCTTTTGAGCAGTTAAGTAAAGGAAACATAAATTGATAATACTTTAAGTTATTATCATTTCATGTTTCCTTTGCGGGTGGGCGGGGCTGCTCTGCTCTCAGGGCAGGGGAGGAGTGGTTTGCCCACTACTATGTGCGAAATGACTGTTTGGTCGGCCCTCTCAGGCCGCCCAAGCCAGTCATGCACACTTTCCCCGTTCTCCATACAGGCTGCATTTCAGCCTGCATGGAGAACAAGCCCAGGCCCCCATTCCCTGGTTGAGCGTCAAACCAGGTCGCTCAAAACCAATCACAACGCTGCAGGAGTCTGGGTGCTTACCAATCATAACGCTGCATTGCAGCATTGTGATTGGTCAGGGGAGCCTTTTCTATGCTTCCTGTGCCTCGGTCTGACAAGGGCAGCAGGAGCAGAAATGCGGGACCGGCGCGGTAAGTTAAGTTTTTTTTTTTTTTTGTTTGTTTTTTACCGTTTCCCTCTCAAGCCCCCACGCCTGCACCAGCCCCACTACCCGTGAGTAATGCCGGCCGCCACTGGTGAACATCGAGGGCCCAGCACCAAAGTGGGCTCGCAGACTTACCATGAGGACCTGATATGCCCTGCCCAATGCAAGGGGTGCCGAATACCAAGGCTGCCTCATCTTCGTTCCACCTCATGCCTCTTTCTTCCATCGCCCCACACTTTCTGTCTTTTTATCACACTCTTGCAGGTTAATTTTCAGACCTGTTTTGTCCCTATCTTCCTGTTTTCCTGTCTCTCTCTCTTATTCCTTCTCTTTGTCTTTTCTGCCTTTCACTTTCTTTTTTCTCTGGGTCAAAGAGTGATGATTTTGAAAAAGGTCCCGGTCCCTAAAATAAATGCCTGTGCCCACCGCCTACAACCACTGGCCCTGATGTGTGAGCCTCCAACTTTACCTCATCAACATTTACATTTTGCCGCTTAACTCTGCCAAATTGCTGTAACTGTTCTTGTGATTACTCCTGCACACACCCACTGAAGCAATCGTCTCAGTTTAATTTCTATTAATCTAACCCGCTGTAACCCTTATCTCCTGCTTGTTGTAAAGCGCTCTGATGCCTTCGGGCCATGTCCGCGCTACATAAAATTGCAATAAGAAATCAAATAAATAAATGAACTATACAAGTACCAATTTAATGTGGGAAGGGGTAGGGGAGAAGAAGTAGATTTATCACATGACACAGTTTTTATTTATAATGAAGAGGTCACACTGTTCTTAGAAGGGGCAGGTTACGCACTCCATTTCCCGGAGAACAGCATTGTTGTGAGGTTAGAAGAGAGACCAGAGTCAGCAAGAAGTTGGCCTCCCCTGAGCAGGGGGGTAAGCTGGAAGAGGAAGGGGGGAGCGGGGTTACCTGACCACAGCAGTTGCTGAGTCAGGAGAGGATCACTGCTCCCCGCTCCAGCTTAAAACCTAACATCTGTCTTCTAGAGGCCAGATCTGTGAGTCTCACGGTATGGTTCCAGTGGCTCGGTAGAGTGATGAACTGAATCCAGGAATCTATGTTTGACGTCATGGTCACATGTTTGAATCCTAATGGGTCCACTCAGCCTTTCATCCTTCTGGGGTTGATAACATGAGGGCTGTTCAACTGGTTAACAATCTGTTATTTAGCACCAAGATGCCGAAAGGGGTGATCATGAGCTTCTGGGAATACAACTCGTGTGTTTTTTTATGTTTGTGTCATGTTGTTATGTTAGGTTTCGGAGCCATAGTTACAGGATGTGGTAGTAGTGTGGTGTAAGAGGTTGCCTCGGTTGTTGGAGACAGGAAGTGCCGGTAAATAAGATGCATCCTAGAATTTGGTTGTGTCTCGCATAGAAGTGTCTCTGTCAGCGCCCTTCATTCTGCCCTCTTCCTACACAGTGCCTGGAAGAGGTTTGACATACATGGTCCGCTTTACACAGATGCTTCACTTTACCCTCCTGTGAGGGCCCTTTAGAAGGGAGGAAATTATCGATTATAATTCCTGAATAAAAGCTCACAATGATGGAGATGGAATGAAAATACTAAGTTTATGATTCACTCCCTAGGCCTCATAATGAGGTCCCTGGTAATCCTTATTTGGCTGGTAACTTCTCATACCCGGAGTTACCGATGACCTCTGTAATTTCGGGGGGACGTTTCCAGGTATAACTCTTGGGGTCTCATAAGATGTTGAAGAACAGTCAGATTGCAAGATCTCCCAGAACTGATACCTCAGGAAATAGAAAAGAGATATATTCGTTTGTCCAGGATCACACAGTTTGGTTAAGCAGGGGGGAAAAGCAAGAATTAAAAAGTCCAGGACTCCAGATTCCACAGTCAGTATAACCACAAGACCCCATCTCTATAGTCTGTAACCTCCCTCCTTCTGGGGTGCATGTTTTTACCATTCACCGAGTTGGGGGCCGAGATAACCGCTAAAACAGAACAACTGGAAAAGGTGCCAGCAGTAAAAAAACAGCACAGAGAGCTCGTGTTCGCCTTTCCACTGGCGAAGAACCAGGCGTTGTGATATCAGGCTCTGGCTGCCGTCCACACTGCCGGTGCCTGCCAAAAGCACAATGTACTAACTACTGCTAAGGGAACCAACACACATGGAGGCGAAAAACCACATGTCCGGCGGCTCAGTACCAGAACAAAGAACTTTGCAGCAGCTTTTCCACTCTGAATCATAACATTAGTGTCATAAAAGACTAAACAAAATCACTATTTTGGAAAGAAGTGTCTCACACACGACAATAGTACTACACACATACTACAAAATTCTGTTCACAAAACTTGGGGCCAGATGTACGAAGCATTTTACCTGTTGCAGATGGTCCATTGGGGCGTCTACGTCCTGTAAAAGGCATTTTTCTATGTATAAAACCCTATATTGCGAGTCAGTAACCTATTACCGACTCACAATAGGGTTTGAAAGTCGCTATTAGGAAGGGGCGTGCCAAGGCCGTCCCTTCCCAATAGCGAGTCGCAGGGGGATGTACAATTGTTTTGCGACTGAAATGCGGTCGCAAAAACAATCGCAGTTTACCTCCTACTTCAAGTAAGGGATAAGTCAGTCGCAAACGGGAAGGGGTCCCCAGGAGAACCCCTTTCCCTTTGTAAATGGTTGCGAAAACGTTTTTAGGTCAAATCTGGGCAGCGCATGCGCTGCTCTGTGAGACATGGTGTACTGAGGTACGGCATAGACGCTCGGCCCATTTCCTGCCCATCTTTTCAATTGGCTCCTGTTACTGTCCTTGTGAAATCGTTGCTTTTCATTTGGGAATAGGCTTAGTAGTCCCTCCTTGGTACTGCCTTGTCTGCATTTGTAACCTCCCATAAGGACTGAACTTTTTACTTGTGTTTTTACCCTTTCTGCTTTATAAGTCGGTGAGCACTATTTTCTTTAATGATTGTCCCCTATTCCACCCACGACATCGCAGCAGGCCGCCTGCTTTTATATTAATTGTTTTTAAATTATAGCGCGGTCGGCTTTAACTAAGCGGCTGCGCTTATTTAATTATTTAATTTACAGCTCAGGCCGCTTTCAGTTTAGCAGCCACGCTTATTTAATTATTTCATTTACAGCGCAGGCTGCTTTCACTTTAGTGGCCCCGCTTATTTATTTATTTATTAAATTAAAAGCGCGGGCCACTTTCACTTTAGCGGCCGTGCTACAGAACCTTTGAAATTATTATTTTTTTGCCTTCGCTGAAAGCGCACCATATGCTTTTTCACTTTAATGTTGCCCATGCCCCTTTGTTTAGACACTGCTCGCTGTAACCTGCATACGGCAAGCAGCATCTAAAGAAAGGGGTGCAGCCACCATTAGAGTGGTCTCACATTTGTGAGAGTTTGAGCTATTGGCATTAAAAATGACAATGCCTTTTATATATGTGTTGCTTTAAGAAACACATAAATAAAAGGCATTGTAATTAACAATGTCAAAAGCTTAAACACTCACAAATGCGAGCCCTATGGCATTGAAAATGCTTGTTTAAGAGCAGGCAGTAGTCCCATGGGCCACTGCCTAACCTTAAAAAATGAAACAGAAACGTTTAATTTTTTCTTTTTGAAGCGCATCCCATTTTCCTTTAAGGAAAACGGAATGCATTAAAACAAAATTGCTTTCTTTAAAAACAAACACAGACATGATGGCCTGCTGTCCCCAGCAGGCCACCGTCCCTGTGTTATTGCCCATTCCCAATGGGTCGCAAATTGCGACCTGCCACATGAATATTGATGAGGCAGGTCAATTGCGACCCCACTGGAAATCGGTAATGTGTCTGAGAACATTAGTAAATTTCATTTTGTGAGTCTCTAATTGTTCGTCACAAAAAATCGCAATAAGAGACTCGCAAAATGAAATGGTCGTACATCTGGCCCTTAGTGCTGAGACCTCTATTTTTCCTATCTTTTTTCTGAAGAAGGTCCTGCTCCAGATACAGAGCTCTCCACACACGTAGGTAGACATATTAGTTGTTTTTTTGTTCTAATATCTTTATTATTTTAAGAAAAGGAGTATAAATAATTAAAATACCATATTATTCAATACAGCTTAAAATTTTGAACAATAAATAAATAAGCAATCATCATTATAAATAAAATCAATGCCATAAATAACATCTATGTATCAATCAAAATATGTTAAAACGCAAAGAAACAATTCGAAGATATCAGTTGTATTGCTTGAATAAATCAATTAACAAAATAAAGGAAAGAAAGAAAAAAGAAAGAGAGAAGAAAGTAGTAAGGAGGAAGAAAAGAAGAAGAGTGAAGAAAGAAAAGATAAGCAAGAGATCGGGACACCTGCTTCAATGGGGGAGATAAATTAAGAGGAAGACACAAAAGGATATTGAGCCACCAAGCCTTGTGAAGCCAAGTTCATATATTTATCGAGAGACCTCCAAACAACACTAGAAATAGAAGGCGTATAATGTTTCTCCTCCACAGAAGTATGAGCCCCTCGGAGAAACGATACCCATGCCCACCACATATGATATGATATTGACTTAAAGGATTTCCACTCTGTTAATATGATCTTAACAGCAATTGATAACAGCAAATCTAGCAATTGCATATCTGTAGCGTCCAAAGATAACGGAGATGGTGCAGCCCATGGACCTAATAAAATTAGAGGTAAACAGAGTTCAAATTTAATATAAAAAATTAATAATAAATGTTTGTGAACCAGCTCCCAAAAAGGTTGTAATAACGAGCATTCAAAAAACATATGTTGATAGGTACCAGCAGCTATATTGCAGCTCCAACAAAGATCATTATCTTTAAGTTTGAGTTTATACAAACGAGCCGGGGTCCAATGTAGAAGATTGAGAGTAAAAAATTTAGATTGAATAAGAGAAGGAGCAATCTTATTTCATAGGGAAAACTTCCCAATGAGTTGCCAGGTTTCTGGTGTAATGTGCTTAAACATATCATGCTCTAAGTGATGTGACCATTTCTGCTGTGTAACCGTAGACTGCAAAGGCGGTGTGGTGGATAAAAATGTATATATTCTACAGGCAACGTGACCTGATCTATACCACATAGAAAGGAGGGAAACGGTATGTGAATCAGGGTAAAAATATGCTTTAGACAAGGCAACCTTTAATTTCAGAAATGAATAAAAATCCATATTATTGAGATTATACTGCCTAGCTAAAGAAGAGAAAGGGATTGGGTCCTGATTGGAATCATAAAGGTCTTTGACCAACGTAATACCTTTGCTAGCCCAGGCTGACATCGTAACCGAGTCCATATCAGTCTTAATCTTAGGATTATGCCATAAAGAAGACCACCTGGATTTATGAATTGGCCTAGAAACCTTTTTGTCTATATATTTCAATGCAATAATGGTATCCGAGATAATACGACCTGAATAAGGTAAGGTCAATGTAGACGCGGTCATAAGAGAAGAAGTAGATAGAGGAGAACATAACTCTTGTTCAATATAGATCCACGGTGGGGTATGTCGGGAATCCGAAGAGAACCAAAGAGCACCCTGAGATGCTAAGAATGCAATTTGATACAAGTTCCAATCTGGGAAATTACATCCACCCATAACATAAGGTTTCCTCAGATGTTTATAAGCTATTCTAGCGCGTTTATCACTCCATAAAAATTTTGAGGTAAGAACATCAATCTCATGGAAAAAAGATGAAGATAACTTTATAGGGAGCATTGAAGACACAAAATTAACGATGGGAGTTATCATCATCTTCAATGTTTGAAGTCGCCCCCACCAGGAGATGTATTTAGGCAACCACGCAGACAACAGCTGCTTAACCTTAGCTATGACATGAGATTCATTATAGGAGATAGTGTCTGTCAAGTTGTTACAGAACCAAATCCCTAGATATTTAATACGCTTCGATTGCCATTTAAAACCAACATTCCCCATGTGGGAAGAAAAACATAACGCATTAAGAGGAAACATTTCCGGCTTGTCTTTATTCAGAGTGTACCCTGAAACGAGAGAGAATTCTCTAATATTGTTGGAGATAGCAGGAATTGCATTTTCTATATCTTCCGAGAAGATGAGCACGTCATCTACATACGCGGCCGTTTTGATGTTCTGCGAACCAAATTGAAAGCCTTTAATATCCTGATTTACATTGAGTAACCGAAGGAGTGGGTCAATCGACAACAAAAAAAGAAGAGGTGATAACGGACATCCTTGTTTAGTGCCCTGACAAAGATTAAAAAAAGAAGAAGTAGCCCCATTAATTCTAATATTAGCTTTAGGTTGTGCATATAAAGACATTACCATATTAATAAATAAATCTCCTAGATTATGAGATTGAAGTACTGCTTGTAGGAAAGGCCAAGAGACCTTATCAAAAGCCTTCTCGGCGTCGAGAGCGATGGCTGCCGAAGGGAAAGTAGACAGCTTTGCTTTCCCCAAAATATGACAAAAAGTCCGAATATTGTCTCTAGCCAACCGTCCTTTAACAAAACCGGTCTGAGAGGGATGAATAAGAGTAGGAATGTGGCTCTCCAAGCGTTTAGCCAGAATCTTGGCGAAAATATTTGCTTCCATATTTAAAAGGGAGATTGGGCGGTAGTTTTTAGGATCAGAATGATCCTTACCCTCCTTAGGGATTACAACAATAGTAGCCTCAGCAGCTGAGCCAGAAACCTTCCCTGACATGACAAAATTATCAAAAACATCTTTGAGATAATTTAGTATGGACGATAGAAATGTCTTATAAAAGACAATGGGGAACCCATCGGGTCCTGGAGCCTTCCCTGACCGAGTAGCCCTAATGGCTTGAATTATCTCTTCGGAATCAATCGGTTTCCCCAAGGCTATCATGTCTGCGTCGGAAATAGTATGTGTAGGAATAGAGGCCAAAAATTGTTGACATTGAGCAAGAGAACATTGATCTTTGGGAGTATATAGTTTGTTATAAAAATCGCGAAAAACTTCAAGAATGTCTTGAGTCTGAAACTTCCTAGATCCAGAACTATCATTGATACAGGAAATCTGAGCTGTCCTGATATTCGTATCTTGATATTTTAAAGTAGCCGCCAACAACTTACCTGCTCGATTCCTTAACAGCAACCGTTTGGACTTTTGTGCCTGGACGCCAATATGAGCCCTTTTAGTTACCATGGAATTGAAGAAAATAAGTTTTCACTAGGTCCTATTAATTTCCTTACATTCCTCCATTCCTTGCCATCTCGTGACAAAACCCTGCCTACAGCCTCCATTTCTGCTGACGCTAAAAAAAACTATCACATACCCAAGCCACCCTGTTCTTTGCAGTTAGCCAATTCATCAACAGAAAGCCATGAGACACCTACGCCCTGTGTAAACAAGCTTGTTTTTCATCTTCTGCTCCCTGCTTGGTAAACATCCTTGACACCGTGATCAGGTCATCTGGACAATGGTCTGACTGACCGAGCCTTGATCAAGCTGATTGAACAATGGTCTGAATGCCGAGTCTTGATCAAGCTGATTGAACAATGGTCTGAATGCCGAGTCTTGATCAGGTCATCAACTACAAACACCGCCCTGATTGAACAATGGACTGAATGCCAAAAGAGTGGAATAAAAATGTATATAAGGCTTGTTCACTTTGGAGTAAAGTAGCAGCCTCCTAGGTTTTGTCTCTGACTAGCTTGGGACTCTGTTCCATAGCCCGGGCTATTGTAATAAAGGTGGCTCTTGATGGAGCAGAGAATTATTCATTCATTATTAATTCAAATTTTTATTAAGCATAATCAATTTTATTGCAGAAAGGAAATTTTCGTCATGAAGCAAAACCCTAATTACCTGCCTACCTTCCTAATTTAGCCTAATGATTTCTAACCTAAGTTTAAGAATTAGAAATAACCTGATTCTCATACTCAACTGGAAAATTAAGACAGCAACAGAAACTTCAGCTCGTCAGCATCAGCTACCTGCAACCCGTCTCATCTAACAGTCTTTCAGCATCTCCCGCTCAGTAATGGATCGATCAGGACCACCAAGCACAGGAAGCCACCAACACCAACACGACTCTCCAACTCCGCTCGTGACTGTGAACCCCTCCCACTAAGAGTAGGCCCTCTTATACCCTAATTCTAACTTTGCTAACTAATTGTTGCAACATTAATAACACACTTTTCTTTCATTGGTCCATGCATGTCATCTTATTCATTCTTTTAATCAAGTTCTCTTGGATCCAAATGGTCCTTGGATCATTTCCTTTCTCACAGTTCAAGACATGTTTCCATCCGCTTCGATCAGTACATTTGTAACTTCTTTCGATACATTCGAGAACTCTGCAGGCATTGTCCTTTCTCTTAAAATGGTTTCCCACGGTTCTTTGCTGATCACCACGACACACTATCAGTTCAATTAGGTCACATCAGCCTTGACCATTCTCGCATCCTAGCCTCTCAGCAACATCACGAGGTTAGCTTTTCTCCAACTTTTCTCCCTTGTCACGTGTTTCCCCGCACTTGCGCACTTCATTAACTGGCAGCCATTTTATATCACCACTCGTTTATACTTAGAAGCACTATTTTGAAATAAACAAAACATAATTAAAATAGAGAAACATAGCCTTTTCGTTTCCCTCCCGTCATCTACGTACCCCAATTAGTTATTACCTAGCAGAAAGCAACATTTAAGCTGTTCCTTACTTACCATCACTATTGTTTTTGCAACAACACATTTATTTTCTATGAAGCACAAATCATGCATTTATTATAAATTAGTACGCATTTATTTTTATGTTATAATTAGACACACAGACATTCGTTAATAGATTATTCAGCACATACACTTGCGTATTACCCTTCCCACACGTAGTGTTGATTAATACATTTAAACGAACATTTTATTAATTATTTATAAAATTTGTTAGGGGTTAAAAAAATTATTTTCTCTGCTCCATCAACTCCCCCTTTGGTGATTTTTAAATCACCACATAAAACCCAAGTTATACTTCTTTTTCAGGCAGTATATGTCTTTCATCCTTTGCTTTTTGTTAGTTACACATCTGTTTCCCTTTCATCTTGTCTTCTTGTCTCCTTATACATGCTTTCTTTCATTTTCTCTAACTCAATTTCACCCATTTCTCTCTCTCTCTCTTTCATTATTCTGTTATTTCTTTTTATCTTATTTTGTCTTACTTTTCTTTTTATACACGTTATTACAATTTTCAACACCATGGCTAACAATATTACTACAGTTGCTATTATTATAACTTTCCCTATCATTAGTCTACCCATTCTGGTCAACCAATTTGCTACTGAAGAAAACCCTCTACCAAGTTTTCCCAAGACACTTTTAACCTCCAGTGGAACTAGTTCTTTGTGCAAATTTGTAATATTTGTAATATACTTCTGTATATTTTCACTTTTATCAGGAATGTAAGTGCAACAATGTTGGACTTTCAACATTCCACAGACTCCACCCTCCTTTGCCAAAAGAATATCAAGGGCAAGCCGATTTTGCATCACCATAGCTCTCATGGCAACCATTTCGGTATTTACCATCAAGAACCCTCCTGCAGTATCTGTAGACAAACGATCTACTACAGTGGATAACTTCCGAATTTTAAAGGCATTCAAAGATATTCCCACTGCTGGTATTAATGCTCCAAAAATATCACCTACAATTTCTGAAAAACTTTCCCTCTTTCTACGTGTAAAGCTATTAATCATCTTGTATGTTCCTTTTTCTTCTCTGTCCATATGAAAGATTTTGGAAAGACCAGGCCTACATAGCAAGTTCCATACCAATGGTCCGGTAATCTGTAATAAGCTCTATTCCCACAAATATAATAGATACCTGGAAATATTGGATCTTTTCCACCTTTGAATCCCCAACCTCCCAAAATTTGATAATTGTCATGGCAGATACTGGAACCTACAAAGTAATTGTCATAGACTGTCTTATTTCTCCTAATACACAACTTTCCTGTTTGCGGCCAATCTAATGTCATTGCTGCATTTATCTTTTTCCCTTCATGATTTCCTTCCTCAAACGTCCATAGATGTGTTCCTTCCTCTTTTATTGCTTCTTTTTGAAATTTCATTCTTCTTTCTACAACCATTTCTAAAAATACCTTTTCTTCTTTCTTTAACTCACAGGTAAGGTTGTTATTAATTATTTCTTCTAATGTTAATTTTCTATGTTCTAGAAAGAATTCTCCTAAAACCTTTGCTGGTTTTACTTTGTTAAGTTCTGGTACTACTGGAATGTTTGCAAAAATCTTATCTATATCAGTATAATAAGATTCTAATCTACCTGTTTTATAAAATAAACTTGCTATTACACTACAGGTTATTCCATAAATTAGAGGTAGGTGATGATAAGTCACACCTTCTGACACTGATGCAGGCAACTGCATACAAACATAACAATCTCTCACATCCATTGTCTCTACATATTCATACAACAATTTTGTAAAAACATTTTTAGAAAAGTCTGTTACTGACTTATCCTTATGTAATTCTGCACTACTTCTTAAAATAACTGGTTCTTTAATATTAGTTTCTTTTTCTGGTTTAGTATCATTCTTCGCTTCTATTACAGCTAAACTAATAGGAATTGTGATTGCTAAAACTATCCATATGGTCATTAATAACCCTGTACAAAAGCAGCACATTTTACACCATCTTTTTACAAACTCACATTTATCTCTTCTATCCCTAATATTTTCCATTTTGCTTTTATCTATTTGTTAAGTTTCAGAAAATTGTGTCAGTACACCTCAGAAATGACTTCAATGCCACTCTGCTTTCAAAAAGTCTTTGCTTGGTACTTTCTTTTAATTCTTTCCAGAATTCTTTCGTTGTCACATCCGGTGATTTGTCACATCCAGTAAAATTGTCATGTCCGGCAGAAGCACTATAAGTCTTCACTTCAGGTTTGTTGCATCTCACCTTTTCCCATTCGACTTCTGAGGGGTCGATTCCGATTCGGGCCAGAAATTTCTCCGACCGAGCCGGACCCGGAGAGATTTCCGACCGAATCGGACCCGTGCAGTCCGACCGAACGAGTACGATGCGTCCGTATGTTATCGGACTCGAGTCGGTCGGACTCCCATTGAAGTCAATGGGAGCCGGTCGTACAACGCGTACGCGGGCTCCCATTGACTCAATGGGTGCGAGTCGGACAAGGGCGCCCCTACAGCGGGTACGCGGCGAAGCGGTTCGCGCCGTACACGCACAGGTAGGGGGACCCATGGGTCCCCCCTGTGTGCGACTCGCGCGGCTACGCGTACAGGGGGTCCGACACGGACCCCCAAAGTACGGCTCCGACAGCTCTTACGAGCCGGAGTGCGCGGCTCGGTCGGACTGCTCGCGGCGCGCATCGTACTTACCCGGCCGGGAAACGTCTCCATTGCGCGGTGCGAGTCGAGTCCGAGCGAGTCGGTCGGAGCGGTTCGAGCCGGGAGCGAGTCGGTTGGAGCGGTCGGGACGCCCGGACGAGTCGGTCGGCGATTTCGCATCGTACTCGCTCGGCCGGACCCGCGTACGGTTCGGTCGGGAAACAGGGCTCCGAATCGGATCCGGTAAAGCCGAATCCGATTCGG